>OX419593.1:4693467-5342467 GCA_948473455.1 Teleiodes luculella
TGGATGGCCTTTACTAACTAGTGAGCTAAAGATACATGAAGATGGACGAGGTATTAACAATATTTTAGCATCATCATTCCAGTTAAAGGCAGCCCACTGGTGGACAAACGCCTCTTCCAAGCATATACTCTTCTCATATATTGTGTATTTCTGCAACTTTTACCAGAACCCCAGCAAATCTTGCAGAATACAGTCAACCGTCGGAGCGCATTAGTAGAAAACCTTCAGCTTACACCAGAATATTTTTTTAACATTTTCTAAATTCCACCCTGAGGGGCTCCGTCTCTGATTATTAGTTTCGATTTTGCAAATGGCCGCGCCCCCGTCGGCGGGTACGGACATTGTTACCTGAAGAGTAATAGCGACGCCTCCCGTATCGCCGTGAACGGCGCCCCTTCCTCCTCCTGCAGTCTGATCTCCTTGAGTGCTACCACTTGCTGCGTCAAACTGTTGAGTATAGACTCACCACGAACTCGAAGACAAAGGTGAGCGTCTCCCTCGTATGCACGATGTCGTGTAGTGTGACGATGTTCGCGTGTTTCAGTTCTTTGAGCAGCGACGCCTCCCGTATCGCCGTGAACGGCGCCCCTTCCTCCTCCTGTAGTCTGATCTCCTTCAGTGCTACCACTTGCTGCGTTAAACTGTTGACAAAATCATACGCTGGAATGCAATATAATCTTAACTAATATCACTTAATATAAAAAAAACTAAACTATGATACAACTTCGTAGGGTGCGATAGTCATAGATGACATAAGAGAACAAGACATGTCTTAAATTTTTTTTTTCTCTCATATTACGATTTATAAAGTGGACATCAAACCAATACCTAATAGCTGGAAATGGGCATAGTTACAAAAAAAAACAATTTAAAATAAACGCGGAAACTTCCAGTATCTTTAAAAGGAAACAAACACAATATTGAATGTCTCGTAATATTTTTCCGAGAACAGTTTAACACGCGAGTATCGGGTGAAGAAAGCCGAGTCTGTCCTCGTCCGGAATTGAAACGGAAGGCAATAAAACAAGCCGCGGTGAAACAGAAGGAAGCGTCGTTTCTGCTGCAAAGCGGAACTGGGATAGAATGTTATCCTGCTACTATCCAGTTGAAAATGGAACAACGCTAGCTTTCAAGACGTTTCTAGTTTTGAAACCGACTTTCATTTGTGTTGTGGTTGTATCCTCGTTTTCACACATTAGGTTCTTACATGTGAGCTTTAGTGAACTAACTCAACTTAGGTAGGTACTAACTTTATAGCTCATCTATATGTCTGTTATTGCTTGTACATGATTGATTATATTTTATTTTCATTGATATTGATGCTTATGTCGGAAAACATTTTCCTTTCACATACCTTGTAAATTGTAATACATCAAAATGACATGAAATCTAGACTATTATGTTTTTATTTTTCCTTTTTTGTGAATCTCATGCATCTACTATATTTTTAATGGATATTTAGAAACATATTTCTATAAATAAAGACCTAAAATACAATCCAATCAACACTGGAGATCCCAATTTAAAATAATGCAAAGAAACTGGTTTTAACTGTGTTTAAAACGAAGCAACAGGTTCTCCTAATTGCACCGATTCTGCATGCAATACTTAAGAACAAATTATCAAGTTACTAAACTGAAATGTATATAGAAATAGCCTATTTTAGCAATGAACGATCCCTGGCTCGGAAGCTTCAAAAGATTTGTTGAAATACAACCGGGGGTCTGAGAAATTTTCATTCATGAGAACCAGTTTGGTTTCCATTCATTCGAGGGATTAGGACTTCATTCTGGAATTAATATGACGCGAAACAACATTATTCCAGTTTCTTTACTATACTTGTAAATGGCGCTTTAGTTACTAAAATGATCGGACTCGTTTACGTTTTCAGGTTTGTTTTGTTTTGTTTACTTTCATACGAGTATGTATGCTATTAATTGCCACCAACCCGCGCTATTTAATATTTTTTCGCATTTTCCTGCTTGGTTGCCTGAAAGATATTGCTATCTTCAGCTATCTTAGCAATAAGGCCGCCTATTGACTATTTGTTTCACATATGAAAATTGTAACTGTCCTACTTAATTGTTAACTGGTGTCAATAAAAAAAAATTGTTTTTGCTTTTTCATACTCTATATTTTTGATTTGCTTTATTCTTTTTAGGGTTCCATAGCCAAATGGCAAAAAACGGAACCCTTATAGATTCGTCATGTCTGTCTGTCTGTCTGTCTGTCTGTCTGTCTGTCCGTCCGTCCGTATGTCACAGCCACTTTATTCCGAAACTATAATACCTATACTGTTGAAACTTGGTAAGTAGATGTATTCTGTGAACCGCATTAAGATTTTCTTACAAAAATAGTAAAAAAAACAATAAATTTAGGGGGTCCCCATACATAGAACTGAAACTAAAAAAAAAATTTTTCATCAAACCCATACGTGTGGGGTATGTATGGATAGGTCTTCAAAAATGATATTTAGGTTCCTAATAACATTTTTTTCTAAACTGAATAGTTTGCGCGAGAGAAGCTTCCAAAGTGGAAAAATGTGTGTCCCCCCCCTCTAACTTCTAAAATAAGAGAATGATAAAACTAAAAAAAATATATGATGTGCATTACCATGAAAACTTCCAACGAAAATTGGTTTGAACGAGATCTAGTAAGTAGTTTTTTTTTAATACGTCATAAATCGTAAACCGTAATTTACCTTTCACTATTATTAAAACATCGATCAAAGTCACAACGAACTACAATAACTTTTATATTATGTTACTGGCTGCTATGGAACCCTTCATGTGCGATTCCGACTCGCACTTGGCCGCTTTTTTTTGTACTTTTATTTAATATACAAGTAATTGAAATTCATATTTATATTTATCTACTAGCTTTCCGCCGCGGCTTCGCCCGAGTTAACAGTTTTTCCCGTGGGAATGAGGCATTTTCCCGCGGTAAAAGGTAGCCTATGTTACTCAAGGTGAATGTAGCTTCCTAATGGTGAAAGAATTTTGGAAATCGGTTCAGTAGTTTTTGAGTTTATTCGTTACAAACATACACACAAAAATACAAATTTTACCTCTTTACAATAATAGTGTGATATGAAACTTCATCTAAGTATAAAATTATATTTGACTTTTAGAGGTGTATCAATAGCCTACATCAGGGTCGTGAGCTCCTTAACCTACACTAAGCCAGCCTCCGTCACCCCTGACATTTCGCGACACTGTCCCTTTGTGATAGTACCCAGTAAAGACACGTATTTAACGCGGCGACAAAGTAATGTAGATTATGGAAGTATACAAGTGAAAATAGCTGCAAAAAATAATAGGTTGGCGACTATTATGACGAATTTTGAGTAAAAAGTAGCTACTAGCTATTAGGTAGCTACCTAATAAATTTAATTGTAGCTACCTAAGAATTTGGAACGTATAACCTTTTAATTAAAACTGGTATCGAGTATTTTATTTGGCAACTTTTATTTTCGGAAACTTGATGGCATATTTACAACAACTGCCTACTCCCAAAACTTAATTGCAGGTAAATTATTTTTTTAGTTGCCAACAGTTAGTCGCCGTTTCAGTATTTAGGCGGCTCAAAAAGAATAAGTCCCCAGTAAGTACCTCCTCGGGTTCGACCTCTGACGTCACAGTCTCAACTCACTCGAGAATCGAACTCGCTCGATATGTAAAGCGGCGGCTCTTAGCCTACTTCGAACCGATCTAAACTTCGTTTTATACGTGTTTCTTTCAGTGAAATGGAATTCTAAAACAGAACTTTCAATAGCCAACATCCAGCTGCTTTCCTTAAAAAAAATCGAAGCTACGATACTAAATGAAATGCATAAGGAAGTTTGCACATAATTCAGCTTAAATAAGATTTAAATTTGCATATAGCGGCGCCCAATTTAATATGGTAATGTTAAAGCTTAGGTCAACTTAAGCCGAGTTGAGTTGAAGTGAACTTGCCGAGTTGAACTCATGAATGCTTAATAGCCCTCTTTTGGGCGGGGAGGTGAACTAGTAATAAGCTGCTATGTGTCGTTAATTGTATTCATAGCTGCGACAAGTTCACCGGAGTTACGGGGTTCCACGAAGCTACTATTTACAAGTCAAAATTACAACTCACTCGTTGTTCAATGCGTGGACAATAAGGGTGTTAAACGGCCAGTTGTATGAGCTTCTTTTTATGGCATGTCAAAACAAAATTATTTTAGGTAGGTATACGGGGTGTAAGTGACGGAAACATTCCCTGTATAGAAAATTAAAACGACAAGGAACATTTGACATTTAAATTTAATTTGATTGCTTTGATTTGCAATTGTATATCTCAAACTGTTAAAGAAGCCGTTTAAAAATGGCCTAAGACAACAAGCAGCAGTCTTATACACAGTAATATAATTTGATTTTGAATATAGTAGTCCCCTACAAATCTTAAATATGAACCATATAATATTTGCGCGTGTACCAGCATGAAAGCAACCGGTTTCTTTTATATTTTTAATGTATGTACTAGTCTGTATGGATGGCGCGTCACTTGCGAAGGGCTGTAGCAGAAAAACAGCGTTGTATTGAGGTGCCTACCCTGTGGGTACCTCAATACAACATCATGCTGAGCTACTGCCTTTTTGCAGTGCGCAGAACATCGTGTATTGTTATTGTTGTCTGTTCTGCTTGTTTTGTTACTCTTCCTGTATTTTTACTGTACATTTTGTTCTGTGTGGTGCAAATAAATGTGTTCTTATTCTTATTCTTATTCATATTTATTTCATAGGTTACGCAACTTTTTAAATTGACCTACGTTTGTATAGCAACATCGACGTAACAGCTTCACCGGACTTGCGTGCAGTTGTAAAGTTACTTGTAAATTGTAGTTCCGACAGTTTCGTGAAACGGGGCCCTTGTAACGTTATAAACTTGGTAAGACGATGAGCGATCCAATAAACTTGTTCGCTACAAAGTAAAAGAATTCTCTAGTTTTACGAACTGATGCAGTCGTTGGGAAAGTTGTAACGATTTTTTATTGCAGCTTTCTTATACTGCTTTTAGAACTTTTCCATTTAAAACTCGAATTTTGCATTATTTTACTTAAGTTGATTCCTAGCCTACAAATTACTTATTTCTTTTATTTCTAACTAGTTGTCCACCCTAGGCCTCGCTTGCATTGTTTTTTGTTGACTTTTCCGTGCAGTTTCATGTAGAAATGAGATGTTTTCCCGCGGTAAAAACAATCTAAGAAAAAAATCTGGATTTGTTCTATATCACTTCTTCCTTCCCCCTTACTCGGCTTTTAACATTATTTTCCATGTACTTACAGATTTTCGACTTATTATAGGTATAGATTGGAATGCTTTACTGTCATAATTGATTACCCTTAAAAAAACGTATTCCTTTACAGATAAAATAATATTGTAAAATTATCTAACATACGTTTTATTGCACCCCAAGAACAATCAAAGTGTACTTGAAAATCGGCCGCCTTATTGCTAAGGTAACAATGTCTACTAACAGAATAGATCCAACCTTACCTAATTGGTCTATTAAATAGAGTATAAACCTAACCAACTGTGCCTGTAATCAAATTAGTTTAGGAATACTTGTGTAGAATTTACACTATGTGTGTCGTCACTCAATAATAGGTATATTGGCTCTCTTGGCGTTGACAAATGCGTAGTAATCAGTGTACGACAAAGTTTCCAAATTATAATTACAGCGATAATTAAATTTAAACTCTCCCCTCTTTGCAGATGATTGTTATTTCAAAGACAAAAATACCTAGTGTTAATTTGTAAAATGAGTGAAATTAAGATTTCTTAGTCTTCTAATAAGACAGTAAGTGAAGTTATAATGAACGTACTATTTTTGTACAAGTAAAAATATGAAAGCAAGATCAGCACACTATGAGGCGTGATATACAAAACACGTCATAACACGTCATAACGTCATACACTAAAACAAATTTTACTAAAACTAAAAAACAATGCTAGTGAACTATAGCTTGTAACTACAGGGGCCTGTAACGGAACGATCTGGGAATTCAAATACAAATTGTAACACAGAATATGTTTGTTTTCTACGTGATAGATTGCATGTAAACTTTCATATCGCTCTATATCTCGCCGCGTACGGCGTCTGCGGATTTCAACATTGGGTACAATACAATACAATACAAATATGCTTTATTGACACCCAAGGAAAAAACAGAAATGAATGGGTACTTACTTGCTATATCCTTTATAGACAGTGGCGTAGGAACCCTCACCAAGCTGCTCCAGTTTAATGTAAGCTTCGGATTTACCGAACGGAGAATCACCCTGCCGGCAAACAAAACACACATTCAATTGGTATTGCATTTCACATTCAACTCCATTCAGTTGTTTAAAATTTTAATTAGACACTTTATAGTATCTATTAGAGCCTCACTAAATTCACGATCTTGTAACTTTTAGCAGTTTTAGATCAAGTTTACCGCCTCAGAGCTATTTTTTTTCTTTTAGGTAGGAGTTTTTCTTTCGCCAAAACACAGCCAGATCTTGATCTATTTAAATTATAACCGATTTTAGAAAATTGCTTGTGCGGACAATCAGAACAAAACATAACATATTTTAAAATCACACACCCCGCCGCACGCACTATCTAATTTGTGAATATAACCGAAAAATTATTTACAAAAATGTACCCAATACAAATAGACGCCAACGGAAATAAAATCAAAGGATAGACAACATAATTCATTGGTTTTTGTCTTGACTTGTTATCTAATCTTCTTAACGTACGATGATGAAACGGCGATGTAAAAAGTTGTTACGAAGCTACATTCGGATCGATGCAGGAACAAAATGGCCCTCGGACAAGGACAAAAATGTCCATTTGTCACACTCCTCCCGCGGCCGGACACCGAACATACTCTAATCCTGAAATTTACGAGGACGCGAGAAATGTCAGCCTATTTTAGCATTTTGCTCCTCCTGTGACCCTTGTTACAACCGTAATAACGAAAAATTTTATTACTTATTTAACACTAAAATACTACTACAAGTAAAATGATAGAGAACACCAGTAATAAATTACAAGAAATACAGTTCAGAAACAACCATAAACGTGTACAAATGAATGGCCTTATTGCTAGGGCAGCAATTTCTATTAGTCAACTCACCATAAACCATGGCATGAGTGAGCTTGTTTTGTTTTTATTGATAACGAACTGTAAAAAGTTCAAAGATTCCTCGAACCGTATTTCATTCATGTTTTCCTCAATCACACACCTTTGTTTGGAAGCATTCTTTTTAACCGACATTTTCCGTATTCTACGGAAATTATTTTATCTGACAAATGTGAATGGATTTGATAACTAAAATGAATGAATAGTTGCTTGGTTATCCTGCAGATAACATCGGTAGAATGTTATTTATAAGCTATTATAAAAATGCCTCAAGCCTAAATAAAGTCTTAAAAAGCTTATAAAAATAAGTATGTATCTGTAAAAAGAAAAACATATCAAGTATTTAGCTTTTCTGCGTGTCCAAATAACATTTTCCGCTAGAACTCTCAATGCAACTAATTCCAAATGCAACCTTACAGTACAGCTTTATAAATAGCCTTGTAGTAAACTCTAGTGAATTTACAACAATTTTCAATTACACCGTCCCAGGGCCGGTCAGCCCACACTTTATTATCTCCTTTGCTCCTCTCGGCCGTTTATAACTATTAGACGCCGGCTGATTGTAAACTATAGTTCCTTCGCAGTAGTAGTTCTCAAAGAACCCTTTTGAGTTCTGCCAGCTTAGTGGCGCTTGCCGCTTAGGCTATGTGATGTGTCGCTTTACGATTTGTGGGGCCTCTGAAGCGACCGATTGGTAATCCGATTGGATTACGTCATTCTTTTCAGCCAGGGTAAACTAACTAGAAGCTTTCCCAAAAACTTGATACTGGAGAAATCACTACAGCTAAAATATCTGCCTGAATAAAGATGTATCAAAATGGGCTTCATAAATAATTTACGTCTCATTTGAACTGTAAATTAATTACTAAAATATTATATATTATGCATGAGATGTTAAGCACTAAAATATTAGATTCTTTCTCTTTAAAAGTTTCCATTTGATTTGAATTTGAATAGTAATTGTAATTTACCTCCAATCGATATACGATAGCGACTGTTATATTTGGATTGAACATTTTGTCATTTTTAATCTTGTCACCTTTGTCTGTTAATTTAACTGTAGTTCACTTTAGCTTTTAATATATTTTGGATAAAATTATTAAACTATATTGAAAATAGGCGCGAATAAACGTGAGCGGGCAAGTACGAAAATAGTTTTTTTTACGGTTCTATAACAAACTTAGCTGTATTTCTGTATCTGACAGTCTTACAGTACTAAGTAAACGGTTCCGTTTTCTTCGCGCACGTTGCCTGTGTAAATATTTGACTTGTCTAATGCTGCCCCGAGTGTGTGCATGCGGGCTCAAAGCGGGTGCACCACGAGACGGATGCTGCACGATGCGCCTTTACTGATAACCAATTTGACTCAGTGATGGATTAAGATAGGGCCCTTAGCAGATTCCATCCAGGGGCCCTTTATTGATATGGATGTTTAACTGACATCAAAAAGGAGGAGTTCGTCGATTTTTTTAAGTTTTTAAATTGTTGGGTATGTAAAAAACCATGTAGTTTTATAGAATCGAGAATCGGGCCTATTATTTTATATGTATATTTATCCGACCATCTTCCTGTATTATATTTTCGCCGAAAAAATAATCAGTTACAGGCTAACGTTCATTGTCTAAAACTGAAAATGTGTAACATTTCACGAAACATGAAATACGTTCAATATACCACGTTTTAATAAGTGTCACTTAGTATTATTATTATGATCCCTTGATTCAGATCAGTAGGCAGTCGGCCTGGGAGCGCAGGGCCCCCTTATACTCGGGGCCCGTAGCATTCGCTTCTCATGTTAATGGTTAATCCGGCCCTGATTTGAGTAGGGAGCTAACACAGGATCACATTACCGTAAGCACTTTAAAGATCTTTCTTTCTATGATTTTTAGTATCTTTTAATAATTTTTTTACCAATTCGCTTGCAGTTCTTAGAAATCTACTGTTACTTGAATCCTTACAAAAAAAAAAAGTATTCTCTTCGACTACTAAATTTAGGGACAGCAATCTGTTGTTAGACCTACATTAGATTTTGTACATAATTTGGTATCAACCGGCTGCCTGGTATATTTTCGTCTTTAGGTGGGCTCCCCTCAGTGGGAATATAGGTATATAAGCTGTTAAAATTATGATGATGATAAAGTGGTGGTACCAAAATTGTTCCTACGGTAAAAAATAAACAGCTTTTTTATACGCGATATGGAAAAATCGAATAAATAAAAAATAAAGTTTTTTCCGGTCATCAGTTATCGGTTAAAAGCTGTAAAAATTTTAAGGTATGTTTTGATTGACCGAACGCAACGTTAATGACGTAGTAATGGAATTACGGTAAAGCGATAATATCGTGCTTATACGATCATTTGCGTGTCTCGTCACGCTAACGTGATTTCATAATTATGAAAATCATACTATGGAATTTGGTCTACAATTTGTGTTAAAGTTAACACGAAACCCGGGTACCAATAGCGATATGTAAAGTTTATTTAACAAACGAAATCAGTATACGCATTAATAACATTATCATGGAGTTGATTAATAGTAAGTTCGATATTTATGGAATGCTATACGGAAAATAATTAGTGTACGAGTATTAAATTCCCATTTACGTTTTCCAGTTTCCTGATGTTCATTATTAGTTCACAGATAACAGAAAATAGAACATGATGAATATTTCCCTTTATTTTTAGAACCGCGTTAATAATTGAGGAGTGGAATTTACAAATGGGCTAAGTGTGAGTTAGTACTTAGCCCATTTGTAAATTCCACTCCTCAATTACTAACGGCCACTCAGAGCAATCGAAATTCGACTGATATAAATTCAAATCCATTGTTATAGCAAAACTATAAAATTAAAGTATACACATAAGGTTTCTAGGTCTTGAAATTGAGACTACTTCATACTCAATTATTATTATTTACAAAAATAAACAGTTTTTACCGAA
This sequence comes from Teleiodes luculella, assembly GCA_948473455.1. NCBI lineage: Eukaryota > Metazoa > Arthropoda > Insecta > Lepidoptera > Gelechiidae > Teleiodes > Teleiodes luculella. The sequence continues at coordinate 4,703,556 of OX419593.1, forward strand.
AACCTTTCCTACTGGGTTCATAACATGACTAATATACCTATTTAAAAACGCAAGAACAGTTCGAACCGATACAAAACCGACTGTCAGCTTTTCAAAAATCGAATCAACCCTAGCGAGATGATGACAATTTTTGTTAGCTCAAACATATATATTTTTTTACATTCACGGTTGTTAATTCCACTAACACACATTTTCACAGGTTTTCTCCACGATTTTTTTTATTTTATTTTATGTCGACGCTACATTCCTTACAGTACGCTATGCGTCACCGACATCGTTTAGTATCAGCAAAGCGGCTTACTACGTGTCGCAAATCCCAATAGTCACTTATCTGATTGTAATCTCAGATGCATTCGGGCGATCTATCACTGTCGTCTCGTCGGCCTATTTGTATACTGAGCTGAGAGCCGTATTACGCGCGGGCGCAGGGAGTCATCTATCATTACTCGTTGGGTAATAGGGTAACATGTGAGAACGCTACTACAGAAGAAAGATTAAGAACAGTATAAAAAAAATGTAAAGAAAACTGGCAGGTTGTGCTATTGGAGAAAAAAATAAGAACAATTAGACTTTTCCAGAATACTGGCAGGTTGTAGCATAAAGAATTATGACTTAAGATTGGACGGATTCAGGCGACAAATTCAAAATGTTTCGAAGTCAATGCTGATAAATACCAAGGACCAAAGCTGTCTAAAAGGCAAATAATCGAATGGATTGAAATAAAATTCACCTGTAAAAACAGCAAAAATTACGATCCCCAAATTGTCGGTCAATAGTGGATATTTTTCATTAAAGCAACACTTCCCGCCGCGCCGTCCGACTGTCGTGCTAAAAATAGGAATAGGTAATATTGTCGTAGAAATATTATTGGCAAATTGAAACACTTTAGAGGCAATAACATTTGTGATAGAGCATCTACTTACAAAGTAAATAAACTCCAGATAGAGGCGGAAAAGCTATTAACCTTTTCATTTCCTATCATGAACCACCAGCGCGAATAAACTCTACACAAAATATGAGGCAATAATAGACAGTAATTTAGGAATAAGTGGGGATATTTGCTACTGTTATCTGAAGATTAATCACCGGAATAAAGGCCAGCAGATTAGACGTGTAATCCACAATTCATCGCCAAAATTATTATTTGGCTCTACCTGATGTTGGGGCATAATCAATCATTTTTCTTTTTTTCTAGACCGAAAAAGGTTACCTAGCGAGATCCGGGTCGGCCTGATTAACCCAAAAGGTTGAGGCTGTTGCCCGATTGAGTGTTTAAGATAGTAAGTAATTTGACCTTAGGACTAGGCACTATACTAGCTGTTGCCCGCAAAATCGTCTGCGTAGTTTTCGATTGCCATACAAAGTAGCGCCACGTTTTGTTAGCAAATTCGTTTCTTTTATAATTTGATTCCCTTTTAAGAATGAGATGTGTTTTAGAATAAGAACATTTTCTATGTCCTATTTTTGAACCTATCCTCAATTATTGTGTGCCAACGTTTATCTCAATTCGTCCAGTGTGAATCGTGATTGAGTAACAAAAATTCAAACTTTACCATTAATAATATTAGTGGAATTCGGACTTCGTCTATTGACCTGTTCAGAAGACAATCTTTGTTTAGTTAGCTTTTGTTCACTTCTTTTAGGTTAACGTCTTTTGTCTGAGTATAATGCTAATAAGCCTTCCTACCTTCACCTAAAATATCCTGATTTCCCCATTGCTTAAAAAGAAAAATAATATTGGGTCCCCATCATTTTTTGATACACTTAAGTTTATATTTAACAACGGAGAATATGCAAGTAGTTCAAAGCTAAGTCGTGGTCATAGATACTATGTACAGAAGCCAGCACATGCGGCTGGACATTCGCACTACGAAATTCATCCTAACCGCTACGGAATACGGGCGCTCTTAAGGTCAACATGTCCATCCGCATGTACTGGCTACTGTAGGTATGTAATGTCAAGATAACGTTTATGAACTTACTCCAAAGGCACTAAACCGCTTAGTGCGGCGGTTGGTATTGTCGTGTGGGCCTAGATAGGCCTCGGACTTGGGCCGAGGCGGTCGCTTCGGCCTCATAACCACCCTTGCCTCCTCCCTCGCCCCCTCATCCAACAGCTTCGAGTCTGAAGACACTGATAACTGCCGCCTCACTCGGTACTCGCCGTTGCCGCCCCCGCTCCATTCTGTTGACAAAAAACAAAAAGTTTAAGATATTCGAATCAATGCTACAATGAGTCCTGCACATCGGAGGAGCTCATGGAAGCCTCAGAAAGAGCGATCAGGGTGGCAGGGTATTGGGCAACAAAAAAATTAAATTAGCCATCGACCCGAGAGAAGAAAAATGCTTTAATTTTGAAATGACACTGGTCTCTACACTAGGATTACCATGAGTCGTGGGAAACCAGGCTCCTTCCTAACGACTAAACAATTATGGTTAATAAACAAAAAAAAAGAAAAGAGAAAAATTAAAACAAAAAGATAAAAATAAAAATGTACTCGTTGAAATAAAACATACACAAACAAAATTTCCAATTTTGAAATATTCCCTGATAAAGACGAACATTGATTGGACGAAAGAAAAACATCGAGAGTCAATAAAAGGAGTGCCTTTCAGATTTCTTTTCATCAGAAACCCATTATGTTTGAAATTTGCAATTCTGCTTCTTTCACAAAAATCATTTCACATACTTTCGCCGACTCCCCGACGACAGAAAAATTATAAAAGCACTCTGTAATACAAACATTTTCATTGGATGCCTCAGCAATTGACAGGCTGAATATTCTGGCACAATTTGCCTCCCCACAAGCACTTAGTAAGCAAATTAATTCACGAGAGAAAATAAAAAATGCGGAGTAGAATCAGAGGCGAGTTATTCGAAAGGGGGCTATTCTTTCAGCGACGCTGATATTCGTGCGTCGAGTCGAGAGTACTCGGGAATCGCTTTAGCGTCACAAAGGCGAAATCGAAGCGACGTCCACGTAAACATAAATCGTATAAATCATCCATCGACGCGGCGCGAACGATCTCAACAAATCGACTGCGAAGACAATCTATCATCGTTATTAAAATGGGAGAAGTGCAGGATATGACCGCCAGTATTGCCAACTGGCAACTGTAGCTAGTAGCAAGATTTCTTGGAAAAATGTAGTTATATTGGCCAAAATTAGCTAAATGTTACGCAGTAGTTATTCTTTGATGCAAAATGCAAAGCTATGTGTTAACAATCGAAAACTCTTTCGGTTTGTTTTTAAACGAATGAATGAATTGAATGTGACGTTGCGCTATGCTCTTAAAAGTAAATACTAGAAAAAGTAGATGAAATTGTAGCTTAACATAAAAATTGTAAGATCTAGCTATAAGTGGCTAAGTTGGCATCATTGATACCCGTCGATTCGGATTGACGGGCATGTAAAAACGTGCGACTGAAAAACAGCGTCTCTCTCTTATGAGATAGACATATGCTGAGTCGTATCCTTTTCGCTGTTGTGCCACGATGCATACTGTGATGTGCCTTTAGTATTTAAGTGTTTACACTAGTATTTAGGTGCAATTTAGTATGTATAGCATCACAACATTAGCTGAATAAATGGTTTTTTCTTTCTTTATTTCTTTTACTAATGTGCATACTGCAAACAAGTCTATCAGAAGATATCACCAACGTTTTTTACGACGGGTTGTGTCAAAGCGAGTACCAATCGGCATCAGAAATCAATATTTCCTAGCTGTCACGCGGAAAATGAAAAGGAAAGTGTTTTCGGAACAAATCCAATAAAGCTCTTCTTCAAACTAAACGAGGTGTTGTACATATTGACAGATTGCTATCTATATGAGCAGGGGCAGAAATTAAAGAGAATTCGACCATTTTATTACACAAACTGAACATGATCAAACTGCAACTTATCAATAAATGCGAATCCCTTTGAAATTTCCGACGCAAGCTTCGTATGATGTAATCTCTATTCCAATTTTCTATTAACACTATTCGTAAACGCAGCAAACGCAATATCCATCGAAATCAATATCAATTACAACTATAAATCATGTGTAATAATAAAATAAAGAGATAATCACAGAAAAATTTGCACTGAAAAGCCAAATCGTCTAAATGAAAAGCGCAGTTTAACTTGCAACGGCCTCGTAGCCTAGTTAGTTAAGTACTCGTTAGTACAGCTTTCGGTTAATACGTCTAAACACTTTTTTATGCCTTGTATCCCATAGGTAATAAACACACACATTACAGCTCAATATATAATTTCAAGTCTGTGGAATATTGTGATAACTTTAAGTACTATGCAAATATTTATGAGGACCACCAAGGCACCATAAGAACTGTACAACACCTTTGAAAGAAGACCACACGAGTACAGGAACTGTGAGCTTAAGTATCCAGGACAAAGGCGTCGTTGTGGGAGCTTGTTTGGAATAAAGGCGCTTGATGATAATGCGGGCAAGGACTCTTCAGGGTGGGTATGTTTATGTTTTGTTCTGCTTGTGTCGGTGATGGAGGACTTTTCCGGGATAATTTGGTTAAATACTGGTTTCATTATGACGTAAGAAAATAAATACTTGTACGAGTAGAACAAGGATGTTGGGTAATTAGAAAATTAATTCTATCTAAAAAAAGCGATGTTTTGCTGATAAAATGTTGTGTGTTTTCGAACTCTAATAAAAAAAATTCTCGCAAATCCCAGAGAAAATTAAAAGTTATTTTCTAAAAATCAACTAATGTGTTTCCAGTCAAACACTGTTTTCATTAGTCCAGGAAAAAACTAAAAAAATGTTTTTACCTTGCAGCAAGTTCGTATTCCTACCATTACATAATTCTACTACTATACATACATACCTAATAATATACAAAATGAAACTACAGAATATGACAAAAAAATTAAATAAAATCAACACAAATTCAAATTTCACATCGTATGAACTCCATTTGAAACGGGAAAGCTTGTAATTTTTATCTGTAAATGCACTCAGCGTAATAGGATAAAAGTAAAACAACTTTTTTCCCTCTAGATCCGGTGAGATCGGGCATCCACCCATTTCGGGCTAAGGGTAAATATTCCCGACGATACACGTATACGAAAATGACAATTTCGCGTGTGGCATCCGTGTCACGTACGACACAAGTGGGTCACGCGGGCGGGCGAGGCTAGGGTTAGCGTACACTCAATAACTAAAACGCACGATCCGATCATAATTGGGTTACCCGTGTGGGTATTTCGAAAATAATGAGGTAGTTTCAATTTCAAGAATTTGTACTAAGTTTCCTGAAATTATGTTACTAATATGTATGGAGTTTTTCTCATATCAATGAGTAGGTAACTAGTTCTACCTGAAACCTGAATTAGTGTCCTAATAGTGTGGCGGTAGTGTTTTAGTGCAAATTAAATAGATTCCAAATGATCCTAAATAATATTGTATTGAAAACTAAACTAAGTGTTTACTTTTCACAATAACATCTAAAACTATACTTTACATTTAATTGTTATCATAAGTTTTTTAATGTAATATGGAAATACTCTCTTACTGAAACTCTATTACGCATAAGGTTTTCAGTGGTTCCTTCCGGCGAGTTCTTCTTCACAGAAGACAGCCAAATTTTTGAACACGCCAGAAAAGAATATGTAACTCACTTAACTGAGTGATGTAAATATCCTAAAGTTAAAAATAAATACTTTGAATTTTCAACTTTGCCATTGAAACTGTCATAGAAAAAATCTATCTTTTTTTGTGTATTCTGCTACTGAGTATAAGCTTAGTAAATCACATGAAGATCTTTGTGGGAGGACTTTGTCCAGCTGTAGACGTGATGGTGAAATCTTGTGGCAACCCTAAATAGGACACCTCTCCAACTAGGATAACACAACGCTATCGGAGGGCGAGTGTCACTCATTGGGCCTTTATTAATTTTGCTCGATATTGGAGGACATTCGTGTATCGACTGATTTCCACAGATTACCCGGGCAGGGTCAGCGGTTATTAGTTTACTCAGTCTGTACGTGCGTTCAGAATACAAGGAAATTTTGTTGGTATAGAGCTACTAAATTGTTTGTCAATTTTGTCGTATAGCTTAGTACTCGCTACTGCGATGGTTTGGCAAGAAGGAAACACTTTGGATTTCCCATTTGACACCTTATGTTGTGGCATGTTCGTAAAGTAATTTGAATTCAATTCAATATATGTATTTTAAGGTGTGCATAAAGAACAATATTGTTTAATCACAGCAAAATATTATGTTTGGTCATTTTTATGATTGGTCATCTTTATGATTGGACGTTTTTATAATTGGTAATTTTTCGTCCATTGGTCATTTTTAATGTTTGGACATTAGTCGCGCAAAGGTAAATACCGCATCAAATATATTGTCTACAATGGTAGAGATTATTTTTCTCTTGAGATAAGGCAGTGAGATCCATAACTCAGACATTATACAGACAAAAATACATGAAAACCATTAGCTTCACACAACCCGCCCCTAAACGTAACTTGCCAATACGCGTAACCGCCATTACTCATGCTATGTGGCTCACATCGACGACTGTACTTTACGACCCTCACCTTTTACCGTGATGATGCACGCCACTCTTATATACTGACACACAGAATATCCTTCGTAACAACGATGAAGAAAAATGAACGTCTCATAAAATAGTGTGCGAGAAACACTAAAACCACACATAGATAAGTAATTATTTATAAACTTTACCACAAATTAAGAACAAGAGTAAAACACAGTATGTGTGTTTGCAAAAGATATACAAAACACTATAGCGCTTGCTCGTTACAACATTATACACTTTTAGGATATTTCTAATTTCCCGAAGTCTCTCGCGATGGAAACAAAATATTAGGGCAAAAGTGAATCACTAGGCTTTGTCGTTTGTAGACGCGAAATAAAGTTTTATTAAAACTTATTGTAAAGTCTGTATTTAATAGTGTTCGTCTGCAATGACTTTGCAGTAATTGTACCTATTGTTTATTTTATGTGCAATAAAGTATTTGAATTTAACTTTTATCCAATTTATTTTCATACCGAAGCGAAAAAAAAAAATACTCTCCATTCTTTTTTTAACATAATATCCTTCAAAGTGACATTCTACGAAATGTGTAAGAAACAAAAACCTATTATTTGTACGTTCTTACATGACGTATATCTGCCTCGCAGCCTGTGGCGGCCTCAAACACGCCTGTCATTTTTCATAACGCGGCGTAAAAATGTTTATGGGCCCTAAGTGCCACGTCATTTAAAGCCGCGCCCGCCGCGTTCCGAATTCTGCTAATTAATATGGACACTTGCAGCGTCTTCGTATGAGGTCATTACGCCAGAAACATAAGGCTGTTAGCCTAATTAGTACTTCGTTGAATGGCGAAATGGAGAGTGCGTATGTTTACTTACAAATTGTCACATAATTCATTTGATGATTCATATACGGTACACGGTGCGTTTGTTTGTTACGTGAAATATGTACTTTGGAAAATAAATGTATTGATCTCTTCCAAAAAGTAAGGTTTAATTTTGTTACGAAATATCCTAACCGGCTGGCAGATTTCCTCATACTACAACATGTTTTAAAAGGGATTGTTTTATATTAAATAAGACTGTAAAACCTGCTACCGGAAATAATTTAAAAATCTGACAGAGTCAAAATTGAAAGCAATCTTGAAAAAAATAGTACCTAATATTTTTTCCTTCTTAAAATTATTACGTTTGTTTTACGAGTATATTCTTTTATTTTTGTATTTGTAACAATTATTTTTATTGCTAGTAGGCTACAAGGCTAGTTGCTATTTAGCGCTACACACTAGTATCTAATTTTTATAATACTACAGCTTATTGCAGTTTGCCTGTAAATAATCATTCATTAATTCTCAAGACGCTTTAAACTTTGCAAGATTATGTTCAATGCTGGTTTTGCTTGTAGAGTTTCGGCTTAGAGTCTCTCGGGTGGGTATTTGTATGCGAAGTGTGAAGCTATGCTCAACCAAGTTTAGTTTTCGTTGTTGTGATACTTTAAGCTCGGATTATCCACCTTCAGGTTAAGTAGACGTGATTTATTAACATAGCAATGTTGCTGAAACCACTCACCTGTACCTATTTTGGTAAGTTTATGGTTTATTACAGAATGTATAAATAGATGCAGTTATGATCCTTGTTCGACTAACGACAGACTCCGTAACTTAGTCGGTAGTGTACCAGCCTTCGAAGCAAAGGTCGCGGGTTACAATTTTAAGTTAGTATTTAACTTCTCAAACATCAATAAGACTCTTTAAAATACGTTCTTTCATAGTGTAGTGGTGCTATAAGGTTGACCTGGCGGTAAAAGGTAGCCTATGTTACTCAGGGTGAATGTAGCTTTCTAATCGCGAAAGAATTTTTGAAATCGGTTCTATAGTTTTTGAGTTTATTCATTACAAACATACACACAAAAATACAAATCTTTCCCCTTTATAATATTAGTATGAAGTATGATGAAATAACGATGACATAACTTGACCTTTCAGCCCTTCCTATCCTTCCTGAAATGAGTTTTATTCCATTTCAGGAAAATACTGTATTTCAAACTATCACCACGTTTTTACAACTCCATTAGTGTTAGAGCAGCCGTGTGCAACATAATGTGGTTAATTAATTTATGTCAGTCATAATGTCGTTACCTACAGTTATAATTATAAACGCGTTATTATTATGCTTGGCTTGGGGATTCCGAAACGACAACTCGGCACGTTTTCCGACCTGAAATGTGTCGCGTCATAGGGGGTTTAGGAACAATAATGTCAAAGACTTTGCATTCATTTGAACACAGAAATATAATTTATCTATATCTATACTAATAATATTATAAAGAGGAAAGGTTTAATTGTTTGTTTGCATCGAATAGGCTCCGAAACTACTGAACCCATTTCAAAAATTCTTTCACTGTTTGGAAGCTACATTCACCCTGAGTAACATAGGCTATATTTTATTTTCAAAAAAATTAGGGATCCTTATTAAAACTTCAATAATGTAACCCAAGGTGTAAAAAAAATACGTAAAATATTCTTAATAATTGAAAATGCTCCGAAAGTACTGAACCGATTTTGGTAAAACTTGGCACAAAGTTAGAATAGACCTTAGGAAAGAACATAGCCTACAATTTACCGCGGGAAATGTTCTCATTCCCACGGGAAAAAATGTTAAAGCGGGCGGAGTCGGCAAAAAGATAGACTAGACCTTACGAAAGAACACATGCTAACTTTTACCGCGGGAAAATTCCTAATTCCCACGGGAAAAACTATTAACGCGGGCGGAGCCGCGGCGGGAAGCTAGTTATTAATAAATGGGATAAAATCATACACCAAATACAATTCGCTTGTAAAAGATTCACATACCACTCATTGATTCACTCAGACTATTTCATAGAAATACTACGATATAATTATTATTTATAAAGTTCATATATTTTATTATTGCTGTTGTTATTCTTTTTATAATAATATGTGTTAACGTGTTAAGATTATTATGTAATTAACGAATAAATAAAATAGAAATATATTTTTTTAATTCTCGAATCTTAATTTGAAAATAAAATATGACTTTAGCAAAAACAAAAAAAGAAAGCATTGTTAAAAACCTCATTGAAATCAATGAAAATTTCCTGTTAAAAAGAAACCTAACTAAGTCAAAGTAAAAGCTTATTCAAGGAAAAGTTTTAATCGCCCACTGAGCATAAGCTTTAGTGCTTCACGGTGTCATTTAGTAAATTGTCGACTGGAAATAAATGGCTCAACTCAAAACAACAGACTAAGCTTGTTATTCTTCTATATTTTTAAATGATATAATACTTCTCGAATGACTGATTCTATAATAATATGTGGGACATCTCACACACGGCCATCTGACCCCAAACTAGGCAGAGCTGTACTATGGGTATCAGACAGCTGATATACATACATGTATAAATATACAACATCCAGACACAAGGCAAACAAAAGGGCTCATCGCACTAATGTTTGCCTTGGGCGGGATTCGAACCCGCGACCCTGTGCTTCGAAGGCAGGCGCACTACCAACTAGGCTACGGGGCCGTCGATTCATCATCATGGTTAAGCAAAAATTATTGTATTCTATGGGATAGTTTCTGAAAATCTTAAGGAATGTTAGTGTTATTGTCGTAGTTTATAAAATAATAGCGTGTAGCATTATTCTTAATTTTCTGTTAAAAATTTTTCTTCTTGTATCATAGCTTCTCCTTTCCAAGAACTTCCACTTACAGTATTACCGTACTGTATAGTATTAAGACAGGGAAAGTGTATACCAAAATTTTATTTGTAAAGGGAATAAACATAATAGGCCTGTGTCCTTAAAAAATGTAATTAGTCCGTCTTTTAGATTTTTCAAAAATAAGAGACACGTATTTTTTTATTTGTAAATCGGACCAAAAATTACAAAGATATAGCCCATTAAAGTAACGTAAAGTAAGTAACTTTAATGGGCTATATCTTTGTTATTTTTTGTTTAATCGAAAAAAGAAAAAATACGTGTCCAATATTTTTTTATAATCTAAAATACGGACTAAATAGAATGTAATTATTTTGACCCTTGACACAGGCCTATTACTTACTTCCTACTAATCCTAGTGCGAAGGTTAGGTGCTATAAATCTTGTACCAAACATTTTAGAAAATAAAGTTATTCTTATTGTCTATACTAATATTATAAAGAGGAAAGGTTTGATTGTTTGTTTTTTGTTTGTTTGTTTGTTTGCATCGAATAGGCTCCGAAACTACTGAACCGATTTCAAAAATTCTTTCACTGTTAGGAAGTTACATTCACCCTGAGTAACATAAGCTATATTTTATTTACAAAAAATTAGGGATACTTACCAAAACTTCAATAATGTAACCCAAGGTGAGAAAAAAATACGTAAAATATTCCTAATAATTGAAAATACTCCGAAAGTACTGAACCGATTTTAGTGAAACTTGGCACAAAGTTTGAATAGACCTAGGAAAGAACATAAGCTACAATTTACCGCGGGAAATTTTCTCATTCCCACGGGGAAAATTGTTAAAGCGGGCGGAATTGGCACAAAGATAGAATAGACCTTGCGGAAGAACATAGGCTAACTTTTACCGCGGGAAAATTCCTCATTCCCACGGGAAAAACTATTAACGCGTGCGGAGCCGCGGCGAGAAGCTAGTTACTTAATATGTTCGTATGTTCTGTAATAGAGCATCACTACATAGTATAAAACAAAGTCGCTTTCTCTGTCCCTATGTCCCTATGTATGCTTAATCTTTAAAACTACACAACGGATTTTGATGCGGTTTTTTTTAATAGATAGAGTGATTCAAGAGGAAGGTTTATATGTATAATACATGCATAATATACTTAAGGATAACCCACAATAATCATTTTCCCGTGCGAAGCCGGGGCGGGTCGCTAGTGAATTAATAGCCGCACTGTGGTACGCAAGAACGTTTATCAGATATTCGGAGTGTCGAAGGTTGCCGTGACAACCAAGAAAATTGGCGCCTCGCCATTTTGTGAATAGGCTTAAGGAGTATATTGTGAGCTCTCTGCTCAGTGATTGAGAGAACCTGAATGGAGCGTTAGCAGTCAATGGAAAATTGTAGAGCTCGAATTCATATACATTTATTTATGAGACTTTCGTGTTTCTAACTAAGCGGTATTTTTATATTTTAGCTGGAATACAATAATTTGGACTGTTATATTAATTACAAAAGGTTTGAATCCCGACACGAACTTAAGTTTTTTTTTTATTATTATGTAAATAGGATTATTGGCCGCTTTTGCTAAGGTGAAGGAAAACATCCAACACTTCAACCCATAGGGGCTCTTTTAAACTTCTCTCTTACACACCAAAACATTATAGACAACCAGCCCACAACGCAACAAGCCAATTGGAAACGCTAAAAAAATATACACTTCTGGTGATTGTAAAAACAGAAGCAGCAGATAAATTAAACATAAACAAACAGTGCCTCTTTCTACGACGAAACTCAAACAAAGAGGAAAACGCGGTGGCCGCTAGTATGTAAAACAGTGTCCGGCGAGTGTAAACAACCCCATATTGCATGTTTATTCATTCATGGGTTTATAAGATTCCCCTTGGTGGTGAAACAATCGTTCGTTTACATGCTAAATTGACTGCGCTGGAAGAGTAAGCTAAGTGGTCACAGATGAATGAACGAAAATGGGTGTCTATTGTAGTAAGTATTCATATTGATTGGGGTTTCTGGACCTTTTATTGTTTAAAAAAAATATGACAGGATACCACACAGGATGAAAATCTAATCGACTGGACTGCTTGCACAGCCATCAAAGAAGGTGTCTCACACCCACTGTTTAATTCGTCTGTCATAGACGTGTAAGGCCAATGAGAGGACTGCCAGTTTTAAATAAATTAATAACAAGGTTTTAGCAAAAGTCTATGCTAATTAACTAAAGTGACTGATAAGATAACAGCTGTAATAGTAGCTGACCTCTTTCTTTTATGATATATTAAACTCAAGTGTAGGATAATATCACGATATGATAAAATGATATAATTAAAACAAACGTAACTCAAGTCACCCCAAAATGGAGGTACGATATTTTCTTAAAAGTCGTGTCGTGTCATCCTCGTATAGCGTAGGAAAGGAATTAAACAATGCTAAGTTCAATAAAAACAGGATAATGTGACCAACCCTTAAATCGTCACCGCTGATTGGTCCATAAATATTTATACCAGCATGTTTATTTACACATGTCAAGCGGCGCGGCCGTCATAGCCCAGCATGCTGACACTACACTTGTTTACAATGCCCCTATTAAAACACTGCCATAGGGGTGGGTAGAGAAACCAGCAGTTGATTAAAATTTGTAAAATCCGATTTCAGCTCCCATTTTTTACGCACTCAACTAAATTATTTTATTCTGTACAAAAGAGCTTGTCTGTGATCACTCATATACAACCTAGTCTGGGACTAATTTTAACAATTTCAGATTTTTTATAGAAAATAAATATAAAAATACTTAGTACAAAACGGTTAAAGCAAAATGTGACTACACGTTTCCTCATTACCTTCAAAAATATAATTTTAACATTTTCATAAAAGGAAGCTCATTCGAGTAGCCAGTCACGGTACCGAATTCCTATAAAAGAAAGATCTACTTGTTACATACAATCCAATTGAGAATCTTTCACTGTTCTTTTATCCAAATGTGCCTCGCGCATGTAATACGAATACATTATCCCCGAAGTTGTTTTTGTAAGGATAACGTATTCAGGTTTGGCGCGGTATGGCGGAGAAAAAAGATTTTTTATAACATAGCTTTCCACTACAATGAATTTATCGTTGTACCTAATATCGTATGCGGGTAGGAGGATACGATTCCCCCGCAAGATAGCCGCGATAATGTCAAGGCGCCCGTTGTCACCCGGAACGGAACAAAGGGGAAAATGAAAGCGATGAAGTTAGCAAAGATAATTTAGACCAGACTGTCGGACACAATCAAGCGATTACGTTATCTGTGATCGAAAAGGGGAACGAAAACTGCCGTGTCATCGCTTGTCGACTGCACAACGTTTAACTAGCTGCATATTTAGGAACTATTTCACCCTACAAAGCAAAGTCAAATCAATTTTCGACCGCATGCTATCTCTACAATATCATACACGATTTCAGCTGTCAGAGCGTGGAGTTTGAATGGCCCTTCACTCGCACGCAATTAATTTGCAGTCAAAATCGCGTGTTCGGTACTAAGCTACTCGAGCGAGAATCCACGCCATGCGAGTGGAAATCATCCATGTTTGTGTGTATCTGGTACAATGATTAACCAGATCACGCTCTTATAGCGCCGCAATGCGACAATACAGAAGCATAGTGCGCTCCAAGCTGGTGACGTAGCACTCTGACAGTGAATGAAATGAATGAAAAGTGCACTTGAGTGAATGGATGACACTTGTATCAGGGTATTAAAGCCACGGATTACGCATGAGCTGTCTCTTGTGTTGAATGAGGCTTTTAGACGGTTACATTTGCCATTTGAGAATTACATTAAAGCCAGCAAATTGGGACGTGCGAGCTCTAGAGCTGTTAATAAGTTTTGAAAGCTTATTGTATGTATAACATTTGACATTTGGAAGTCGCATGCATGCATTAGTCGAGTCATCTTGGAAATTGGGTCAACAGGACGTTAAATGTTAAGAGTTGCGAATTCCTGGAAGTTATGAACCGTGCCCAACTAACTACGTCGTCCCTATGCAAAATTGTCTAAATGTAGGTTAATTTCATCGTTTTCAAGCTTGACTGGTTATGGACGACCTTGCAATATGTTGCATAAAACATGACACTCGTATGCATCGGATGATGTTATAAACTGAAATGCCATCACAATTGCTGCCAATTCAGTGGAGCTGTAACTTTTTGTACTATTTCTTTCTTTTTTTGAATCTCATCCAATTCAGTGAGCACTCATCATCTCTTCAGGTGAAAACAGTGTTAGTCCTTAAGATTTATCTTTCTCGTTACGTAAGCGAGATAGCCTTTTCTATCTCAGTGCGTAATTTACAAATTGCTCTGATCTGATAAGATTTTTAGAGATACGAGAAGATTACAGAATCACAGGACCTAGATTAGATTGTAATGTTTTTAACAATTTCTCGTATTGACAACGTTCTGTTTTTAGAATGTATGTTTTAAGATGTTCGTTCATACGGCAAAAGAGGAAACCTGCCTTGGAAGAAATTCATAAACAGTAAAGTAGTCAACTTGCATTGAACTTATTCTACCCTGTGGATAGTTGGGGACTCAGGAGCTGATGATAACATATTAAGATGATCTTACCATAGTGTGCGTCTTTGTCGTGTGGTATATTGCCGTTTGGTTCAAGCCTATCAAGGCATTCTTCAGAATACCCGTTGTAAGACAGCTTCCCCCTCCCCCCTCCATTCTGCTGCCTCCCCCTGCACTCCGTCGCGTCCCCGTCAGGCTCGTCTTTTGTTGCTGTAACAAGGAAAAAACCACTTAAACTTCCACACGTTAAAGTCATAACAAATGCCGGAAAGTTTTCATTGGCCAAAACTACATCGCCCTCTTAGTAAGATCAATAATCTCTTATTGCTCTAAGGATAGTTTTGAGAGTTTCCCATCGTGACCAACATATAACTTTAAGTTGCCAGGATAAGCTTTGTACATCTTTTAGCTGTTTGAGGATGGCATTTGATCCCTGCCGGATTAGTAATAGGTTTCTAGTCGACAGTAAATCGAAATGTGTCCGATTAAGGACACCTCTTTGTTTCAGACCTCTGAACTAACGAGCGGAGCTCGCCCGTATTCATTTACAAACGTAATATAAATTAACAAAAACATAACGCCAAAATTTCAGCTGAACTAAGAAAAAACTATAGCTCATATTAAATGGAATTGGTTTCTATATATTTTGAAGATTATGTTGTTTTATTTACCACTGAACAGAGTTGTTAACTGTACCCGTTGTGGATGGTATGCTATAATTAATTACAGTTGGCGACGCCGAGATGCGACGTAGCATCAATAATGAGTTCAGTTGAAAGATGACAACTGAGAAACACCCCTAAGGGGAAGCGGAAGCAAAGACGAACAACTCAAGTTGATATTAATACCTTTGCAAATGACAAAGACTTAAGAACTTTTGAATTCAGTACATTTCAAATGGCCGAGGGTAATCTGTAAACTTTTTCGGGGGACCAAATGCAAATGAGTCGAATCTGCAATTAAATTAACCCCCCATTTTCGTCGGGCCGTAATGAAAACATTAACGTATCATGAAGATTGATGGAGCGAATTTAAAGGCGATTAAGAAAAGCCCTCGGTCCCGACTCGTCAATACAAGAAAGTGCACGGAACACTTATTGATTGAGTAAAGAACCTTACCGTGATTTCCGAAGAGATTTAAAAAACATAATAACAAAATAATCTCTTTCCAGGAAGCTCGATATAAATTACGCAATGCCATGTTCGAAAATATCTCCCGGAATTGAATTTTGTCGCGAGCGCTGTTCGTTTTGGCAGGTTAATTTATCGAATTTGCATCAATGGATTCAACGAAAATGGCCGCCGCAGACGACCAATTTATAACATGTATTTTATTGAGGCGATTGGATTTTATGATGATACAATGACAGTGTACTGTGCAATTCGTGGCGGAATATAATGTTAACTGTGATCGTTAAAACAATCTGAAAAGATTTTAATAAACAGAACTAAGAGCAGTAGTCATTTATGCTGATACAATAAGTTGTTTGTCAAGTTATTTGTTAGCATTAACTAGACGCCCTCGCATTCAAGACATCCCCGTCGTATTGCAGCAGGATATGAAGTGACAACTGGCGCCTCGGGACACCAAACTTTAATTGGCTGCACCCCTGTCTAAGCTCAAAGCCAGTCGAGCGAGCAAATTGCTTAACACTAAACACCACACTGCTCATATTTCAATGCATAAATTCTCGATCACATCTTGTTCAAATCATTTGCTTAACTAACTTCACCACCTCCTGAGATTGAACGCAATGTAGTGGACAGGACAGGTCTTTAGCACTTGCTCACGGTGGATTATCCGTACAATTTAACAGGTTCTTGCTTCAAACGAGCAAATTAAGTGCACGCTCCGCACTAATTTATTATGCATGCCCCTCTTCATGCGTCTCCAAAAAGAGAAGTAGCCATCTGGCGCTCAAGGAGATTGCCCACTTACGCTACCTTTCACGACGAAATCTTTCACGACGAAATGAATTCATCATTTCGGTCGCGAGCGTCTTAATTTGTAATTGTAATCGCTTATCATGAACTTCGCTCAAAAGCGGTCGACAGGCATTCGAGATTCACAAGACAGGCTTTTTCAAGACTCCATTCCGAAACGTGCACCTGGAATTCATTGAAATAATTAGGAGTCGTGGAATAACTTTCAAAGGAAATGTGACCTGCCTGTTGTGAATTTCCGAGACGATCCGGAATAAATTACTTGGCCAACTTTTGTTTCGATCGTTCACAGTTCACATGCAGCTGTGCTCAAGCAAGGGAATTTCTAAAGCACTATTTCACGTAGACAAAGTGAGGCGACAACCGGTGCCCGGGGCGCCCCGGCGGTCTTAATTGAGACGCGGTTGAGCATTCATGCTCCGCAAAGTCGCAACTCACGTGAAATAATTCATCGCTCACAGTTACACACACCGCATACCTTCCATTAGTTTCAACTGAATCTCAATACACGACTGCCAACCAGAAGGCCTGTTACAGAACCAGAGATTAGATTAAGTTGTTGAAACAACAACAGGATTGTTCACACAAGCGATAATTCGTGCAAACAGTCTATGAATGCAGAGTAAACTGGGTCTGAAAACAATGGTTATTGGTTTTTTACAAATGGGATTATCAGTGGATTAGAGAGGCTGTAGGCTGCCAGCACGTGTGCACGCGCCGGCGATAAGGCACCCCTTATAAGCGCAGTCTCCAAGAACAATGAGCACATAAGTTCGCGTGTACGAACGGTTCCGTGCTTCATCTAGATGCAATTAGATAAAGCCTCTTAGTTTCCGCGTTTTCACACTACGCCCGATTCCGGCAGAGAAACTATTTATCGCGGTAAATGATCAATCTCAATTTTCTCGCGTCAGTTTGACAAAGGAAGACGATTTGTCTGACGGAATTGTATTTGCGTGAGGGTGTTAGGACGGAGATTGCTGCATGCTCGTCAACAGATTGCGCGTCCGGACACTTGGAATTATTTAAACTAGGCTCGGTCCCGAGAGCTGAGCAAATTGAAATGACTACGGAGAAAACTCGAAGCGTAAATCTAATTTATCTTGCATTTTCGTTTCGCAGTCCTGAATTTTTAACCGCAACGTTCTGGAAAAGGCAAACAACTCTGAGTCATCAACTTGCCTATGTAAACGACACAGCTCTGCAGTAGGAGGATAAGCCACGAAGATTTGTGGGATTTTTAAAAGCATTCTGAATTCATATACTTAGGTATATCGTAGATTTGCCCGGGCGGGCGCCTTGAAAACGAGCAGAAAACGACTCTAATGACTGCGGTGCCGAAACCAAGAATGCGAGTAATATCCACACAAATAATGTACTCGTTGCTTTTAACTCAGAAATGCAGTTGAATTTAATGCATAGTTCAAAACCTCGTAATGTCAACGTGATTCATAAATGCAAACACGGTATCGAATTAAACTCGGAAGCTATTTGAACTGGGGTCATAATCATAACATAACTTAAGAGTTTTATGGCAGTAGGAACAAAGGCGTTGCTATGTGTAGTGTGTTGTGTGAAGAGAATGGTTGTTCCTCGATATTGCATTTTGTAGTGAAGCTATCATTTTACGGAAACGAATGGCTTGATCAAGGACCTCGTGTGTGTCAGTACCAGCTCCATAAATATAAAACAACATTCATATTTCACTTCGCGGATAGTCTATGCAAGTGATCGATCAGAAAGATGAATATATTATTCATAGTAGCCTTCAAAAGTTCTTACTTTATGGTGTATGCAGTCGATGAAAATAATGAACATTTTTATTAAGCTTTACTTATAACTTCATTTAAATGGAAAATTTTCACAGATTTTACAGAAAGCAGTTTTAATAAATTTACGAAGGTAGTAATCATATAATAAATAATAATGGTTTATATTTTCCACACAAAATAAATTTCACCTGAAAAAATGAATCGATGGGTTTTGCTTTTGGTTAAAGATAAGTAGTTACGGTAAGGGGATAGTTTCATAGGCGGTTGAAGGGAAGACAATAGTGAAAAAAAGTGAAAATTTCTTATTCCTACAGAAATGAAAACTAACTAAAACAAGTGTAACCGCAAACGGAAAACTGAGTGACAGGTACATAAAACGAAACACATCAGTTCCTACATGTTGTAATTTTTTTTTTATGTTTTATGTTAGCAGGTAATCTTTGAATAAATAGTTGAGAGGCTTCGATATTCAGGCGATGCACGAGGGCAGTGGATTGTAAACATGAGAAGGGTAAGACATGCGTCACGAATTCACGATCACCATGTCAGGAGTGAAGCCCTTCAAATGACCCCTCAAAATTCGCAAATTCATATCCTCACCTATACTGAATGAAAGTAGGTATTATCTGAAATAGCTGACCTTACAAAGCTTAATTCGTCTGAATAAGCCTTTCGCTTCGCGTCTATATCTGTAGGGTGGCTGAGGGAATTGCACGCGGTGTTGGGATGCCAATGTCGGAGTTGACGAGGGTCCGATCGCCCTCGCGGTCAGTCTGCTTCGACAATGGCGGCTTATCGATGGCTTTGCGTCCAAATCTCTACTCCACACCCACAACTGCACTTTACCTGTACCACTCACTCCTGTACTTCGATTACAGTATCGTGACTATGTTGACAGATTAGATTTACGACGAGGTCCCCCTTTGAAATGGACAGATCAATTCCAAATTCAATAAGGAATTTATTTTCGAGTTTCCTTAAAACGGATATTGATTGCAATTCGATTTAGACAATCATTTTATGATTAATGCAATCATACTTTAAAGACGAGCTTTACAAGTAATAGCTAAATCTTGGCGTAGACGATGATTCATTTCCTTTTGAGAGTGCCTTCGTAACGGGTTTTCGCTAAGTGGATCCCGGGTAATAGCATAATATCCTGTTATTCTGCTGGTGAAGTCATTTTGTAGGTAGCAGAATGCTAACAAAATTAGCGTCAGCTTTTACCCGCACTGTGGCGTGGCATCACAATTGGGTGACACAAAAAGGCACAAGGCAACATTTTGCTCGACGGCACTTTCTCAGTCAGTGGCGATATAGGTCACGCTGACACCTAGCACCTAGAATATATCTGCACAGGTCTGAAAAGCGACCGTACATACTGTAAGGGCGGCTAAAAATACCTCGACGGAATTAGGACGACATCTTACAACGGTTATTTCCAAAAAAGTATTTCTGGGAACTGAAGTAGAAAGTAAATAAAAAAGATAGCGAAAGGAAAATGAAACGCTAAGAATAGAATAGGATGCTTTCAACAATTACAGAAATCCAACAGAATTTATTTATAACTCTTGCAGGACACAATACATGTACCTAAGCGTAGTTTAATTATGTGCGTACATTAAATAAAAAAATATAGGACAACCTGCATCTTCATAAACATAGATATAAATGATTGCTGCAAAAGTCTGGAGATTTCTGGGTACCTTAGGTATAGGCAAGACGAAGCAAGACGCACCGACGGACGTTGACATTAACTCTCTTAACCGCCACTTCACCACCAACGCAACCTCTTTCGGTGGCGCTGCTAAATCACTTACCTTGTCCTCGCTGGCAAATGATCCCCCCAAACCTTTCAGTCCGTTTTCCTTCTCCTTGGTTTCTGAAAATGATGTGAAAAAGCACATTTTATCCATATCATCTAATGCGGTAGGTACGGATGAAATAAGTAGAAAGATGATCCTTCCTATAATTGACTGCATCTTACCGATCTTGACACACATTTTCAACCACTCCCTATCCTCCAATGCCTTCCCTGACACCTGGAAACAGGCTACAGTAGTCCCCCTCCCGAAGACCAGCAAACCCTCTTCTTTTTCTCACTATAGACCCATATCCATTCTTCCATTCCTATCGAAAGTTTTAGAGCGGCTGGTTCATCAGCAACTGTCCATCTTTCTCCAAAGAAACTCCTTGTTGAACGCAATGCAATCCGGCTTCCGTCCAGGCCACAGCACGGTAACAGCTTTGGTCAAAGTTACTGATGACATTCGCCTTGGCATGTCGCAACAAAAAGTTACTTTACTTACACTCCTGGATTTTAGCAATGCGTTCAACACTGTTGATTTCGATGTCCTCCTAGCACTCCTCAAAACCTTCAATCTTAATGACTCGGCTATCGAATGGTTTCGTAGCTACCTGACGGGACGCCGACAACGTATCAAAATTGAGGATAACACCTCGGATTGGTGTGATATTCAGTCTGGCGTTCCTCAGGGCTGCGTGCTATCGCCTCTTCTTTTCTCCCTCTTCATAAATTCCATATCCATCCCTTTAACATCTGCCTATCACCTTTATGCTGATGACCTGCAGCTCTATACTCAAGACTCCCCTCTCAATATCCATAATTCCATATCCACCATGAACCATGACCTGGAAGAGATCGCATTCTGGACTGCTTCCTATGGCCTTACCGTTAATCCGGCAAAATCTCAAGCTATCATAATCGGTAGCACTCGTCAGCTAGCCAGAATCGATTTTCCCTCCCTCCCAAAGGTACTTTTCATGGGTACCCCTATTCCCTTCTGCGACGCTGTCAAAAATTTGGGCATATATTTCGATCGCACTCTATCTTGGTCGCGTCAGGTCGGCGAGGTTAGTAGGAAAATCTTTTCCTCTATGAGCTCTTTAAGAAGACTCCGAAATGTGCTACCAATCAGCACAAAAATTGAGCTCGCACAATCGCTGTTGCTCCCGATACTTGACTACGCCGACCCATGCTACCTGGATGCAAATGAAGACCTTTTAAATAAACTAGACCGGCTCCAAAACATGTGCATCCGCTTTGTGTTTGGTCTGCGTAAGTATGACCACGTGTCGGAATACCGAGCCAGGCTGAAGTGGATGCCCATCAGACAGCGTCGTAATCTCCATACCCTCTCCCTTCTCTACAATATCCTCCACAATCCCGCTTCTCCTCCCTACCTTAAGGAGCTCTTCGCGTTCCGCACCTATCCCGACGGTCGCCAGCCTCGCCTGTGTAACCTGAAACTGCTGGACTACCCTTCCCACAAAACCCAATTCTTCTCCCAATCCTTCACCGTCCAGGCCGCGCGGTTATGGAACTCCCTTCCGCCATCAATCAGGCAAGCCAAGTCTCTCTCTGTTTTCAAAAACCTCCTCCGGCGTCACTATGAGCTGCAGAGTGGTTACGTTGATTAGCATAGTAAATTTAGCTGTTCTTTTCCTACGTCACATTTCCCGCACTCATGTGCGTGTCGTCACGTCATTCCTCAGCAGATTAAGATAAAATTCTACAATATGATATATTTGCATGTATTGTGTCTATACTTATTTATGTATGTATAATATTTGTATTTATGTATTTTATGTATATATGTATATACGTATGTATAGTGTCTGTTTAATTTAATAACTATATTCTTATTCGCTATTATTTGCACAACCGCCTTTTCTTTTCTTTTTGAACGTTTCTACTCTCGCCTAAAGGTTGCCTGGAAGAAATCGCTTAAAGCGATAAGGCCGCCATTTGCCGCAAATTTATGTTCGTGTTGTTTTATATGTAAAAAATTATGTGCAATAAAGAATATTTGTATTGTATTGTATTGTATGATTCATACAATTGGAATACTGCACCTTTCACTTCAAACTCAACCAACAGTGAAGTATACTTTTAAAACTCTATAATTGTTCAATGCAAGATAAACGATAAGGTAGGCCATACGCTTTCGAGTCACAAATCACTTTCCCGTAACAAATGGTTCAGGTCAAAAACCACCTGACTGTGAATTATGAACAAGGAAACACACAGATAACGAAAAGAAGCAAGCCTTAACATCCCGATCCAATAGTCACCCTCCGATTTAAGAAACATATTCATATAATGGCGGGTAAACTCCAGGATCTCCGAGAAATTTCTACCAAAATACAAACACACTCCAAGCAATCTCTTTTAAATAAATCCTACATGGAAAATCCAAGGGGAAACGTGAGTACAATCCTTTCCGATTCAAATATTTTGTTCCCCTATAAGATTTATTTCACTGTAAAATCGAGAACGTATCCTTTATAATCCTACCGAACTCTTGACTCGAGACGATTTCGAGACAGTCCGACTTTGAGACACGACTTTGAAGGTAAATTTGGAAATAGAACCCAAAGTAACCACAAATAATTATCGTTTCTTTACGTGACAGCATTAATTTACTTCTAAATATAGATTACTAGGTATGACGGCGTTGAAATTAAATGTACAGATCTATTTAAAAGTTATTTTTATCGATATCACAAGCTGTATCAAAGAAACGTAAAATAGGCTATATTGAAATAGATGGATACACATTGTTGAGTTCGTTTGCTCTCATCATCATCATCATTTCAGACAAAAGACGTCCACTACTGGACAAAGGCTTCCCCCAAAGATCTCCACGACGATCGGTCCTGCACTGCCCGCATCCAGCGGCTTCCCGCGACCCTCACCAGATCGTCGGTCCACCTTGTGGGGGCCTGCCCACGCTACGTCTTCCGGCGCGCGGTCGCCATTCAAGAACCTTTTTGCCCCAACGGCCGTCGATTCTACGCACAATGTGCCCAGCCCACTGCCACTTAAGTTTAGCGATTCTTCGGGCTATGTCGTTTGCTCTATTGATTTGGAAAAAAAAAAAATGTATAGTTGTGATTTTATATAAAAAAACAAGGATAGTGGAAAATGATTTAACATCAAGAGGCTATTTCCGCCCTATTTTCGAACTAAAAAAAGTTTACCAACATTACACTGAATTCTTCAAGTGTCCTTAAAGTTAAACCTCAAGTCGAGCATCTCTCGCAATACCAAAATCCATTACGTAATGTAGCGACCTATTTTACGGAACGGAGCGACGGATCGTAAGGAAAGGTTAAACTTCACACAAACGCCGCGCCCCACAGTAGCTATAAACCCAGCTGACTAAACCGAGGGATTATCTGATCACCATATAAGCTTTCAGCGTGATCATTGACGATTTGATATTGCCTACAATGAGAACCATCATTGTTATGATAATAGAGTTGTAAATATCGGGCTTTCTCCATACCTAGTGAATGTGAATGGTACGAAAGTTCACAAGATTGAAGGTAGGTAGAGCAGGTTGATTGATATCGATTCCCAGGAAGGTCAACTTGACAACGACTGTTTTCCGTATCATGTGAATCTTTACACAGAACACACGCTCCACTGGCTTGGAAACGTCCTTGCGGTAATTATTAACTAACACGGATAAACTACTAACATCTAACCGACAAGATGGTAGTGACACGTTTCGTTCATTATTTAAATTGAAGACTTCTATCTACCTACATTGACGAAGTGGGATATAAAGTTGATTGACACGTTTTCGTTGAAAGAAAGGCGGTTAACGAGGCGACGTATAAAAATGATGCCGACAAACTTTCTCGAGGCGAGCGGGAAGGAGTCAGGGACAGTCATTAACCCGCCATCAAACAATTTAGAACAAACAATCATCTCGATGATGGGGGACACTTTCAACAAACCATCTGATACGAAGGGACAGACTTGTATGTCTGACTCATTGCCGGTTGATCAGAGCTGGTGCATTCACACGACATATTAATTTAAAAAAACAGCTAAAACAACATCTGTAAATTGAAACTGAGTCAACGAACATCATACTTAAGAAATTTAAATTATATTATGAATGAAAATAAAAAATGTTGATGAACATTATGATAACGCCGTCGTAAATTTAATCGTGGCTAAATTTAAAACTATCTTGATGATGTGCCAAGCAATTCGCAAGTGCGGAATAAAAACAATACAAGTTCAGTGAACTAAATAATGTAACACGATTATGAATATTTACGGAACAAAATAGACAGGAATAATTTATGACAAGCGGTTCCATAAATCATATAAGATAAAAGCAATGCAATCTTAATAACTTATTCTTGTAATAAATTTCTTCGGGCGTCGGTCGAACCTGCAATCAATAGCTAATCATACAGCGAGTGATCATACGAATGCATAATGTTATACTAATAGATTTATCACTGGCATAAATATGAAGCAAGCAAGGCGCGGTTGATAAATAACCAACAACTTTCTAGGAAAGGAACGCGTATCTGACTGACTTATATCTTTCGTGATCTCTCACTTTAAATGTTAACTGAAGAACATCGTAAAATTTTACAGAACAGCTTATAATAAGGAAATCATAAAGAAAATTTATGATAAGTCATAATTGTCTTGTGTTAATACTTGGAAGATGATATCCCTTTCGGTCATCAGCAGTGTTGTTGGTGCAACGAACCCTACGCACGACACGACATAATATGGTGCTTACGTAATTGACCGAGTGTGGACCAACAGACAATTGAAGCGATAAAAATGAAAATACATATTCTCAAGTGGGCAAGATCTTAATGTACGAACTCAAAAGGCCCAGTACTTTCAAATTGAAAGCAAAGTATAGTACATAAATGTATCTGTTAGTAGTTTACAATACATGTTTGTTATGCAAGGAACTCGCAATAATCTGTATTTTTAGTCGTCTATTTATACTCAAAGGTTACCTGGTAGAGATTGACGCCGCCTTTCGACCTAAGTATTATTAATTCTGTGTCTTGTAATCATTGTTTTTTTTATGTATATAAGAATATTAGTAGAGTCCGTGATCTTCTAATACAAACTATTACGGGTTTATTCGGTTTCGGAAGATATTACAAGAGACGTAAATATTGTTACAACCGGAATCGTCATGAAACGTTAAAACATTTGTAAAAATAAAAGTCGACGAGACACTTTTGCAAGTTATTTGAATGGGAAGACAATGGGGCGGGTCGACAAAAGGCCGTTGGTCCAGACTCCATGGTTGTGACGCAGGGGACAAAACAAAACCGCAATTCTATGCGCCCGAGTAACTCGACATACCCGCGTTTTATGATATAATACCACAGCCAAATTACGAAAATAAATACGTTTTACATTTTTACATGCAACCTGCGGAAGAAAAGAACGCCAAGATAATCTACCACTCCATTTTTGAACTAAATACATAGACAGAGACGTAAAAACTCGCTCTTTTCCCTTTTTTTGCCTTTTTAGCTAGCTCACAGAGAGCCTAAACTAACTACTTTTAGTAAAGTGTTCGGATTAACGTTTACGCATCTAAAATAAGGTACACTGATGTTGTGTGTTGTACAGAATAAATCTCGAACAGTAGTAGTAAGGAAACATCTAATGTAACATACGTTCCAGAAATAGACAGAACTTGATACTTGGCCGTCAGTCAGGATAAATGATGCAGGGATGTGTCAAGTACCTTCTCGCTAGTAGAACAACTAGGACAAATCGCTATTATCTGGACCCGCGCGGAAGTCAGCTATCAATCAACTGACTGCCCGTTATCTAATGGTGATGTTGAACCCCATGATGCGTATCGGAAGTCGTATTCAACTTTGACGGATGCATCATTATTTCGTCTTTCATTAAAAGCATTGTATACTACAGGTTTCATACTAACGGAGTAAACGTTTTGCTCCATAAACATGAATGATCCAATTTTCATATCTTTTGGAAGTATGAATACTTAATAATGGTATTGGTCTTAAGCGCCTTTTTTGCGTATATTAAAGTCAAAAACTAGGTTTGTTGTACAAAAAAATATTTATTGGTACAAAAGATATTTATTAGCATCAAAGTTTTTCTATAGTGGCTTTTTAATGCTTAGTGAAATAACGGTAATAAAAATTTATAAAAAATAAAAATCTACAACACTTCCAAAACATATGGATGAAAATTTGACCACGCTTACGTTAATTTACGGGGAGCGAAACGTGTTCCCCTTTGTATGAGAACGTACAGATTCACAGCCTTTTAAACTGTGATGATGTTAAATCTGTTGTTGAATATGATTAGGTACCAGGCAATAAGAAGCCCGACGATGGTGCCTTAAATGGAGATTGGAGGCAGTCACCGCATTATGCTGCTGCTGTGCTGACTCACGCCTTGAAGGTCGCTCCCACTCGTCTGGTACTTCCGTCGCAGTTACTCATTGTTTTGCTTTAATTCCATGCTTTTAACAACTGTGACTAAAGAATTTCTGCCTCGGCACATTCATGATATTACTTTACGTAACAGCTTACATGGTCAGTAAAGTACAGTAACACCACGTAACACTTACTTTCAAAGGCCAAAACATTTTAACAAAATTACATTTCAACG
Source organism: Teleiodes luculella (assembly GCA_948473455.1). Lineage (NCBI taxonomy): Eukaryota > Metazoa > Arthropoda > Insecta > Lepidoptera > Gelechiidae > Teleiodes > Teleiodes luculella. The sequence continues at coordinate 4,730,515 of OX419593.1, forward strand.
GAATATTACTGCGTTAATACTTAAATGCAAATTTATGACATAGCAAGAACGCTTGAATCATCTAAATCCTGGAAAACTCAATTTCCGAGCGTACTAAGCTTTGATTTAGTAGATAAACAAGATTAGACGCGTAAACGTTATGAGAATAGTTACTGGGGGGATAATAATAATTGAACCATATAGACGTGTAAACTGAGTTACTATATTTTGTAAACAATCACCTGTAACAAACGGTGAAACTACTCGTTAAACGCTAGTTAGTTACAGCTAGAACGTAAAGGTATTTGAATTCCACCCATTCACATTATTCCGTTCATCACTACATAGTATAAAACAAAGTCGCTTTCTCTGTCCCTATGTCCCTTTGTACGCTTAAATCTTTAAAACTACGCAACGGATTTTAATGCGGTTTTTTTTAATAGATAGAGGGATTCAAGAGGAAGGTTTATATCTATGATACATGCATAATATACTGAAGAATAACCCACAATAACCATTTTCCCGTGCGGAGCCGGGGCGGGTCGCTAGTATTCTTATAAGACTAAAGTATACGTCGCAAAAGAGATACGAAACAATTCTAGAATTTATTTCCAAAATTTCAAACGGTTGTTAAAGTAATAAGTGCCAAGCTATTAAATAAATTGGTTTAGTAATAAAAACCAAACTGAAACTGAAAACTGTTATGATGATAATACAATAGAAAAACATAGATGGTTCTTCACACAAGTAATATTTTAAAGATAAAGACATACGATTCGAACGTTTTAATAAAATAAATCAGAGTTTGTGAATGAATAAGTTATGACTAAAACTACGTAAGCGTAACAAAATACCTACTGAAGACAATATATTGGGACGTATATATGTATGTAAATCAGCCACATTTACGACAAACTCGTAGCTTCAAAGAAAAGGAGAAGCTAGTAAAACTAAACACAAACAAGTATTAGATTTTGAAACATCTGTCACCGGAGTGAAGGTTCCTTTTACGGATTTACCCTCCACCGAACAGTAGTCATCAAAGCTTGTAATACGAGTATTGGATAAACTTTAAGTTGTTATTTGTTTGCAATATAGCGGAACAATATGAGAAGTTGATTTTACTAGTCAGAAATTAAAACGAGAAACTATTTTTGAATTTTAGAGAGTAATATTTCATAAAATCGATGATTTCTCTTTTGTGTTGCCTACAACATTAATTTGAATGACATCAAAACGGAAACCAATTTGAATTACGTATGAAAGTATAATTACTTCTGAAATCTTAACCAAATAGGTACATAACCGTCCTTCTGCAGCCGCGAATTGATTGGAATTATTATTGTAGTGTAGATAAGGTCGGGCAGAAATATTATAAGAATGGCGAGATTATATTTCGCCTTTTGGTAAAAATAAGCTTTCTTCAATTAAATTGATCTTGAATCTGATAAATTTATTCAGTTCAGCCAGTCAGTGAAAGCAGAACAAATTGACTAAATCGGTCGGCTTAATTATAGCATTATAGTATTGACATTTTTTACTTTAATTAATTTTTATGCTAAGAGATTTTGGATTGTGTTTCTAGCTAGTTACATTTAAGTGTAATTTTGAATGCATTACGTTCTACTACGTATTTTGCATTTTGTATTCTACCTAGTCAACCAATAGCGACAATTGTAAAGCAAGGATAATGTATGAATGGACAGCAACTTCCTGCTATCGCCACCGCTATAGTCAATAAGCGTATCGCTGTGACTGATAAGGGTCACCGGGTGAGGCTAATCACCCCGGTGAATGTTGTGACCGGAATTGTTATCAAGTCACGGACCTTTCTAAACAAAGGTGAGACTAGCCGTTATACATATTACGAGGAAGTTCAGTAATGGTGGACGGTGACACTTCTTGACGTAAATTTGAATCATCGATAAATTGATTATTTAAGAGACAAAAACATTATGATGTTTGGATAGAATATTATTCATTATTGTAATTGAATCCATACTAATATTATAAAAAGTGTAATTTGTATGTCTTCATTTTACACTGAAACCTCCTGAAACTAAGCGACGGATGACCTGTTTTTGCACAGATATAGATTGAGGGCCGAAGTGTGACTTAAGCTACTTTTTACCGCAGGAAAATATCTCATTCCCACGGAAAAGGCCGAAAGCCGGCGGTCAGCTAATTAGAAGATAAAAGAGCTTCGTATTAGAGCGAAAGCCAAGCTCTACCGAAAATATTGTATTTTATTTAATTACGTAATATTCTTACTGAATAAATGACGGAACTAGTCAGAGTATTCAGATTTCTGCAAACAGTACATTCACTACACAATAAAATACAATTCAACCTTTCAAAGCAGTTCTAGAAGTATCACCTTGTATGGAGGCAAACTGCATATCCAATAGTCGACGTGTGGTAGCGACTTCCGTTTTCGAATTTATCAGCCAACCCATTAAATAGACTCCACACGTCATTAACTTTATCAAACCATTAGCCTGAGTGCAGGTGACCGCCCTTTGCGCGAATGGGGTCATGGGATAACGTAAGACGTTCAACTTGTGGTGGACGCGTAATAGGAAAATATCTGCTTAAAATCCTAGTAATATCCTTCTAATATTGTAAACGCGAAAGTTTATCAAGATGGATGTATGAATGTTTGTTACTCTTTCACGCAAAAACTACCGAATGGATTTTAATGAAACTTTACAAAAATATAGCTTTTACGTCAGACAGAATAACTTCACTTCATTTTTTTTCTTATATCTTATAGTCTTGATTTCATGTATTGTTTATTATGTTAATTATCAACTAGTATAAATATTATTGTATTTATTATACCTATACTTAACTCATTACCTAACTAAACTATAAAAAGAAATGCAAACAAATGTACAATTATAATAACTTACAAACTAGAGCGGTAGGCAACAGGCGGCCTTATTGCTTAGAGCAATTTCTTCCAGGCAAGCCAAAACAATACCCAATAAGGAGAAATTATCGTAATAGATATTGCAAAAACATAACAACATCATCACTTAAAACTGACGCTTTTTACCGAGAAAAGAATTTATGATAACAGAGATTACGAAGAATTACAAGATATTTTATTCTTAGGCGTGTCATTTCAGACGGGAACGCAGGTATTAATGAGTAACAAAATGCTGTCAGGTCTGAAAGTAGGTATTCTATGACCCAGACGTCAAATTGTACTAGCTGACGGCTAGAGTTAGAATGTCATGTTCAATCACTGTAATGAAAAATATGGTATATAAACTACACGGTGTATTAGCTTACGTAGATATAATCCACTCGTAACAACAGTTTACGCAACTACAATCTTTGGATCACTAAGACACTTGATTATCACAAAACACACATAGTTTAGTGCCCACAAAATTAGTGGAGTTATTTTAAACGCTCGTAAACCAAACCAGTTGATTTATTGGGGTGTTCCCGGTTTAAGTCATTCATCATCTCGTTTCGTGTGACGTGACCAAGATTTTTATCAAGATTTTGTGACTTATTTTCACCCAGAAAAACAATCAGCTCCGATAACCATTTGATACTAAACTAACGCGCTGAAGATATTCGGACCGTTCATATCCGTGCTTACGGTTCATATTCGATTAGGCATTCTGATATCTATGGATTAGGCGTACTCTATCCCTCCCAGAAAATTTTCTATTTATACTCTAAGATTATGACGTTACTTTTGCATCTATCTGTTAAAATAAAAAAAAGCTTTGGCAATCGTACATGTCGGAAATAGAGACAAAACGGTGGTGGGGAAAGCAAATAAATAAAGTAAACCCGCAAAGGGCTACACGCGGAAACACACTAAGCGTGGGCGTATGCTACAATAACTTTTAGAGAACCATCGTACACTATCTTTGTCAGGACTATACCAATTATGGTCACAATTTGAACACACTATACCAACTATGTCGATTGTCATTACAATTGAAACACACTATACCACCATCGACTCGGTTGCTTGTTATCATGAACGATCGGGACCTAATCAATCCCTAAAAGGGGTTTAGGTAGATCCGAGCACCATCAAAATGCCATAAGGGGAAACTGGCATGGAAAACACTGAACAATTACAAACTGGCCAACCAAGGGGCCTCCCCGCCCGGACCTTATGTAACTCGACCATATTACAGTTACTCTACCCGCGGTCATGATAACAATGCCATAGCTAACACCATACGAATTCCAGAACCTAGCCAACCTTGCTAGCGACACGATAATTAGATCACTTTACTCACGGTTTACAGACACCACTGGACTGTGGTACAAACAATATTCCAACAACCATTATTTCAACATACATCCAGATCTCACATCGAATCACACATCACAAAACACACCGGACAAGTACGTCCACCAGAAACACACAAATTCTCAGACACACAAAGCTATCAACGCGGCTGCGGATCTACCAAGAGAGCTCGCCCGCCCTGAGCAGCGCTATTTATGTGAGTGAACCACCCGGTCCCACTCCCGGTATAGTAGTAGGGCCTCCTGTCAAACGTCACCGCGCCAACTTCACACCGGTCAACTATATTGATTCTACCCTCTGATACTCGAGAACGTAAAATAAAAACTGTCATCGATGTTTACAATCGATTTAAACGATCAATCTAGCTTCAATCTCCGACACGGCCATCCTGCGATGACACACGTCCTCGTGTGTTGGATTCGAAACTAATTAAAAGCAACACTTAATACCGCTCGGCTATTCCTGACCAAAACATTACCAGGTCAAACAGTTTTTAATTCCTGCCAGATAAATTCAATTACCGTAAAAGCGATCAAGTACCATTACAGTCACAATCACCGTGACATCACTAGTCGAAAACAGTAAACAATTTAAAAGTCAAACATGAGGTATCTTATTCACAGTCTACGGCTATCACATAGCCACACCCAATGTCCATCTCTCCTGGACTCAACAAGTCAATTCCATGACTCCATGGTCTCTCCAAGACCCATTAAGTTGAACTCAGAACCTCATTTCCAGTTTTAAAACTTCTCATAATCTTAGCTATCCAACTTCAATGGTACTTAACCCTTCGACAACTTCTACTATCGGTAAAACACGAAACTTTATATGAACAATTTTTACGCTCCGTACTATGCGTATCCACATCTAAAATTTTGCCCTTTTTTATAACGAAATAATAAGAAACAATTTTAAGCAAAACCGATTTTGAAATGAATCCGTACCGAAAAACCTTGATTTCATATCCGTCAGTTAAATCAGTTATCGAACAAAAAAACTTGATAATAAAAATATCAGATTTAAATTACTTTAATCCAACGTAATAATATTGCAAAGGCTCCTAATACATGTGACGTCCATCCCGTCACAAAACATGTGTTTAACCTCTATCCGGATACCACATCAACTCAACAAACAACCTCCATCAAGTCGCTAAACTCTGTAACCTCTATCCAGTCACAACAACACAAGCCTCCATCCAGCCTGTTAGAACCTAGCAACCTATCAGAAGTTAACCATCTCAGCTGCGTAAGTGCTACTCCTCGCAAAGAGTTACTGCGCATAAAAAGCAGTCAACGTGCACCTCTTACATGCTCCGGAACCTCCGATACGATTACTAGATAAGGCCCAGTCCGTCGGGTCGTGTCTTCAGAGTCATTGCATTATCGTTACATTACAAATTAGAAAACAATCTCAAAAAGCAAAACTAGTCATTGTTCGAAAACTTCAAGTTCAAAAAATAAAATAAAACAAACTACTATCCACGGTAATACTTTGAAAAAGGAATGTCGAGTATAGATTTTCAAATTATATCAACTCCAAATTTTAAATCACGGAAACAAATCATGTTCTGTTAACAAATCAAACTAATCGCTTCCAAACTATAATCATCGCCTCTATCCAGCGGATAACCTTAAATCATCGCCTCCATCCGGCGGATAACATTATCATGAAAACAGAACTTTTATCACAAGATTTGAAAACTATTTACAAAAACAAAGTAAAATCATTACTCGATTATCCGATTATCATCATTATCAACGTCAGGTAAACACTGTCTAAGTCAGATCAACTTCGTCATAAAATTCGTCATGAGGGTACTAGTAGCTACAAGTAGGTACGTTTATTTAATGCCTTCAACGTACAACGAACTCTCAATATTTTAAAGATTTGATACTGCTCTTGTTCACATCGAGTATTAAAACTGATTTCGTACCGCACTATTTTTTTAAACAAACTAATTTTCATAGTAAAATCGAACGAGGTGGGTACTTTACGCCAGAATCACGTTTCCAAACCACGTAGCAAAACGAAAAATAAATCACAAAACTTTAATCACGCACGGTCTAATAGGTTACACTGCTAAAAATTTCAACCAATAATCTCCGAAAATTAAGCCAAAATACAATCGCAAAGACCTATTGTTGCAACGGGTTATCTTCCGCAAATGTCAAACTAGTCGCGCATTATTTGGCGTACAACATCATGACTACGTTAACGATAACGATTGGTACACAAACACAGCAAAACTTGACGCACTCACATCTTAATAAAATGAAACAGAAATACTACCGCACCTAGTATAAATCGGCGTATACGTTACCCCAGAATACCGTTAAGAAAGAACACTGATTGATTCTGATTCTAACTACCACGAGTAAAACCGATTTTACTTCACTCGTTTTACAATCAGAAAAATCTCAATTAATCCATCCGATTAATCACTTCGAATATTTGACACTCAAATATCTTGACCATATCGACAATTCGGACACAGCATAATAATTTATTTTCTACTCACACTAGAAACGTTCAAAACGTTCGAATGAAAATTAAACTTGTAAGAAATGGAATTTAAAATTTAAATTAAGTTACCATAAATCGTCAAATTCCCAACTAGTCGTACAACTTACTTACTTAGACGTACAAAGACGCACGAAAAAAGAAGAAGATCACAAATTACACATTAAATTCAAACACCATGGCCCATAGTGTCTCACGAAATTTTGTAAACTAATTAAAATCTCTCAGTCGTGAAACTATTCTCATCCTCCGATTGCAAATCTAATCAATTGGGAAATTAACGACTTTTGAATTTGTTCTGCACACTTTCTTCCTACCAACGAAATCAAGAAAAGAAACGTTCTACAAACTGCCGATCCTTAACTCTGTAGGCTACAGATCCTTTATCCCAACTTCTGATGTCGGAAATAGAGACAAAACGGTGGTGGGGAAAGCAAATAAATAAAGTAAACCCGCAAAGGGCTACACGCGGAAACACACTAAGCGTGGGCGTATGCTACAATAACTTTTAGAGAACCATCGTACACTATCTTTGTCAGGACTATACCAATTATGGTCACAATTTGAACACACTATACCAACTATGTCGATTGTCATTACAATTGAAACACACTATACCACCATCGACTCGGTTGCTTGTTATCATGAACGATCGGGACCTAATCAATCCCTAAAAGGGGTTTAGGTAGATCCGAGCACCATCAAAATGCCATAAGGGGAAACTGGCATGGAAAACACTGAACAATTACAAACTGGCCAACCAAGGGGCCTCCCCGCCCGGACCTTATGTAACTCGACCATATTACAGTTACTCTACCCGCGGTCATGATAACAATGCCATAGCTAACACCATACGAATTCCAGAACCTAGCCAACCTTGCTAGCGACACGATAATTAGATCACTTTACTCACGGTTTACAGACACCACTGGACTGTGGTACAAACAATATTCCAACAACCATTATTTCAACATACATCCAGATCTCACATCGAATCACACATCACAAAACACACCGGACAAGTACGTCCACCAGAAACACACAAATTCTCAGACACACAAAGCTATCAACGCGGCTGCGGATCTACCAAGAGAGCTCGCCCGCCCTGAGCAGCGCTATTTATGTGAGTGAACCACCCGGTCCCACTCCCGGTATAGTAGTAGGGCCTCCTGTCAAACGTCACCGCGCCAACTTCACACCGGTCAACTATATTGATTCTACCCTCTGATACTCGAGAACGTAAAATAAAAACTGTCATCGATGTTTACAATCGATTTAAACGATCAATCTAGCTTCAATCTCCGACATACATAATACATATAGGCAATTTGTAAATGTCATGCTGACCGCTTACAAGAGTATAAGGCGTTGGTATTACGAGAATATACTTATATGGCATGATAGTATTGAAGAAATAACTGGCTGGCTACCCACTCAAGATTTTTTTAGTTGCAGTTTTGACATAAAAAACACAATAACGGTGACTTTACCGTTATATACTGATTTAGTGTGGAACATTTATTATAATAAATGTTACGATTGTGGAAATGTTTTATTAAATATACATATTACATACTCAATGGTATAACCAGATATAGAGACAGATAGACACTTAAGAGAAATATGAACTTATAATTATTTATTTTTAATTAATTTTTTAAAAAATTTTTTAAAAATTAAACTTTGTTTTTAATTAATTAAAAACAAAGTTTAATTTTTAGCATCGAATAATTTCCATAATGGCTAATAAATGCTAATAAAACTGAAAAATCGGCGTGTCTGTACATTTATTTGTTTAAAAAAAACTGATTATCATCTACAAAGGGAGTTTAGCTTAACACAAATATATAAGCTTGAAAAAAAAATTACCCTCTGTCTGTCTGTCTGTTAGTGAAATTTCATGGTGGTATACCAGCGGTCCTAACCTTATAACCCCGGTCAACATCTTAAGATACTTTGTACCACGGGAAATATTATATAAAAAATAAATATATACAACATCCAGACACAAGACAAACACAAGTGCTCGTCACACGAATTTTTCCCTGGGCGGGATTCAAACCCTAAGCTTCGAAGGCAGACGTACTACCAACAAGGCTACGGGGCCGTCAAAATTAAATGTAACAATTAAATGTGACGTTTCACGTGCATTGGTACAGAAGCCAGCACATACGGTTGGAAACTTGCACTACGAATTTCACCCCTACCGCTACGTAATACGCATGTGCTGCCTGCTGTACCTTATGCTCGGTATTGAGTTATGCATATCCCTGTAATCAGCAACTAATAAGCAATTCAAATCCAAAAAGATTATATTTGTACTAAAAGCCGCCATAAGGTACCTTTGCACGTGGAACGTCACAAATGAGGCGGTGAATTTCTATTTGCAGCGCGGGGGTTCCAATGGTGTACTAATGGTTTTCTTAGATAGAGACGTGTTAGAGTCCTCAGGGAGAAATGTGCCCGAGGGGAAAATACCCATCGATTGGGGTACTAGGGGAGCAGAACGATCCCAGAGTTTTCGGATAAAGAACAGGAAACAGCTATTAAATGTTGCAAACAAATTGAGTGTTACATAGATACTGAAGGAATCCCTATTAAACCCCATACAAGTATATTGCCACACTATATTGCCACCTTAATTTTAACCTTATATTATACCCTGAACATAAAGTAGAAAACGAATGAATTTTATAAAGTTGTTTTGCCTTATAAAAAGCTTGTTTGTGTACGTTCGCATCTAAAAATAATTAAATTTAAATATGTACCACAAAGAATCAATAACCTATAGCTACATGATACTGTTTAGTTATCACAAAATAATGAACACATTGAATTGATAAAGCATTCACTGGTGATATCGCAGTCATTATTTATTTTTATTATTAGTTTATATTTATTATTTTATTAGTATTGCGTGAATACAAATGAATACAAAATGAAAATTTAAAATAAAAAGTTATGGCGGGAAAAAAATAATTTAGTTTCAGATGTAATAAAATTAAACAAAATATAGGTAAGACCTACAATAATTTTACCACGATAAACTATCTCAATTGTTAGTTTGTTTATTTGTCGTAACAATACAACAACTTAATTAAAATAATATTACCTACTACAGCTATAAAAGGATTGAACTAATCAAATAAAAGCAATTACTTTCCTTGTGAAATGACATCAGATGAAATAACAGAATTATCTACATATTGTGTAACAATTATCATATCTGATAAATCGTCTTATTGTGCTGGTTGTAAGGTTGAAAATACACTTCACAAACCCTAAAAAGAAAAATAAAGTATTACATTACTTAAGTATGTAAATAACGCGAGAGCAGCGGCTGTAATATCTAGTACATAAGACTTCAATGAAACAAAATTATAGTTCTCATATTTACAGTTATATGAATGGACCTGATTTTCGATTCAGTACAATATGTTGCATTGGCCATTGAACTCTGTTTTAAGGCTATAAGTGGGTGGGTGGGTCTCTCCAAAGGCCGGAAGTTGCCACAGGTGTGATATATCAAAAACATCTGGACCGACTGTAAGTACCTACCTACCTATACTTATCAATATATTTTTAATTGCAATACCGTTGAAAATTCAATGTTTTGATATTGGAATGAAAACATGACTCATAGGTCGTTTAATTGCGTATTGTATTATTTTATTACTAATCTGATGACCCGCAAGCTTATTTATAAATACCCTCATCTCAGTTAATACAAAGGGTATGTACTAAACATATTCTAGATACACTTAGCCACGGCGTATCATATTACCGCAAGCTTGGAACCTGACACACGCGTTGTTTACACTGAGACGGGTGTGGGTGTGCTTTGTTTGTGCTGTGTTATGCTTATCTGCATAACAGACCCCCCCACACTAGTGTCTATCGAGCGACGTCGATGCCGCCGCCGCGGTAAGGCTGCTTTTCCACCAGAACTGTGCTAGTAAAATGCGTCGTCAGCGCTGCTGGCCGGCTAGACAGATAAGCGAGTGAAACAAAAGATTTGTTCGTAAACAAACGTGTTCCAAGAAAACGCAGTGCTGGCATGGCGACGCTGGCGCAACGGCGCGGCGACACGCTTGAAAGACGCTAGTATGGGGAGCCTGTAACGTTCTCCTACCTCCTACGATACATCCTTTGTTAAGTAACCCTTACGGCCACACTGTTCGATCGATACTTAATTTCAAAACCCATAGTTTGATACAGTCATGAGCACGATAAACTGAACTCTATGGACTTGGCACCGTTCTAAGGCAGAGAATCAGCTTGCCTTGCACTTGCTTGACCGTACGTACAGTTTGATCACTCTCGCATCTAGTCTAAGTTGACATGCGATGCCTTCAATACTTATAGCATAGACAGATCAATATTCACTGGTTTTATGAAGGTACATAGTTTAGCTTTTGATCATACAAGGTTTGGTGTATCGATCGCCTAAGTTTCAGACAGTAATTTCTCTATGGCAAGTGAATGAGATCGAAAACTTTTAAAACTTAATAACGTAGTCCATTTATGTATTGATTTATGATATTGCTTCAATACATGCCCACTTAAAGCATTTAACGATCGTATTTGATTAAAATTATTAAGTGAAGTGAAGATGAAGCCTATTTATTACCTTTTAATATCTGTTGTTGTTACTTTCTTACTTATGCATGAACTTAGAAAAAGGACAGAATCTCTATTTCGCTTTCTAGAAAATACATAATATAGATATTTTATAATTTTTCTCCCCAAAACGAAGATATTATGGATAGAGAGAAATTTAGGTACTATTTAGTATACGATAAAGATTATTACGCAGAATTACATATTTGTTTCTAATTTTTTCGTCAAACTATTAAAAACGTGCTAAAATTAACGTCATAGTGTTAACTGTTAAACTCGTGCAATAATAATTTGTCATTTTTCTTTCGATAGTTGTTAGTTTTTTTAATAAAAGGCGACAAATATTTGTGATAGATAAACAACATCACGAGGTTTTTACACTCATATGACATCGCAACGTTAACCTACTCAGTATTCGTACTATAGGTAATGTATCTATATAAAAATAAAACTGTAGAGGTCAAAATATGTATGTACCTACATAGAAAAAAAAGACGAAATCCGAGTCAGGAGGATGTAAGAAGTGAAATAGAACATATCATTTTTTGTTTCTCTGTCTGTTTGTCTGTTTGTACGGGCTAATCTCCGAAACTATTGGACTGATTTGAATGAAATTTTGCATGGTGGCTCTTTACATCCTTGGTCAACATCTTGGATACTTTTAATCCCGGAAAATTAAAGAGTTCCCGTAGGATAGTTAAAAATTACTACGGAGAAGTCGGAAAACAACGCGGGTATAGCCGCGGGCAGACAGCTAGTTGACAATAAAATTTTATGTTTGATATGATTTAGTGATGTATTTGAGATTATGCAAAAAGGTAAATTAGTGATAAGTAAGTAAAAATATAAGTGAACTTAGTACTTACATAATCTACCGAAGCTAAGGGACAGGCGCTTTCTAAGCTTTTGCATTTTGCTCATGGCGCCGCCCCTTTTTTCCCGCATCGTCACGCCTGTGAACAAACAAAAATATATATTAGCGATTATTCTACAAAAAAATAGTAAAAAAGTTGCATTAGTTCCATCATGAATCTGTTCAATGGAACTAGTGGGAACAAACGTTTAATATACTTACTAACTTTATAAATAACTGCTACGACAGTGATACAATATTTTTTTTATAAGATTTAACTTTATTAGCGCACAATATTTTGAGGGATGAACCCATCCATGAAACTGAAAAAGTTTCCCCAAGGAAGATACCTTCAAATCTCAAAATTAAAATTTAATTTGAAAAATTTCGTTCAAACTTTATCATCTTACAACCTGTATAATAGGTAGAGTACAATCTGTTGTTGATGTTGAAAATTAAGGAACCAAATCCCTCGAAAGTTTAGTTTACATATGTTTATTTATTTATGATCGCTTGAAGTGGGTATTTAGCATCAGTAATTATTTTATAAATCAATGAAAGCACACCCAATTCCCATTTTAGCTACTTCATCTACAGATAATTATGTGGTCCTATTTATTAATCATGCATAATATAAACGGGCTAAACTTAGGCTTCGATAATATCCAAACGGAAAAAATCTAACCAACTCTGCAACAACCCTAAATGATAAAACAAAATAATCACTTTTACAATACAAAATACAATGAAATAAACATAATTATCAATCCATATTTGTTTTACGTGATAACCTTTTAGGACCGTAGATTAATTAATGTTGTTTCAATATTGAATTACTGCTAAAAATACCATCAGACGCCATAGTTCGAGAACTTAGATAAGTTAGAGAGCAGCACTACTGCCGTTATAATGAGGCCAAGACAATATAACTAATCTGGATCAAGTTGACAGTTCAAAGTTATAGCTTAATAGCTCTATTAATTATTATAAACGATCAACGTTTAGCATAAACAATAAACGGTTATGAAAACAGCAATAATAAGCGACTATTGTTATTGAAAAATATATTCATAAAACCAAGGATTATTATAAATACGACGTGGTAAAAAACTAAATAAAACAAAAGGTAGGATACTTTTTTATAATAAAAGAGACAATAACAAAGCCTTGTTGTTCCGAACTACATTACAAAAACACACTTTATGATATGACATAAACAAACAAATAAAAACAGTATAATCTCGAAGTGACGAAAATGGAGATAGCGTCATTGTAACTTAACACCTAACCCTTTGCATTTCATTACTTTCATCGCACCCGTATAAAGAGTCACGAAATCAAATTAATATGAAAGTGAGACCTTTTACGTTTCTACTGCTTTATGGCGATCGTAAAGAACCAAAAAAATGGCACCAGATTCAGCATTTGCGTCAGCGCTTACTTTATGTCGTAATTAAAATTGCAAATGTTTTTAATTGAGAGTGTTACTGCCGCAGACATAATGGTATTTTTTTAAGCCAAAACGATAAAAAGTATACTGCTCATGATCATTAACAAAATGGAACTTTAGACTTTCGCTATAAAACGCAATAATTAATACCATAATTTCGAATCGCCAGAAAATGAAATGTATCTTTGACCCAACCGACGCGACGGAAAATATCTATAAGTTAAAAAATAATTATATAATGAATACTATCGGCTTAACCACAAAAAAATTGAACACATATTAAGCACACAACAACAAGACACAAATATTTCCAGAGATCATAGAAGACTTTTTCGACACGCATATTTGTGGTCACAAGGTAAATTTTGTTTTGTTATTTCAAAATTTTTTTGTCAGTTTTTCATGTAGTGGTATTGACGCGCGCCTTTCCTATTATTCTCTAATTTGGCAATACCTCGGAAAACCCCACGTCTGTACAGTTGTAAACAAAACTAATAACCCGTCCCTAAGCAGCATTACGAGAAGTAACAAGTGTTGCGGCGGGGATGGTAATTAATTACGCCAGTTATAAGTCGCAGTCATGCTACCTCTCTGTACTATACACGCTACAGAATGTGTGGTTACGCAGAAATTCGAATTTCCTGTTGAAGTGAGTAAACAATTTGCTGCAGACTGTACCATTAGTAGCCTTAGCACAGAATACCAAATAGTAGTGCCTTGGTCTACACGGAGCTACTAAAATCAAATTTGGTTTCATGATATCCATTGTATGGCTGCACTGCATTGACAGTTGGTGCCGGTGGGGATACATAAACAATAATGACGACATTTTATTATTTTAAATGCGGCACCTCCCCTCAAACCATGGACCACCTACTACAATCAATGCGACATAATATTTTCGCCAGTGCCCAGAGGAGGGAAAATAACTTGAATGTAAGGATTACAATTTTTAGACATAACCTAGGTTGTGGAGTGTGTCTTTGATACTCTCTCAGTCTACACGGTTAGAAACTAGTTGCGTTGTCGTCGTGAACAAGCTTCTTTGAGAATATATGGGCGGTGACGCTTGAGCAACTTGGAAACCAGTTACATTTCAGTAGCTCGATGTGAAATGGGGCTTATTCTTACAGGTGATCGCGTGAGTGCGAAAATTCACCGTTCTAATTAAGCTAAGTATCAGTTTTTCTTGGTACGAGTATCGCTTCGCGAAATGTGGTATCATCGTAGAGCTGAGCTGTAAATTGTAATAAATTGTTATTGCGACTTATCAGGCAATGGTTGTTTATGACTTCGGAAATAGAGATGGTCTTACACGATACATTCCTGAACGATATGAACATTATGACCACCAATCAGAAAAAAATGTAAGTAGCGTTGGTTTGAAGGATCGCACTTTCCACGTTTTACGTTTTTGTATCTCTTTAAATACGAATAATAAAATTGTGCTTAGGCCCCGTCTAAAACGTAAAATATGCAAGTTGAGTACTTCATCAAGAATGTGCTTAAACCAATATTAATAATATCGTAATAACGTGACTAATACACTGTTTAAAAGCGCCTGCACGTGTCCGAAATCAGAATTCACAACTGATTGCGAGCAAGGAATGCAAATTAGGAACCAAAATATATTTCCATTTATTTATTAAAGAATGTATTACGTATTTACGAAACCTCAAGCTTGCCAAAACAGCTTTAAATAAAGCAATTAAATTAAATTATGATTTCGTATAGCTGAAAGAAGAAACTAGCTGTAAAAGAGAAAATAATGATAAAGACAGAACATCAATCAGGGGAAAGTGGAGCGTATTGGAACAGATATAGAAACTAATCTGTTTGATGTTAATAGCCCGGAACATCTGAAGGGCTGGCAGTTGAGTCCATTCATCGCTGATAGATAATACGACAAAGATTTGAGACATCAAAAGGGAGTCAATTTCAAAAGACAGATACCGAACATGTAGCATGGAAATGTTTTAAACGGAGATTTGAACAAATTGATCTTCCACAGAAAGTAACAATTTTAAGATGACGATGGTGTGGTAAATATTCGAGGGATTTAATTAAAACATCCATTACTAGAGAAATTAGAACATAAATTGAGAGATTTATCACGTGCCAATTATTTATTATTCGTTCTTGTAAATACTCGTAAATCTCCGCCCCTATCCAGGTCGTCTAGCCACATCCATTAGTATAATCAGTTGTTTACCAATAGCGAGCGATTCGGTGGCGGGTAAAACACTGAATTTTAATATAAGCGTGGCACACAAGCCAGGAAAGTTAGGCTGTAAAATTGTAATTTGTCTGATGGCCGCCGGTTTATTACTTCAGAATGAACCTTAAAATTTTACATCCTTCCACATTTTACTGCCTAAGCCAATATTCTGTCAGTTTATAGTTAGGATAAGTTCATACAAAGTACATCCGATTACACTGTCTACTTCTATAACAGTATTTCTTACAGTACGTACTTAAAAACGTTCTGTCTATTCTGCGGCTTCGCTCGCGTTATAATGACCCTAGGCACAGGCTTTTTCCTACGAATAAAAGTAGAGATTGTCCTACCATAATTTCTCACTCAGCTGTCTAGACTAGACGATGTAACGCGACACTAGACAGAGTAACTTTCGCATTCACAAATTTTTTTATGATATGTTCCTTTTCCGATAAACAACAAATCATCAAAATGTTTAGACATTTATAAATAAATAAATATAGGAGACATCTCACACACGGTCTTCTGATCCCAAACTAGGCAGAGCCTGTACTATGGGTGTCAGACAACTGATATAAGTATTTACATATATAAATACCATCCAGACACAAGGCAAATACAAGTATTCATCATACGAATGTTTGCCTTGGGCGGGATTCAAACCCGCGACCATGTGCATAGAAGGCAGACGTAACTAGGCTACGAGGCCGTCAAAGAAGTTATATTACATTAAGAAGGACAGAAATCGTAAGACCTTTGTATTTAGTAAATAGAAGTAGCTGTTGCTAAGTCTTTGAACTTACCTACAGCAGTAAAGGCGTGGGCTTGACATGAATGACTCCTGTTTATAATTCCAGTCAAAACGTAATTAAAGAGTAGGCGTTTATACAAGTAGACTTCGTTCGCTTCGAGGAGTTTTGATTTCAAGAACATAATAATATGATTTACATCCAATTCGGCAAGGCAAAATTGATCCAATTTTATCATTACATCAAATCATGTTTCATCCAAGAAAATGTCAAGTCAATATCTTTTCGCTTGATATTCAACGACGACTTCTAATGTAATCAGAAATACGGTTACGAAGAAGATTTTACTTCCACTTACAATAAGATAAACTTTATTAAGGTTATAAAATAAACAGAAAAATCAAATATCTGGATTCCTTCGTGTGTTGGCACCAGTCCCAAGGAGCATCCGCAGTCCGCAGTGTTCTAAGGCCATTGCAAACTGCATCCAATCTGATTGCTCCAGGCCGAGAGAGAATTAGCCGCTTAACACTGCACTAGCTAAATTGAAACCTGCCAGTTTTATTTTATATCTTTAGTTAGTTGATTCAGGCGTCATCTTGCGGAAGTACTTTACACGTGTATCGCCCAACTTGAAGATCAAACTTAGCTCACTCGGTGTTCGGCACTATCTAACATTTACTGATGACGCCCATAGTGGGGTGAAATACATATAGAATATTTGGTGCCTTTGAGTATAAAAAAAAAGATTTGGTGCTTATGGTGCGATATCATCGTTATGTTATTATGATTTGATATGCATCCGCATTATTAGAAAGCGGGAGAGCAAACATTGCAAAACGCATGAAAAAGCTTCATTATAAACTGTGGAAGTAACTAAGAATTTTTTACAACTAGTTTATATTTTTAATAAGAAAAAAAAGAAAACTAGTAGAAAACAAGTTGATGTGAGAATAGTGGTAGCAGAAATCTACCGTTAGATTAATCTCCTGCATGCACGCAAAGGGTACACGAAGTTGTTAATTGAATAAATTGATTACCGTAGTGTTTCTGTCTGTACATAAATAACTAAATGTTAGATGCTTGCTTATCGTGTGGGATTCGAGGTTAACCTACCTCACAAACCAAGAAGGTAAGATAAGTAGGACAGCGAACTTTAGTTTTGATTCAGCTTTCCCGATTTGACCTCTGAATATAAATGCGTAGCCTAGAATGGAATAGAATAGAATATACTTATAGATTTGAGAGCAAAACCTGATATTTAGAATTATTCGTACTCAAATCTCTTCATCATTTCAGCTAAAAGACGTCAACTGCTGGACAATAGTTGCAAAAATAAGAGGATTTTTTTCTAAGCTAGTGTCGCTCGTATCACCGGACTTGCGGGGGAGCGTAGGGTTATACCGCAAAAGAGAAAAGACGTTGTTTAAATAGAAGTAACAACCAAATCAGCGACAGAATATCAACTTCATCAAGTAAACAATGTATGGGCCAATGCTAAAATCATTCCACGCGCTACCAAAACTAGTCCACAAGCGCCACCCAATTAAACTTTCCTCACGTTATCACAGCGATAAGGTTCAATGTTGTGAATTCGGCACCCGGCGTCAGTCAATAGCCGTGAGCCAGTGAGCCTGCACAAACATCGCCACCATGCATGGACAAACAAGCACACTGTCAGCTATATCTAATCTGAAAACGACAGTGCGGGAACCGAGGTACTTACGTAATCACACGAGGTTAACAGATTGCGCGAGGCATACGTATGAAGCCTTTCACAGTCGAAAACTACACTTTCGGCTCTCCTGTCTGAGAGCCGAAGGTGCAAGGTGTAATGTAATGAGGTGCTAACCTTAACTGATTAATGTGGATGATTCATAGAGTAAGGAAGAGTTTTTTTTGTAGTATCTATAAGGCGACCAATATCACCAAAATCCGTCTAGCTGATTAAACGAGATTGAGTAATTTATGTATAAATAAGGTCACACATAAACATAACGTTAGTATTTAAAATTCAATAGATATAATCATTAAATATTTACATGTTGAAGTTCTGATTATGAAGTAAATAGAAAAGGTAAATAAAGACTTGCGTAATCATAATTTCACTATCATTGTAGCCTTGCACTCTCCATTTCAGATAAGAAACATAAACGGATTGAAAGTGGCTTTCATAACATTAATCGATATATTGCATTGTGTTAAATCTTACTCAATAATGTAACTTAACAGGGTAAAAACTAGAAATAAGCGACGCCCCCCACTGTTGAGTGTTCATATACGGCAAAGATTGGACAATAAAAGGTCAGAAAGCTATCTGATAATATCAATTTATATAACCAATGACAACAAAATATTAACATTCGACAGAGATAGGATACTACGATAATTCCTTAATAATGATTATTGTGATAAATCATTAAAATTATATTCAGTTTCCAATAAAAATGGGTTAGCTTGGCATCCATGGTTTAAAAATATAATACCTAAGGTCTGCAAAATTGTATGCCTTTTCCCCTTTTTATGTAACTCTGTTAATGTATTTTGTGCAATAATGAATATTTGTACTAGTATTGTATTGTTTTGTCTGAGCGTGACACCGGAATTTCTCTAGGTAATTAGCGATATGCGATAGAGGAAGAAAAAAATATATAAATTACTGCACGAGCAAGTAAGATAGTAAAATTGTCGATGTAAAATTTTGATGACCTAGTTTTTACTGAGAGTTTAGGAGAATTTCAGGCGCAGTATATTGTTATAATCATTGACAGAATAAATTGACAGAATTGAAATTTACTAAGTTACGTCAAATATATTTAGGCAAGGGTAAACAAACCTTGTGCGACCTTCGGTCAGTAATAACGTACTCGGCGTATTCTTGTATATAATGGCAGAATTCGTTTCGGCTGCAAAAGACACGAGCTAATAAATAATGCACAGACCCACAGAGGACCCTAAAGATCGGCCCATCTGAATACCGTAATCTCACTTTATGCGATCGTTTTAGCTGCCAATTCAAGACTGTTATCCGTTATTAATGATGTAAAGCTCACAAAACGGTTCGGTTAAGCAGTTTGTATGAGAATTTACGATTCATAAATCGCCCGCAGGATGGTGTAGTATCCTTAGTACCTACGACTCTTCAACCGCAGTTTCCTTGGTTTGTTGAATTAGGTCAGCCATTTTCGTGATTACGATACGACAGGTAACATCCCCAAATAAATATTTATATCTCCAGTTTGATATCATACTTTGCAATGTCCCTGTTCCTGTTTAAATAAGGAAAGCTATCTTCCTGTTATGGGTCGAGTATATCAATAGAACTTTTTTTTTTATTTCTGGTCCGATCAGCAACAAACCAACCATCTGTAAAATATGGCTACGACGAAATGTAAATCTTGTAAAATGAACATTAAGAGCCACTAAACCCAACCCATTGAAGAGAATATTTTCTCATTAAATTGAAGCAGAAATGACAACGAACGAGGAGGCCATAAGCGAGAAGATGAAGTAGTCTTTTGAATAAAAGTATGACAGGCTGGACTGGCACTCGCTACCATTTGTCAAATGATTGAGAACTAGTTAAATGGGGCTGAATTTTACGAAGTTATAAAACAGATAACATTTCCGCATGCCGGGAATGTAAAATTAACTCATTAGACTCGCCCACGCCACGCTACGGGAGATTGGGTTTGCGACAAGCATCAGAATAACTACAGATAAACGCCATTTCTTAAATTGAACTGATTCAAAACTTTCAACCTGAAGAAAGCCTACAGATAAAATAAGCTACCAACCGTTCCCAAAATTTCCGAACATGTAATAGCTAGGTATTTGTCACAAATCGGCGGAAATTCCATTGTCTTGTTTTTACAAGTGCTATTAATAAAGTGAAGACGTCAGTTGCAAAAGTCGAGAAGATAGAGTTTCATCACAGCGTTAAAGCCATAAAGGGTGTTGAGAACGGAGCTTTTGACACAATAGACGCGACGAGACGTGGACGCCCACAAGATAAACACCCACACTTAATCCCAGTAGTATTCGTGTCGTAAAAGGAAAATATACAAATAAAAACAACTACGTACATTCACAACCAATTCCAATGAAATGTTGACTCACTCTAGTTTGATAACGATTGTTAGTCGGCTATCAAAGATATCAAAAACATCGACCTGTTTCATTTATTTGAACAATTGATGATACAGCGAAGCAAGTATGTCAAACATTTCTAGGTAAACTTAATAGCGGTAATCCGCGAAGACAATGTAGAATCCCAGGAAGATTCTCAGACCGTGCATAAATTGATAGTTATAATAAAGCTAACTATCTAACAATCGTTGTGCAAAAAGTTGGTCCCAACAGGTTAGTCGGGGCCGAACGCGATCGTGCGAAAGTCGTTCGTCGACCTTGCCGCGAGCATCGTGTCGCGTCTGTCGGTGTCGCATGAGCATAGAACGAGCAATAATATGCGTTGTGTCTAGGGCTGTGGCTTTTTGATCTAGATTCTAGATTAGTTACTAGCTTTATTACGAGATTTCCATGATTTTCATGATTAAAGGTTCATTATTCTTGTACAACTCTATTAAGGACATCAATAATGTTGACTGTCATGTTAGACCCAAGTAGACCCAATACAATGAACTTACTTTTTAATATTTCGAAATGCATAAACTTTAAATTCCATAATGCAGCTTATTACAATACATACTTAAGAAAAATGCCAAGAACATTACAGCTGTGGCAAAAACTATGGACAAAAGTTTAATGGTTCATGAGAATGACACTTCTTTTTTCCGCAGACGAATATTCGAATAAAGAAAAGTGGCATCCCTAGAACTGCGCCTGCGCCGCCGCCGCGTGCCATTCCGCCTACTGCGTACAATTGCGCTAAAACCGCAGCCAAACAAACTAGTGCATTCGCGCATTCAAAAATGCTTGCATTAACCGGTGACAGAGCAAGCCGAACGGTGCGATGCGAGCAATAAAAGATAAAAAGTTTTTTAAATACCAAATATGAATATTAGAAAATATTGGAAAGGTAGAAGGAAGGAGAAAGATAGGAGAGGGCGACCAAGAACATACATGGACCAAATTAAAGAGATAGATGCAGTGTCGTATCCGGAGGTCAAACAGAAGACGGAAAATATAATACGTCAGTGGAAAGGATAAAATGCTAAAGCGCCAATTTGACCAAAATGAGTTATATACATAGTTCGACTGCATTTTTTTTTCTGCGTCGATCAGTCTAGGTTTCAGGGCGATCTGAGCACTTTTTTGGCGCTTTAGCAGTCCATGTTTTTAAGGAATTCACTTAAATCATCGCCGGCAAAATGACTAAAGCGGCGTTTTATCGGCCTTTTTTTAGCAAAAGTCGGTTAAGAATTTGTTCTTTGAAGCTTTTCTTTGGTATTTGTGACATAAGAATTTTTTCGTTGAATTAATTTTATTACTTTTTGGTAGCTAAGCAATTATTGCCTACCGTGTTTCTATATTACTTTCCTTATTAGCAATTTTTCATTACTTTGTGTTGAAACTGTATGGCGCTTAAGGCGCTTTAGCAAAAATTTTCAGTACACATTTTTTTGGAGTGTTTGCTTGTATTTGTATGAACTGTTTTATGCCAGTTAGTAACTTTGCCTTTAGTAGCTTATGAATATTATGCTATCCTTAGCAACTATTCGCTGAAAGACATGGTTAACATAAATATAGGTTAGCAATAGTTCCCTTACTTTATTTGAAACACTTCAAGTGCATTAGCATTTTTATTCGAAGGGATTAAAGTCTATTACCGCCTATTAGCATTTATTGATGGATTGGTTTTTGAAAATTTATCTGTGTTAGTATTTTTTTCCTGATTGACATTTCTTCATTTTTGAGCGTTTTTTTGCTAAAGCGACACTTATATCACGAACGAAAAGAGTTAAACGCTTGCAAATACAACTACTATTTCAACAACAAAAAAATATTATATGTTTCTTTTTGCAACATCTCCCTAACCACGATAGTTTAAGAGATATGTTTTTTTTCTCGATAAAAAAAACTTTGAACTCAATTTCCCACAAGTAGCATTTTGGCAGTTTAGCAGTTTATCCTTTCCACTGACGAATAGAATTCCAGTTAATTTTATTGTTTGTTTGTTTCTTTATTTTATAATTCACCTAGTATAATTAGTGTAATACTATACACTATGGATTGTAGCTCTTAATAAATTATTTTGCCCATTTTAAACAGGTCAATTATCAATTGCAGAAAAAAAAAAGGTTTCCTTTTTCAAAGTTCACTAATAAATATCGCTATTTTACAAGACATTCTAGCGCATGTATTATCGGTTTGCAAAATATAAACCGGTAAACACAAGCTCTCGATATCGCAAGCAATCCACATAGTTTCGCAAAGTGTTCCATAAAACTTTTGGTCATTCATTATTTGATTTGAACTCAGAGCAGTTGGAAAGATTTTTACGATTCGACGAGAAAGTTAACACAAAGGTTAACTTTTATAGAGGGTAGTTAATGGTTTTCTCCTTTTCAGCTTTAAATTACTAAAATGCTTTTAACTTTTTTATTATAGCGTAAGCATTTTAAACGTCGTCCGGAGGGAGAGTCGTAGTCATAATACGAGTGTTTTTATTTTGTCATAAAGATTTTTTTTTCTTAAAACCATATCAGTCTCGTTTTCAGACGATAGATTGATTTATCTTAGTCAAGTGTTGCTGGTTGATAAAAAAGGAAAATAAAGAAAACTAAATTTTGCTACTCCTTGTTTGAGATCAAGTTTCACAAGGAAGCCATAACGTTCAACTAAATTACCCTGTTTACAAAAACAAGCCTGTTGATGTATTATGAATAGGGCAATTTATTCGTCAGCAGAATGTTAAGGCGATGACAGAAGAAGCGCCAGTGATGCAACGGCAAGCGCGGAATGAACTGCAGCCAAGAATTCAAGGCAGACAGACTAAGACAATATGTATATCTTCTAAGAAGCTAGTGATCTAGTAGCGGCCAAGCTAAAATGGCAAATTTTTATGCGCCGTGGCTGCGTGTTTCCAATTTGATAAGATTATTGATTATTGATTTTTTTTTATTAGTTTGATCAATCTTTAGCTGCTTTCCTTCTGATGCGATATGCAATGCACCGCCCGCCCGCTATTAGGTAATGTACTTAGATGCACAGGCGAGCGAAGGTACCACACCACATGCACCAAATTTCACACAAGTGTTTGGCCCCACCACAGATAAGAGGTTCAGTGCATTCCATATCGAAGGAAAAAGCATCATAAGTGTGGAAGTTAAAGATTCATCTGAATACAATCAAATAACCTATATTGGGTACGACGAGAGATCACCAATTCCTTTTAGTTCTTTTGACCATTGCTATTTGCTACGAATGATACAATCACTCGCGGCATTCCAAGAAGGCACTCCGCGTGAAATTTCCCAGAGACAAGCACACAACGCAACGCATCCACCAGCCGGCAATGAATGATGCCGCATTAGTCATTGTCTTGTCTGCGCCAAGCTAACTGTGAGAAGTTTTTATTTTTGTAGAGCAGACGGAAGCAAACCTTTGTCGGAAAAGGTCAGACTCAGATTGCTATCGGAGATTGCTTAAATTTTGAACTACGAGGCATTATAAATTTTGTTAAGACTTGCGTTTTATTGTCGTGTTATTGTAGAAGATATCTTTAAACACGTAAATATTTGGTGTAATTGACTAAAGTTATTCTTCTCAATGCAGACAACATTCAAGCCTATCGGTAGAAACGTTATATGGGTTGATAACAAATACCGCACAATAGGCCCGATATATTACAATGATAAAACTGTTGTTATTAAATGGTATTCAATACTTTTTTAAATACATATTCTAATTGCTTAGAGACGGTTACAATAATATAATTGTCCATGAGACTACTTTATGCGACTTTCTCCTAGATTGGTTAGGACATTGCAGGCTGAAAAATCTGATTGTCCGAAAAGAAAAAATTCTTTGTAAAAAAATCTTTTAAACCGGAAAGATTATTCCGTACTTTGGAAGGCACGTCAAACTGTTGGCACCGGATATTTATCTACGAGTATACTTAGTAGATAATTAGGTATACGAGCCACGTCAGAATTCTTAGGCGGCTCAATAATTCTAAAACCAGGGTATATGAGGACGATGACCGTACAACCAACCCACAATGACATTTTTAAGGAAAACTTACTTTGAGAAATTATGTAACTTTGTTGCTATCGTAAACAAACAAGAGGAAAACATTAGTCATCTGCCATTAAGATTTCTTAATACACCCATTCAATAATAAAATAGCGTTGAGCTGTGAATTTATGTGCGATTTCCGCGATTTAATAACAAATCTGAGTCAGAGAGACATATTCACTCTTAAAACAAACGTAAAGGATCTTACAGTATTATATCAAACAGATCATATATTACGGTATAATATAATCCACAAAATACTAATTTATAATTTACTCGACAACACAAACGAAGAAAATGTTGTTACCTATACATAATCTTACATAGAAGCAAAGAAAAGAAAACATTCAATGTTGAACCAAGTACCTACAACTACATAAATTCGTAATTTAATATTATGATAACCAGGATTAGAACTACAAACGCTTTATTAGCTTACTAAACGTCGCTAAATCTTCAAGTTTATGGTGTGTGAATCAAACGGCTCAGTTCGAAGTACAAGCTGATTCAATGGATCGGAATCTGTAGAATACATTGATTTGTGGCAATGAGTCAGGTCAGCACGTCATCTTCGATAATCTTTTACAAAATGTGCAACTTCTTGTAATGTTTAATATGCAATATTTGTATTTATCTTCCAAAGCTGAATAACATTAATTAAAAAAAATTAAAACCCGCGCCACAAAACCGTTACTTGATGCTTTCAACAACTAGAAAAGAGCTGATAATCTTCAAATAGCTGAAGATATTTGCTTGGTTATATAATTATACAAGGTTCAATGTCGCTATAACTTGACCACAATCATAATTAATAATAAAAAATAATCTCATAATATTAATGATCTGATACTGTAATGAGTCAGAAATTCAATTTAAAATTTTCATTATTATAAATTGGTTGCATAAAAAATATATTTTTGTTAATTATCGTTAATGAAATAGAGATCCAACTACAAAATTTGACTGAAACTTGTATTTAGACTACAAGTCTATGTGACATCTTTTTAAGTTTGCACCTTGCAAACAAAATAAAACTAGATCAAAATCGGTGCGACACGCACGCCAAACTTATCCCTCTTTTTTGTCGGGGCTTAAAAAGATGTCACATAGACTTGTAGTCTAAATACAAGTTTCAGTCAAATTTTGTAGTTGGATCTCTATTTCATTAACGATAATTAACAAAAATATATTTTTTATGCAACCAATTTATAATAATGAAAATTTTAAATTGAATTTCTGACTCATTATTACAGTATCAGCAGCCCGATTGTGCTAAACTATCTCAGCTGGATTGGAATTGAACCACAAGCGTAGCGCGTCATTTGACAGAAATCGGTACCGCGCTAAGTGGTTTGACAGCTAGATGGAACGTAACTGAATTGCAATCGAACCGTAGCCGTTCTCATTTACAAAGTTCGACGGAAGGAACTTTTTCTTGATTGTTAGTCAATCGTTAAGCTGTGTTTTTGTCAGAAAGTGACCTAAAATGTTATTATCTTTTAATTTATTATAAGTGAATTATGAATTTGATGTAGCAGAAGCTCGTACATAAGCAAAATATGTGAATTTTATGATCAGACGCAAGATTTCCACCTTTAACATGACCGATCGGAAGTTCATAATAAAATACACTATTCAAGGAATTTGCTGCTGAATTAGTAGCAAAAATGATTCCCCACATCAGCCCACATGCTTCCGCGACTCTTCGGCGGATGCTTTGGATGTGGAAACCAAGGTAGGTAAGCATTCCCTAACTAACCTATAACACTTTGTACTAATACATTCTACATCCGTTTATATTGTTCCATACTTAGATTCTAATACCGTTTTCTAGCTATAGGTATAAACTATACTTACTTATTTTGCTTTAAAATAGGTACAGACAGTAAATAGTATTTCTTTGAACCCTTGTTATTCACTTATGTTGTCTTATCATTATTTTATTTTTGACCATAAAAATATAATTCTTTATATTTTCTCTGACCTTATTTTCAGATGTATTTCAACATACTAAGTACCTGTAGATCCAGACACCAGTTTCCGACCCAGCACCTGACACTCCAGAAGAACATTAGTATTACAAAAAACTGCAGTTAACTAGTAGATGTGCAGTTTAGCGCTGTATTAGAGTTTTAAAGCTTTCTTTAGGTATGTATTTCAACACCATGTATATTAATTTATCATGTACCTTTTAGTACAGATACTTACTCTTTAATTATTGTCCACAGATGCCTATTTAGTAGACAAGAAGTTGCATTATGTATACCTATGGCGCATAAAGTAAATGATAGTATAAATAAATACTCATTTGATAGGGAATGCGCTGACAACCCGGCAAGAAACCTTAGCCTACTCCAAAGTGCAGCTAGGCTGTGAACAGAGGCAAGCTACCAGAAACTGTATGCAGAAAGAAAGATAGAAGATAGTTTAGAACATCTTTGGAGGCAATACCACCTCGTTTTAAGTTTAATTAATCTTAATTTATAAAATAGGTATAGGTATAGAGAAAAAATAATATTTTATCTTAATTTTTATTGTATAACATCTAACACTTCTTTTATTTATAATAAAGATGTGCATAATTATATATTTTTTCATTTTATCTCATTTCTTCACCTTCCAATTTCTTGCCGTTGACTAATCTGGAAAGAAAAAGAATAATAATGTAATAATAAATAATTCAGGGAGGTGTTTGTCCAGCAGTAGAGGTCATAATATAATTGGAATAGCAAAGAGAAAAATCAGTACTTAAACAACAAAATAAAATAAAATTTCCCTAACATTGTAAGTGACGACTACTTCGGCACACAAAAACATGTTACATTGCGAGTATAATCAGACAATTTCATTTGTTTATATAATGTGGGCTGAATTAGGCTATTAACAATACCTAATAATAATATGGGGACAAAATATTATAGTTGTGTACCCAAGAGCATGCTTAGCTTTGAGTTTTGTATGGTAAATAAGGAACTGAATCACAATTCCCATGTTTGTTTATCTTGCCCTTGGCCATACGAATGTAGATTTTTAATACATAACATAATAAACATACCATTTGGCTATAGCAATACATGCTTTGTATATTAAATCCTCCAGGTATTAAATCAACTTTTGTCTGTCCCGTCTCTGTAATAGCTTGATTTGTGGGTGGTATTTCAGCTCTCTGCTGCATCCATATCCTTCTGGATCTCTCTATAAACAATAAAATATGTTTTGGTCAGTTCAAGACTGTTTATTCCAATCATACAAGTAAGATACATAACAAAGTAGAGTGATATTAGTAGCTATATTAACAATAAAATTAATGGAATTAAATTAGTATTTTTCCAAATCTAGTTTATGTTTGTACTCTCTGACGACTCCTTATAAGCCGATTAAAGTTCGCCAAACCCGTTTGTGAAAAAAAATAGACTTCGTTTGTGTATTAACACTTGAAAATGAAATAGGTACTTACCATCATTATATCGATCAAGCTCTTTCTAGATCCATAAAACACCTTTTGGCTTTGGAACATGTAAAATATATAAATTCTTATTTCAAGATTATGCTTATACGTTATCGTTTCGTTGTTTTAATACACTAAAAACATTCTAAACACTTAAAATTCTTCAATTTTCTTGGATTGGAATTACGGGCGTTCACTTATATAAACATTTCTTTCTTGACGTTTCTGACAGTAAAAAACTCACCACAGATTATAAAACTAGTAATCGATGCTCGATTGACTGAAATACTGGGGTACATCTCTAACGTTTGTCGTACGGTTTTGGTGCTGTTAAGGTTCTACTTCGATTGGAGTTAAAACTTTAGCACAATACCGATTTGCGTAGAGACGAATTGCAATTGGATCACAGTTTTAACCGGATTGGAATTGGATGAGAACGTTTTGATTTAGCACAATCGCCCTGCAGATCATTAATATTATGAGATTATTTTTTATTATTAATTATGATTGTGGTCAAGTTATAGCGACATTGAACCTTGTATAATTATATATATTAGCAGGCTATTTTATTATTAGGTACGTATGTACAAATACTCACAAATTAAACCTCTTTATTTACAAAAACAAAAGGTTTGCACAACCATATAACCAAAAGATAAAAACAATGTGATGATGATAAGATAATAAAAAAACCACACGTCAGTCTTCTTAAACGCAGAAACAAAATAAATAAAGAAAATAGAGACGATAGTAGGCAAGGCCATGGCGGTACTGTTTTGAAATAATTGTCATTCATAGTTCGGACCAAGGTTCCGCCCACGGGAAGTACAGCACAGGCCGGTCCAAAGCAACAATAATGGAGAAAAAACCAATTTAATACGAAATGGAAACAGACTGTTTCCAAGACGCTCGCGGAATATTAATAGGGTTCAATTTTAATTTCTGATTGCGCTCCAGGTGTTTCCGAGGCTGCTTATATTCACCTCGTTGTCGGTTCGGAATGTGACAAGAATCTAGATGGAGACATCAACTGGTCAAAGGCCACACAATGCGACTTATTTTCTCATAAAACAAGTAGCCTACATAAGTAATTTTACATAAACATCTGAATCACTAGAGATTCAACATAAAACTATGAATAACTCAGAAAAGCTAAAACTAACAAAATACAAAACTCACTTAAACGGAAAACTTAACCACAATCTCTGCCACTTACTAAGTACTTAATTCTGTACTGTTAACTCAAGTGTAACAGCACTCAGATTCCAGGCTAACAGTACTGTTTCAAGTCAGAATAGTATAAACAAGTTCAAGAGCTCATCCAACTCTCAGGAACAGAGATAAAATCTTGATAAGACAGCTTCTACAATCAAAGGCCCTTCATGAAATCTCTCTTACAAAGGCAACCCAATCTCGTTTGAGACAGGTCGAAACGCAACAACTGTTCATTGAAGCAAGAGTGGAGTGCACACGAGTCGTGACCTCGAACCTGTGACCCTGCGCACAAAGCGAACAATTGTAATGTAAATGCGGATTTAACCCGCTGTGCCACTCGCGCTCTGGTACCGATTGTTGGGAGTAGGTAACGTGATGTTCAATGAGGCACACGACGGTAATGATGACAGTAAAGTAAAGGTGGAATTCGTAGTTACCAACGGAAAAGATATAGGCAAAAAAGAAAACAACAAAACCAAAGAGTTTGCTGCAATCGACGACGGCAGAGATTATTTATTTACATTAAATGTTTTATTTGCACACGAGATATTGCAGACAAATACAAAACATTAAGAAAGACGACACAACAGGTAGTACTTATTTTATAAAATTATTATTGACACATACCAACTTCGGCAAAATCATGTTCGTATCACGAACCAGAATTAACGTACCGAATTGCAACACGATAAATGCAGCCGTCCTTGCATTACTTGTCGTAACCATTTCGGGTCGCATTAATTGGAGCCATAAAGTGAACTTGTGTTTCCTAGAAACGCGCAGCTGGCGTTAAATATCCCGGCAAATGGTAATCTCAAACAAGACTCGGTTAAAAAAATAAATGAACGAGAGATGAACACGTTTCTCGGAGTAAGAAAGCGAGACCATGCGCGTTTTGCTTACTGGCCAGCCTGTTATTCTAGATTATGATTACCACCACGCAAGCGAAATTATTATAATGAATCGTTTGTTGTTGACTCAACTGCTCCAGTGAAAGAAAATCCATCACTCCAAATTATTTTACAACCAACCCGACGTAATTAAGAACAAAATATTTTACCGCGAGAGCTCTCGTTAATGTCCCAGCCATTCGTCAAAAGAGGAAATTAACATTTCAACGACAGCATTATTCTATTGTAGCGTTTAGATAATGCTTCCAAGAGCAAAGCGGGCATCACGATCTCCTGAACGTTGCATTAATGCGCCTGTTGTATTTTGAATGCAATACGCTTAGTCTCGTGTCTGTAGCTGAGATGTAGGTGTATAGTCATACATAGTATTCCAGCGATACAATGGTTTCATATCATTTGGAGTCGCCGGCGGCGGGTGTGCCGAGGCGTGGCTAGCTTACTGCCGCCTGCTCAACCAAGCGTCAGGTCTATGGGGCTCTACGTTAGGATAATACATTTTGGGAACACTGTACTATTCATAACCTGACATACCAAGTTCGTTAGTTCCAGTTGATGAACAAACGTAACCAAAGGAATTACTTTCTAAATCAAGTTACCACACGGTTCCATTTGGGACGTGAACGGCCCCGAACTTAGTAAATAGTTCAAGCTGTACTTGTGAGGGTTTTACTCCTGCATTTTGTGGGAGAATTGTGTGCTTGATCTCACGTCTCCCTAACCAAATAAAACAGAGGCGCACTCCCATTCGACCCAACTTTACGTAAGCCACGTAAATCTGCGGTCGGATTGGGCCGGCTGAACGTAATGGAATGAAGTTGGAAAGTTTCAATAGCTATTTCGATAGCATCGCACACACAGACGAAGCATAGATATTAAACTAAATTGATTCACAACAAATACGATGGAACAAACTGGTTATTGCAAAGTTACTTGCACAAAAACAGCTTGAGATGAGAATAATCGAGAGGACATTAGCTGACCTAACTGTTCAAATGACTATGCGCAGAGAGCTTTTTGCCATTTAGAAAATAGTCTATAATTGCTCTTAAACAACTTCCTTGTGGTACCTACTCGAGTCAGTGTGCGTCAGTCACGGGCATGAGTTGTTGTGGTCTCCAAGGCCTAGTAATTGTTAAGGTGCACGTTTATATTAGCTGAATGGGTGTCAACTGTAAGCCACCACATAAATTACACTTTGAGGACAACGTGAATAGCCATCCAGGAGCACAATTCGTTCCAAATTTAGAAATTACCGCTTATTTCCTGGACGTCATAACCATGTTACCAAACATTCTGAACGATAACGAATTCAAATGTATGCACGATTAGGGTTATTTAGAGAATTTGCATATAATTTATAAACCGTATACCGTCTGTCAGTTTTGATGCGTAAACGGGTCTGTCTAATGTGAAGATGAAGGGTTGGTAGTAAATGGTGATTGCCCTATGCTGAATGCTACTGGACAACTTATTAGCGCTAGCAATCATTCGAGATAAAAACTAAAACCTCGAGACGGCAAAAACGTAGTGAATAACATGCATTATATACCAGAAACAGTGTGCAATTATTTTGCCTCCTCGCACGTATTTAACGCCTAACGACGGCAAATTGACCGCTTGCCAATTCCATTATTGGCGAAAAACAAAGCTTCAAGGTTGATAGAAATAATGTAATGATTACAGGCGTACATGACTACTTAGTTGACGTTAACCGGTAAAGAAACATAGAACAAAATGGAGCAGGAAACTCAATAGGATTCCCACAATAGTAGGGAATGATAAATGTAAACACGTCCTGATTGAATGTACAAGGAATTAATCGTTGGAGTTCGATGAACTTACGGCGCCGAGTGGACGCACCTGCGTTTGCGTCGAATGCCATCTGATCTGGCTGGCATAGCGGATGGATTCAAGGCTACAGCTTAGAAGGGACCAATCAAGAACTTTTGTTCCAGGTATTAGTACTCAGAGAACTCAGCAAACTTGCACAAAGGAAATGAAAACGTTTTTGGAATATAAAGTAACAGTAATGAATCAAACATTTCGGCTAAGAACCATAGATTTCCTTGATTTAGAATGGCCAGTTTTCATATCTTTTTGAGTATTGCTGACCACGGTGATTGCTGAGAGAAGTTTCACTTATGATTTCAATTCTGCACGTCAGTATCATAAATGAATAGGTAGATGTTGTTTGCTAAAAAGAAAGTACGCTTTCACGGGCAAGATGAGTAAGATCGCATAATTTTACATACACGTACTCGTAAATAACAATTATGACCTAAAGCTACAATACAATACAATACAAATATTCTTTATTGACACCAAGAAACACAGACATATAACACATACAAAGAAAACATTAGGTTTCAACAGGCGGCCTTATTGCTAATGTAGCAATCTCTTCCAGGCAACCCATTTCCAGGACAATGGTATAGAATAGAGTAGTGCGGGTTGGTGGCATAAAAATCTAGTAAAATAAACTACATACGAATATTTTACTTAAAATACTTACACGGATAATAAAAATATTTACATACCTACATACATACATATATAAATAAATAAATACACATACATATATAGCTACTAAAATATAGACAGAATGAAAATATGTACATGATCTAAAGAAGAACTAACAAAATATAATTTAATTAAGATATTTTTATTTGATTTATTTTATAGTCTTACTAGCGACCCGCCCCGGCTCCGCACGGGAAAATGGTTATTGTGGGTTATCCTTCAGTATATTATGCATGTATTATACATATAAACCTTCCTCTTGAATCACTCTATCTATTAAAAAAAACCGCATCAAAATCCGTTGCGTAGTTTTAAAGATTTAAGCGTACAAAGGGAGGGACATAGGGACATAGGGACATAGGGACGGAGAAAGCGACTTTATTTTATACTATGTAGTGATATGCTACAATACAAAACCGTTGAAGAAAATGACTTAGCTAGCACATACCAAATATAATGTTTAAATTATTGGTATAATGTTATCACCCGAAACACATTGGCAAAACCTGTTGTACAAAAAATACTATACTAATGAAAATTATAAAAAAACAAATGCTGTCGAGTAATTATAGCCAGATGAATATATTGAACCGAAGTTGAAGTTTCTGCAATAATAAAGCAGATACCTAACAGTAACTAAGTACATAAAATACGATACGAAATGTAACAAATATATAAAAGTAATAAAATCGATGATTTATGATCATGTTACGTTACATAGTACTGTGACTGTGGAATTGTACGCAATTCATGTAACAGGATTAAAATATAGCCAGTTTGTCTCACAGCAAGTGCAACTCTACATATTGTATGCCTAAGTAATAAGTATGTCTTGATTGTGTTAGTAAACTAACCATCGAACCGTCACGTAGTGAACAGAATAGTTTATAATTTGATACTGAACGATAATTGTTTTTAAACAATGGCACATACAACTTTTCAGACTTACTGGACGTGACTTGAATGCCGTTTATGAATTCTAAAAAGGTGAAGCAGGTTATAAATAACAAAGGAAATAATATTTCTTATACGTTTTTTTATGTTGTTTGGAAATAAGTCAGTTACAGTTGAGCTTCAAATTACCTTCAGAAATGGTGGGCAGCACGTTGACAAAGTTAACGATCCCGACGCCTGTTAGCTGACTCATTCACCAAAACCAATTAGCAAACCTTAGCTGAAGCCCGGCGGACGGTATCCGCGAAAATCTGATACGAAACAAAACACACTCAACACTTATCACGTACCCCACATAGATAATGCATTTGGTATTCCACTTCATACAATAACGGATCACAATGAAAAGTTTGCACGAAACAGACCGTTAGACAAAGTCGGTGAGCTAAGCACAGTTTCCGTGATGCCGAGAGAAAAGTGAAGTATGACATGAGTGGCCTAGATCGTCGCAAGCGATGCGCGGGCGTCGTCGTGCCGTGGCGAAGCGCCGGAGCTGACTGAGACAGACGAGCCAACGCCCGTTCACCGTCACCGGTTCACCTACTCTTATCGGCGATGACGGCGACCAACACCACTGACTGGCAATCGCTGCTTACTCTACCGGCTGGTAAGAGCCAGAATGCAATGAAAGGACGTCGACTGGCGCGCATGTGGTTGTAGACAATGCATTTCTGGTATGGAATTCCTTTAAACATTACCGGGTAATACGTTAGCTGATAGATTACAGGAATTCGTTATTATGCTCCTGAATTACAGATATACGTACGTACGTCATAATTACAATGTAGGTTTTGTTTTTAAGTGGATATCTTTTGGCCCATGCATGATTATGGACTATGATACAAAATATTTGGGTAGAATAGAAGTACAACCAACTACCAGAGAAGGAAGTAAATTATTTTAGTAACTTTTATGATAGACTGCTTTTTAAATATAACGAAGGTCCTTGGAAAGCTTTCAAGTCAAGATAGGACAATTTTCTTGAATAAAAATAGGAATTTCCGTTTACCTGAAGGAGGAAATTGAAATAAGGGAATTAAAAGAACGCACTTCTCTTAAATAAGTTTTCTTACAAGACGAATAGACGTGAAGGAAATAAGTATTCTTAATAATAATAACGCAAGATTGACTGTTATGTTCATGGCATATAAAGTTAAAACTAACCCTCCGCTTGCAAGCAGGTACTTAATAAGTTACAATTTACTATTGACAGTATAGTAAAACCAAACATCAATATTTTATAGGTAAAGAAACTGGTTTGGGAAAAAAATTCTGTTTTTATAGGTAAAGAAACTGGTTTGGGAAAAAAAGAACTGAAAATGTTGTTTAAGTAGAATTGAATGAATGAATATAATTTATTGCATACAAACCAACAATTTTTTTTTGGACCGAGACAATAACTGTTTGGTAACTGTCTAACAGTAACTTTTGCTTGCTTTCGACTTTCGTCATAAAAATAGATACAAGTTTAATAAACGAGATACAGATATTAAATAAAATTGTAGGTATATTCCTTTTTGTTTACTTCTACATTAAAAATACGTGAAAGTGTACAGCGAACAGTTAAAAAAATGTGCTATTTAAACTCATACTTATCACAAATTTTGAAACAATTTATATATCAGAAACACTTATTATAAAACAAAATGTGAAAGAAGTAAGGACGGAAAAAGTAGAACAGACAAAGCCGTATTAAAGAGAATAAACCACAAAAACAAAACTTGATATAACAGCCCCATGAAACAACTGTAAATAAAATATAAGTGTGTCACCACCACACGCAGCCGTCGTCATAAGACGAGACGACCAATCGATTGTGGCCGATAACATTAAACTTTCATGAGACGAATCCAGCGAAGCACGACGGCCTTTCAGCGCCGAACGACCTTAGACGGAACGTGATGCTCGTACAAAAACACCATACAGACATGTGCAAGATAATAACACACATGTCTGAACGAAGGAAAATCATATGTGAATAGTTGCAGAAACGATCTAAACAACTAGAAAGAAAATCTAAATAACAAAGAAAGTTAGTAAAAGACTTACTTCTCTTTGCGGCCCCGAACCCGTCGTCATCAAGCCCATTGTAAGCCCTGTCCTCGTCATATTCATAAACCTTGAAGCTCTCGAAGGAATACAGCTTGCCGACTTTAACTGCCTCCTTGTCACTAAAACTAGAACTACTTAAGTAGTACTTTAACTAACTGTTTGTACAAGTCACCAGCTAAAAGTTTCAAACTGTTCCAAACTATTTAAACTACAGAACTAGGATCACTTAGTTAATTTATATAGACTAAAGTACACAGCACACCCTTAAAGGATTCAGTTTCAATTGTCACTTTCCCAGAATAATGTCCAAACAGAGAACTTTCGTCACGCCGCTACACAGAATAAAGCAATGTTTACAACCGCTCCAATGGCTTCCGTACGACTGAAACGGGATTACGCACAAGCTATTGTTATGGAACAATGACCAAAGCTATGTGCAGTATCTGGAAGGGTGTTATTCGTAAGTGCGTCTACGTAGGGTCGGGAATTCCGTCGGCAGGAGTGCTCTGAGGGGCGGCCGCGTGTCGTCTGGCCGGGTTGCAGGTCCCGAGTCGCCGCGCCGGCGCCCGGAACTGTGTCAGACTCGGCGCCCAGACCACCCCGGCCTCTCATACACCTCTCCCGTGCTTGACGCATCAATACAATCGTTACCGCATGCACGTCTCGCAAATTGTAATTGCTGCTTCACCCCATTTACGAATAAAATCATCGTCGATCAAGCGAAATGTTTAAACGCCTCGTTAATGTTATATATTATTATATTGGAACGATTGTCTAGATTTGACATCAATAAATATTAAATGTAACGGAAAATTGGAGGCACAAGGAACAAACTTGTATACCAGTTTTAATATTAATGAATCGCACAAATTATTATTATTTTCAAGAACACCCTTACACGAATGAATGATACTTCCATTATGTTTATGAATGGAAGTTTCCTATACGAACATTAGAGGAAATATACTTTTATTACGAGAACACGATGAATGAAAATAATTTGTTAATACATGTACGTACACGTATAAGGTGGTATAAGTTAGTGACGCGACGACGACGGGAAATTTTTCTAACCACACTGGACACTATAAATTAGACGCTTTTTCCTATTCTGTATTTTATGGAGAAGTCACTGTTTTGTTTTCCATGAAAAAACCTTTGGCTTTTGTTTTCCCAAAGTTTGTAACTAGTGTATGGAATGGAGAATCATTCCTAGTTATAAGGGATTCAACCCCGGAATCTATGAATAGATCTGTGACTGCCAATCAGATTGCGAAATTCATAAATTATCTCAAGTATATTTTAAAGTGGCTCTGATCTTAGAAGAATGCATCAATCAGATGGTACGATCATATGACAAGACGAAAGGCCATGAAAACATCAACAATCAAGCAACGAGCAAGAAGTAGACGATCAGGAAAGTACCAAAAATGATGAGTATAAGAAAGGCCCGGTAAAAGAAGAGTTCTGGAACTTCCAGATCAATATTCCAACAGCTAGACTCTAGAGTCTGAAATCTGTATGTATTTTCTGCTACAATTGTACGAGTAGAGAACCAACCCTATATTATCAAAAATTAAGACGATTCTTCCGTACTAGACGATTCCTTGGGGGAGGCCTTTGTCCAGCAGTGGACGTCTTTCGGCTGAGATGATGACGATGAGGACGATTCTTAATATCGTCGAGACCCAAAATATTTTGCGTCTTACAAAAAAAATAAAAGAACTTTAAACACACGTTAAGTAAGTAAAGACTTGTCTAAAAAAAACTTGTTGTAATTTTATTTTGGTGGTAACGCGATAAAATTCTACGCAATACAGAGAAGAAACAGGCATCTGAACATAATGGAAAACAGATAGATGATATAATTGAAATTCGCGCATGTTAATCAGACAACACCTCAGATGATTCACGTACTTAAACTGCCTATATTACCATAATGCATCATAATGTAACTAAATAGGACAGCTGTCTTTACCAATCTGTTTAACATACTAATCTATAAGTACAATGTAAAATAGTGTACATATATGGGAGCGTATGCAACAGATAAGGTAACACGTATAAAAGCAAGTCTATATCAGATCCATTGTCGTCATCAGCATGATGAATTACGTTGCCTATCACAGTTGGATTGTTTCGCTTTGTCTGTTGCCCTTATTGAATACCGTTGATTTATTTTATTAGCGACATAAAACGAACATTATTTATCGCGTTTGCTGTACATTAGCGCTGTTGATGTACAGTAGCCAGCACATGCGGCTGGACATTATGATCTTGAGAGCGCCCGTATTCCGTAGCGGTAGGGGTGAAATTCGTAGTGCGAGTGTCCAACCTGGTCCAAACGCATGTGCTGATTTCTGAACCTGTAAAGATTTATAATATACTAGCTGTCCGGGCCTCCTTCACGATGTTTTTCAATATCAACGAGCTAGGCCGTGGTCCGAGGCTCCCTTGAGCCGCCCCTAGACGCGTTGGTATATGACTTTTTTTGGGGTAGAGTCTTCCGCTCCCCCGCAAGTCCGGTGATTGGTCGTACCTTTTCGACACAAGCATAGGCCAATTAAAAAAAAAGCTGTCCGGGCAATCTTTGCTCCACAGATTTTTTATTTTATTAAAAGAGATGTATTTTATATTACACAGATACCACTCTTGGGGTAAATCAGAATAACCTATTGGTTAAGTTTCTTTAATTAGATCAATGGTTTATTTAGAAAAGCATAGAGGATATTTATATTAAATATTGAATTAAGCATAAAAACGTTGATTCTTAACCGACTACGGCGAAGTCAAAAAGGAAGGGTAATTAATTTAACTTAATATGTATGTCCTTTATTATTTAAATGGATAAAAGTTTGTTATCGCGATTTTCGGTTGAGCGGTTGGGCCGCATGAGTGGATATATTTACGGGTCTTTAATAGGTATGTTTTACGATACCTTACCTAAGCGCAAAAGTCTCAAACAAACATTTAAAGTCTTTTGTAAAGTTTGGTAATAAATCGACGTTGCGACCTAATCAATGAAAATACGCAGATGGCTAGACAGACTGGTTTACCTAAAAAGCTTCAGACCTATAAATCTACGAATCTATGTCAGGATTTTTTCAGTTCCAAGTCGAAGTCGGAACCTAACTTTGGATGCCCCTAATCACTTTCACTCTTATGTTGTACAGAGTGAAGTGAAATAGTATCTTCACAAGCCCATATGTGCCAAGCCCCATCGAGGGGCCTAACCCTAAAATCATTAAAAATACTATCGAACTTTATGTCCTTTTTATAAGCATGTCAAGCTATTTTCTAGTATTTTTTTAGTCGGTAAATTAAAACAACTTTATACGTGAAAGAGTTCACCTTTTGGGTACTGGGAAGACATAAAACATAAGCAATTCCAACTTAACGCAGTTCCAATATACCTCGAAGCCAATATACTTAATATTAGACTTATGTTCTTGTAGCAAATGGCAGTCGTAACGCAGCTGAAGAAATATTTTACGTCGCATACATGAACATCACCTCCCGAATCGTATACATGCGAATGGTATGCCGAAGGGCTGCTTCGACGGAATATTTGAACGCGGAATGTATTATTTATCGATATTATGCAGGTTGTATCGACACGCAAGCAGCGAATCAAATGTCGGCAACCTTGACCTGGATTTATGCTGCTCACCCTTTATAGCCACGGTGGTTAGATCGGTAAGTAGGTTTAACGGAACTGAATAGCTAAGTTACTACTACAATAGTCCAATGCTGGACTTACGCTTATCCCGAGGAAGGGAGCTGTTGCCATAATCGCCCCGCCTGCCCCGCGGGTTGGTATGGCAGTTGTTGTTGATAAATAATACGGCTAAATGTTTCATCTCATTTTGGGATAGAGCCAGCTCCCCCGCAAGTACGGTGAAGCTTGATTTTTCGTATTTTTTTGACACAAGCATAGGACAATACAAAAAAATAAGTCTCATTTTCTGGGTATATTTTTTTCAGTCGCATCTTGCGACACAGGATGAGTTGAGTTGGACTGGGCACTGAGCAACGAACAAATAGATGTGGCTTGTCAAACAGCTGGACTATTTTGCATAATTTTGTGTTCAACAAAAGCCAAACTAACCAACATGAGTTTCTGGCTAACAATGGCAATGTGGTAATTTACTTAAAGTAGTATTTGGTTGTCTAAAACCCTCTCTGAAGAGTAAAAACTCTTTTGCAGTTGTGGGAAAAGAATTTACATTTATGAAATATGAGGTAATCACTACATAGTATAAAATAAAGTCGCTTTCTCTGTCCCTATGTCCCTATGTCCCTTTGTACGCTTAAATCTTTAAAACTACGCAACGGATTTTGATGCGGTTTTTTTTAATAGATAGAGTGATTCAAGAGGAAGGTTTATATGTATAATACATGCATAATATACTGAAGGATAACCCACAATAACCATTTTCCCGTGCGGAGCCGGGGCGGGTCGCTAGTATAATAATAAATTAATAACCTAACCACTGTGAGGTTTTTTATGGCTCTGTCTCTGCCATTTTGAGATTTAGTCATATGCATTCTGATCATCATTCAAAGTCAAAGATTTGAGCATCTTACAACCTAGTAAATTTGCAATATACTTCCGTTATCTAGACTAGACAATCCAATTACAATCTGAATGCACTAAAATTTGTATAGTACAAAAACTTTGTTACAAAAAATACAATTAACAAATTAAATCAATTAAAAGAGTAATGATAAATAACTCGTGCAAAATAAATTATCCAAAATTATGTACTGTACTGGCTGGTCAGAAACAAAAAAAGTTTCTTGCATGCCGTTTCATTAAGTGTTTGCCTAGTTGTCATTATCAGTTTATACTATTATAGAAAACTAAACAAATCTTTGTGCTATTTTATAGGGTTACATTTAATCTTTTTAGGTTTCACTAAAAGATCTCTACGATGATCAGTCCTGTGTCTGCTGAGAGACAAACTCTCCAAAGACAAAATTACATGGCTTTCAGAATCCAAAGATAACAGATATGCTGCAAATCAATGGCAGCGATGATCAGTTTTGGAGAAAAACATTTGTTTCTCACTTCACTGAAGTTATAATGACCTAGGGCTGAAGAAGTCCCTAAAATTGGACTGACATGTTGGCATTTTTCATGCAAATTTACGGGAATAAAACATTCAGACAGACAGCATTAAATTTTCATGAGGTAATACAGCCAAAGCTAAAACCAAGTCTTTGTACAAATTCTAACCATATAGCAAATAAAGAAACATGAGCGACACAGACATCAGCTGTAAATATTTGATATATCAGTGTTGATACATATTGGCTGTGCAGCGCATTTCATATAGTATTTTGGTTGTAGGTTGTTGCTTTGTGCGACTTCTGCCTATGTATTCCTGTTTCGAATAGTTATTTACAGGTTGTTTGCATTGGTATTATTATTAGTAATAACATTTCGCTGCAATTCTTCTGATGGAAATAAAATAAATAAATCTGTATAATAAACACACTATAAACAAACACATAAATTCAAATTAT
The DNA here is from genome assembly GCA_948473455.1 of Teleiodes luculella. NCBI lineage: Eukaryota > Metazoa > Arthropoda > Insecta > Lepidoptera > Gelechiidae > Teleiodes > Teleiodes luculella. The sequence goes on from OX419593.1 coordinate 4,772,026, forward strand.
TATAATTTTTTAGGGATTACTTACTTGAATATTGAGTAACCCAAGACATCCAATGCTTGATCATGAATGTGCTCAGTATTTGGATGTTAGTGTATATGAGATGAATACTTTCTAAACGGATTACAACCGAGACTAACGACTAATCTTGGAATGGATAAAGTTACTGAACTGAATTTAGATTTAGACTTGAAAATTAAAGTGGTTTGAAACTTTTCACACAAAGCTAATCTACAGATGGAATTTGTTCCGTACATCAGCCTACGAATCGCGTTATTTGTGGTAGAAAATGTCCGAGAATATAAATAACATAACCAAAAAATTATGTAAAAATAATAACGATATTATGACAGCAAAAACTTACCATCTTTGACATTCTTCGAAGACTGAGACGACGACATCCCGGGTATTGTTTTATTATCACTGGCACAGTACATTGTAACGGCATCCATTGATTCGTGTTAAGAATACACTCTCATCTGGCGAAATTGTACTTAATATTAGAACACAATCGATTTGTTAATACTATATTTTGCGAGAAACGCGAAACACGGCAGCCATTCCACATTCCGGTAGTAAATATCACACCATAGACAAAAATAATAATAAAGGCAACAGAACAAACAGATCTTAATTTTACATTCTTTTAAATGACCCTTGGCTTAATACAGGCCATTTCCGAGACCGAGATGGATCCAACCAAGCTAGCAGAAAAGAAAAGAGCTACCTAGGTATTTATTGTTTTGTTATAATTAAAAAAGTCTATGGCTACTTTGTTTGTTTTTTATTAAATTAAAATGGCAACACCTGTAAACTATCTTGTCTTGATTGACAATCGGAGAGCGGAGTCCTTATATTGCACGTCCCAATATTGTACAGCCAAGAATGCACGCACGGCTAATAAAATTTAATAAAAAAAATTTAGCGAACGATTTATTTTTTATTATCATATTATTTCTAGCTGTGTGTAATTGGCTGCGCAGTACCGACCGGCACGAGATTATATTGTACAGTCAGAAATATCCAGCCCAATAATTGGGAGCCATGTGGACTTTAACTATCAATACAAACTTTTCATGAACCAATAGCTCTTCCAGGCGTTTTCAGTACATCTAGCAATATCTTGTTCTTGCCTAACCTGGAAAGAAACTATTTGGCCTCGATTTGACAGTCTATGACTGGTGACAGTAGTGGCTTCTACTTGGCTTCCATTTATTGGTTGGGATAATATTAGCACGGGCGACGTTTGGTGACCCCAGTACTGAATGGTGTACAAGTGTACGGGCTATTTCCCGCACCCCACTACGCGGTTCCGCCGCGCCGCCCTAAACATATCCTCTACGAACGTGACGACGAAATCACAGATGCAGTTAAAGCAGTCAAAGAATTCAGATTACACCTTACAGAATGCCCTTCTGGTAGGGAATACCCTTCAGGTAACAACGCCCGCCCCCGCCGGCGGGGGCGGGGCCAGAACCAAAATCAAAATTGAAAATCAGAGACTTCACGATGTTTTTCAATATCAACGCGCTAGGTCGTGGTCCGAGGCTCCCTTGAGCCGCCCCTAGACGCGTTGATATATGACTTTTTTTTGGGGTAGAGTCTTCTGCTCCCCTGCAAGTCCGGTGTAGCTTGATTGGTCGTACCTTTTCCACACAAGCATAGGACAATTAAAAAAAAAAAAAGCATGGTCTGATATTTGATGGATGTACAATGTATTCCAAACCAGGAAAGTGCAGCTCGTATTCAGGTTTTTTTGTATAATTACAATAATACCCGTAAAGCTTAAACGAGGTAAAAGGGTTGCTTGTAAGGAGTCTACTGACCAGGTATGAGACTCTGTACGAGTAGCAAGACATTTTGACTTGATAAAAAGTAATATTTTTTAACTAAAATATTTCTTTTTCATCATATGAACCCAGCTCTATTATTCGCGGAAGCACTGGTACTGGCAAAGAATAATGGCAATGCATTTCTGCAGACATTATGTAAATTCACGTCGTTTAAATTTTGTAGATTATTATGGTTAATTAAGAATATTTTACATGAATAAAGTTGGATATTAGTACTATTCCCTGTGAATTACAAAATCCAGAAACAAAAACGAAATGTTTTACGAGATTTATTAAAAAAAAAACATACTTTTAAATTCTTTAACCGATTTGAACCGCTCAGAGTAGCTTTTATTTTAACTTATATTATTTTTTAACCTTTTTCGGGAGTTTAGGTATAATGAGTAAGCAAATGCTGTCAAGTCTGAAAGTAGGCACTCTATGTCTCAGACGTCAAATTATAACAGCTGACCACTAGAGTTGGGAATTTCGTATTAAGTCACTGTGATGAAAAATATTAGCTATTTCTGTACTTTATGAAACTCGTTGTATAATAAAAATCATGTACACGAATATAGGCCAGCCAGTATCAGGGCACAGAATACCAAATAGTAGTCCCTACAGAAGCTCCACTAGGCGACATAATTCAAATAAATTGCAACCCTATCTCCGTTATAATAAAGTGCAATTCAGATCGCACGGCGCTAGGCGAAAAAACGAAGTTGCTGCATCTCTTTCTCTCGCGTTGCGCTATCTCTTTTGCCACTCTACTAACACCTTTAGGGCTGTCGTCTTTGAGAAAATAAAACATCTGATTTATTAACCTATAAGGTACCTACCTTTTACTCAAACAAATGATGGTTCAAATAAACCAATGCTACTACTATTTACTAAGTAATAGTATTACTCGTATTATAATGTTTGCAAACTATATTTACTCGTCAGTAGGTAGGTAAGTACTTTAGTTTATGAAAATACGTCATAATGTTACTGTAGGTTTGTCAGAGAAAATTATGAGGACAAGAAAAGAGATCTAAAAAAGACATCCGATCCAGTCCATTTCCTTTTATTTTTGCATCCATAAACACATCAGCATTTGTCGTATTGTTGTGAAGTCATTTTCGTAATTTGAGCGAGCGGAGCGGCGCGTAATAACGACGCGTCACGCGCGCCCGGCGACTGCTCGCGTACTGATGTATGTAGCTAGCCCTGCCTTTCATCGGCCGGGGCGATATTTCGCCCGTCATACCTATTCTCACGAGTGGAACCCCCCTGATCAGGGTGTGCAAGTGCAACCTCGGTACACGAATTATTAAGTCGTACATTAATGTCTCCCTTCCTCTAGTTTTTGACGGCTCATACTTAACAATATCGGCAGTGAGTTCAGTTATTTTTGCCTATTATTTAATTTCAAAGTAGTAATTTTGTTCATAAACATGATGCGGCATCAATACTACGTGACTAAAAAGACTGTGATGAAAAAATTAGGAACCAAAGAGGACGAGTGTATAGTTGCTTCGGACGCAGAACTTGATGCAAAACTGGAGTTATTTCGATCAATATCAGACAGTTGCTTACATTTACAGCGGGTCTTAGACCAGTATCAAGAACGCCTATGCATTTTGGCTCAAGAGGAAAATTGTTTAGGGAAGTTTCTACGCGATGCTGGTAAGGGAGCTGACGCTTCAGGAAAGCATATGATTTCTGCGGGTAAAGCTATATCGTACAGCGGGCAACAGCGCTTATCTGTGCGTGGGCCGTTATTGAGGCTTTATCATGAAGTAGAGACGTTTAGATGCCGTGCTGTGAGCGATATGCGGGCGACGGTCTCGGCTATGGAGAAGGCGCGTATTGAATACCGCGCGGCGCTCAGTTGGATGAAGGCGGCGAGTGCGCAGCTGGATCCTGACACGGGCCGGGGCCTTGACAGCTTCCGTAAGGCGCAGCGGCAAGTGCGCGAGAGTAAAAAAATATTTGATAAGCTCACCCTTGATGTACTGCAAAAGGTAATGTATTCCAGCACAATTTGTGTACTGTAACTGATTCGATTTTTATTTTACCTACATAATTTTCAAACTTTAGTATGATTCTAAATTGAAGCTGATAAAAAAGCAATATGCTAACAAACAGTGTCTGTTGAAAAAGTATTAAATTAAAACTAAAATGAAATTGAAAAATTATTAACACTACAAAATCATCTATTTTATTTTATGGCTACCCATGGTCCAAGAAAACAAGGTCTAACCGTTAGACCACGTGACTGACACGAGCCTACGTCATTTTTCGCTGTTCATCCTTGTCTATTAACACGCATTCGACAAGGACGAACAGCGCAAGATGACGTAGATTTTTGTCAGTCACGTGGTCTAGTGGTTAGACCTTGTTTTCTTAGACCATGTGGCTACCAAATTATCCTAATACAGAGTGTAGGTTCAGCCCTATGTGGCACTATAAATTGTATCAAAATTTCATACTGAAACACAAAATTATTGAAAAATGTGTGAAATGAAAAATGAAAGAAATGAAGTGCTTAAAAACATCATTTTCAAAGTGCTTAAAAACAGCACTTTTGTCAAAATTATAGCACAATATTTTTATATATCTGTTGCATTTTTCAGATCGATCTCCTAGCTGCAGCAAGGTGTAACATGTTCTCCCATGTTCTTACAAACTACCAAAGCTCCTTCCAAACGTATGCTACTAAAGTCGTCCAAACACTAAATGCTACAGCTGAATCTATGAACATTGCGCCACAGTATGAGTTCTGCATATTGAAAGAACTGTCTCAAAGTCTAGGAGAGGGAGAGGAAAGGAAAGAAACCAAGGAAAATATTGAACCTCAAGATAAAGATCAAATGTTGTTCTTCCAGGTAAATATATTTTTCATAAGATTTTTTTCTCCATTCTCAATGTTACAATATTCATCGCATTATACATGTAATTCTTGCATCAAACCGCTAAGCTTACCACTTAGGACCTTGCACCACTTTTGTATCCGGAATAAAAGAGAATAAAGGAGAGAATCACAGTATGCATGTATAGTTTATTCAGCACTTGATCGATTATAAACAAGACTGAAGGCAAAGATATTAGACTTCCTGCAATAGTAAAATTATAATATAATCCACAATGTTTCTTAATTATTTATATTCTTACAGGATGAATATAAAGATGATAAGTCAGCAGATACCACTAAAACAAATAAAAAAGAATCAAGCCAAAACAACAATGAACCTCCATCCACAGACAAAAAAGATCTAGTGAAAGAGCCTGCTTCATCACTGAACCTTATTGATACGAGTATATTAGAACCTGAGCAGAATGAGGCATCTGGTATCAGCTCTGATTTAGCTGGACTAAGAATGGACTGTGGTGTGCCACCTCAATTTGGATCTTTCATGCCATCTCAGTTGCTGCAGGTACTTTATTCATTAATATTATTATAAGAAAAAAAGAGTGTTGCTATATGGATACACACACAGAACATTTAAAATTGTTCTGTGGATACACATTTATTGGAAATAATATTTAAATATAATACTTTGGTATATTTTTATTTATTTTACAGCTAATAAACAGAGAAATACTAATATATCTAAAGATTTATTTTTGAAAGGCTTTCGTTTTGGTTTTATTTTCAGGAAAGTAATGTTTCTTTTGTAATTTGATTTTCTTATTTTTATTTCCATTGTTACAATTATTCAACACTTCTTTATTTCATATAGCTTTCCGCCGGGGCTCCGCCCGCGATTACAGTTTTTTCCCGTGGGATTTCTAATGTGAAAGATTTTTTTAAATAGTTTCAGTAGTTTTTGAGTTTATTCATTACAAACATAAACACACACACAAAAATACAAATCTCTCCTCTTTATAATATTAGTATGATAACAATTAATATCACTAATATAGTTATTAACCATTGGTAATATACAGTTTTTTGTTCTTTCAGGACTTAAATCTGAACACCACAAATATTCTTGATGGCCCTCTGGCACCAACAACAAATTCACTTCCAAAATCACCATCTCAAGACACCAAGCCAGTTCCTAAAAAGGAGGACAAAGCTGCATGGTTCAAACTATTTGCCGAACTGGACCCATTGGCAAACCCTGATAACATACCTGGTAGCAACACAAACCAAAGCCACGCTGCTTAAATTAAACATTGAGTTAGCTCAAGGCAGTGTTTCATAAAGCTACAAATTACAAGTAAAATTCAACGTTCATAGAGCAGTTCATATGTAAAAAATTTATAGTTCACATTTAAGGGTGTGTCCACATCTGGAGAACGCGCCATTCGCTGCGCATTCGCCAGATGAGGACGCACCCTAAGATTTTGAGATTAACTGGATGTAATGAACATCAAATTGAACTTGTAAAACTAGCTTCGTGTAAAGGTTACTTGTAAATGATACAAAGAAATGTGGTTTGATACATCGTACGTAGCTTTATTTTTTTTCCACATGTATAAACTATTAGTACCCAAATTTAATAAACAAAGCTTTTTCGGTTTTATATTATGTATAAGCATTTTTAAGTGATATGATAAAGTAACATTTTCATAATTTTGGCCATTAAAAATAATAGTGTATATTTTTTTATATTTTACAAATTTTTCAATAGTGCTTGTCTATTAACGATTTTTTGTTAAAGCGGCTTTACGCGATTTTAGACAGGACTAACACACAATACAATTATAACTTTTAATGGAAATGGAAATTCCCACGAGAAAAGGTGAAACACACCTGTGTAAGCTCACTACGTCGTAATGCTAAAATTTCGCGGAGGTACGGAACGGCATATTGGCACGGCGAGATTCTTGCATTTCTGTAGTAGTTCTGCAGGCGTAGCATATTGCTAGCAATTATTGTAACTTTTAGAGTTAAAATTATATGCATTCCAAAGTACCAATCGGTGAGATAATATAAGAGTCCTAGTTTATGTCATATAAGTTTACTTTGGCACAGACAGACTACTTAGCCTATACATACTTAGTATTGAATTTTGGGTGTGGTTCTAAAGAAAACTTGTACAGGGTGTAACAATATTTTAAGGGAGGAACCTACCCATAAAACTGAATAATTTTCCCCAAGGAACATAGACTCTATGAAAAAGTTATTATTTCTGTGCACGCTCGCTACCCCTATACACACACACATACTTACACTACACATAGTTTTACGAAATAAAGGTTATTTTTATAATTATTTTTTATACTTCTGCTACTATGGTAATGTCATTAGTCAAGATTGCACACAGAAATAGTAACATTTTCTAACTGATAAACATGTCGTGTTTCCGTTTTTACAGATCAGTTTTTTTTCTCATATTTCAGGCTATGTTCCTGAGGAAAATTGTTTAGTTTCATGGGTAGGTTCACCCTTAAAATATTGTGCTCTAATATAGTTGCACCCTATATAAATATTATGCGCTAGTCAAAAGTTGTTTTGTGATAGTGTTTTGTTTCGTGTTTTATATTTTAAGGAATGATAAACAACGGTATCGTAACTTGCCAAAGTGGAGTCACACTTCGTGCATTTATTTTTTATACTTTGTCGTGGTTTTTATTTATGTTTTATTATTTTTATTTATCAAAGTCAGTTCATTTCATGTATTAAAAAAATATCAAACATTCCAAAAGTTTATTGTTAAATGATATTTGCATGATTTGTACTGTTTCATACTATTTATTGTATTATATGTACGTACACACATATAGGTATACGTGTTATACTGCGTACGTACTTATATTTAATGATTTTGACAATAAATTCATTGTTTATATAGCAATGCTTGAAAGGGATTATTATTTTCAGGCTTATATTTTATTCTCTCTCTAGTCATATAAATCCAATCATGTACTTAAATTTTGACCAAAGATGTATTATGCACATAACTGTGTTAATCAAATATATTTATTTTATATCAGTTTTATTTCTTTGTTAAAAAAGTATTATTATGTTTGACGATAAAATAAATATTTGTATAATTCCACTGTCTATAATAAAATCGTGTAATGTAATCCATTAGTTGCGTTTTATTGGTTTACTTTGGAAAGGCTGAGCTACTTTGTGGCTTTGGAAATCGGCTTTCAGAATGAGATATAAAGCCTGACCATAGAAATAAAGAACCTGCTCTGGGGGCGCCACATGTATATTTTTTACGAATAAATAAATACTACTAACAACATATAAATACTGACAACTATCGTTCTTTGTTCTTTTAGTATTAGTTCTATGGTTTTTATTGCCATCTGTACAACCGAACCTACAATAAGTTCGTGCCACTAGATGGCGCTGCGCTGTAATAAACATTTTTGTCTATAGATAGATAGATACCAGAGTGAAGTTAGTTACAGATTTTTGTCAGACTGACTGACGCACGCGCGCGGCACGGCACGACGCAAATTGTCAATGTCAAAAGAAAATCGAATTGAAAATCTGCGTCGCTGAAATGAATTCACTATAAATTAAATTTTAAATTAATTACACATCGTTCTGGAGAATAAAACGTTGAAAAAAAATTCAACATAATGCTGAATTCATGTGAGTATCTAATTATTCTGGTGATTTTCATAATTACGATATTTTGTGTTCTTTCTTTCACAAATATTTTCATCATAATTTTTTCATATTTCCTTCAGTTTTCCGCGGCCTACTGGGCACTGAAGAGTCGCCGACCAAAGTCCTCGAAGTTCGTTCGGACAATTATCTGTCTCGACCTATTTATTACCGAGAAGATTCCATGTTATTGTACGGGCCACAAAACAAACAAGACGGCAAGAATTCTAAAGATAAATATTTCGAAATTGTCTTGCACAAGCCCTTTACAGAGAGTTTACATCAAATGTACAGGTCAGTAAGTCAATTCTCAAGATAACGAACTTCATATTAGTAAATTAAACAAACACTACAGAGACTTGTAAATAAAATTATTCATGTTCGACCTTGTACTTGAAACCGGTTAACAAGATCTCTAGATTTGTAATTCACGAACCTACAAAAAAGTTTCTAATGCTTTGTAAATTTCTACCCATAATTTTAATCAAAAAGTATATTTGTTGGCTATTTAAATTTACTAAAGGCTGCTTAATTTATTAAATCATATTTTAGATAGATGGCATCCAACTAGCTCAATTAAATTATAAACCCAAATAAATATTCATTTTGAACATTTTCTTTAATTTCTAGAAACTTTGTTTTTTTTATCCTCTATTAGATTTTTTCCAAATACTTGTTTCATACTTGTTTCTGCCTAATACAAGAGCACATTGTGAAAAGTCTAATGTTGGCACATGAGTCTGTAAAGTCTGAAATTTTTAATAGACAGCATAATAATGAAATACATTCGTGCAGTACATTAGACTGGTGTTACACTGTACAAACATTCTACTAACTAATGAAAAAAATATTTTTGTATCTAAAAGCCTGTTAGAAAAATGTACCACCAAAATTTGCGTTTCGGACGCTATTGATTTACAATTGGAATTTACCCATCTATTGTTTTGTTTCAGTTTGTTTCGGTCTGAAACCAAAACAACAGCTGAAGAAAAATTCATTGTATTTAAGGAAAGAGTACCTCTATATATTAAGATAACAAAAGAAGTAAGTTAATTAATTAGGTCATAATTTTTTATTACTTTCAAAATTTACTAATTTTTTAATGATATTTACTGATTTATCTTATAAATAAAATACAATTCAATTTAGTAGCATTGTTTGAAACTGTTATTTCAAGATTTGTTAGTTACATACCATGAGCAGAAATAAATAGCCCATAAAGTTATTTTTGAGAAGTGTTAGATTTCATGGTAGACATCCTGTTCTAAAAGCAATAAAAAAATTGTACTGCAACTGCAATAATTTGTTTCAGTGTTCAGTCCAGAGTCTCCAAAAGTTATGTGACTTGCTTTCTACGCACCAATCGTGGTCCATAGCCCACATTGTGGCACACTTCTCTCAGTATGAACTGTTTAATGATCCCGAGGTGCAGAAATGTATTAATAATGTTGATCCACTCACTGGTGCCACTCCTTTAATGGTAAGTATTAACAAGTATTTATGTGGATTATTTCTTACTATTATTTCTTTCCGCCTCGCGATTCCCTCCGCGTTAACAGTTTTCGCTTGGGAATGAGGCATTTTCCCGCGGTAAAAGGTAGCCTTTTTCTTTCTCTAATGTGTACTCTATCTCTGTACCAAGTTGCATCTAAAATCGGCTTAGTGATTTTGTCGTGAAAGCGTAGTCACTTTCGCATTTATAATTAGTTGGGATTTATGATATTATGTCCAAACGGGTAGTTTTCCGCAATTTGACTTCAAGCATACCTGAGGTTGACGGCGATTCCGATCCGTCGACATTGTTGAGATCGGTCGTTTCGTACTCTCGAATGACACACTAGCGCCACCTTGGTTTCATATTTGGCGGATATGTGAACTAAATGAAATCGGACATTTCGTCTACTCTTGGCGGGCAGATTTTCAAAAGTAGCGGTCTAAAATTGACTTCGGTATTGCATTTGGTTGAAATCGGGATGGATATTGATTTCAAGAGTAGGTTTTGAGTATAGCACATGTGATCTGTTCTATATTTGAAACACTAGTGTATGGTGAATGCATCGCCTGTTAGTGCCTCAAATGAGGCCCGTCCGATTTCCTAATCAAGGCGCGCGGCGGCGGCGGCGCGGACACTAGCGAAGCGACTACGTTGCAATTCTCGGAAAGCCTTTACCCGAAATATAGTCCTTAATTAAAGTCCATATGGGGCATACAGGAGCTAAGTGGCGCCCCCACATTAAAAAAAATAATAACTCGAAAAATAATCAAAATTTAAAAATCTAAATCGGCGAAGATCTAGACTCTAGTTTTAGATTTTTAAATTTTTGATTATTTTTTTAGTTATTATTTTTGTAAATGTGGGAGCGCCACTTAGCACCTGTAGTCGCCTTAATATGTAATTTATTATTACACTCACTATGATGGTTGCTAAATCGTCTGAAATTTGAATCATCTCTTAAAAGAAATTCTGGTAATCATAATCCATATCATGAATGTACTTTGTACTCAAATATTTAGACTACTTAATGCAATCTTCTTAGAAACCAAAAGCATGACTACACATTTTTTAATTAGGACACGCGGTTTACCTTATGTTTTACATTGAAAAACCACTTAAAATGCTTAGCTTTTGTTTCAGAACTATTCCACTAGCCTTTTCCTCCAGTCCTTGGAATTAAGTTCAAGAGCGTTCAATAACGAAAAATAAAAAAAATTATGAATGCAGTTTTCATAGTTTTTAGAATTAAAATAAAGTCTTCTTTCAGTAAAATGTTCTATCTACAATATTTAAGGTACTTTCCCTCCATGTGGCATAGCCGTGGGACGCCCTGTATATATATTTTATATTTACGCAATCACTACCATTCTTATAAAACAATGCAGCAATAACAAACCCAATATAGTTATACCATTAGTAATGCGGCTGTCTAACTTGTCTTGATAGGATGCCAATTTTTTCTATGATTATGACACAAATCATGATGCTTATTTGCGACCATGAGTCATGTATTTGTTTTCGTAAACGTATTCGTAATTGTCCATAATAATATTAATGCGAAAGTATATTTGTATGTCCTATTTACACTGACTGACCTGATTTTTGTATAGAGATAGATTGATCGAGGACTGGAGCGTGACTAAAGTTACTTTTTACCGCGGGAAAATATCTCATTCTCATGCAAAAAGTCTAAACACAACGAGCTAGTCGCGGGCGGTCAGTTTGTGTTTAAATAAGTTATGATGATTTAAAACAAATACATATCATTTGTATGTCAATTCCACGGACTGCTTATGAGGTGTCGAACTTTTGGATATTTGAATCTTAGCCCTGAGTTAAGTATCTCGTAAAACTTTGACTTGTTTGCACATGGCGGAACTCAATCTTTTCTTTTTGATTTTTAAACATTGATCGATCACGTTTATATGTTCACGTTTTTTTAAGTTGTGAATAATAATACCGACTAAATATTCCCGAATAAATTCCCTATTGTGTGTGTTGTCCAAAACGACTAGATAGATACATAACTAACCCACTCAGTGAATGAACGGCAATACGTGAAGCCTTCGTAACTAACTATCATCAGTGCTCTTAAGTGCCCTATTATACGATCTCCAATCCATTAGACCTGGTTGTACTTGTGTAGAAAAAGTACGATCAATCAAGCTTCACCGGACTTACGGGGAGCGGATTGATCTACCCCAAAGTAGTCATGTACCAACGCGTTTAGGGGCGGCTCAAGGAAGCCTCGAATCCTAGCCTAGATACGGAAAAAACATCGCGAAGGAGATGACACCTGAGGGGCTCTGTCTCTGATTATTAGTTTTGATATTGCATTGTTACCTAAAGGAGGAAAGTTAGTAACTTATAATCTCATAGAAGATTTTTCTAGACACGCCCAAATAAATGCCTCTTAAAATTTCTAAAAAAAAATGATTTTCAGGTGGCAGTTAAAACGTGCAATGTCCGAATGGTACAGAGTCTCGTCTCCCTCAACTGTTCCTTAGACACGGTAGACAGAGAGGGAAACACAGTGTTCCACTACGCTGCAGCTAGTAACAAGGAAATCATTAATGTGAGTACTAGTAATAATAAGTAATAGTTGCTACTGTTAGGTGTAGCGATTTCTGCAGTAGAGACTTTATGTTATGTTTACGATCCAATCATTTCATTTTTACGCGGTGCACAGTACTGCCATACGGCAGCACTGGCCAGGTCGCCATGTAGAGGCGGGGCCTGGGAGCGTCGATAATCAAAGACGTGTTGCGCGTCAGACGAACGTTTATTGACTATTCTAACTTTCATACTACCTTATATCTATACTAATACTATATGGGCAAGGTGAGCCACACACTACAATGATAAACTCACAACTTTTGTAAAAAAACACTTTTCATGCGGAATTTATAAATGGGCTGCGTACAATATTTTTTGTGATTTCGGTAAGCTTCTAAAACAAAATGTTTTGTAGTTTAATGATATTTTCATACCTTTTTAACAAGTTTAGTGACTAATGCCGATAAGCAACTATGGCGAGAAATAATAATGCCGATTTTCCAAACAAAAAAGTTACATGTCGCATACCTACATAAATAATGGTTTAAACAAGTCTTTCTATTAATCAATAATATAAAAACATATAACTGACATTCTAAAATCCTGAACTGTAAATCGAATTGTATTTTCATCAGATTAGGTTTATCGATCTAGCACGATAAGAGTTTTAAATACATATAAACTTATCCTGAGCTGTCGTGACTCACTAATTATTGCTATAAGCACCATTGAGCTACTAATGTACTAGCGTACATAGAAACGACATCTGCGAACCGCACTCAGTATATGAATTGGAGGTCGCGATTTCCAACTTCTATGGCGTTTGTGTTTTGTTTTTCTTCTCGCCGTTCATTCTGCTCGCCTCCCGATGCCGCCATGTTGACGCATAGAAAGTATTTGAGGTGTATTCTCTAGTACTTGTACGTAGTTCCTCAATGATAAGCACTAATATTTATACTAAAAGAAAGAAAGAGAGAAAGAAATGAAACACATTTATTTGCATTCTTCCGACAAATTACACACAGAAATGTAGAAAAAAAAAATACATGTTTTTAAAAAGCATAGAAAATTTAGTATGCATCTAAACCACAGTATGCAATAGATCACAATAGCGAAAAATAGATCACGACTCACTATTTTTTAACCTTTCTTAGGGACGTAGATATTAGTGAGTAACCAAATGCTGTCAGGTCTGAAAGTAGGCGCCCGTCAAATTGTACCTGCTGACCCTAGAGTTGGGAATGTTGTATTCAGTCACTGTGATGAAATGTTAGCTCTTTCTGTACGTTATGTAACACGGTGTATAGAGAGGTAATAATAATAATAATAATAATAATAATAATAACGTCGCGTGTGGCAATGTGACTCGGTTAAGGTCACTACGTCACGCGTGATATTTATCCATTACTGAACTGTTTGTTTTCTAACGTTGCCATGGAGTTGAATGCCTTATCGGGTGGCTTATTAGCCTAAAATTAAATACAGTACAAAAACCGAGCGGCAAGCCGGTAATCATTACGAATAGAATTTTTTTTTAAGGATGAACTGTTACAGAGTGCCTTACGGCTTTTGACTAATATGAGATATTTTACAGAATAAAATATAATTTAAAAAATTTCTTAATAAATATAACTGCATTCAATGATTTTGAAATAATTGTCTGTCTGAACCGGTAATCAAACATATCTAATTCGTCTGTTTTATATCTTATCACAAGGCTTATTTATTTGTTAACCAGTTCTATATCGGTAGTTCCGTGTGAAGGAAAACATCGTGAGGAAACCTGCACACACCTACGAAGAAATTCAAAGGTTGTGTGTGAAGTTGACCAACCCGCACTGGGCCAGCGTGGTCGACTAAGGCCTATTCACCCTGGTATCAGGGAAGGCTCGAGCCCCTCGGTGGGGATATAATATATGAACTGTTAACAAGTTCCGTAGTAGCTCATGTATTGAGGAATTTTTCACTTTCATGTCGATTTAAAAGTCCAACTCCGTCACAGGCGTGAGCGATGTTTTCAGAAATTTTTCACTTTCATGTCGATTTTAAAGTCCAACTCCTTCACAGGCGTGAGCGATGTTTTCAGAATTGTTTCGGAAACGTACCTGCCTTAAACAAAACTAAACTGCTAGCTTTCCGCCACGGCTCCGCCCGCGTTAACAGGTTTTCCCGTGGGAATGAGGCATTTTCCCGCGTTAAGAGGTAGCCTATGTTACTCAGGGTGAATGTAGCTTTCTAATGGTAAAATAATTTTTGAAATCGCTTTAGTAGTTTTTGAGTTTATTCATTACAAACACACACACACACACACACACACACACACACACACACACACACACACACACACACAACACACAAACAAAATCTTTCCTCTTTATAATATATTAGTATGATATGTACGACGCCAAGTGTTAATTAATGTCTCGCGGCGATTCATGGTCGAAAAAAACAAGGTCTTCTACTCGGACTGTCAAACTTGACTGCGTACTTGGAACTCGAGGATGAACAGTAGATGACGTAGGCTTGTGTCAAGTCACGTGGTCGGAGTGTTAGACCTTGCTTTTTTAGACCATGCGTCGATTCAAAATTAGAACTCCTCGACAGGCGCTGGCCAGTAAAGCAGCGACATCTCTGAACGTGTTCAACAAGCACGGCTACACTCCGCTGCACATGGCTTGTTTGGCCAACGCGCCGGATTGCGTGCGCGCACTGATACTGGCAGGCGCCGACGTTAACCTCACCGCAGCCAAACGGTCTACTAGCTCGCTGCCAGGTATGTATACGTACAATTTGAACCTTTACAAGGCAGTGGGCTTCATTCTGCGTGGCCGCTAAAATATTTAAATTTAAGTTGTTATGTCTCTTTCATGTTCTTAAGAACGAAAAGGGACAGATGATTGCCAACCTATATTTAGACACGTCAAACTTAGTTTTTATACGTAATTTAGCAGGAATTTAAAAACATCCCGACTAAATTAAGCTGAATTTGACAGCTGTGCTGCTTATTTTAAATATCATTATTCCAAATTTAAATTCATTCATCTCCCCATCCTTTTCGATTCCCATAATGAATGAAAGAGACCCACGAACTTAAATTTAGATATTTTGGGTGCCCCTTAAATTGCATAACATAAATATCCGTATTATGAAAATCCATAACAGACTTGCCATAACTTTAAATAGTATAACAATTAGAATCCATAATTCAAAAATACATACCATTATTTAGCATAACTATTAAAATCCATAATTGTATAATCTTTCAAAATCATAAATTTAAGATATTTTGGTAAAAAAGAAGATAAGAGAAACAGCATTTTTGGTGATAAAAATAATAATTCAATAAATGTTTACTAGATATGTCAAATTTATATTTCTTAATTATTATACATACTAACAGTATTCATATTAAAGTTAGGGCTTTTAAATATATGTATTTCAAAATTATGGATTTTAATCGTTATGACATTTATCGATTATGGATTTTCGATATATACATTTTCAATTATGGGTTTTAATATAGACCCAGATATTTTAGCGGCCACGCTGAATTGAGCCCAGTGTCCACTATATTGCCATCTTAATTTTAACCTTATACCCTCAACATAAAGTCGCAAACGAATGAATTTTATAAAGTTGTTTTGCCTTATAAAGGGTTAATCGGGGTAGCATTAAGCCGAGTACCCACAGACGCGAAAGAACGGGCTGTGGGACGGAATACGAGTTCATATGCTGTCTGTTCCATAGAAAGCGGGCGCAGTCTATGTTATAAGCTGCTTATAAACTCGCATTGCGTCCAACCGAGAGAGCTTCGTTATTCCGTAGCAGTATGGATGAATTTCGTTGTGCTGGATTCTGTACATAATTCAAGAAATGAATATTTCCATTTACTAACAACTGATGCTTTACCGCTACCTGTCAGCGGCCTGAAGACTTTTTTATTTGGTTGTTGAGTCCATCTTAAGTAGCATTAACCTAACTTTACCTAACAGTCTCTGTTAACTTGTAACACAATTTTCACTCATTCCAGCTCATATTTTCAGAACCCAGCTTTTAACTTACTAACAACCATTACAGTTTCAAATTTTCACATGCGATTACAACTAATAGAATAAAAAACACTGATTACATTCCAGGCCTGGTCGGTGACGTGTTACAAGACAACCAACCTAAACTATACCAACAAGACATGAAGTATGGCGGCACGCCCCTCCACTGGGCCATATCCCGCGAAGTCATCGAAGCATTAGTCGACAAAAACTGTGACATAAACGCATTAAACTTCGACGGACGCACAGCGCTACACGTAATGGTTTTCCGCGGCCGGTTAGAGTGCGCTGTCGCGCTGCTCGCACGCGGCGCGGAGATCAATACGGGAGACAAGGACGGCAATACACCTCTGCATTTGGCCGTGAAGCAGTCTAATATATCGATGGTGCAAGGATTAGTGGTGTTTGGTGCGGATCTGGAGGCGGTTAACAACGCTGGCTCCACGGCGAGGCATACCGTGCCTATAGATATGTCAAACAGCAATTTCGATAAAATATTGTATATTTTGCACGCTGTTGGCGCGAAAAGGTAAGGGAGTTTTGACAATCCATGTTAACGGTTTTAAAGCTTAATTTGATCGTTGGTTTTCAAGTAAGGGAACTTTGGCTTAACTCTAGAGATGTCTAGAAGTTTGGCGCACTCTTTATTTACGTGGTTAAGTAACAAACGCATAGATTAAAATTTTAATAAAATTATATTCGTCCTGCTCCGCCCGCATCCACCGACCGATCGTTGTAGCACAGAATACCAAATAGTAGTCCCTACAGAAGCTGCACTAGGCGACATAATTTATATAAATTGCAACCCTAGTTCCGTTATAATAAAGTGCAATTCAGATCGCACGGCGCTAGGCGAAAAGAAGTAGTTGCTGCATCTCTCTCTCTCGCGTATTGCGCCACTCTACTAACACGTTTAGGGAATGGGGAATTGGTCCGCACGCGGCCCGAGACCGCTCGGCCGGGCGGTAGGTAGTTATAGCGCGCAAGTACTGCGAGTGACGGAGGCCTGGTTGTAGCGATTTTTGGGGGATGCCTTTGCCTATGTCTTTTTAATGATGACGGTATTCGCGTCGTCAGATGCGGGGAGGACGTGCAGGGCTGCGGTGCGGGGTGCGCGGCGCGGGGGGACTACAACGGCGTGCCCCCGCCCCCCATCCCCGGCGCCGTCACCCGCGACGCCATCAGCCAGATGCTGTCCGTGGCCGCTATGGAGCGCGCCGCTTGTATGGACGAGTCGCAGAAACAGGGACGGTGAGGATCTTTTTAGGTTTAAAGAATCTTTATTCTCATTAAAGACCTACGGTCACTTACATGAGAAGAGAACTTAATTAACATAAAAATTGTAAATTGCCATTCACATTATCATTAATATATCAATGCAGGTAGATTACAATATTGTCAAAACGTATAAATATTGAATGTAACATGCAATGCTCACCCTAGACCAACTCATGAACCACCTGTAACATTTACTTTAAATTAAAATAAAAATGCACTCGAGTTTACGTTTTTTAAAATATGCTCGGCTTTTTATTTTAATTGACCTATGCTTGGGTAGAAAAAGTACGACCAATCAAGCTTCACCGGACTTGCGGGGGAGCGGAAGACTACCCGAAAATAAATAATAATAATATAATAAATATGTGCAGACACTACCCAAACTAGGCAGAGCCAGTACTATGGGTGTCAGACAGCTGATATACATACATATATAAATATACAACATCCAGACACAAGGCAAACACTAGTGCTCATCACACGAATGTTTGCCCTGGGCGGGATTCGAACCCGCGACCTTGTGCTTCGTAGGCAGACGTACCTACTACCAACTAGGCTACGAGGCCGACAAAAAGAAAGTCATATACCAACGCGTCTAGGGGTGGCTCAAGGGAGCCTCGGACCTCGCCCTGGCGTATTGATACGGAAAAACATCGTGAAGGAGACGACGCCTGAGGGGCTCCGTCTCTGATTATCAATTTTGATTTTGGTTATGGCCGCGCCCCCGCCGGCGGGTACGGGCGTTGTTACCTGAAGGCTATTCGCTACCAGAAGGGCATTCTGTTAGGTGTAATCTAAATTCTTTGGCCGCTTTAACTACACCAGTGATTTCGTCGTCAGGTTCGGAAAGGGCTCATGATTCTAAACTATGTTTCATATTAATCCGGACAAAAGGTAATTGGCGCCTTTTTTTTTCAAACGTTACGGCGGTAGGCAGGGAAAATGCATGCATGCATGAGATCAGGCTGGCTGGACACTAAGTTTTTATTGATTTCTCGTAAACCCTTACACGTGACGCCATAAATCAAAACCGTCACAAATTGCGTCACAAAATGTTAGTAAGGGAACCACATTCTAAAACGCTCCCGTTATTGAGATTCAGAGGTGCCAGCCAGAAGTTTTATACGTAAGTTCAAGCTGGCTGGAGACAGTTTTTTTTATCAAACCTTTCTTCTTATAAAATTGGTAATCCCCACAAAGGGGCTCGAGCCTACCCTTGCATCAGAGTGAATACGCCTTAGCCACCCACGCTGGCCCATTGCAGGTTAGTATTTTTCTACTAAACCGCTGTACATATCGCAATTCTTTTAGCTCGATGCCCGTCACAAATTTATGTGACGCCCATTGATGTGCATAAAGTCGTCAAAACCACTTGCGTTACCGCGACTGAGAGACCAGCGAAAAGCGGTTTTTCAAGCTGGCTGGACTCGTTTTCGATCGATTATCTGAGATTGTGTAGCGTCACACATTCGGCCGCCGTCAGCCGTCACATAAAGTGCCCAATTGGTATTGACCTAGAGTTTGGCAAATGAAAGTAGACTATCAATAAAATTGGAAAACATTGTACTGGCAAAAAAGTTACGTAGAAAAAAAAGTATTAAATTACGTAAATCCATAGCATCGGGGTTGCCACGATGATTTTTTTCAAAGTTTGCCGCGTTAGTTAGTTTAGTTAAATGTGGGCTATTTCGACGGTTTGTCCAGCCAGCCTGAGCCATAAATCTAGCATCATAAATTTTATTACAGGCTGCTGTGCCTCGACGGCGGAGGTATTAGAGGCCTCGTGTTGGTTCAAATCCTACTGAGCCTTGAAGAAGTTATCGGCCAACCCATTATACATTGCTTCGACTGGGTAAGTACCGTTTTGTATAGGCTAACCGTATTATCAAATTTATAAACCATATTCTGCACCTTTCCGAATTTTGAATGTCTGTGACACTACTACAGATATTTAAGTGTTGGAAAGGGACACAAATATTGTTTAGCTTAATTAACGGGGCTATATTCAAACACGCCTTAGTTATAAGAGTGAAGTGCACACTAGCGAATGGTATTATTGGTTTGATATTAGTAAAGTTCAGATTCTATCTTACATTTTTCTTTCAAGTATAATGTTTAGGTTTTATGTCGCCATATCTTTCGTTGTGGGCTCAAAAGTATTTGCCAAGCCAAGCCAAATGGCAAACATTTCAGAAAGCCGACATGGTCGAACATACTGAAAGGCTTGGAGCTGAATAACTTTATTGAAATTTAATTTATCGAGATTAATAAATAATCCAATAACCCTAATACAGTTTTTTTGAGATGAACAGATGTGGTCAAAAAAGATCTTAGCTCATGCAATGTCACCGAAGACGACACGTCTGATAGGGCGAAGTAGAAGCGAGACACGAGGATGGCAGACCCCACCATCAGCCCCTCTAACATGCACGGTCCACGCGTGATAGACATTAATTTGTCACGCGTATTCTCTCTCTTATCCTATTGGAGGATATTTCAATATGGCGGGTTTCTCGCGCGACAAACTTTTGTCATAGCACTGCATGTTACGGGGGCAGATGGGAATAATAATTGCCTTGGAGAGAGAGAAAGAGGGAGAGACTTAATACAGTTGTTTTTCAATTTTTTTTGTATCATTTTGTATGGAAGACAAAATAGAGACAGAACATGCTTTACGTTAAAATTTGTCTAATACTTTTCAAAATGTTGCATTAGAAGTATATTATTTCACAGGTAGCAGGGACCAGTACCGGTGGGATCTTGGCTCTGGCGTTGGCGAGTGGGAAGACATTGAGGGAGTGTCAAAGACTGTACTTTAGAATGAAGGAGTTCGCATTTGTCGGCATGCGACCGTATCCCAGCGAAGCCTTAGAGACTATCCTTAAGGAATGTTTGGGTTAGTTTATATTTACTTTCTTTTTATTCTGTAACTTTCAGACATTTTACTATAAAAATATGTAAAGGTTTTTTATTCAAAGTGAGATTTCACAAATCACTTTTCAACGTCATATTTTAATTTACGACGTCTATTACTATAGGCATTAAGGCGGTGGAAAGGGTTAGAAATATATGTATATGTGTCACTTGATACGACACGACGACTTTGTCAGAAACATCATTTAAGGAAAGATAGAAGGGAAAAGGAAAAGAGGACGACCTAGAAGGACATAATCAAACTAGACCAAACTTAGGAAGGAATAGATGTCGTGTCGTACCAAGAGATCAAACAGAGGACGGAAGACAGAACAGAGTGGCGTAGACTCCACCGACAAGAGCGCAGCTCTTAAATATGAAGAAGTTAAAAATACTAAATATATAAAAAAAAATATTTTATTCGAAGTAAGATTTAAGAAATCACTTTTCGATGTCTTCTCTGTTTTGGCGCGGGGGAGTGAGTGTCCTTTCTGTACGGGTTAGTACAGAGGCCCGTAGAGATAGCTGACTCCCTGCTGATTGCCATCGAGGGCGCCATCTATCGCTCCAAAGGGGCAGAAAAGAACGAACTAACAGCCAATGGGCTCAATTCTTAAAATATCTAAATTTAAGTTGTTATGTCTCGTTCTTAAGAACGAAAAAGGACAGGTGATTGCCAACCTACATTTAGACACGTCAAACTTCGATTTTACGCGTAATTTAGCAAGAATTTAAAAACATCCCGATTAAATTAAGCTAAATTTGACAGCTACGCTGCTTATTTTAGATATCATTCATTCAAAATTAAATTAATTCATCTCTCCATCCTTTTCCATTCCCATAAGAATGAAAGAGACCAACAACTTAAATTTAGAGATTTTAGCGGCCACGGAAAAATGGAGCCCAATGATACTTCAAAAATTTCAAACAATGCCATCTGTCGTAACTTACACTATAGTAAATCGTTAAAAGAATGTTGTTCGACGTATTATTTTGTTCTGGGACAGCGGTTGGTTATTGTTTGTTGGTGCAGGCACGGAGACGGTGATGGCGGACATAGAACATCCGAAGCTGATGATCCTGGCTGTGCTGGCGGACCGCAAGCCTCTGGACCTGCACATATTCCGCAACTACCAGTCCGCGCAAGTCATACTCGACCAACACAACGGCACTGTCAGTCAGTATCAGCTTTTTCAAGTCCGATGATTCAAATTCAAATTCAAATAGTTTATTTGATGTATAATAGATATACATAATAGTTTATTTTTATGATTTGTCGAATGGTCGTACTCATGGTCCAAGAAAACAAGGTCTTGCAATTAGACCACGTGACTGACACAAGCCCACGTCATTTTGCGCTGTTCATCCTTGTCTATTACACGCATTCGATAAGGATGAATAGGCAAAATGACGTAGGCTCGTGTCAGTCACGTGGTCTAATTGCAAGACCTTGTTTTCTTAGACCATGGTCGTACTCTACTTAGGAAATAAAACATCTGAAATTACTCCAGTAGGGGCGCTTTTGCCAATTTTATAATTTGTTATTGTAAATAAATAAAAAAAATCGTACAAAAATGATAATACAAGCTTCTGACGTCCCTTTAATTTTTCTTATAAAAAATAAAGCCTGACCAGAGGGCGCCACTTGTATATTTTTAGTATTTTTACATCTATGGCAACAATTTTCCTTATAAAATTAGTTCCATTGAAATTCCGCAATATGGCGAGATTTTTTATTTCTCTGGTCGGGCTTTATTTACTTACTAGCGACCCGGCTCCGCACGGGAAAATGGTTATTGTGGGTTATCCTTAAGTATATTATGCATGTATTATACATATTATTATAAACCTTCCTCTTGAATCACTCTATTTATTAAAAAAACCGCATCAAAATCCGTTGCGTAGTTTTAAAGATTTAAGCATACATAGGGACAGAGAAAGCAGCTTTGTTTTATACTATGTAGTGATTGTACTTTCTATGTGTCCCCCAGGTCCCCTGGCGGAGGCCGGGGACGCGGTGTCAGTAGTGGCGCTGCCGGAGCCGCCGCCCCCCGCCGAGCAGCTGGTGTGGCAGGCCGCCAGAGCCACCGGGGCTGCGCCCTCATACTTCCGCGCATCGGGCAGGTAACGAGTCCTAACTACATCTTTTGGACTCTTAAAGCGACTACAGGTGCTAAGTGGCGCCCCCACATTTAAAAAAATAATAACTCGAAAAATAATCAAAATTTCAAAAATCGAAAACGGCAAAGTATTTTTCGAGTTATTATTTTTTAAAATGTGGGGGCGCCACTTAGCACCTTTAGGCTCCTTAATACGTAAAGAGTCTGTCTGCTTGGCACGTGTGTGTCTGTCTGCCTGTAGCATTGTAGTTTGCGAGGTGCTCAACTGTTACATGGTGATTACGTGGTAGTATCGTATTTTGGCTCATCTGACTGTGGCTGGAGTATTTAAAATGTTTCATTTAATGCTATTTAAAATGTTTCTTAAGCTGCGCGTCTAAATAGCAGAATTGAAATAAAATAATGGGTAGATAAATGAAGGACATACGTTATATCTTTTTTATATTTTAAACGTTAAACCTGTAGACCAAATAAATGGCCGCGTCGTAAATTAGCGGGACAGAGAGCCAAAAAATTAATGATTTTAGAAAAACCTATAACGAAACTGAAGGATGTAAATATTTCAAGTTTTTCTTTAATATCACCTTATTATTTTGTCCATTTATGTTGAATTCTTACCCCTAAATGTTACTAAATGTTAAACATTCTGTCCTATTCCGACATTTAAGGTTCTTAGACATTTGTGTATTGCAAATGTAAAGATTAGTTAGTTAGTTGGTTAGTTCAACGGGTTAATTATCCGCAACTCGACGTCACGCTCGCCTATTTTGCGTGTTGGGTAGGATAACTGACTAATCGAGCCACCCGATCTCCTCAAAGAAGCCCAGCAACCCGCCCAGGTTGCCGAGCGTCTCGCAAAGGTATAGGAATACTGTTTAAGTAATAACGGAGTTAGTTAAAATAAATTTCTTTAGTCATTTTCAATTTGTATGTCAGGTATTTAGACGGCGGTCTGATGGGCAACAACCCCACATTGGACGTACTGACGGAGCTGGCGGAGCTGAGGCTCGCGCTGAGGGCCACGGGCCAGGAGGAAGCGGCCAAGAAGACCAACCTCAAAGTGGTCGTCTCTTGCGGGACAGGTCAGTTAAGCCGGGTCACAGAATAAATAATAGTACTAGTACAGAAGGCGCACTCTCTGATAGCAAACGTGCGAATTTAATTCTAGCTACCACGCCACTAACGTTCAAATTACATTGAACGCGTTAAACGTGACCCTGGCTATAATAGCCTACCGTTTGGCGTTCGTATTAAAACAAAATGCACCTTAAGACCGCGCCGCGAGAGTCCGTATTACCACAGACCACAGACTAAATAATAGCGTCTTCACAAGCGCGCGCGTTTTTCCTACTAAATGGCCGCGAAATCGCGGCCGCCCGGCGGCGTAGGAACGTTCTGGAGCTCTGGCGCGGAGTGCGCCGGGCCTGTCCAACAGAAGACAAAAGACGAAAGGGACGCAGTTATGCGTTAGAATGAGATACAAATACACCGCGCTCACTCTTGCGCATAACTGCGTCTCTTTCGTCTTTTGTCTTCTATCGCCAGTAAAATAGGTGCCTTAACATGTTAGCGTGTTAAAAACACGAAAGCACGGAGCTGTGGACCCGGCTTTAGACAGACAAATTCATAAAGATATGTTTTTTAAAATTATAATTACCATTCACTAACATTTATAGCAGCCAAAGAATTTAGATTACAGCTAACAGAATGCCCTTCTGGTAGCGAATACCCTTTAAGTAACAATGCCCGTACCCGCACGGGGGCGCGGCCATAATCAAAATCAAAATTGAATAATCAGAGACGCCCACAGGCGTTGTCTTCTTCACGATGTTTTTCCGTATCAACGCGCTAGGCCTAGATTCGAGGCTCCCTCGAGCCGCCCCTAGACGCGTTGGTACATGACTACTTTGGGGTAGAGTCTTCCGCTCCTCTGCAAATCCAGTGAAGCTTGATTCGTCGTACTTATTCGACTCAGGCATAGGTCAATTAAAAAAAATTACCGTTAACATCTTAAGCTACAAGAGACAGAGGTCGCCCACCGGAAAGATGGGTCAATGACATTCGGGGACACGCTGGTCCGAAAGGGATGCAAGTGGCAGGAGATGGAAAGTCGTGGAGGGCTTTGGAGGAGGCCTATGTCCGAAGACAAACGATGAAAGGACTGGGATGATGATGATAATAATTGCCAACCAAGCCCTTAATTTATCATAATGGTGTTAGTTCTCCCAAGCCAGACTCTAAATTTAATAAAAATATTATTTTTTCGTTTATATGGCAAACAGAAAATAAGGAGGACAAATTAATCAAACTTTGAATGAATGAATCAACGGCGCAGTGCGCAGCTGTCAAATTAGACGTAATTTTAAGAAAGATGTTCGACTTATAAAGATATAATTATTTACCAAATGGGTAGGCGTATGGCGCAATACTTTTGCCTTACCCTCTAGGGAAATAAAAAAAATTGACGATTTTGAATTTGAATTGGCAATCTCCTGTGTTTTTGTTCTTGAAAGCATACATTTATAGAGCATATTAAGAAGAATCAGCACCATTGACTTTATTTTAAAAACTTCCATTTGGAATATTTCAGGGTTAATACCAGTGACGAAATTAAAAGACATAGACGTGTTTAAGCCAGAGAGCTTATGGGACACGGCGCGGCTGGCCATGGGGCTCACTGCCATCGGGAGCTTGTTAGTCGATCAGGTAAGGTTACTTATCTATATAACGCCAAGCCTCAAAGCCAGTCCAGCCAATGCCAGTGAGACTCCCGCCAAAGCCAGCCAATCAACCAAGCCAGCCAATGCCAAGCGGGGTCTTCACTAAGCCAGCCAATGCCAGCTAGTATGTGTAAGAAAGACGAGCGGTGCGGGAGGAAAAATCCATCAATAGTCTCTTACCTTCATAACAAAATTCTTACTACTAAAAGTATGTACTTTGTATTCAAAAATTAAAACGACTAAGAAAAGATGTCGTATTTTGTTCTAACCGTTGTTGTATGATTTGCAATAATGCATGGACATAGACTACCATGGCCAATCCTCATATTATTATTTATTATTAATCTGGAAGTCTTTAAATAGACTCCGGACTCAGGTTGACCGCAGTAAGGAAAATATGTTCAGGTGGGGATTCTCGGAGAACCCAAATTTGGTGTGTGGGACGGTGCAGTCTATGGCCCACCTGGTGTCCTGCCCTGCCTGCCCTGCTCCCAGCAGAATCTGATGGATGCCACAGATAATGCAGTCGAAGTGGCTAGGTTCTGGGCCAAAATGATCTAAATTATTTGTCATCGACACGATAAGAAGAAGCGTAATCAATGTTATTATCTGTGACCATCGTCCAAGAAAACAAGGTCTTGCAAGTAGACCACGTGACTGACACAAGCTTACGTCATTTTGCGCTGTTCATCCTTGTCCATTACACGCATTCGACAAGGATGAATAGGAAAAATGACGTAGACTCGTGTCAGTGGTCTATTTGCAAGACCTTGTTTTCTTGGACTATGTCTGTGACAAATAACCATTTTTCCAGGCGACCCAATCAGACGGCCGCGTAGTAGAGCGCGCGCGCGCTTGGTGCAGCAACCTCGGCGTCCCTTTCTACCGCTTCTCGCCGCGCATGTCGCGAGACGTCGCCATGGACGAGAGGGTGGACGACAGGCTCATCACCATGCTGTGGGAGGCACACTCCTACATGCACAGGAACAGAGACCGCGCGCTAGAGCTGGCCGCGCTACTCACACACGAGAAGTGGTGAGTGCTACACACACACACACACACACACACACACACACACACACACACACACACACAATCCTACATGCACAGGGACGTACGACAGCGGTTGTCTCCAGTGGAAGGAGGTACAGAGAGGGGCACAGTGACGCCATATAGCAGTGAATATTTAATCTAGCTTCTGAACACGGAGGATGTTCTTTTTCTCGGTAATAGAGAGCGTGGCAGTCGCGGAACATCTTGTAAAATTAATTTACGGCAATGAAATAAGAGCAAAACAATACTTAGGAATGGAAAGTTATACTTATTTCCTTCTGTCTCCGCACTGACACTGACACCGCGTCTTTCTTGCATTAATTTCATAGATATGTAAGTATTATTTTTTTCGGATTCGTCGAATACGTGCGATTAAAAGACAAACAAACTTATAACTGACAAAAGCGACAGCTAGTGGTGAAAAGTAAGTAGACCCCTGCGGATAGACGGCTAAGCTAGTATCGTTATGCCATCTCCTCTTCCCTATCAACTCCGTTGGCTTTACCACAATGCCGCCTGCAACCAGCGGCGTCCCGCGACCTTCACCAGATCGTCGGTCCACCTCGTGAGGGCCTGCCCACACTATGTCTTCCGGCGCGCGGCCGCCGCGTTTTGTTTGTACCCCTATATAACTGTGTACCCTTTTTTCTCGAAATAAATTATCTTATCTAATATTTTCAAATCTTTTGTTTCAGATCATGACAATAAAGAAAGAACGTATGTAGCTAAAGTTTATAATCCGTGCATGCAGCACTTCTATGTAACGGGTATGTAAGTCCATAATAGCCATTATATTACGCCTAACAAACAATATTCAATGCTTGCAGACACACAAGTGTCTTCTTTGTAATATTTCACTATCTACTTGGATGTATTTGTATACCTGTGAGTAATTTTAAAGAAGTGTATTAAACCTATACAAGACAGTGTCCACTATATTGCTACCTTAATTTTAACCTTATACATTCAACATAAAGTCGAAAACGTATGCATTTTGTAAAGTTGTTTTGCCTTCTAAAGGGTTAACCAAGGAATAAGGTGAGGGCTAAACCAAAACCATACATAATAGGCATGGTGACTTACTGGAAATTGCTTTTAAATTAATCAAAATTGCTACAGCTTCGATCTTGTAATTCGATTAAAATGTATAAAAAAAAAATTGAAATTAATAAATTGTAAGTTAAAATGAGATCATACACAAGTATCATTTTTCTGAAGGAATGATTAAGGCCAGCGCACACTGGCGAAGCGCGGCAAAAGTACTGAAAGGGTATCAATATAAAGTAAACCTTAAAGTCTATGTGGTAGAGTTGCGAGCAGGCTGATCGCTAAGATCTTTTAACAATCCATTTTCATTATGGCCACAGGAGGGACACGGTGTTGTTAAGGACTCGAATCATCCGAGTCTTCTTATGTAGGATTCGGTAGACTTTTTACAAGGCAATTTTATTAAACAACTCTCAGACGTAAGTGAAATTCAAAAGAAAATAGTGGTTAATAATGTTGCACCCGCGGCCCCACGTTGGGCGCCAGTGTTGCACCCGCGGCTCGCCTTGCTCCTGGACGAGCCTGCAGAGTAACTACACGTTGGTAGTAGATAATAACGCACAAACAACAAGGAAACTAAATTCACTGGTAAATTTAAAAGTATATTCTTAGAAACACAGACACATCATAATACATTGGTGGAGATTGGCCACGTAGTTCGTGGCCTAGAGTAGGTGAATAATAAAAATGGATGATTGACGGATGATTTTTGAATGAATTCCAAAATTAAATATTCAAATTTAGAGAAAGAAATGGTAAATGAGATGAGAAATGAAGTAGAAACGTGGCAACGAGGTAGCATGCAATGTACCTCGTTACAATAATATGCTTCATCGAGTACCACACATGTAGGTACAATAAAGTTCATAAGTGCAGTCATATCGCTTGTTTTTAGACCTTTAAATAGCTTTTATTCTAAAGGCTTGTTATTTTTATATTTTCGTGTTACGAATACAGTGTACGGGACTCAGTATTTCACTTTAAATGATATATCAATACAATACAATACAATACAATTATTCTTAATGCAATACAATTATCCTGAATGCTTTTGAAAAAAAAGTAAATTTTAAGTATAGAAGCACGTGATGTGACTGGACCTCCTATGAACGTGACCGTACATACAGTAGCCAGCACATGCGGCTGGACATAATGACCCTGAGAGCGCCTTTATTCTGTAGTAGTAGGGCCGAAACTAGTGCGTAGTGCAATGATCCAACCGCATGTTTTGGCTACTGTACTTTCTCCACGGTTCGGACGCCACTCGCTTTCCAAAAGGGTTTGGCGGCGCCTGGGGGGTGCGGGGTGGGGAGCTGAATATCCTTTTTGTACGTGTAGTACTATTATATACTTTTGTGGTATGGCATATATTATAAGCTTTACTTTATATTATTACCCTTTCACATAGAGTAAGTTGATATTGATGTTTTAAATACATATATGGAAATGTTTACGAACCAAAAGTTAGTATAATTTTATGTGTAATTATGTAATAATTTATTGAAGAAACAGGGATTTAGTTACCTAGAAAGGTTGTATTTATTTTTCAATTGTTATTTTTGTTTAAATAGCTGTGTTATATAATAATTTGTTTTTATTATTTATATAGCTAGTTAATGTGCTTATATAAACTATTGCAGTTAATAATATAAAATTATATTATTTAGTACCTGTTGTACCTATTGTAGTTTTTATTAGATTGTGGATGTATTAAAATATAAAAAAATGATTTTTGTATGTACGTACGTAGTATAATATATGTATACAATTTTACTGTGCTGAAATATTGTACGTTGATATTCTACACCAAATCACATTATGTTGTGTTATGTTTGTTTGTATGTCAATGCCTGGTGATTGACTAGCGCAGCTATTTATGTTAGAAAGAAAAGCTAGTAGACCATTTTGTTATTTATAGCTGTGTCTGTTACACTGCAGATTACCCTGTGGGTTTTTTTTGGTCACACTATAGAGTTTTAATTATTATAATAATAAATTATTAAATTATTATAATTATAATATTATATTAACTAAATAAAAAAATTAGAGTACAATAGTATTGTCTTATACTTTATTCATTTATTCTTATTAGTTCTTAATATTAAAATTACAACTGAAACATAACCTAATGTAACCTTTATACCTACTAAATTACTGGATCGTGAAAAATTTAAAGTTTCAAATTATCTACTTTAAATTTTTGGTCATTATACCATACATCACTTAGATCATTACGCTATTAACCATATTTACTAATATACCTTGTAACTTGTAAGACAATAACTTATGTTTCCGTTATAATAATAAATGTATAGTGAAATTTGTCTAATTGCTCCAAAAAAGAGGTATTATGTTTGTAGGATTTTGTTGTTATTACAATACTCCTAATTATATTTTAAATTGTTGAACAAATGTTAGAATGCATAATATTTATTGTAAATGATACTGATTAGTCTTTTTGCGCAAAGTGGCATGTAATATAATAATTTTATTAGCATTGTGATAAACTTTTAATGTTCCGATGAATTATAAAATATACGAATATTAAGGAAAATGTATTTTTAATATAAAAACGAAAGATATATATTTTCAAAGCATTTATTAAAACTTATTTTATCTAAGGCTTATACAAAGACTCAATAATATCACATTTCTGATGTGGATATTATCAATCCACGGACTACGCTAGTTAAACTAAAAAAAAAACTACTTTGTCTATTTCTAAGTATCTAAGTACCACCAGTTATTTTTGTTATATTATTATAATAATAACAAGATGCATTATTAGTGCCTCACTTTCGGACAGCCTCGAATTCATACTTTTTATTGCTATTATTTTTTAGTGTTGCAATATTTTATTTTATATTGGTATTTCTGAAAAATAATATCGCGAGCTCAAATTATAATTGATATTTGACATTGGAATGCTCACTTTTTAATATTAATAATAATTTACAATGATTTATTATTAGTATTTTCTACTAATCAAATAATTTCAAGGCAAAATTTGGAATACGTACATTTTATAAAAGTGAGATTCTGTAACTTAGCACATTTCTACTCTGTAGTTAATTAACTTGAAATAAATATTAGTTTTAAATATAGGAACGTAATAACCTAAACTAAAGAGTAACTAAAGAGTTAACTGAAGTAGAGGCACCTATTTTAAGTATACAACCTTTCATTCTTAACTGAGAATATTTGTTTTAGTCAAATAGCTTAAGCGCCATTGAAGCATT
The DNA here is from genome assembly GCA_948473455.1 of Teleiodes luculella. Lineage (NCBI taxonomy): Eukaryota > Metazoa > Arthropoda > Insecta > Lepidoptera > Gelechiidae > Teleiodes > Teleiodes luculella. The sequence goes on from OX419593.1 coordinate 4,802,884, forward strand.
TATGCATAGTATCAAAATAATCAATGAATTTTCTTTAGACTACTGCTTTATGGCGCTTTAGTATTTGCCATACCAATGATCTGTTTTTAAATATTCAAACTGGTTTTCAAAATATTGATATTTGTTTTGTCATTATGGCATTACAACACGGTAACTGTAAAATTAATTCAATTAAATAAAAATATAACATGTCAAGGCAGTGAAAATAGCAAAAACCAATTTGAATATTCTAAACAATTATCAAATCATTTTCTCTCACTCTTTTAAACTTTTATAAATAGTCAACAAGTCTTTTTTTATATTGTATGGAAGAACAGAACACATTATACTGAACACAGCAACAAATAAGACTTCTGGTGGAGTCCCAAAATTATTCATAAATTTACGGATAAAGAAAAAGATATTAAATTAATAATTTTTGCTAAATGGTAACACTCATCATCACTGACAGTTCCATTATTTTAAGAAAACGCATCATAGTTTTCATACAGTTTGGTACTGGTTTTAAATATCTATAAATGCTCTATTTTGAAGCCAATTAAGTAACTAAATATTAGAACTAAATTTTGGCACTTTTTGTAGCTACCTTTAGCTGATAAAAAATACCAATTTGATAAACTAAAGTGCCGAGTCAGCGCGTTTTGATAAGAGGACGCATTATTGCCTTTGAATTAAATTATTTTGTAAAGCAGTCTATTGCAATATACCATTAATTTTTCGCATTACAAACAATAAAACCTATGTCATTCATTCTCTTTTACAAAATACACTAAAATACACATTTAGTTAAAAATGTTATTTTACCCTACTGAATTTAATACAGATTTTACTTATAAATCTAATTATTTGCACACAACAAGGCACAGTGTGAGAGTTGCTAACAATTTAAACGACGTAATTATTATCAAAATGTGCTTCCTCGGCAGTATAATATATAAATATACCCAATTGGATAATTAATCATTATTTTTAGGCCATAAAACATAGATGAAAATCGTTTCAATAGTTACAGCAGAAAGGCAAGCACCTTTAAGTATATAGATTAGAATAGATGACATTAAAAACGCCATAACAATTTGAACAATAATTTTCAAAAGATTTGAGCACGTTAAACGTTTGCCTATAAAGTCTTATAGACGATTTTTTAGACAAGCGCTTTAGCTTTTTTGTGGTAAGATTTGTTTTTACATATAATTATTTTTGAATATTTCCGATACCATTTGGGAGGCCTTTGTCCAGCAGCGGACGTCTTTCGGCTGAAATAATGATACGATTTATTTTTAGTTAAATCTATGTTTTATGCCCCAAGGAAAACCCACTTACAAAACCTAAAATCTGACACTCATGGGCCAGATTTAAGCAGAACAGTCCTGACCTCTGAACAGTCGATTTTACCTACATCGAATATCACAATAAACCTTTGGGTTCGCCATATTGTACGCGGATATGTGCCATACTGCCATCTGTTTTCACTAGGTTGGTATTAATTGGTCACAGTGCGATTCGGTCACGGATCGACATAATAATTTCGTACACAGGCTTTGTAATCGAGGCAGATTTGTTTAGTAACTTTAAATAAGTAAATAAAAATTGTCCCTTATGTATTTGTGACCAAATAAGTATTTTTATTTTAAGTATTGAAGAAAAACATTTGATGATATTGTGACCAAAATCAAAATATCGTTGGAAAATCAGTCAATTTTGTATTGGTATTGCACTGTGACCAAATTACCAATAAAATATTTACCCGTGGTTGATTTGGCGTCCGGGAAAACCCGGGTGTGCCTGTCGGTCTCAGTAGTCGTCCGGCAGTTCCATGTTTGAAATGAGGTTCTTTTTCTCTTCTTTTCCGGGTTTGGCGTCTAGAAGATTTGGCCTAATCGTTGATCTTGGTTCAAAGCAGGGCTGTAACAAAGATGACGATTTTTAAATCTTTCATAAAAAACAAAAAGGCTTTTTCTTATATGGTGCGGTGTTGTGTAGATTGATAAATTTTTTGAAAATTGACTTCACTAGTTGATTCCAATTTTAAGGTTATTAGGTGGCATTTGCAAAAGACTTAGTTAAGGGGCTCCCCTATGCTAAGTGGCGCCGCCATCCGTTAAAAAATAATAACTCGCGAAGTATACATTTTTTATAAAATCAGGACGGTCATTTTAAAGATTTGGTGCTATAGTATATATAGCGGCCATAAACTGTATTTATTATAGTCCGCTGTAGTTACAGATAGAAAATTTGCTAAAAACGGCCACTTTTGGCAAATTTTCTATCTGTAACTTCATCGAACTCAAACTAACAGAGTTGATGGTTTCTATATATCCTAAAACACCAAATCTTTAAAATGACCGTCCGGATTTTATAAAAAATGTATACTTCGCGAGTTATTATTTTTTAACGGATGGCGGCGCCACTTAGCATAGGGGAGCCCCTTAAGTAGTGTTTGTTATTAAAAAAAGCGAACAAATTCAAACAGTGTTAGTGATTGCGTGAGCCGTATGAAAATAAACTATTTTGAAATACATCCCAAGTACACCGTAAAATTTAACTGGTTGTTTATCCGTAGTACTCAAAATTTGAATTCAACTTGTCATACAACTCGGTCACGTGACTGAAGTTTGTATGAAAAATTGAAAATTCTTTTTGAGTTTTTAACCTAGGAAAGTTGTTCACTTTTATGAGTACTACCAATATGTTACTGATAAACAACCTGTTAAATTTCACTATGTATTTATACAAATAATAATAATCAACCTTACATAAAATATTTTTTCTCTGAAATATTGATCTACGTTTAAAAATTCATGACCTCACCAAATTTTTTGAAGAAGCTTTGAGTAATAATAAATATTTGTGATTTCATTTTGTACTTGAATAATTATGACTCTAAAACGGTCAATCGGTCGGTCGGTCGGTTATGAGGTGACGGTCAATATATTAAATGAATTATATATAATAAAACTACATCAATCGGCTACATGACACGATGTATTTCAATTGTAGTTATTTTAGCCAATTATCTGCGCACAAGCAATATGAAGTGGTGTGTAACCTGTTAGCACCCCTATACATTCAGGAAGTCCCGTTGCAGTTTATTCACCTGCGTGGAAATAATAGGGATTGCACACATTCCAAATTGTATCAAACAAAATTGCAATTTTATAAAAGAAGGATTTAACGTTGTCCAAAAACGTCCGCCACTTTTGTACGGCTTACCGTGGACATTGTTTTTGTGGTCATTTGAATATGCATTTAGTTCATCTTCATACAGATACAGTTATGTGGAATGAAAACAAATTGTAATTAAATATTATTTTTTATACTTTTACAGCTGTCATATATGTATATTTATCTATCACACGTTTAGTCAATTATAAAAAGAAAAGTGTTATTTCATGCTCCATTCAAAATCTCGTAGGAAAATTCTCAAATTCTGTTGATTGTTTGATTTTATGTGGACATTAACTAGTACTATTATTTATTCTGTGACATTAGTCACATTACATTTTGAAACATAACATGACTAAATTCACATAACATAATTATTCAGTGAGGATATATCCTTACACTTTACCACAATTATTATTAAGTTAGTGGTTACTGCGAGATTTTTACGTAATTTGCAGAAAGTTGCTTAGGTATGTGCGTGGGTACGTCATTGCGGTTATAAACTAAAAACAAATTTGTTATTATGCTGAAATGGCGACTATTTTAGTTTAGACTAGGTATATATTTTGACATGAAACTATAGGAATATTCAACTATATTTTAAGCATGCTAAATAGGATACAAGTGCCAGTAATAAATTTAAATTCGGTATGCTGTTAGCGAAACAGTTTTATTGAGTCTGGTCAATTTTCACGGTCGTTTGCACAATTTAATAACATTTTTAACGTAATTTGCGTAGCCAATTAGTTTCAATTGTACATTTTAGCTACGAAATACACGTTGATTGCATTTGCATTTTTGCTGCTACTTGCTTGAATGCTTAATATTGTAATGTTACCTACCATGCTCTGTCTGATTACAATTTTCTTTTTTAACCCCCGACGAAAAAGAGTGTTATAAGTTTGACGTGTGTGTCTGTCTGTCTGTCTGTGGCATCGTAGCTCCCTAACGGATGCTCCTATTTGACCTATTTCTTTTTTGTTTAGTGTCACAATCGAGAGTGTTCTTAGCTATGAACCAAGAAAATATCTTCAGCTATTTGAATATTATCAGTTCATTTCTAGTCGTTGAAAGGATCAAGTAACGGTACGGTGACGAGGGTTTTTAAATTTTTTAATTTCATGTTATTTAAACAGTTCATAATTACGTAGTACTAGATATCAATTAAAAGCTTATAAAATAAAGGCACAATTAACTAGGCTCATCATTTCAGCCGAAAGACGCCCACTGCTGGACAAAGGCCTCCCCCAAAGATCTCCACGACGATCGCTCCTGCGCTGCCCGCATCCAGCGGCTTCCCGCGACCCTCACCAGATCGTCGGTCCACCTTGTTGGGGGCCTGCCCACGCTACGTCTACCGGCGCGCGGTCGCCATTCAAGAACCTTTTTGCCCCAACGGCCGTCGGTTCTACGCTAACTAGGCTCAGAAGTATTAAAATATTGGTAATGTTTGTTCGTTTAATGTTCGCTGTTTTCGTTTTCTCGAATCAATCTCTACAAATGTTAAGTGTAAGCGTTCTAAATAGCTATAGTGTTAAGTAACCCGTTACAGAATGAATAAATTCTTGTAAATATTTGTCAAACTTACCGTTTCGCATATGTTCATGTTACAGCAGTTTTCTATTGTGATTTCGCATTGGTCCGGTCGGGCCGTCAGCGGAGTGGAGTTCTTTTGTACGATGATACGTTTCTTGATCCTGTTGAAAAAAAAACGAATTATAAAACATTACTTCCATGATTCCATCAAGTATAATACGTTTATATTGGATCTCAAATCAAGATTCTCTCATGCGTCGGTAGTTAGTAAGGCGACTGGTTATTTTTATGGACATCACAAATACGAAAGACACACAAAAGCAGTCATTTGAAAATCCCTGGATTAACCCTTTCGACGCAAAGACAGACAACGCACACTGCCTAAGATTTTAAAAAACTGACCATCTTGTTGACCCCTCAGCGTAGCCGCGAAAACGCCAGTCTACAAAACGGAAAATGACAAGTTCTATTTCTGCCCAATTGTCGAAAATGCGTTGACACTAACCCTCTGCTCACCCTGGGAGGTGTCTCAATAAATATATAGGTACATATATTTACTACTTAACCCTCGAAATACTAAACTAGCTGTTGGTGGTGTGTGTGTACGTAATGTAGGTACTTTAACCTCGAATATTAGGGATTTTTTGAAGGAGAAAATATTGCTTTGTACCTATGATAAAATCCCATTAAATTTTTCTCAAAATATTGTACAACATTTCGAGCTATTCATATATATTTTTTATTTAAAAATGAAAATCAACTACTTACCTACGTCAAAATTAAAATCTAACAGGATCATACAGGATTAATATATGAATAAAAAAATAACTAAGTGTCAAAACAATACCTTGGTCGCCTCTTCAGCTTCATGATTTTGCTGATGAGAAAAGCGCAAGTGACGCAGAGGAGGCCAATGAGCGTGGCCATCGCCATGATGATAGGGTCCCTTAAAGAGTCCCAGCTACCGCTGCTACACATCTCCACGTACTCAGCGTCAGTGGCTCCCAGACTGGTCGGTGCAGCCACAGATGGAACAAACGCGGCGGTACAACTGAAAGAGGAGAAGCTGATTTAGGTGTCATTATGGTCTAAGAGGGCTCGAGCCCCTCGGTGGGGACATGTATGAGCTGTTAATGATGATGATGGTCTAAGAAAACAAGGTCTAACAAGAAGACCACGTGACTGACACAAGCCTGCGTCGTTTTGCGCTGTTCATCCTTGTCTATTACATGCATTTGACCTTATTTTCTTGGACCATGGGTGTCACTCTAGACAATATCAAATAATAATTAATAATAGTTGTTTATTTATTTATACTAGATCGGTTCTAAAAGACTTAATAAGAAGATACTCACTTGCACTTTTCTTCCTTATTCTCAACGGCTTTCGCCATAGGATTCACTATAGGGATCTCACACCTGTCCCCGGTGTAACCGTCAGAACACAAGCAGACCGGTTTTTGGTTATTCAGTACACATTGACCATTGTTCAGGCACCGATCTGCACAAAGGTTCACTTCGCACCTTGAGCCGGTGTATCCTTCCGGGCAACTGGAAATATTTAAGGAAATTATTGGAGCTGATTCTAGTAATTACGCTTTACCTTAACGTACTTAAGAACAAAAAAGGACTGGAAATTGTCAATTTAAATTTAAATTCGTCAAACATCGATTTATAGTCGATCGCACTAGTTTAGGGTGTGTCGGAAATACATATACGTCTGTGGAAATATCCGACAAGCTTTGATAGCTGCTCTCTTATTAAAAAAAATCGAATTCTAAATTAGATCTATTCATATCTCGTCCTTTTCGGTTCCTATTGAATATTACGAGTGTCTAAATAGTGTGACTTGGTAAATTACCACCAGTAAGTTTTTTATTTACTTAATATTTCTATTATTTCGCAATAGAACTGAATCAATATTTTGTGAATTTAAAGGCGTTAAACAATATTTGTACCTGCACTCTGGTTGTCCCTCAATCACGGAGCACGTCCCTTGCAGACAATAGTTTTGACAGACTGGAATCTCACATCGTTGGCCCGTGTACCCAAGACTACACTTGCATTCAGATTTGCCTTCCACTTTGATTCCGTGAAGACATAACACCCCAGAATCAGTTGGTATTACTTCAGCATCATTTATTACTGTTTTGTTCATAGAAAGTCTTCTTAAATCTGCACATTCTGCAATTCCAGCAGTTTGTTCCTCTATTGTGTAGTTGGCTACGATTCCGAATGGAGTTCCGACAAAAGAGAAAAGTTGTTCAGGTTCGACTGGCCTTCTGTCTTGCCTAGCAGTCTTGGGTACCTTCCAAACTGACGCATAGCCCCAGTCAATCCAGTATAGGTTATCTTTGGACACAGCCAAAGCATTCGGCCTGTGATGAATGCCTTTTACCACAGTCGCTCTGTTGTTTCCGTCTAAGTCTGAACTTTCAATGGAATAGTGAATGCCTTCTCTGTCGTCGGCCCAATAGATTTTCTTCGTCTGCTGATCTATGACGATGCTCATTGGCATGTAAATATCAGTGTTGACTACCACTTTTCTATCTGTGCCATCAATACGTGCTCTTTCAATTGTTGGTTTGTTGATGTTTATGTTGGTCCAGTAAATATACCTGTGAATACAATGTTTTAAAATAATGTTGTTTTGTTTTCAAAACATCATAACAGTGCTTTAATATTGATAGTTTATATCTCTCTCCCCAATTTCTTTATATTCTAATAAGCACTTGCTTAATTTTATCAAATTGAATATTTATTAACCTTGTTTAATAAAAGTTGAACGAGTATGTGTTTGAATAACTTACCCTCTACAGCTATCAACAGCAATCGCTCTAGGAACTTCATCATCCATACTGAAATTATATCTATGTCCGTACACATCACGCTTAGACTCTGAATACTTCCAGTAAATTCCCTTTTCATTCTCATCAGTCCAGAATAACTTTCTAGAAACCGGGTCAAAAGTGAGGCCCTGGATATCTTCAAAGGACTTTCTGCCGACTAGTCTTTGGGTCCGTTGGGTTGCTAAATAGTATCTAAATATAGATGCGTTGTCGCTTTGTTTGTCCACAAACAACAGCATGTTGTAAACAGCATCGTAAGCTAAAGCTGTTAGTCCAGTTGACTTCACACCTTTGTCTTTGGTAATCTTTCCATCATTGTAGAATTCTATTTGGTCCCCTGTGGTTATAGCAATATCTGTAACAAGGAAAACAGGTTTTAGATTCTCAATTCCTAATGAAATCTACGTGTTTTAGAAAGTTACTACCTCACGCATTGAAATAATTTGGTTACGTTTACATTGTTGGACGTGTCACGTAGCTTGAGAATTGCTTTGTTTTTCTCAACGTCTGACGCATATATGGGTACTCAGCACTCAGCGGTGTTGAATTAAAAATATTTCGGTGGTCAAGCTTATTGGTTTGCGTCAGATTCTACTGGTATAAAATAACTGTTTATAATAGTTGTAAATGTTTGCACTGCACTTGGATTGGTTTTTTACTTTTCATGTGGAATATGATTGTAGGTACCTCGATTATAGTAAATTAAGTAATTGATCTAGCTTGGTTTATCTACGTTGAATTACATCATAATATTTTTGGTAGATTTCCCTCGAACAGGTTATAAACTTTGAAACTTACAAATAGCGAAATACTAAAGAATACCATATTGGTTGATTAACCGTGCTTAACCGATGTATTATAGGTTAGGTATTAATTTGTATTCCTTAGACCAGGACTTTGTACTATCAATTAGCAGTAAAAACGTAAAAAAGTATCTGTGATAAAACATGTCAGCCAGCAGCAGATAATAATTGAAACTCATCTCCATTAAAATTGTATACAAAGCTAACTTCTCTTATAAATTTGCTTGTTCTAGAGTCTACTTATTTTATATTCCTATTCTTATTTTGAATGTTAAAGAGATGTTTTTTGGTCTTTGACACCAGAACCAATTGGATCTTACTAAACCGTTTTGTAGGCAAAGTATTTTTGGCACACCGCACAATATTCATCTCATGCTCTTAAATCGGGTGTAGGTGACTTACTGTTATGTAACTTACATTTCAATTGTAAATATCGTTCACTATCTGTGTATATTTATCAACTGTTTACCTAAATATTGTATCTTGTTGGGAATTATGCGACATTTCGTGTGTTACCTACGTTTTTAGTTATGCTAATATTATATGCAAGATTACTTACGGTAACGTTTGGAAAAGTAATTTTTAAATTGATTAAACTTGTTTGATTTACTGAATTTGTAATTATGGAAATCACGTGAGAATTCTTTTTGGAAACGTCTACAATTGACTTACAAAAACAAGATTATTTTTTTGTCTTGCTTACCATGATTGTTGTTGTTTTTTCGTAGTTCAATTGTTTTTTTTTTACTGAAGATGTGATTAAAGATTTATTATTTTTTTATATTAAAGATTGGCATGGTGACGCTGACTCGTATTCTGCTCAATGATCTATTTTATTAGCGCGTAGTGACAGATGACGTTGTATTATTATCGATCGTTGTAGATCGTAGATCATTGAGGTCGCACATTCCTTGCTAACTGCTCAAATGATGATATTACGAGCAAATAAATTATGATTCTTATTATCAAAGACAGCTAAATAAGATTTAATTTAAAATTTAAAACCCCCCGCCACAAAACCTTCACTTGATCCTTTCAACTACTAGAAAAAAGCTGATAACCTTTTAATGGCTGAAGGTATTGGTATGGCGGAAGAATATTTGTAATGTATTGTATTTTCTTGGATCATAGCAAAAAACACTCTGGATTGTTACACCTTGCAAACAAAAAAAACTAGATCAAAATCGGCGCATCCGTTTAGGAACTACGATGCCGACAGATTGACATGCACGTCAAACTTATAACACCCCTCTATTTCGTCGGGGGTTAAAAATTGGTTGCCTAGTAGAACTCACTCAGTAGATGTGGCTAGCCCATTCGTACACTTTCACTGTTGTAGGCTATATTTCATGTTATTCCTAGAGTGCAATAAAGTCTAAAATTGATTATATTTTTAAATTTCGTAGGCTAATCTCATATTAATGCAAGTCCGTTTTTACCGCGTACTCTATTAGTAGCAATGTAAAATTAAGCCACTAAGCGCCACAGTATACTAAAAAACGTTAACAATAGATTTTGCGTTCTTAATATAACAAAATAAGGTTATCAAGTTTACATAAGAATATTTAATTATGTTTTTTGCTATTTAACAAATAAATCGTCACTGGTCTAGCAGCTGTGTAATAGGCCTGTGTCAACTTTCCATTGATTTTTAGCTCTTACAATTCAGTTGTAAACAACTACTAAGTATATACTAAGTCCTCAGTATCATTAATTATCATCTGACTTCAATAAGTAATTGAAAATTAATAATAATAATAATATGAGGGGACATCTCACACACGGCCATCTGGTCCCAAATTAGGCAGAGCCTGTACTATATGGGTGTCAGACAGCTGATATACATACACAAAATAAATTGCTTTCTTATCCTATGTTTCTAACTTTCAAGATAAACCTGCCACTTCAACATTACCGAATATCGCTTGGAAGCTTCTATAACGCCCATATCAAAGCATAGGACCAACGCAACGCCTTTACGTACCTTCCGAAACACAGAATCATCTTTATTTTCGGACAATGAGGTGGTTATGCTTACAATGTCCTATCCGACCTAGGGAAAGTGTCACAAGTGTCAGGGAGTGTGTCAGAGGAAAGTGTTTTGGGCCAGGGAGGAGGTTGTTAAATCATTGGAACTGATACTCCCCAATGCCTCATAAACAAATAGTAAGAGCATGAACAATATGGTACAGTAGCCAGCATATGCGGCTGGACATGTTGACCTTGAGAGCGCCCGTATTCCGTAGCGGTAGGGGTGAATTTTGTAGTGCGAATGTCCAACCGCATGTGCTGGCGAAGTAACATTGTGCATCGATTCCCACATGTTATTGATTTGTTATGTATTTGACGTGCCAAGCCCAGTAGTAACATTCAGACTCACTTAAAACCGCTAACTAATTAAAACAACTTTATTAACGGCTCTTAAAGTAGTGTCCAGTCAAATATTTAAGTGTCTGGCTTTCTAATTAATGTAGTGAAGTAATGCGCATTTTGGGTACAAAGCAGTTATAACTAGTGCATTTATAGCATAGAGCCTCAAATTTTTAGAGGTTCTATGCATAGTGGACGTCCATAGGCTGAAGAAATTATGATAATATATGTATTATCATAATTTCAGCCTATGGACGTCCACTATGCAGAACAGAACCCTATTTCCAAAGGCAAATGCTACAAATTGTAAAAATGCCTGTCCGTCCGTCCATCCGTCAATCATATGACTGGGTATCAGTGACCTACGGACAGAAATCGACTTGTGTAGCTGACAATGAATTTTCTTTAGATAATCTACTGTTGTCTCTTTAGCGTGTCGCTACATTACCATTTAAAGGTTGCCTGGTAGAAATTGCTACTTAGCAATAAGGCCACCTACCTACATGCACACTATAAATGCCCGTAAAATCATTTTTTTTTCTTTAATTGACCGTTATGTTGAACCGATCCGACCGTTGTGTCGAAAAGGTACGACCAATCAAGCTTCACCGGACTTATCAATTTCCTATAGGGAAAAATATAAATAACTATTAAAATAAATATTTATCCTCCAAGTGGAACTAACTTAAATATGTATAAGTATTACAATGATTCCTGAAATAAGTTTCGTTGAAACAGATTGTAAGCTTAAGCACCTTATTGAATTTTATTAGAAATTTAACTGGTTGTGAACATAGTGCTAGTACTCATAAAACTGAACAACTCTCCCTAAGGAACATAGGACGAAATCTCAAAAAAAAAAAACAACTTGTCATACAAAGTGGCCGGTCACGTGACTGAAGTTTATAGTATGAAAAGTAAAAAAATAATTTTGAGATTTCAACTTGAATTCCTTAGGGAAAGTTGTTCAGTTGCATCATTTCTACTACTATGTTGCGGATAACGGTGTATAGATATACTCTGTGGATAGATATACATACAGGGTTACTTTTTAATCAGTGCACAAAGTGTACACAGTCAGTATCGTTACTATACCACATGAGACGAAAAAAATTTTTTTTAAATTTTTTTTTACAAATTATGACACTTTTTTTAACCCGTTTAGGGAACCAATTTCAAAAAAACGTCAGAATACGTGTCCAATTAATTAAGCCAATGAGTGTTTATACGAAGTATCAAGAAAATTGGCGCGTATTAAATTTCTTCCCATACAAAATTTGATACCAATTTTATGCATAAAATGGCGATATTTCGATTTTTTTGTATGAAACGTGATAAAATAAAAATATACGGATATTTTTATTTTCTTTAATCTATGCCTACCCAAAATTTGTGCACTGATTAAAAAATAACCCTGTAGATATACTGTCTCTTGAAAATATTCGTAGACAATATAGCAAAATGGCCATGACCATGACAATATGAAGTGTTTCTGCTCTAATTATACGTAACCGTACGTAACGAACCGATACGTTTGCCAAATAATCTTGCAGATAACTTAGTTATACAACACAGGACGGTGTAAGTATCGACTTAGCAAATACTGAATACTTTACAATACAATACAATCCTAGTAATATTATAAACGCGAAAGTTTGTAAGTATGGATGTATGTTTTTTACTCTTTCACGCAAAAACTACTGAATGGATTTTAATGAAACTTTACAATAATATAGCTTATACATCAGAATAACACATGGGTTACTTTTTACTGCGGGAAAATACCTCATTCCCACGGGAAAATCTGTTAACGCGGGCGGAACCGCGGGGCGAAAAGCTAGTTCAAATATACTTTATTGACACCTTCCCAAAGAAACTTGCCTCGGACACATAAAAAATACTTCTCCGTTCAAACAATCTGCTGGCTCACTACCTACGGAGCGCGCTAGAAGCTCGAGAAAGCAACTCGACATAGTGACAGGGATAAGAGCCTAAGTAGTTGTGTCACTATGTCGCCTTTAACTATTTTCAAAATAGATAAATATAAAATTGTATTCAGCAAAATTGACACACAATACATTGAAATAATACTAATAAAAAATAAATAAGAAAGAAAAGCCAACAAAAAAAAGCAATTTTATAAACGTGTGTGTGAAACAGTGTTAAAAAGGTCACAGCTCAGCATATGTTTTGCTAATATTTAGTAAGCCTACTTAAACTATCCGAACCACACATAAAAGGAATACTAAAAGCCGGTAAACTACAACCGATTTGACGATTCTCATATTTCTGTTTGTATAATGTGATGTTCAACAATTTTGGCTGAGGCACGAGTCTAGCGGCCGACTGACTGTCGCAGGCGCATGTGTACAAAATATCAGTTCGCAGCGTGTGAGCGAATCGATCAACTGCAGTTTTGTTTTGAATCCGGCTTGTTCCAGCTAATTTGAAGCGGCTTCATTGTGGAGTGGAGACTGTTTACAATCTTCCTGTAATTCAGTAATCATTGTTATTCAACTTTATTAATCCGCATCTACGATGCTGGCGGATAATAAAAGTCTAGCCACAAAAATGAGAAAACAAGTTAAATTCTGCTCATCTAAAATTCCATAGAATATATTTTTGAAGAAACGCTTTCATGGCATGTTTTAGCAAAAAAAACCTACCTTTAATCACTTACTCAAACTACTCTAAATATAGGAAACTATCTTTCCGTCGCGGCGCCTTTCTTCCCGTGGGAGTGAGGAATTTTCCCGCGGTAAATGGTAGCCTAAAGTTCCTAATTATTTATTGCGTAGTTTCGAAACCTATTCAATGATATAAGTATAGAAAGAAAGTATCCTCCGTTATCCTCCGTCAACGATCATATGCATGTTTAATATTGGATCGTCAAAAATCAATATGCCTTACATCTCAAAATATACATAGGCACATAAATTCAAGCCTCTTTTCAGGAGAGGAATACATAACTATCTAATATGTTAGCTTTACAGACAGATAATGAATTTATTTAAACTTACTAATATTAGTAACCACTATAAATATCAATACAAAGTTTCCTTGTTACGTAGAGAAGCAACTGTCACGAATGTATTTGTATCAAAGAAGGATTATTGATGGCTAACTATGAATACGAGTATTAACATTCCTGCCTGGTGATATACCGAATGTGAACCTTTGAACCACATGAATTGAAATCATTATAATCTTAATCATGATAAATTCAAGGCAAATACATTATATTTACTTACGTGATAACATTACATTTTGCTCTCGTATGAAGAATACCTAATGCAAAAAAACAAACTATTTAAAGTAAATATAACTCAGTTTATTTTATTTCTGTTTAAAATTAATATATTTTTCTCTCCTTTTCCTACACGCTTGCGTAGTAATATTTTATTATAAAATAAATTATGTTGACTATTATTCTACATATCGATTGACTTTTTTATTACCGTTTGTAGAACATAATTTATTACATACAAATAAATATCCTTATTTTAATAGCTGCAGTAATAAATCGTAACGGATTGAATAAAACGCGGAACAAGCTATCAGCCAATCTTGACATTGTATCAAGTTGAACAACCGGACACTGTGACGTCACAGAATAGGAAGTAGAAAATATGGGACAAGTATTTTAAAATGCGGATCAATATTATGTCGGGAGCCTAACCCGGAATCGTGCGTCATTTAGTTCACAACACCTTGATAGATCGTGTGATAGATATTGATAAAATAGGACAGGTAACCGGAATTAGCAAAAAATCCTAGGTTTATGGTAATAGCTGCCGACGTATTCATATTTAAAAATATATCCACTCTTGCTAAAACTGGTCGATTTTCATTTTTAGTTCAGAAATTATTTATTTACCTAATTATTTTTTTGGAAAGATTTGGAGGAGGCGTCCGAAGATGGACAACCCAAGGGCCGTGATGAGTGGAATTATTTTTTTGAAAATCGTACAAATTTTGCGTAAAAGGTAGGATTTTTTCAGCACAGGTTTTCGGCATCGGCATAAGGAACTACGAATAGTAGTAAATTCTCGACGCAATTTCATACTATCTCATCGATTTCCATATCACCGTAAATCATTTTGTCGAATTGTTGATTCAGCGAACAATAAATTATAACCCCGGATATACTGATAAGAGACTTTGAACGCTAAGCCAAATAATTAATTTTATCTACTAATAATAATTAAAATCGAATTTAATGCTCGTGTAAGTTTAGAGAAAGACCCCCTCTTTAATTTTATATTTTTAACAAGTTACTAGCAAGTATAAAACTATAGAGGTGGAATTATTTTTAAGCTGTGAATAACTAAACTTATGTTGTCAACAGATCATATTATTTTCCCACCGAGGCGCTCAAGCCTACCCTGAAATCAGGATGAATGGGCCTTTGTCAACCACTAAACTTATGCAAGATGATATTAATGTATGTGTGTATAATTTATTTACTTTATTTTGCTCAAGTCAAAGCCAAGTTTATTAATTCATATTAAATATTGTTTTTTTTTAAAGACAATCAAATGCTGTTCATACCAAGGCTTGCTCTAGTCTCAGAAATTAAACAGTAATAAATACATTTAGAGAGAGCTGTATATATTTCCGTATATTTCATACTACTTATAGAAAGAAATCGATGACTAAAATTTCTGAATCATACACAAATATAATACATACTTACTTTTAAATAAAGACGGTATCCAGATCTCTTTCAGCCAGAAATAATTATCTAGTTAATTCATGATCGGAATTGAGTACCCAAAGGTCACCTTTATCATTTGTTATTAATTACGATGTTCTGTTGTTTTGCAAACCACCAATTTATGAATTCAAGTAGGTATGGTATACATTTTTAAAGGGATGTCACACACACGGCCTTGTCACCCCAAGCTCTACTATGGATGTCAGACAGTATAAATAATAGTAATGACGTAATTTAACTCTTACTAATAAGAATGCAAAAGTGACTTTTTCTGTTATATTTTCACGCCTAAACCGAATGGACTTCGATAGAGAAATTTACAGGGCGATAGTGTCATCACGAGGAAGCATTTTTTTTAAATTAGGTACTGTTTGGTCCCCTCACTACTTATAAAATCCATGGTCCCACCTTTTTTTAAAAAGGAAGCATATTAATGCCTTAAGGCTTACCATCTACTATCAGCTATTAAATATTTCTATACAGTAATATTTATTTTTTCTCTGATTAAATAAATTTGTTTAACGTTTGACCTAAGTATAACGTTATAAACGTCACTTTTTAATATTGTACGTAATAATATAATAAAATGTGTATGAATTGTAATATTTGACATGTTAAATAGGTACATGTCAAATATTACAAAATATTCATGATTTACAAAGTAAATAGTTCAATTTTTCATAAAATAGTTATAATTTATGAAGTAGTTTATAGCAATAAGTAAATAAAAACTTTCCAAAATCAAGTTCAGTAACAAGCTTCGTTCTTTCCCAAGCGCAAATTCTATGCGCAATAAAAAGTTTATCTCCAAAAGTCAATCAGCCAGTTTTTACGATGTACGAGTATTACATAAGTAAGTATATAATGTACAGTATGTGTGGTCGAATCTGTGTACGTGACTCGGCTCACGTTGTGCTGGAACAATTTTATTAGGTTCACCTTTCAACAGGCTATTACTATGGAGACAAAACGCTGTGCCAATATTTTGCGGTGATGGATCATCATCGCCCACCATGACGGATCATGTTACATTTTCGATATTTAAAACGTGTTAGAAAAATATATTACAACCATGGTCTAAGAAAACAAGGTCCGAATGGACCACGTGACTTGACAAAAGCTTACGTCCTCATGCTGTTCATCCTTGTCTATTAACACGCATTCGACATCTCAACGACTCCAGACTACGGATTTATATTTATTATAATGAAAAAAAATCTGTGACGCGGACGACAATTACCATCATCTTTCCAGAACTCAGCAAAACAAATACCAATTAATCAACAAAAAGTACTCAAAAAGAAGAGAAATGGAGTTAGTAAATGGTGTGTGTGTGACCATACTATACTGAAATATTTTGCTTCCCAACCCCCCCCCCCCCCTCTAATTTAAAGTTTATTAACTTTTGCACGCTGTAAAATGTTAAGAGACCAACTGAATACATAATATTGACGCAGTTTTGTTACGTATATAGTGTACACACATATTTACATACGTATCTATAGTACCTATTTATTTTCTTAGGTAGGTATTATGCAGATAATACCTACTGGATGTAAATTATATTGGATTTAGGTAAATATTACAGCAGCGAATTGCTTTAAGGAAGTAGAACGGTGAGTTTTTATTGTATTTTAATTAGTTATTACGAAATATTGTGTTTTTAAACTAAATATAGCGCGATCACCGGAAGCTGAAAATAAATAAAGACTTTTCTGAAAAGGAGCCGTAAATATTTTCGCATTTATAGTATTTTTCTAAGAGCAAGTGTTACTTTACGCTTATTTTCAGGTTTTTAGGTAGTGCCCGGTACCAAACGAATTTGGATAATTAAGTGACCTTACTGCGAATCAATTTCAAAGCGAATGCGCGTCGTTTTCCAAGAAAAATAAAAACAAGTTTGTTTGCGCATTAACTCTATGGCTTGCGTACATTATTGGGCGCAGGCACCGCAGGTTCTGTCAACTACGTCACAGAGTCCGTTGTAAATAATTTTGCGCCATAAATGTTTTCGTCATACATAACCATGTATAGAGGTTGAATTTTGTTTTGCTAAACAATAGTAGACGAGGCAGGCAGGCAAAGTAAGGATGAGCACTTTTATATTGAGGGTCAGATGCAGAGAGGTGGATGCAGGGAGTGGGATCTTTCTGGTCAGTTGGCCTTTTTTCTTCTTTTTTTTATTTTACCTACTTTTGTGTTGGGGAGGTACAACGGGAGGTACGACCAACCAGGCCGTGTGTGAGATCTCCCCACATATTTATGAATTTAAATGTAAAAGGATTGTAAATCTGTCTATGTTGCTTTATGCTTATGGTAGCTTTTTATATTTTTTGAAATTGTTGTGGTAAATGACTATCTGAATCAAAATTTATAACATAAATGTTATGTCATTAGTATAGCATTCTACAAAAAAAACATTTATGTAGTCTTATTTGAGGCTTTCGTGTATTGTACACAAAAATAAATTGAAATGATCGCTCATTATAATCAAGACTATTTAGATTTATTTATTATTGTAGACAAAATCGTCAATGATTACTATGAGAAGGTACAAAAACCTTAATATAGTAGTAAATATAGTTAAAAACATGGACCAAGTCCGGTATAGTAATCTACATAAAAACTAACGCGTGTTATGCTAGGTAGGTACAGTAGCCAGCACATGCGGCTGGACATGTTGACCTTGAGAGCGCCCGCATTCCGTAGCGGTAGGGGTGAATTTCGTAGTGCGAATGTCCAACCGCATGTGCTGGTTTCTGTACCTTATTAGCATGGATCTAATAAGTAGGTACTATTGATTAAATTCATGCTTATCAGTAAGACAGTGAGTTCGGATTGAAGTAGGTATTGTTTACATAGTAAATTCGCGTAACTTATTGTTTGTCATAAAAAAATATTAGGTGTCTAATCTCAGAATAACGGATGGCGCGGCTTTCCAACCTCTCTACGTATAATGCACATATTTTTACAACACTATTGATTTTCATTGAAATCGTCATAGCGATGAGTTTCCATAATATTCTATAGAGGTTATCAGTCATGGCATGGGTCGAGATAGTACTAGTATTAAATTATCTGTGTCCACGGTTTATCGTTTTCTGCTCAGCAATAAATAGCGTGACTATGTTAGGAGATAATTTCTTGTTTATGGGAAAATTTATTATAATCCTATTCGGTATAGTGAAGTTATGTACATAATGGAAATATTTTTCTTTTTTTTTAATGGAACATACATACAGTCACGCCTCTTTCCCGGAGGGGTAGGCAGAGACCACTTCCTTCCACTTGCTACGATCCAGACACACTTCATCCACATTCATTAATCTCTTCATGCATGCTCGTCAGTTTAATGGAACGATAGAAAAAAAATATGAATTATTATATAAGTACATAGGTATATTATGTACTTTACACACAAGAAGTATAAGTAAATAAACACGGCTTTTTATTTTTGAATGTTTACATTCACATTCTTAATTTAATGACAATGTACATTTTTCTATAGGTAGGTATACTTCACTATCACACTCTGCACTGTACTAAACAAAGTTCTTATATTCTGTCCATTCATCACATACTTATGGTATGAAGCCACCATGAGATTATCTCGAGTGGCTTCTTAAGGCGACGAAAGTTTTGCAGCCTACGCAGCTTTCTATGTCTCACTACTCCTACTGTCAAATAGTTTAGATATGCTACTAATATATAAAAATGTGTAATTTTGCATGTACGTTACTCGCGCGAAAATTATGAAATAAAAAATGGCGGTCAGGTTAGATAGTCTCCAAACCAATATTATTGTGTGTTCCTCTTTCTTTCACTTTAAAACATAGTGACGAATTAATGCGATTTTATTTATAAAAGATAAAAAGTTCAAATGTGCTGATTAGTTTATCTACCGAACCACAACACAATTACATAACTTAACTTACGTAAAACAAAAATATAAGGTTACGTATTACAATCTCTAAAGTTCATATATCTAACTTTGTAATGCCTACGGACGAAAGGCCTAAAATTTAAAACACCTATTGGACGAAAGGCCTAAAGTGTAAAACACCTATGGACAGAAGATCTAATTTTAAAACAACTAAGCATTGTTTGGTCTAAACTTTATAAGACCTACGTTTCCAACGCCTAAAAATAAATAACCTCATAAACAAAAGACTTTGAAAGAGTTAATTTTAAAGCAAAGTGGTTGTGAATAACTAATATTACCAATATAGACACACTAAAAATTAAAAAAAAATATTTACCGACTTAATAACTGACAGCTGATAATTATGGGGGCCTAAAAGCGCCATTTAAGAAAAGTGAACCGCGAAAGGATTTATAAATTGAATTTTAAGAGAACCGCGAGCCGAATGGTCAATTCTTATTACATTTCACTTAGAATTCAGCTTTCTGGTGAATCACCGAACATTCTTGTTTTTAAAATATTGGTACTTGTTTTTTTTTTGTGAAAAATAAATAATATAAAAATAAATAAACTATAGGTAAGTAATAATAAAAAATAAAGCCCTCCTTTATATTAATTTTACTTCATTAATTAATAATATTTAAAAAGATCATAGTATAGCACCCCTTCTTATTTTTTTGTAATAAAATAATAGAAATAAAGAAGGGGGCATTTTTTAAAATATTTTTTCCAAATTTAATATAATATTAAAAATAAAAAAGGGTGGCATTTTGTTTTATTTTTATTTATTTTCTAATTATTTTTCAATTAAAAATATTATTAAAAAAATTAAAAAAGGGGCAATTTATTTCATTTTTATAAAATTTCCAAATTAAAATTAATATTAAATAATAATATAAAGGGGGCATTTAATTTAAATTTTTTATCACAATAAATAAAAAATATTAATAAAACAATGAAAAAGGGGCCAAATAAAAAAAATAATAAAAAAAATAAAAAAGAGCGCTATTTTTTGAAATTTTTTTAATTAGAATTTCATATTAAAAATAATATTAAAACAAGAGGGGGGCATTTTTTCTTATTTATTTCTTAATAATTTTCATTTAAAAGTATTAATTAAAAGTACCTACCTATTAATAAAAAATAAATAAAGGGGGCAATATATACATATTTTTCATTTAATTTTTATAAAATATCCAAATTAAAAATAATATAAAAAAGTAAAAAGGGGTGCATTTTATTTTTTTTATTTTAATAACATAAAATACAAAGACGCATTACATACCTATTGTTTTATTTAAAATACCCGGTCGCCTACTTATAGTTAACGACTATTAGATATTATAATATTAAGCTTTTCGTCCATTAGATTACTTAAACTTATACATTATAAATTTAGGTATAACAGTAGTTAGCTATAACGACTATTAGATGTTTTAATATTAGGCCTTCTGATCATAGGTGTTTTGAAATTTAGGCCTTTCGTCCGTAGGCATTACGACGTTAGATATATGAACTTTAGAGATTGTAATACGTAACCAAATATAAATATGTATACGTATTTATTTCTTACCACAAATAGATAACAGCTTTTATTACTTAGACCACCTTCGTCTGGTTCTGCCTAAATAAAGTCTGCAAAAAGTACGAGTAGGAATTCGACTCCAAAAGCAACAAAGACAAAATCTTATAATGGCCATGCCCCAGATACTGCGCATGCGGTTTTAACGCGATGATGAAGATAAAAAGATGGATGACAATGAGAAATGGAGGCTGTTTGGAACGAACTAGAAAAGCGTCGGTAACCAAGTGGATTCCATTCAGAAGTACACGGCACGTACGTAGCAATGTGTTTTTGATTTTAGTATTCATATTCATATGAGTATACGTTAATTAGATTTTTTTTTATTTAACCTATTCTTGAGTCGAAAAAGTACTACCAATCAAGCTTCACTGGACATGCGGGGGAGCGGATGGCCCAAACCCAAAGTAGTCATGTACCAACGCGACTAGGGGCGGCTCCAGGGAGCCTCGAACCAAGGGCTATCTTTGGCTTTGATATAGAAAAAGAGGGTCTCCGTCTCTGAACTTTAATTAGACGCTCTTAGCACAGAAGCTCTTACGGTGAAGGAAAACATCGTGAAGAAACCTGCACACATTAGCAAAGAAATTCAAAGGTTGTGTGTGAAGCTGACCAACCCGCATTGGGTCAGCGTGGTCGATTAAGCCCTACTCGCCCTGATGTCGGGGTAGGCTCGAGCCCCTCGGTGGGGTCATGCACGAGCTGTTAACGAACGAGAAAAGACTAGCCTTTTTGTGAAGTGTTTCTAAATATCTATACATATATATCTGCGTGCTTTATGTGATGAGAGAGAGAGGTGAAGATAGCAATTTATCATCATTGTGATTAAACTTTCTCCACAAAGCAAAATACTTCGCGAACCATGTTTAGGTGAAAATTTATAGTCTGCAGTCATTGAAATATTAACTTATTACTTTTTTTTTATTTAATTTAATACATCAATGTCTTGAACTAAGAGAATTTTAAACCAGCCTTGATTTCAACATTAATTTCATTAGAAAATACATATAGATTAGACCGCCAATATTCAATTTAATTTTAAATATTTATCGTTACAGCGATTTTATTTAGTTCTACAGATTTAAGACATCCTGATTATTATCCACAGCTATTAATAAAATTACTCACAAAAATATATTTATGTTGTATATTATATTACTATATTTATATTTTAAAGAATTTATTATGTCTTTTTATGATAATAAAAAGCAAAATACAGATAAGTATGATAAAATTATCCATCCAACGATATATAAATATCTGGCAGATTAAAAATATCTTTGAGGTATGTTATATATATTTACCAAATTATATTTATGTACGTTAAGTATTCTGCGCGAGTATCAATTATATTTGTGTTAGAATTTACATTTGTGTTAAAATGCATCCCTTCTCCCCCTCCAATCCAACATTTTTATACAAAAAATTCAGTTCAGGCATACTTTAGCCGATTATGATTTTCAATGTTTCAGTATTTACATAGTTATTTTACATGCATATCGTACATTTATAAGAATATTATTTCTTAGTTATTTAGATAACAAAATGCATGCTTACATGTAGTAGATCCATATCTACGTGCCCATGATGGGCACTATGCATTAAATATGATCTCTGCACGATCTCTGTTATTTATGTTTTCTTTTTTACAACCACTAAAAGCTTAGATAATGTACAAATAGGAACTAAAAAGTAAAAGTAAAATATATATAATATAAATTGCTGTACACTGTAATTAATATAAACACGTCAGGTAAGATTAACAAGATACAAGGCCACGACATTCAATGGCAAAGACTATGTAATTATAGGAATTTTGTAATTTTCATTTATACTTGGATGATTTTATTTCAATGCCTAATGTTTTAACAATTTCCGGCTAGGCTGTCTTGGAATGGATATTTTTTAATAATCCTTGATGAATTTACAAGGGAAGTCAAGAATCTAGTACAAGGGAATACAACTTAGATTTTTGTTGTAGATAGATTTTGTAAGAAAGATAATAAAACAATTATTTATAAACAAAAGTTGGATTACAAACTACAAACAAACTCTGTACCTTACTCGGTATATTAGGCGTACAAATTTTATCCTGTATGCGATAATTTATTTATATATTTACCCTGACAACAAATACAGCAAAATATATCCTTGTTTTACATACAAATTTGTTTTAGCTGCTCTTATATTTAAAACTAGCTTTCCGCCGGCGTTAACAGGTTTTCCCGTGGGAATGAGGAATTTTCCCGCGCTAAAATGTAGCCTATGTTACTCAGGGTGAATGTAGCTTTCTAATGGTGAAAGAATTTTTTTTTTTAAATTGGCACTGTAGTTTTTGAGTTTATTCATTACAAACACACACACACACACACACACACACACACACACACACACACAAAAATACAAATCTTTCCTCTTTATAATATTAATATGATGTATTCAGTATTCGTTCTTTATTGCATTCGTAAATATTTAGTTACAGGTATGTATTGAAATTAGAGGTCAATAAATAAAAAATATATTTAAAATTGCTGTTTATTAACAATACATTTTGGCTTTTTACTTTTTAAACCGATGTCGTCTGTCGGCGTTTATTCCCAAGGTCCCCCCGGTCCAAGCTCAACGATTTTCATTTTTCGCTTCGATTTATAGATATTAAATTTTTTATTTGGAACGTGGGACAAACCCTTTCATTTGCCTTTCATGTTACTACTATAGTTATACGTTGCTACTACCATTGTAAAGTAAGTATTTAGTTAGATGATTAATATCACGCTATCCGCCCTAATTCTTCAGAAACTGTATCGGCTAATTGAAACGCAACCTTTGATCTTTATTGTCACTTCAGTGATTGCTGAAACTGTTACACGGTCAAAAGTGTCGCACAGTCCTTCTATTGACCTATTATAGATGTTACTAGAAGAATTCTTCAAGCAATGATACATAGTGTCGGTGGCCAAGTGGCTAGGGCCGTTGACTTCCATTCGGAAGTTCGCGGGTTCGAATCTCGGCACGTATATACCAATGTGTTTTCGATTTTCGAATTCATATGTAGGTTTATTCGACGCTCTTACGGTGAAGGAAAACATCGTGAGAAAACCTGCACATACTTGCGAAGTAATTCAAAGGTTGTGTGTGAAGTTGACCAACTCGCACTGGCCCAGCGTGGACCACTAAGGTCTATTTACCCTGATTTTAAGGTAGGCTCGAGCCCCTCGGTGGGGACATATATGAGCTGTTAATGATGAATAATAAATGAATTTAATTTAATTAAAATAAGAAATGCTTCAGATTTTGCTAGTTTTCATGGCTTTACATGGCCGCACTTTAAGGAGCAAAAATGAATTATTCTTGTTTAATTTAATCAAAAACACAACAATGTTTTGATGAAATTTGGTACATACAACATTATACTAGTTTTCAGGCGGTAAAAACATTCATAAAAAAATAAAAACGGTTTTTTTTTCGGTAAATTCTGAATTGCCGTCGGAGGACAGCTAGATGTTATTTAAAATCTAAATACAATGTTAAAAAAACTATTAATAATTTGGTAAAAATAAAATATATTGCATTGTATTAAAAATACTGATAGATACATTTTATTTTAAAGAGGGAAGAGAAAGTCGAAGGACGTTTTTGTAACCTTATTGCCTGTATACTTTCAAGTTAATTTTCATTTGCGTAATTTCTGTTTTGAGTTCAATGACTGCGCGTTTTTTTTATATTTTTGTTCTAATTAACAACACAACAAATTCGCGTCTCCTTTCGTTTTGTTAAACTCTCCACGGCTGGGCAGGCGAGTTGGGAATATGGGGATCGCAGTTGTTGTTATAGGTATGAGCTAACGTAACGAACCTTTGACCTCTTTGTTCATTGAAATATTTTTCACCGCAACAATAAATATTCAATTGTAAATATTTATAGCAGCTTTAATAGTTTACAAACAAAGCGTTATTTATAATTGTTGTGTTCGTTTCATTGTAATTTTATTTAATCTATATACTATAATAGAAATATGTAGATGTAACACATTTAAATTAGATCCATTTGAAAACAAATAGAAAAAAAGCGGCCAAGTGCGAGTCAGAATCGCCCATGAAGGGTTCCGTAGCAGCCAGTAACATAATATAAAAGTTTTTGTAGTTCGTTGTGACTTTGATCGATGTTTTAATAATAGTGAAAGGTAAATTGCGGTTTACGATTTATGACGTATAAAAAAAAACTACTTACTAGATCTCGTTCAAACCAATTTTCGTTGGAAGTTTTCATGGTAATGCACATCATATATTTTTTTTAGTTTTATCATTCTCTTATTTTAGAAGTTAGAGGGGGGGGGACACACATTTTTCCACTTTGGAAGCGTCTCTCGCGCAAACTATTTAGTTTAGAAAAAATATATATTAGGAACCTAAATATCATTTTTGAAGACCTATCTATAGATACCTCACACGTATGGGTTTGACGAAAAAAATATTTTTGAGTTTCAGTTCTAAGTATGGGGACCCCCCAAAATTTATTGCCTTGTTTCCAATTTTTTGTAAAAATCTTAATGCGGTTCACAGAATACATCTACTCACCAAGTTTCAACAGTATAGGTATTATAGTTTCGGAATAAAGTGGCTGTGACATACGGACGGACGGACGGACAGACAGACAGACAGACAGACATGACGAATCTATAAGGGTTCCGTTTTTTGCCATTTGGCTACGGAACCCTAAAAACGTCACCAAATCGCCACTTTTTCAAAGTGACACAAAATAAAAACCCGTGTTTTGAGGAAATGTAAAAAACTGATCATATAAATTAAATATTCTATTTTAACGTATATCAATTAAACTGTGTTATTTGCAAAGCTATTATTATCTAGTAAAACAAAAATTCATTTATGCAAGAATATCAACGTTGTTGCACTCTCCTTGAGAATAGCCAAGGTTGTTTATTGTAGTGAACCTTACTATGCAGATTTCATTTGATGTGTTGTTATGCCTTTTCTTATCATAAGCACTAAAGTGCCCAGTAATTGATTAATCTTGGTAGTCTAAATCTACTTTACTAAACAAAAATATTTTTTTTACACAGATACAAAATCTAAAAGTACTATACTACATTCACATAAAATTAATAGGCGTACCTACCTATTATGTAAAAATATTAAAGCTGCGTTAATATATTAAATTCTTTTAGAACTATCTCAAAATCTGTGTAATATTATGACGAATAGGTATGTTTAATTCATTGAAAAACTTCACGCCAGTGAGTGAAATTAGATTTATAAAAAAATCGAATTTTTTTCAAGCCAGGTTAGGCAGACCTACCTATTTATTTCATTAAACTACGCTCGCAAGAAAGTAAGATGATTTACCGATAAAAAACCTACTTATGTAATTTATCTGTTTGCTTCGGATATCTATGTGAGATCGAGTCAAAACACAACAGTGATACCTATGTAAAAAAGAACACGCATCATTATTGCGAATAAAGTAAAAATGTTTTAATAATTTTTGTATTAACTGAAAACGAATAAATTCGTTTATTAGTAAAAGTATCAGTAAAATGCCGCAACCGCTTTTCCACATATTTCAGGAATGTTATATGCGACCAAATATTGTTGGTCAATGTTTGTTTGAAAATCGGCGCAGCGCACATCTTTTTAACTCAACCGGGTTACCGCGAGTGGCCTACGTGACTCGTAGCCCCCTCGCAATGGTGTCGTGGCGCCAAACGAATTACCGCCTTATTGACGCCGACCACCACGTTCTTATATAAAATCAAAAACATTTTGTCTTATCCTTTTAATGATTTAACGTAGCAGTAAATACTTGACTTTAGTATCAACCTATTATATAACCGCCAAAAAAAAAACGCACGTGTCGTAAAGTCGCGCGTCAGCTGATCTTGCGGGTCGTTTATTTTAATACTCACCCCAAGAGTTGACTGTGGTGACAAAAATCGCGAAGAAGGCGAGCAAACACTGTAATCTGCACATTTTGTTTCATAAATTTCGAACTAGTTATAAGCACATTTGATTGTTTTTGCGAGTTTCTGTCAATGTCAGATAGAGGGCGTTCGCGACGTGTCTGCACAGGTCGCGTGCTATTCAGAAACTGACTGCCGAAGTGCCGACTGCCGAATGGAGTAGAAACGCGCGGTTCAGCTAAATGGGAGCGGTGAAGACGTAAGCGCGAATCGCATGCGCGATATCTTCAAGTTATCACTTAGAATCATAACATCGAAACTTACAACTGGCGAATGGCCTTGAGTAGTAATTATCTGATTACATCCTTTGATATCATTCCAATAATATCGCTTTTCGGCAGTTTTTGCAATGTTATTTACCTGAGATTATTGACCTGCCGCTTTGGATTTTTACCTGGAAAACGAACCTTTCTCTTCCACTTTTTTGAGGTTTTACAATTAACACGGTTTGCCATTACCCATGTTAAAGTTATGAACAAATCATTCCTCTGTCTGTTCAGAGTGTCTGAAAGTAGGTCTATTTTCTAATAGCTACATCGTAGCACAACGTGGCACAACGTAGTAGAAATTGTGGAAATATCGAAAATAACAATTTGAAGAAGTATTTTACTATGAGGATCATGATCAGACAGAGATAAACGTGATTAATTGTCGTTGGTTATATTATAATATTCGCCTTTACTGTGGGATTTTTCAGTGCATTATTTTTTAACTTCACAAAATCAATAAATTTAATCAACTTAAATGCAATAGAAGCCAATTATAATTTTGTTTTCATTTTTATTTTTGTAAATTATCCATGAGACGATAAGTAATACACACGCAATAATACGAATACACATTATAATTTACTGTTGGATGAGATGGGTAGAAAGATGCAATAAAAATATTCTACCTCTATGAGAAAGATATATTATGGTACTCAAAGTTTTAGATACAAGTCTTTACTTTCTCTCTCTGAAGTACCTGATCGGAATGGCAAAGATAAATAAATACGCAAGTACTTATAAAGTTATAAGTAGGCCTGTACTTTCTTTCACAGAAAATTCTTCTGCACTTTACCATTTGGTCTATCATTATAACATTTATTATTACTAGCTTCCCGCCGCGACTCCGCCCGCGTTAATAAGTTTTCCCGTGGGAATGAGGAATTTTCCCGCGGTAAAAATTTGTCTATGTTCTTCCGCAAAGTCTACTCGTATTAATTATAGCTCTAATTATAACTCCGCCCGCTTTAACAATTTCCCTCTTTCCCTCCCCATGGAAAAGATATTTTTTTCCGCGGTAAATCGTAGCCTATTTTCTTTCCCCTATTCTATCTTTGTGCCAAGTTTCACCAGAATCGGTTCAGTAGTTTCGGAGCCTATTCAACTATGTATTAGGAATATTTTAGGTATTTTTATTACACCTTGGGTTACATTATTGAAGTTTTAGGTTTTAGTTACGATCCCTATTTAAAAAAAAAATACAGCTTATGTTCCTCAGGGATCATGTAGCTTCTCAACAGTGAAAAAATTTTTGAAATCGGTTCAATAGTTTCGGAGCCTATTCGATGCAAACAAACAAACAATCAAACCTTTCCTCTTTATAATATTAGTATAGATTATTATAATTTAGTATAGATCGGTCTATCATTAAACATATTTTATTATTTACAAAGCATGTGACGTAATTTTATTATATTTTATATTATGGTAATAAAGGTGCATGCATATAAAATAATTCCCGATATAGCTGAAGGCTTGTTATAATGATAAATAAGTCGTTTACGTCCAAATTTCCTTCCAAAGATTATATTTATCAATTATATTAATTTATTATTCTTATCATTGTCTTACGCTTTTTACTCCTACAAATAAATTACAAAAAATATAAAGTAATTGCACGTTGATTAATTAAGAAACGATGCTTTCAAAATTTATTCAAACATAGTTTTAGGCTTTCACGGTTGTTATAAATACCACGGTAAATATCCCGTTTTTAATCATCACTATCACTACATAGTATAAAACAAAGTCGCTTTTTCTGTCCCTATGTCCCTATGTCCCTCCCTTTGTACGCTTAAATCTTTAAAACTACGCAACGGATTTTGATGCGGTTTTTTTTAATAGATAGAGGGATTCAAGAGGAAGGTTTATATGTATAATACATGCATAATATACTTAAGAATAACCCACAATAACCATTTTCCCGTGCGGAGCCGGGGCGGGTCGCTAGTTCAAAATATATTCAAACATAGTTTTAGGCTTTCACGGTTGTTATAAATACCACGGTAAATATCCCGTTTTTAATCATAATACATACAATAGTTATTCAAACATTTTATTCAGGCATAAAACAAAATAAAAACTAGGTCAATGATAATATTTCATAACAACACAAGTACTTAGTACTCGTACTTAATACTTGTTAAAATCGTCCGAGATTTACAACTACGGATGCACAGCAATTAACAGTTAATATAATTACTAAATGTATAATTATCACACGTATATTCGTTGCCATAATAATTATGTTTACAAAATCATCAAAATTTCATTGTTTTCGAAACTAAAAAACAAAATAAATAACATATTAAAATTAAGATGCATACCGAATCTTAATAGTTTTTTTTTTAATGTGAAACATAATGTTTTTTGCCTATGAAGTTAAGGGGTAAAAGCATGGTCTCAGAAAACAAGGTCTAACCGTTAGACCACGTGACTTACTGGCCTACGTCATTTTGCTCTGTTCATCCTCGTCTATTACACGCATTCGACGTGTGTGTGTGGTGTGAGGGCCACTTTGCTTAAACTCAATGAAAATATGACCTTTATTTAGTGTGCATTGCAAAACAATTGTGCAGTTAATATCAGATTTTGTGCAACTCAATTGAGCGAGTTGTAAGCTGAAATGTTGGGCCCTCAATCCTCCAATGGAGGATTGAGAGCCCACCTGTAACAGAGAAACTATGCGCACTACAGAATCGGTCTTTACGGCAAACTCTAAGTCCAGACGTAACAAAAATTGTGTCGTAGAGATATTATCGCAAAACGCTTTAGTATTTTGTATATCTTCGGTCGAAATTGGCCCTCAGAAGTCTTTTTCATACTCTTTTATTGTCAAATATTAAGAAAACCCTTTACATTCTGGTTAAACAAATGATGTCAGTAATTGTGAAAATAATTGTGCGATTTTGTGCAAGCAAGAAAACTTCGCTACCTTTCGTAGTTTTTAAGTTATGACGTCGCAAAGATTTGGGCCCTCAATCCTCCACTTTTTCCTGTTTTTTGTTAATTACGCCGTAAGTATTAAACATATAACAAACACAAAACCGTCATTAATTGTGAAAATAATTGTGCAACAAATGTGTATAATTTGTTTTTAATAAAAGTCATTAATTAAGTAGCAATCCTTAAAAAATACTATTTCTGATGCGGGTATGAGGTAGGGTGACAAGAATTTCGTCCTTATCTACCGTCATATGAAAACCATTATTACTATATTTACTAAATTGTGATAATAAGGAGACTATTAAAAAAATAATGAAATGAAATGTAATTAATAAAAAAAAAGAATTAAATTAAATTTTAAAAAAAGTAAGTCCAACCAATTGAAGTAATAAATAAATCAATAATATTAAATATTTTATAATAAACCTGTTTTTTTTTAATTAATTAAATATGATGATGATGATATAAAAATATAAGATGAATTTAAATGACATAGTACATAAAACGAAATAAATTAATTAAATGACCATTTTAATTTTGAGTTTCTTTAATCGCATTTTATTTTATTTAATAATATATTTTAAATGTTTTATTAACTTATTTATTTATTTTTGCTAAAATTTCTATCTTTTTTTTTTTTTTTTAATTAAATTTTAATTTATTTCAATTTATAATTTTTTAAATTGTCTTTTCTTATAATCACAATTTAGTAAATATAGTAATAATAGTTTTCATATGACGGTAGAATAGGACGAAATTCTTGTCACCCTACCTCATACCCGCATCAGAAATAGTATTTTTTAAGGATTGCTACTTAATTAATGACTTTTATTAAAAACAAATTATACACATTTGTTGCACAATTATTTTCACAATTAATGACGGTTTTGTGTTTGTTATATGTTTAATACTTACGGCGTTATTAACAAAAAACAGGAAAAAGTGGAGGATTGAGGGCCCAAATCTTTGCGACGTCATAACTTAAAAACTACGAAAGGTAGCGAAGTTTTCTTGCTTGCACAAAATCGCACAATTATTTTCACAATTACTGACATCATTTGTTTAACCAGAATGTAAAGGGTTTTCTTAATATTTGACAATAAAAGAGTACGAAAAAGACTTCTGAGGGCCAATTTCGACCGAAGATATACAAAATACTAAAGCGTTTTGCGATAATATCTCTACGACACAATTTTTGTTACGTCTGGACTTAGAGTTTGCCGTAAAGACCGATTCTGTAGTGCGCATAGTTTCTCTGTTACAGGTGGGCTCTCAATCCTCCATTGGAGCAATGCAGCAATGCACACTAAATCAAGGTCATATTTTCATTGAGTTTAAGCAAAGTGGCCCTCACACCACACACACACCATTCGACAAGGATGAATAGGCAAAATGACGTAGAAATGACGTAGGCTCGTGTCAGTCATGTGGGTGGTCTAATGGTTAGACCTTGTTTTCTTAGACCATGGGTAAAAGTGATTATTGTACTCGAGCGGGAGTGTTGGTCGGTACAAGAAAACTATTCTCTAAGCTCTACCACTAATAATAATAATAACTACGTAATACGGGCGGTCTCAAAATTTACATGACCAGCCGCAGCCGCTGTACAATAGTGTATAATTATCGGAAAATAAAAGCCTTTTGATATATCTAAGCGAGAATAGCTAGGATCCCAAACGCGCGTGCCTAGCGAGGAACTTACTATACTCGCCTTTTTTAGTCATCTTTAGTTCTGTAATGGACTGCTATGGATTGTTGAATAACAAGCTGCAGCGTTGACAACTGTAACTAATATAACACTAAATTAAAAAATTTAATAACCCCCGACACAAAACCGTTACTTGATCCTTTCCTTTCAACAACTAGAAAAGAGCTGATAATGTTCAAATGGCTGAAGATATTTTCTAGGATCATAGCTAAGAACACTCTCGATTGTGACACCTTGCAAACAAAAAAAACTAGATCAAAATCGGAGCATCCGTTTAGGAGCTACGATGCCACAGACAGACAGACAGACAGACAGACAGACACACACGTCAAACTTATAACACCCCTCTTTTTCGTCTGGGGTTAAAAATAACAACTGTGATCGCCAACCCGCCTATCAAGTGGGGAGATTATGACAACACCTCTCTATCAACGGCCTTCCTTTTCGTAATTTCGTACTGCTATGGGTGGTTGTAATAGTCATCATGTTAACTAAAGACGTGTGATGAATATTCTTTATATTATAAAAAAAACTAATTAGTACATAATATGTAATATTATTCTCATTAATTAAATACATGTTTTGTTTGCCATTGTAATAAAATTGCATGTAAATGTTATCGCCGTTTTATGAGTAATTGTTTTAAAACGACAAACACCTTCCTAACTTACCGGATATAAAAACATGTAAGTTGCAAAAATATTGTTCATAAATACAAAAAAATTGCTTAAAATAGCTATAATTTTTAATTGCAATTACAAAAAAAATGCAAGCTACAGTAGGTAGGTATATTAAGGAACATAGGCAGAAGTGGTAATTTTATCGATATTTTTTACAACTCATAAATTATACCTTATCGATATTACATTGACAGTGCTCGTGTCAAGCGAATGAGCTGCCGAGATAAAGGACCTAACAGACGAACTACACTTTGTTAACTGCAGCCGTTGCCACCAGTCGACGGCAGTTAAGGCGGCACTAAACAACAACTAACAAAAAAAAATTCTCGTTTTTTTTGCGCGGCAAAGTAAATGGACCATTGATCGCAATGCAAGAAAGTAATAGCGCTAAGCGGTGCCGTACATGTCGAACAGAGAAAGGTATGCTGTTTGCGCGCTAGAACTAAACAGCGTAAGTGCCAAGTTCGTGTGTGCCCATTTATACAAAAAGTACTACATAAAATAAAAATGTTTCTATACTTGATTTTAGTAAGGTTGAATACCATACTGGTGACCAAGTTTTAACATCTAATACGTTGCGGTTTATCTGTAAGAAGTAAAAAAAAAAGCGGCCAAGTGCGAGTCGGAATCGCCCATGAAGGGTTCCGTAGCAGCTAGTAACATAATATAAAAGTTTTTGTAGTTCGTTGTGACTTTGAGCGATGTTTTAATAATAGTAAAAGGTAAATTGCGGTTTACGATTTATGACGTATTAAAAAAAAACTACTTACTAGATCTCGTTCAAACCAATTTTCGTTGGAAGTTTTCATGGTAATGCACATCATATATTTTTTTTAGTTTTATCATTCTGTTATTTTAGAAGTTAGAGGGGGGGGACACACATTTTTCCACTTTGGAAGCGTCTCTCGCGCAAACTATTCAGCTTAGAAAAAAATGTTATTAAGAACCTAAATATCATTTTTGAAGACCTATCCATAGATACCCCACGTATGGGTTTGATGAAAAAAATTTCTTTTTGTTTCATTTCTATGTATGGGGACCCCCTAAATTTATTGTTTTTTTTCTATTTTTGTAAGAAAATCTTAATGCGGTTCACAGAATACATCTACTTACCAAGTTTCAAGAGTATAGGTATTATAGTTTCGGAATAAAGTGGCTGTGACATACGGACGGACGGACGGACGGACAGACAGACAGACAGACAGACATGACGAATCTATAAGGGTTCCGTTTTTTGCCATTTGGCTACGGAACCCTAAAAAGATAATAGAAGGTGTACTTTGGCTCGAATTTCTATCGATAAAATTTTCTGAAAACGTGTTTCCAAATTTATAAATATTTACATTATATGATCAAGTTATGTATATTTGAAAATAATTATTCCTACATGTAAAAATTACGAGGATCATCGAATCAAAAAGCACATAAATTTTCAAGGTGCCGCCATAACAAAGTGCAGTTCGTCTGTTAACGCCCTAAAGTCCACCACACACTTAGCTATAATATACATTTGAATAAGACATAATATTATTATGTATTTTTTATACAAATCTACACGCTAACTCTAATAATATATTTCTGTGATATTACCAAAACATTTCGAATAATGTCGATAGATAAACCAAAGGATAGGCGCAATAGGGGCAAAAATATGTCCTACTCCTACTATACTAATATTATAAACACGAAAGTTTGTGAGGATGTATGGATGTTTGTTACTCTTTCACGCAAAAAATACAAATAAGGTTTTAACTAAGCTTTACAAAATTATAGCTTATACATCAGAATAAAACATTGGGTATTTGCACACCAAATGAACTTTGGTTAAATGTGTGATACGATTTAAAATTATTGTAACAACTTATAATACCACATTTACAGCAAATAAAGATTTGATTGATTGATTGATTGATTGATACCTTTTACCGCGGAAAAATCCGTAATTCCCTTGGAAAGTTTGTATTTAATATAGCTACTGTGTGTAAATAAATTAAAGTTGGGCATATTATAGCTACGAGTGCAGTAGGCTTCATGTTAGTGTGACTTCAATTTGATAGACATTGGACATTTCCTGTCACGACACGACACGAGAAGCTTCCGCACTTCCGAACCACTTCCTCTTTAGGTGGCAAGACAAGTATCTATATAAGAAATTTGCTAACGGGTTAAAAATATTTTTAACTTGTTCTTTTTGAGCGTTTTATCATTCGACCACGGAGGCTGTTTATACCATTACTAGCTCTCCGCCGTGGCTCCGACTGCATAGATTTCCGATGGGAATGAGAAATTTTCCCGGAGTAAATCGTAGCCTATGTTCTTTCCCAAGGTCTATTCTATCTTTGTGCCTTTGTCTTTGTCTTTTGTCTTTGTCTTTGTAAAATCAGTTCAGTATTCAATTATTAGGAAAATTTTAGATATTTTTTTTACACCTTGGGTTATATTATTGAAGGTTAGTAAGGAGCCCCAATTTTTTTGAAAATAAAATATAGCCTATGTAACTAAGGGATTATGTAGCTTCTCAACAGTGAAAGAATTTTTTAAGTAGGTTGATTCGTTTCGGAGCCCATTCAATTGCAAACTAACAAACAAACCTTTCCTCTTTATAATACGAGTATTAGCAGAGATTAATTATCTTTCTCATTAACTTATATCTCAATCGTCAGAGATATTCATAAACTAGGAAAAATCGCTACATTTCTACTTAGTAATTTAAAGGTCTACTACAATTTAATACAAATTAAGTATTAGCGACCTTCCAGCTTCTCAAAGAAAATGTAATTCGCCTAACCATTACCATTCAATACAATGGTCATAGAGAAATCATTGAGAGTAAATTGGTCATTGCAAAATGGAACTTGATCATGCACTATTCACCGAACTGACTGTATCTCTAGGTAATTCATATTTCCTACTTATTTGTTATCATAGCGTGGCTAATTGGTCATTCAGCTATCTGTATTCAAGGTAAAGGTTATTTTTTAAATGTGCAGTCAAATTGGGGTGAACGACATTATTAAGAAATTCCTCTGCGTCACATAATACTGGTTTTAATTTGGATTGACATTAATTGACGTTTAGTAAATATTTTGGTGGTATTTTGTCTATATTCATTCATAAGCTGCCGATTGCCTATTTTGTAATTCCGTTACATACCTACCTACCTGTAGAGAAAAAACGTCGTCGGTGGCCAAGTGGCTATGGCAGTTGACTGCCATTCGGAAGATCGCAGGTTCAAGCCTCGGCACGTACCAATGTGTTTTTTTATTTTAGAATTCATATGTATGCTTATTTTTTGACGACCTCGTAGCCTAGTTGGTAGTACATCTGCCTTCTAAGCACAAGGTCGCGGGTTCGAATCCCGCCCAAGGCAAACATTCGTGTGATGAGCACTTGTGTTTGCCTTGTGTCTGGATGTTGTATATTTATATATGTATGTATATCAGCTGTCTGACACCCATAGCACAGGCTCTGCCTAGTTTGGGGTCAGGTAGCCGTGTGTGAGATGTCCCACATATTTATTTATTATTTATTTATTTATTTGACGCTTTTACGGGTGCAGGAACCATCGTGAAGAAAACTTGCACAAAAAAAACAGTACTGCAGCAAATACTGCCCTGCGTTGATAAAGGGTCTGACTAAAGTATGAAATAAATAAATAAAAATAAAATCCATTTACTTCAGGTACAAAGTTCCATACAATAAAAAATTTAATTACGGAATTACAAAAAAGTTAATATTATATTAAATTAAACTTAATTTATTACAATATTATATTATTTAGATGACGTTACAATAGAATATAATGATGATACCTATTATGAACTGACAATTCTACACATAGACTGGTTTTTACTTTGATGGAGTAGAGTTCATCAAACGTTCTTAATTTGTATTTAGCTCATAATAATTAAATTAGAATGTGACGTGTGTTTTCGGCTTACAATTATTGGACTAATGTGACTCTTTCTGTGGGTGTCGTAAAGGGTGACTAAAAGAACACACCCAGGATAGGCAGCAGCTATCACCTGTACAATCATCAACAATTGTGATCCCCAACTCACTTGCCAAGCTTGGGGATTAGGGTAACAACTAGGGTAACATTGCGCGTAGAACCGACGGCCGTTGGGGCAATAAGGTTCTTGAATGGCGACCGCGCGCCGGAAGACGTAGCGTGGGCAGGCCCCCCACAAGGTGGACCGACGATCTGGTGAGGGTCGCGGGAAGCCGCTGGATGCGGGCAGCGCAGGACCGATCGTCGTGGAGATCTTTGGGGGAGGCCTTTGTCCAGCAGTGGACGTTTTTCGGCTGAAATGATGATGAATGATGAACCCTTGGTTTTAGGACTGTTATAGACTGTAGTAGAACCCAATGAATAAGTACAAATGTTTAAAAACCTTATTACCTTCTAAGGCTCAACCTAAATTTAGGTCAACTTAACTGACGACCCAATGTACTAAAATAGGTTGATTAAAAAAAAGAGGTTTTTTATGTATCTTTGTATTGGCGGGTCTATTCAAAGTGTAAAACGGGTAACAATATTATGCCATAATTTTAGAACGCTGGGCCGCTGTTTTAGGAAACCATCTTTTATTTTTCTAAAAATCGGATGTTTGAGTCTCACGAGGTGTTTGAATTTTTTTTGTCAGTACAAAGTGTATTAACGCCATCTAGAATACCTATCATGTAGCAATACAGTGTGTGGAAACGAGAGTGACTAATATCTACTTCAACATCTGCCTAGCATGATAAGGTATTTCAAACAGTATTGTATAGATGGCGGTACTAGTATTCATATGGCAATAAAGTGTAATAATAATAATAAAAACAGGGATTTTTAATTAAAGTTATTTTTAGAATATACACACAATGAGGTTTTTTGGCGGCCTCGTAGCCTTTTTGGTAGTACGCTGCTTACGAAGCACAAGATTGCGGGTTCGAATCCCGCCCAGCGCCCTGGGCTAACATTCGTGTGATGATCACTTGTGTTTGCCTTGTGTCTGAATGTTGTATATTTATATATGTATATTATTATGTATATCAGTTGTCTGACACCCATAGTACAGGCGCTGCCTAGTTTGGGGTCAGATGGCCGTGTGTGAGATGTCCCACATATTTATTTATTTTTTTATTTTATTTTTTGTAATAGCGACAATTCACTTACTATAGATTAATAGAACTCTACCAGGCTTATAATATATTAAAAAAATGCTACAATACCAATCCAATTAGGTAAATTAATAGTACTGACTATTCTTATAAATAAGTAGTCACATTTACTATAAGTTACAAATGTGAATGTAATTCTGTAAGTGGCTTAATAATATTTTTATTGTTTTAATGTCGTAAGTCGTAACGAACTATCGACTTGGGCTTGATGAGCTCAATTCTGTCTACAAAAATTAGACTAACAATTTTAGAAACATTATAAACAAAAAATTGTTGCTTCTAGGCGTTGTACGTAGCGAACTGCTTCGTTTAGATGCGCGTTGATGTCTTTTGTATGGGTGCAAGTCATGATTAACCTTTTATAGTGATTTCTGACACTACGAATGTGTTAGAAATAATATTTAATATGCTATAATTTATATTAAAATAAATAGATAAAATTTACATTTATATGGAAGGAAATATATAATATTATGTAGATTTTTTTGCTCAGAATGACTTACTTAAAAAGAACTTATGATAAATTATTTTAAATTTAAATTTTAAATAATTTACCAAAAAAAATTGCACTTTAACTGCAATAACATTTGTCTGCAATATATTTTGCATTAAAAAAATCTTCATAGTGACACGTGGTGCTATTAAGCAGCTCCACATGGGGATTACCCCATAGAATATGAATTGGAAATCACCATAATACATTTCCCCTGCACACGACAAGTGCAGAGTAAATCTTCACACGACTATTCATCATTATGATTCTATAGTGAGTTTACT
Source organism: Teleiodes luculella (assembly GCA_948473455.1). Lineage (NCBI taxonomy): Eukaryota > Metazoa > Arthropoda > Insecta > Lepidoptera > Gelechiidae > Teleiodes > Teleiodes luculella. The sequence continues at coordinate 4,841,347 of OX419593.1, forward strand.
AATCCCATGAGGTTTGTATGAAGGGAGATTGAATTTAGCTTTACTATTAAAAAATCGATCGGTCAACTGTGGAACGGAAGGCAAGGGGGCAAAAACAGTTCTATAAATTCTTCACGCATTTATAGAGAAACGCAACAACAATGAAATAAATAAGATATGAGAAAATTGTCGTATACTCCACCGACAAGCACATCAAGCACATCTCCTAAATGAAACCCGCGTACCGCGGAGTTTATAAGCAGCCTATAACACAGATTGCACCCGCTTTCTATGGGACAGACAGAATATAAACTTCCGAGCTTACCATCCACAGCGCAGCCCGCTCTCTTGGTTGGAGCAATCAAAATATCACAACCACGCAACGAGACGCAACACAAGGATCTTATACAGAGATTTTATAAGTACTATCGTAGTACTTACTGGTATAACATTCTTGCAACCACGAGAAAACTTTCCCCTCACAACTCAGCTTGTTGACAGAATTTATTCCTTTAAGATTTGCATCTACGTAGAGATACACTACCCTACACTTCGTTTTACGCTACTTCATTAGTTGAACCGCTTATTCTGTTTTCCTAGTTATATTATCGACGGCCTCGTAGCCTAGTTGGTTGTACGTCTGCCTACGAAGCACAAGGTCGCGGGTTCGAATCCCGCCCAGGGCAAACATTCGTGTGATGAGCACTTGTGTTTGCATTGTGTCTGGATGTTGTATATTCATATATGTATGTATATCAGCTGTCTGACACCCATAGTACAGGCTTTGCCTAGTTTGGGGTCAGATGGTCGTGTGTGAGATGTGTCCACATATATATATATATATATTATATATTACTTAAAATTTAGATATTCTATTGAATTCGCCCTCAATAATCGATGCTAGACTAAACAGCTATACAATTTTATCATCACCCTTTTCACAAGGACCGCCTGGGCCCCTAACACATCTGACCCCATACTAAACACGGATCACTACAGATTGAATTAACCAACACTTGTTTGTTGTATTCAAACTCCCCAAGGACGTGAGCGGGGATAGAATAATAATAAAAAACTGTTTGTTCAACGCAGATGTGGTTGTGTCCAACAGCTGATATCGTAATGGATTCTTTGGGAAAATGTTCTGACTAATTGTTCTAGAATTATATTAAGATTTAATCACTAGGATGTTTTTTTCTGCTTGGCATGTATAATTATACAGAGTATTTTTTTTATTTACTAGGTATCCCAGCAGTTTCAATAATAATAATAATAATAAATAATAAATTTTATTTATTTCAACAACTTAAACTTAAACTAAATAAGAAACTAGAAATGAAACTAGTAATTTATTGTAAAAAAAATACTTTTATATTTCTTTATTCGTATTATAACGGACATTAGTACCAGACGCTTACTAATTGTCTGCATTTAATTCAATCATACATATACTAGCTGTCTTCCTTCACACTTTATTCTGTCGATGACGAACATAACACAACAAAACGAACATGGAATAATACCTATCCAACTCGATGCAGTAACGTTCTAAAGTAATTCGCGTACACATTTCGGCAACTCATATTTTGTTACGAGTATAATAGATTGTAGCGGCGGCGGCGCGCTACATGCTACCTACGTCATTAGAAGAGCGACCAAGAAAGCCGAGGCCTGAAACGCGCTATCAGAGTTTTCGCAAGACATTGAAGTTCCACTTTCAACGGGACCCCCGGCTCACTACCATGCTCTGCGGATCATCTTCCCTGTGCCTCCACAAAGACTATAGACTGCATTATTTTACATTGTTTACCAGAGAGAAATAAGCATCCTAAGCATATGCCATAAAACTCGGTAAATCCTTGTCGGCCACCAAGTGAGTTTTACGAGCCAACTTGTACGAAAGTGCGGAAGTTGCAAAACCCGCGACCGCTCTGAAAAACTGACGTTAAATTGCACTCCCAACAAACCAGGGTCAAAAGTATTTACCAAACAAATGTACTTTGTATTTTATTGAGCGGAACACTCGTTTCGAAAGTGACATTCTCATTGGGTTAATTTAATACAGAGCCCGTTTGTTCCTTCAAAATATTCTAATTACAATATTCTGGCCGGAGTGTCATATCATACGGTCCCCAAAACGTGTTTCTAAACTATTTTTTACCGATGTCAATACATAGACCTTATAGAAAAACTGAATAATAGCTTAGCACTTCATTTGAATACTATAATTTTAAGTTTACGATAGATTCTCGTTATCACAATCTAAAGGTGCCCTTTTCATGCTTTTAAAGACAAAAAGGAAATTTGATACCTATCTCAAACATCCATTTGATGGGCCGAGCGGGTAAGTTTTGGGAGCATGCAAAAACATTTAACTTGAAATTTTACGAATAATTTGACACGCTCGCTTTTTATCGCTCTATAGTGTATTATTCATTTATGAATGACCCGATCCCTTCATCACCCTTTCTTTTTGGTTTCTATATGAACGAAAAATAGTGCGACTTAAATTTAAGTTCAGAGTGTGACTTGGGAGAACATCTCCAATGGTGTATATAGGTAAACTCTTTTATTTTCTTATGTTTGAAAAAAGTGAGCCAATTTTCAGCCCTCACTCAAGCTCGACCTAATTTGTGAGCAGACCGACTAATTGGACTGTCTGAAACTAGACCATTTTTTGCAGTAGGTAAGACCTTTTTAGGCGTATCTGTGCAGAATCATTAGACCGAATCGACTACTTAATTTTTTGCTAAGTCTGATTCAGTTACATAAAAAATAATTGAGCCTCTATTTACTACAGACCGTGAAATTATTAGTTTTTTCCCGCACCATAGTATACAGAACAAACTGCCAAAAACTAAAATTTTGCTGCATAACCTTAATTTCCCCAGCCGGTTTGTATTATAAACGAAAAAAATTTAAAGTAGCTAGATTTTTCTTTCTTCTTGTTTATTTTCATGAGTTCTATCAAAACTATGAGAATTGCACGATGAATACAGCATTCAAAGCAAAACTATAGGCTAACCGTTATAGCACACTAGTAGAAAATAAAAACGTGATTCGTGCTTCTAGTGATTTAGAATGAACAGGAAAATACCAGCTAGCTTAAGAGAGCTAACTAATTTGCTTCTGTTTTGTTCTTTTTTGAGCAATCAGGTGGCAATTTTGACTCCAAACGCCCTCGGGCCATCGGTCTCATCAGGCGAGGAGGAGTGGCCAGTCAGCTTTACAATTAAACCTACGATTCGCGTAACGGTATACCAAAAGAAAATAACTATTATGATTTAAAACGGGATTTCATTAACATCATTAACAACTCATATAATATGTCCCCACCGAGGGGCTCGAGCCTACCCTGATATCAGGGTGAATAAGCCTTAGTCGACCACGCTGGCCCAGTGCGGGTTGGTCAACTTCACACACAACCCTTGAATTACTTCATAAGTGTGTGCAGATTTCCTCACGATGTTTTCGTTCACCGTAAGAGCGTCGAAAAAACGTACATGTGAACTCGAAAATCGAAAACACATTGGTACGGGCCGAGGTTCAAACCCGCGAACTTCCGAATGGAAGTCAACGGCCCTAGCCACTTGGCCACCGACGACGCTCTTCTGCTTCTGACTGCTTAAGAGCGTCGGTGGTCAAACGAGATTTACACAAAACAAACACTATAATAAGTCATGAAAACAACCGTGAATCCATCAACAGAAAATATCGTAGAGAAAGAGCAATCTAGATTTTTTGGATATAGATAAATCAGATCGATCAAGAAAGAAAATAATTTATAAAAAAATAGGTAGCCAGCAATCTTTGCACGCAAAACGTGAAAAATTAATACACAAATAAATTGCCGAGGGGATAGGCATGCAGAGACCAATTCCTTACAATTGTTTCGATCCAGACATAAAGTTTTGCAGATATTCTATCGGGTCTACGCTGCCTGTATATTAGAATTAGCTACAACAGTTTGACTGCAGTAGGTGTAAGCGCGTGTTAGCCTTAGGCCATGATGTTCGTGTGGCGAGTGATCGCCTAGCTGCGTCTGCGTCATTTATTTAACACTCTCCTGTAATTTTATGATTATGTGTAAATTTTACTTTTTTTAGATTATAATAAATATATCCCTTATGGGAAAGGCAAAGGGTTCAAAGCCCATACAGCCTAGTCTTTAGTAATGATAGGATATCTTCAGTTTCATTTTGTCGTTTTTTGTTAGTTATTTCATTCATGTTGGACGTCTTCAATAGTTTCATTTCTTGTCACGTCACGGGATCATCTTACACAAAAAAAGAACAAACGTCAGAATGGCAGCGTTAAAGACATTTATTAATATTATTAACCATTGACCCTGCAGAAAAAGAATCAGAAGTTAGGTCTTGATTGATATTGATCAGTATGTTACGCAAGGCAAAACTAAAACCAAATTGGTGTTATGATGTAAAAAAAACTGTTTAGTTACAAGAGGGCTTCTAGAATCTAGAACTTCTATAGTTATGTACGCTAGAGATATTAGAAATATAATGTTGTCCCCCACAATCTAATTATACTATGTTTTTCTTATTAACAGGGAATATTTGATTAAATAAAATACGAGATCACATAAAATATATACCCCTGTCTGTATACAGAGGAGAGATCATACAAATAGCCTAACCATAAAAATGTGAGTTAACTTGCTATACAAGAAACGACTAGAAATAACATTGCCAAACCAGAACGCCAAGTTTTGATTGCAAGACACTTTTTAAAAGAAAAGTTTATTTCGACGTTTGAATTACAAATCGAGTCCTAAGAACAGGACAAAGATATAAAAGAAATAATCTAATGGAGTCTGACGTCCTTTTTAAAGTACCTCCTTTATTATTCGTCTCTCGTAAAATGCGAGGATTTTATTGGGAGTCAGGCATGCATAACCAATCAAAACGATATTATGGGATTCTTTCCTTCTGGCGACGGGATGTTTTCGACAGGTGCTCGTTAATTATATTTGTTTGTTTGTATTTACTTACATTGTTATTATATTAAAGTAAAGCTCTTCTTTAGAAGCATCACTGGCGTCAAAGTAGAATAGAATATACTTTTTTGCACACAAAAGAATACAAGAAAACACAACTTACAATTACACAGGTGTACAAAAGGCGTCCTTATTGCTGAGGTAGCAATTTCTACCAAGCAACCCTTCCAAAGTATTGAGCTGTCTTCAAAGATTAAGTACGCTTTCTTAGACCTCTAGGTCTTATCATTTTGGATTTAAGACTTAATGTACTTTCTGAAGCACGAAATTAATGTTTCTACAGTTTGGGAAATCGGGCCATTCAGGCTGCGACTTACTGTATCCAAAAATCTTGTATTTGTAGAATAGAAGCGAGTGACGCTACTTTACCTTGAAACATTTTAGCATCAATAAAATATGTATTAAGCAGTATGTTTTATTAAAAAGATATTAACAATTTACCTTTGGGCTACGTAGTTGTATCACTTTGACAGCTTCAAATAACACAATTCACAAGAAAGGATAGCGAAGTAGTGCATCGTTTACATGTTGCAACGGTAATGATGGTGGCACAAATACGGTATCTATTGTAGACCTAATGCAGGTGTGAGTGTGAACAATAGGGTTCACTAGAGAAACCGCAGGATGTTTCCAATTTATGTTTTCTAAACCTTCTCGTAGGCTCGTAGGAGCGATCACACGCTATGAAAAACATATTTACTATAGCGGAAAATGTAGACTGGGCTTCAAATTACGCGGATACGGTTTTCGTCTAAAGATGATCAGTACAAAGGTTACAAAGTTTATATTTGTATTGTATTGTTACAAGTTTCACAATGGTCTTCTTTAAGAATCCACAAGGCACGGCTTTCTGTGACCCTCACTAGATTGTCGGTTCACGTTAGTTGACTTACGCTAAATAAAAAAACTTCTCTACATTATTGCTTTGATCATTTTGTACTATGCCAATCTAAGATAGCACTTATATTTGAACTCGCCAGTAAAGAAAATGAAAATCTAACTCAGCTAAGTGACAAAAGATCCTAAATAATAAATAAATATCCATCATATATAAATAGCCATCTCACACACGGCCATCTGACCTCAAACTAGGCAGAGCCTGTACGTACTATGGGTGACAGATAGTTGATATACATACCTACATAAACATACATATCCAGACTCAAGCAAACACAAGTGCTCATCACACGAATGTTTGCCCTGGGCGGGATTCGAACTCGCGACCTTGTGCTTCGTTCGTTCGTAGGCAGCCGTATTACCAAAAGCTCATCTAAATATCATCATTGTCGATGTCTGAATAGAATGATATAAAACTCAACAAATGCACTGACCTTTAGAAGTGAGAGATTTAAATAAAAATCGTTTTATAGAAATTATTGGAAATTTTTTAACTGTCTTTGAAAATGGTAAGCTTACACTAGTAACATTAGTAGTCCTTTTTAATTCGAAAGAATATCTTCTGTAGGTACTTAAAAAGTCTTAAATTTTTAAAGTGCGGTACTTTTTGCCGGCCAGTGTAGATTTCCCTTCAACCTTTACCAGGTCATCCACGTGACCATCAGAAACAAAAGAACATCAAGGTAAATAAAGTACCTAATATAAAACCAGCTTCAGATAATAACTAAAAGGCGCCTGCTGGATTCAACCAAGCAATATTTGGGAATAGCAGATTCAATTTCCTACTACATTCTGCGCGAGATATGTGCGTGCAATTTACATTTTATTCGTCGCCCCCGTATCGGGTTACCGTCATATTTGTTTTTTAGCCGACTGCCAAAGGAGGGTTACGTTTCAAGTGTGTTTGTATGTAGGTACTAAGTACCTTTATATAAGTATTTTATGTAGTTTATTTGTGTTAGTGCCACCAACCCGCGCTGTTTAGCATTTTTCGCAATTTTCTGCTTGGTTGCCTGGAATCCACTAGGTATAACAATTAATAAAATAAATAAATAAATAAAAACTATATAGCAGATTTATGGCGGTATAATGTTTTATTCAAAACTTGTCGAATGGAATATCAAAATACGCAGTTGGTTTTCTTTTTTATTATACAATATTAGCCATGGTTGCAGAAGGGCTGCTCGGTAACAGTTTCGCGAATAGGAGATTTCATGCGGTTTCGGAAGTCTAATAAAGTTTTCTTGAACAAAAAAAAAACTTTTTTTCTCTAAGTTTGGTGTAGAGTCAGAGTCAACAGTTGTTTGAGTAGGTCTTGACTTGTATTGGCTTCTGATTCTAAAACAGCCGAAAAATTTAGATTACCTTTAAGAATGCCGTTCTGGTAGCAAACACCCTTCAGGTAACTAACTATTACCCTTCAGGTAACAATGCCCGGGGGCGCGGTCAAAATCTAATACTCAGAGACGTAGCCCTTAAGGCGTCGTCGTCTCCTTCACGATGTTTTTCCATATCAACGCGCTAGGCCTAGGTTCGAGGCTCCCTCGAGCGACCCCTAGACGCGTTGGTACATAACTACTCTGGGGTAGAGTCTTCCGCTTCCCCGCAGGTCCAATGAAGCTTAATTGGTCGTACTTTTTCGACACAAATACTGTTTTCATAACAAAAATGAATACAATTTCTACGAAATATATTTTATTGGTATAACGTGAATATGCATAATCTTCAAATAATCTTGACCTCTTTAACGAGTAGATAGTAAAAAAGCGTCAGGTATTTCCGTAGAATCGTTAGCGGCTGCGTCGGCCGTGAAAAAAGCTAAAATATTACGTTCGGGCTGGTTACGAAACACGTGCTATTTCAAACCGGCCTCGGGTGCAGTAACACTGTTTATTATAGTATGTATTAGTTGTAATATCTAGTTAGCTACACAGCTAAATAAGGTCTGTTTGTAAAAAATACAATTGTATAGCTAGAATTATTGTCTTTCTAAGAAAACATAATATAATATTACGAGATATAATATACTAGCGGCCCGCCTCGGCTCCGCACGGGAAAATGGTTATTGTGGGTTATCCTTAAGTAGGTATATTATGCATGTATTATACATATAAACCTTCCTCTTGAATTTACTCTATCTATTAAAAAACCGCATTAAAATCCGTTGCGTAGTTTTAAAGATTTAAGCGTACAAAGGGACATAGGGACATAGGGACATAGGGACATAGGGATGGAGAAAGCGACTTTATTTTATACTATGTAGTGATACTAGCGGCCCGCCTCGGCTCCGCACGGAAAAATGGTTATTGTGGGTTATCCTTAAGTATATTATGCATGTATTATACATATAAACCTTCCTCTTGAATTACTCTATCTATTAAAAAACGCATTAAAATCCGTTGCGTAGTTTTAAAGATTTAAGCATACATAGGGACACAGGGACATAGGGACAGAGAAAGCGACTTTGTTTTATGCTATGTAGTGATTTCTGATACATTAATAATACGATGTCTTATAATTCTAGTCAGTGTATTTAAAATTATCAAAGTCAAATTTGAATGAAGGCTTTGTTTTATTTATTTGAAATTTAATTTAATCAAATTCTGCAAACAAAAAGTTGTTTCCAAATTATTCCTTTCTAGGTACCGAAGCCCTTTTAGGAATCAGTTTTCCTGTAATATTTATTGCTAGTTTAAATTAGAAATTCTGAATTGTTTTGCTAATGCCAAACCTTTCCGAACTCGGAATCGGTCGATCTCGGGAATTCTCCACTCCAACGACCCACTCCCGAGTCCCGAGTCCCGAGTCCCGACTCTCGACTATAAATCCCGTTTATAATTAATTTTAGACACGCGGATCTTTCAAAACAATTGCCTGCGTTTGATACCCTAATGTCCCGAAATACACCTTCGAACTCACTGCGATATAGTCCCACTTCACGCCAGTTAAAGGTAAAGTTAAACCGAAGTTAACTTTTAGAACTCTATCGCAGTAACGCTGCTAAACGGGTGCTGCAAGTGCAATGAAATGCAGTTGAAGTTGTTGTAAACAAATGTTTGGCGATCTCTTTCCCACTTATGGAGTTGGAGTTAGTGTGAATGAGTCAGCGGTATCAGGTAGATTGTGGCGGTTGCTCGTGCAGTGTCGAGTCGCGAGCCAAAGGTGGCGGATGTCTGCTTTGCGCTCCTAAAATTACGTATTTATAAACTTCATCGTGTATTGTTTTGATTGTGACTTTCCAACAATTCCAGAATATATCCTGACACATACCTAATGGATTACTTGAGGATGTTAAGAACCAAGTTTCATTCTTAAACCATTGTTTTAAATTAAGTGCTAGTTAGTGTAACCTTGTGTTTGATTGACGTGAGTTTTTCTGTAAGTTATTTTGGAGCGGATGATGTAAGGAGAGGAGGTCCAGGGTTCGAGTCCCGTTGTGGGGATAAAGAGGAACATGCACACGTCAATGATGATGGTGAGTTTGTGTTTGTTTTGTAAGGATGGACGGGCTTCCGTGCTTGTGTTAGTAAACAAACCATTGTAGGCAACGTGCAACGTGAAGCAAGGCAATTTCCAAAGGATGTTTACTGTACATGATCCTAGGAATGTGGTATGAATATTCGTATAGTATTGTATTGTATGACTAAATTAAAAAGAAAAACGAACAAGATTTTTACATTATATCAAATTATATACTTACTGTAAAACAGATATTATATTATTCATTTGTACGAAATTGTCTATAGAATATTCTATAGTAACGAGTTAAACAATTTATTACATAATATCTAGCTCCAACTTATTCTGGACAAGGGTGAACACTGAACAGGCATTAACGTACAATTTTGTAGAGTTTCGCTTTCCTGAGTGGATTTTGATTTACCTACTACATTTTTATACAATACGGGAATCACAAAATCACAACCAAGCAGCTAAGTGTTCAAATTACTTACCTCAATTTTTATGAACGTTCCATCCTTAAACACGACTTTTGACTTAAATAAAACATAATACTAGAAACTCGTATTTTCCTTATCGGTCTAAGTAACGATAAGTAGGTTAGTGACTATAGTGACTATGGGGTAGGTATACTTGGTTAGGTAATAATTATAGTTCACAGAACACGGTTTACGTCTTAGTCTAGAGAAAATCTATAATTTCGAAGTCATTTTAGTGCTTTTACAACATTTCCATTTCGACTGGAAATAGGATTTCTTAACGTTTATTGAATCGGGAGGAATAGAATATAAATTGTGAGTAACACTGCATTAAAGATACAACAACCTATAACAGGACACTGGGCCCGATTCTACGTACCTATTTCGCTCTAACTTCTACATTTAAAAACCATTTAATATCAGAATCTCTTTCTTAAGAATGAAAAGGGATAGGTGATTGTCAACTTAAATTTAGAGACGTCAAACATCGATTTTACACGTAGTTTGCAATAGTTTAGCTAGCATACGAAAAAATCCCACTTAAAATTAAGCTGAATTCGCTAGCTGCGCTCTTATTTTAAATATCTTTCATTTAAAATTAGATTCATTCATCTCCCATCATTTTCGATTCCCATATGAATGAAAAAGACCAAGAACTTAAATTAGGGATTTTAGCGGCCATGCTGGAATTGATTCCACTGCTGGACTAAAGCCTCCTTTGATGTTAAGAGGTGTTACCAAAATCCCCACGCTTATGTTGAGACAGATAGGGGATAGATGATTAACACATGTAAACGCTGCTGTATAAATTTCGGTCGATGAAAAACCACAATGACCGCATTTATCCATTCTTATTTCCCTATGAGTAACATATGTTTTCGCTGTTTTGGATTTGTAGTATCAAAATACCTAACAGTATCGTCGAATCACCTGCATATTCAAGTATTCTATTGCAATTGAGTCAAGTTACTTTGGACTTTGCACTGATTTTATGTTTCATTTAATGTTACAAAAGGGGTTCAGTGCAAATTGTCTTATTATTTCTCTTCATAATAAGATTTTTCTTTCTCAGGATTATTTTTTTAGAAAAGTTGGAACTTTGCAAATTATAACTTACAAAATAATCATCTGAACTACAGATGTCCGCTTAACAAGGATATATGCGTAAATGAAAGTGGCCGGAAAATAAATAATTTAAAAAAATCTACTCAATAGTACTTATAACATCCTTGCTCAAAGTCATACGAAACGTAATTTTTGACAGTCTGTTGTATAGCGAACAGCACCCTTGTCCACATTTAGATCTTTGTATCTCAGTAGGTACAACCCCACAAGCTCGGAAAATGTCAGTGACACGCCGTATGTGGGTTATCATATCACATTTGCATATACAAATTACATTGTGCACTCGATAATGTGATATTAGCACAACAATCATACCGTCATGAATGAATACAGATTGCGATGTACAATTTGCAGTTTGTATTATATTATTGTTTAAATCTAATTTGTAATTTTCCCATATTTTGTAGGTTTTATATCATGATGTCTAGCAGTGGACGTCTTTCGGCTGAGATGATGATATCATCATAAAATATTGCTTTTTCGTTTCCCGAGATCGTCCACTTTCTTTTTTGACTACAGTGTAGTTTTTTTTGGAAAAGGCCTTTTGATTAAAAACGATTATTACCGTACCTTAGTATTACCGTGTTTTATTATTATTATTATTTACCGTATGCAGCCACATTTCATACAAAGCCTTCGTACTATCAAAATTCCACTTCAATATATTACTTTGGCATATAAATGATTAGGTATTATAGGTGTTTTACATGTTACAGTATTGCACACGTTCACACGTTGAGTTAATCAACTTCCAATCGTATGATAAAGTAACTCTCTCAATTTGAGGATTTTCTGATGTGGCGGAGCGTACAACGATGTTACTGAACCAAAATTATCTTTAAAAGTTTGTTGCGAGAAGTTTTCGCATAAAACGAATTAAACTCGATTCATAAATTGTGAAATGTGGTTATTAAAGTCCTCTCCTCAAATTGCAAACTGTAATCTCAGTTAAGAAAGAGTTGGAGGTTTTTATTAAACTGAGTGTAAAACTGTTTCTGTGCAATAAACATGTTAAAAAAATCATCACATTATTATTTACATTATTCAAGTCAACGATGTTTTTTATTTTTTCTATATACATACATAAAGTTGATTTACTTTCCGTTATTATTATTTTTAAATGCACATGAAGGTTCCTAAAAACTTAGCGAAATGTATGTGACGTATGTATGACATTATGTTTGTATTTTGTAACAAATTCGGAACAAATCCATTTGTAATAACTTGGGCCAATTTTCTTAAGTGAAATATTGACTAAAATTGGGTGCATACTAATAATTCATGATAATTTTTATGCCGCGTCACACAATGTAACTTAAATTTTAGTTGAAATGCTTTTGTTTTTATTAGATTTTAATTCTCATACACAAAGTATCTATTCATCTATATAATATAAAACTGTAGAGGTCGTAAATCTCTACATAGAAAAAAAATCTAAAACCGGGTCAGGGGGATGTAAAAAGTGATATAAATATCCAGATATATTTCAAATTTTTTGTTTCTCTGTTTGTCTGTTTGTACGGGATAATATTCGAAACTGTTGCACCGATTTGAATGAAATTTTGCACGATGGTACCTCATATTCCTGGTTAACATCTTAGATAGTTTTTACACCGGGAAAACTGCACGGAAAAGTAAAAAAACAACGCGGGCGTAGCCTCGGGCGGACAGCTAGTGTAATATATGTATATTCATACACAATAGAACATTAAAGTAGCTATAAACAGAGGTAAACAGAGGCTGACAACAATAAAAGATTTAAGAATACCAAATGGCATCTAAAAGAAATGCCTGTAAATTATCTTCTAATGTCGATTAGGTCGTGGTCGGGTCTATTAGTTTTCGATTGTATGTACATAAAACAAAGACCCAATTTCCTAACCTGGATTCCTTGCTGTTCCATCTTATTCCAAATAAATACTACTCCATTAACATAACTCATGCATATTCATTCGTATCGGATTTACCTACACGTCTAGGTAAAACCACAGATTAATGAATAGTTACTAGAGTTGGGTCTATATTAAAACCCATAATTGAAAATGTATATATTGAAAATCCATAATCGATAGATGTCATAATGATTAAAATCCATAATTTTAAAACACATACATTTAAAAGCCCTAAATTTAATACGAATACTGTCAGTATGTATAATAATTAACAAATATAAATTTGACAAATACAGCACACATTTATTAAATTATTATTTTTTATCACCAAAAATGCTGTTTCTCTTATGTTCCTTTTTACCAAAATATCTTAAATTTATGATTTCGAAACATTATAGAATTATGGATTTTAATAAGTATGCTAAATAATGTATTTTTAAATTATGGATTCTAATTGTTATACTATTTAAAGTTATGGCAAGTCTGTTATGGATTTTCATAATAGGGATATTTATGTTATGCAATTTAAGGGGCACCCACTAGAGTTACATAATATCATACTCGTATTCCAAAGAGGAAAGGTTTGGTTGTTTGTTTGTTTCCATCGAATAGTCTCTGAAACTACTGAAACGATTTCAAAAATTCTTTTACTGTTGAGAAGCTACATGATCCCTGAGTAACTTAAAGTATATTTTATTAAAACAAAAAATAGGATCCTTACTAAAACTTCAAAAAGGCACCTAAAATATTCCCAATGGTTGAATAGGCTCCGAAACTACTGAACCTATTTTGGCGAAACTTGGCCCAAAGATACAATAGACCTTGGGAAAGAACATAGTCTACGATTTACCGCGGGAAAATTTCTCATTTCTACGGAAAAAACTGTTAACGCGGGCGGATTTGGCACAAAGAGAGAATAGACCTTGCAAAAGGACATAGGGGAACTTTCACCGCGGGAAAATTCCTCATTCCCACGGAAAAAACTATTAGCGCGGGCGGAGCCGCGGCGGTAAGCTAGTAATGAATAAAATCAAAAACTTCTGTGCCAATTCCAAAAAATCTTTCACCATTATAAGGCTACATTCACCCTGAGTAACATAGGATATCTTTTACCGCGGGAAAATGCCCTTTTCCCACCCACGGGAAAAACTGTTGCGGCGGTAAGCTATATATAATGAAACATTGCCTCATGTGTTTAGATAAGTAATAATAGTTTTCGTAATATATTGAAAATTATTATATCAATTAGACTTTTATACACATTAGGAAACAACACACATAATAATCATACTTAAATGTAACCTTCTTGACAATATTAACTTTTGTCAATGTCTTCAACACATTTTACTCTTTTTTATATAAAGATAACGTTATAATGATACACAGACATTCATTCGTCCTTCCTTTTTTCTTCGCTTTACATTATTACAAATCCATCATCATTACAACTTACGTAATCATCAACTTCAACATCAAATATGAAGAAACCTTATAGTATCAAAATCCACGTTAACAGCCCCACCGAGGGGCTCGAGCCTACCTTGAAATCAGGGTGAATAGGCCTTGTTCGACCACGCTGGTCCAGTGCGGGTTGGTCAACTTCACAAACAACCTTTGAATTACTTCGCTTCGGAGGTGTGTGCAGGTTTCCTCACGTTTTCTCTCACTGTAAGAGCGTAGAATAAACGTAAATAAGAATTTAAAAATATAAAACACATTGGTACGTGCCGAGGCTTAAACCGGTGATCCTCTGAATAGAAGTCAACGGCCCTTGCCACTTGGCCCCCGACCACGACGCTCTTTCAGTGTATCACTGCTTTAATAATCACGCTATAGCCCGAAAACTGATAGCCCTAATTCTATACTGCCACGTTGCGTGATAACCTCCAGTTTGGGCATCACCACCGTTCACCTCGATAATTGTTTAATTGCTGTTTTATTAGAAGCAAGGCCGTTCCCAGGATGTTCAAACAGATACATAATGCAATGTTGTACTAAAACATGTGTTTACGAGTCATTGATAAATGTTACTATACTACTTATTTCACGTTTGTTGCGTGTATTACGTAAACTAGTTTTTTTACCATACTTTTTTCATATGCCATAATTATCATAATTTACAGTCGTCGTGTTTATTAATTTAGCTTTGTTATGTTATTTTTAGAATTTGTATCCTGTTGGGCTAAAGAATGGCGATTAGTCTAATTTCTTTTTCATGCAATACTGGCAACATACTTTCGTCAATACTTTATTACTTTTCCAAGTAACGTTTTCACTTCTTTTTATTTTCTCTTCGATCCAAAATAGTAATAACTTATCAAAACTAAAACTAACTTCTGATTAAAAACATCAAAAATGCTTTAAAGAACCAACCACAGACGAAGAATACAGCAAAATTTTCCGCTATACCATTACGAGTAGTTCTTAAAAATTCAAATGGCCATTAGGGTTGCTACCACAAAGCAGAGACGTGCAGCCAGGTCTGACTATGCATTTTGTAGACTTACTTCAAAGCGTTTTTGATCTCCTTTTGAATTGCCTCAACGTTTTCCTCCATATACTTAGGATTTTGACTATGTTTTACTTTATCATTTTTTTGAGTGCACTGCATTTATTTGGTATTGCATTTTCAAAATTGTTTGAAACATTTACAGCTGTTTCAAATAAAAACCCTTTAAATACCCAGTTTTCGATCATAATAGTTTTGATTATCATTCCCATGTATAAAAATGCCTAGGTTGCGTAAGTTTTGCACGTAGAATCTGCTGCCAGGAAAAAAAACACAGATTCTATTTTGTATCGTTTTGTTGTAGACTATATCATTTTTGTGTAGCGTCCCTTGTAAGCAATAGAATGCATTCTAGGCATTATATTCATAGATTGTCCAACTACTACTTATATAATTTTCTCACGGACGGAAGTAACGTATGTAATGTATGTAGCTATTCTCTTAATAGTTTCATTACCAGCACATTGGTGCACAAGGCCATCGCAAGCCACAGATCGTTCCACACTGTTACTCAGGTAATACGTTCTCTGAGATAGAACACGAACTGCGTAATATTACTTATGAAAGCGTGTACCATTTTACTTAGTAGGATTATCATGTATTACGAAACGTTTTTTGAAGTGTGATCTTTGGTAGTAACAAGATTATCTTGATCGTTTTTTGATAATATATAATACTAGCTTTCCGCCCCGCGGCTCCGCCTGCGCTAACACATTTTCCCATAGGAATGAGGTATTTTCCCGCGGTAAAAAGTAGCCTATGTGTTATTTTGATGTATAAGCTATATTATTGTAAAGTTTCATTAAAATCAATTTGGTAGTTTTTGCGTGAAATAGTAACAAACGTACATACATCCATACTTTTTCGCGTTTATAATATTAGTAGGATGAATTTTGTACTATAGAGTAGAGGTCTATTTTTAGTTAGATTAGAAAATTATGACATTACTCGTACTTATTGAATTTAGTTTTTTCTCGTCGAAAATTGGCAAGGGCAAGTTACTTTTACTATAGTTTATAAGATTTGTGTAGTTTATAAGATACTAGCGACCCGCCCCGGCTCCGCACGGGAAAATGGTTATTGTGGGTTATCCTTCAGTATATTATGCATGTATTATACATATAAACCTTCCTCTTGATTCACTCTATCTATTAAAAAAACCGCATCAAAATCCGTTGCGTAGTTTTAAAGATTTAAGCGTACAAAGGGACATAGGGACATAGGGACATAGGGACATAGGGACGGAGAAAGCGACTTTATTTTATACTATGTAGTGAGTGATAGTGAAGTGTGATTTTGAACAATCTGTGTGACGTCATAGAATACATATAGGTAGCTAGTTGTGATATTATGTCGAATTCAAACAATTTAGAAAACTACCTACCTAATTTTATTTTAACTGCATTTCATACTATGTGTTTTAAGGCCAATTGAGTATTATCTGATACTGGTAATACTTATCGCAGTTTGATTGATAGGCAGATAGGTAATTTTTTAAATAAAAAGTTAAGTGTTAAAGATAATACCTGTGATAAAATATGTTTATCCCTAAACCTAAGTATCTAACTTTTGAAGACGTTCGTGGTTCTGTGTTAAAGTTTAGATAGAACAGTAAACTTGCTTGATTTCAGACAAAATGTAACATGGATTTTAGAAGTAAAATTAAAGTTGTAAAATTGTATCTAACCTCTACATTACGAACTAGTTAAAATTCCATTTGTGATTCAAGATCGCACTGCTTCAAGAATATACACGTTTTATGTCGCTCGTCGAGTTGTCGGCCATGGTCGTTTCACCATAAGTTTAATTTATCTAAGTAAGCTACATAAGGTTGTACTGTACCGATTATAGTATATACTACACATGCTATTGGATTACTTCATACAATCCAGTCACCGGAGAACTTGTTTATGAATGTACTGTCTTACGTGGTCTTACCACCAATCACGATGCCTGTTTATAAATATACGAGTTTGCTTGTAGAATTTAAACTACGGTGACTGTTTTATCATTTTTCAGATTCAGTCAAACACAAAATATTTTATTGCACAATTATTCAAAGTTTGAATGTTTGTTGCACATATTTTTATTTTAATATATTTCATTAAAAATATTCATCATTTGCTTTATTTAGAACTAGCTCTAACCCCAGGGCTTCGCTTGCACACGTTTACTTTAGAACTTCTTTAACCTTTATTTATATGTACTAACTTTATTTAAAAGTGTGTAGTGTAGTAGTGTCTTGGTTGGGTGTGTGTGACCCGTATTGTAGATATAAAATTATAAAGTAATAATAATTAATACAGTTGATATAAATTACCACTTTGGACTGACATTCGACATAGTCTGGAATTCCTTTTAAATTTGGCATTGCAGTATTAAAAACTGTCATCCATCTGTCATGATGCCAGGACAGATGTCAAGGTGTCAAAGTCGTAACCTTGCTACCTTGAACGTTTCGACGACATGGTCGTGTGGGCGATTTTTCTGATCTTTACTCAGTTGAATGTGAGTCATGAGACCTTGTATTATAATCGGGTTAGGTTTACTAGCTGTTAACTGCTTTTAAAATTATGAGGAATTGATGATTTGTGTGTTTTCTTAATTTTAGTATCTATGATTTTATTGTTATACCTACTTGAAGCCTACTTGTGTGTTTATGAATAGTCTCTATCAAGTATAATATATTATCTAATAGTTGTAGGTAGCGCGACCAGTAATTAACGTTAAATGTACTCGTATTGTGACATGTCTTTTTTCTTTTTCTCTCTAATCTATCTGTATACCAAATTCCGTTTTAATCTATCTGTCTAAAAATTAAAGAACTTTAGCTTTAAAAAGATACAAACAAACTATAAGTACACATGTTATATACTATAAGTCTCCCTAAGAAAATAAACAAATATTACATTTATAATAGGGTAAGTAACTAAAATTTTATTTTTATTAAATCCTTACATTATCTATCTATCTATTTAGCCCACATCTGTAAACATCTGGATTCTAGACGTAGGGGTCCTCTTTTTAACCCCTGAAGAAAAAGAGGGCTGTTATAAGTTTGACGTGTGTGTCTGTCTGTCTGTCTGTCTGTCTGTTAGTGGCATCGTAGCTCCTAAATGCGCCAATTTTGATCTAGATTTTTTGTTTGCAAGATGTCACAAGCGAGAGTGTTCTTAGCTATGATCCAACAAAATATTTTCAGGAATTTGAATATTATCAACTCTTTTCTAGTTTTTGAAAGGATCTAAGTGACGGTATTGTGGCGGGGGTCATTACATTTTTTAATTTAATGTTATTGCAGCAAAACTATTATAGCTTTTCTACTTTTTCAAACAAGTACCAGAGTAATTCATACAGACGAGCACATAATGTGATGATATAATGATGCCTAGAGAGATAATTGGATGCGTAATTAACACACAATGAAGCGATCTCAGTGGAATACAGCGCCCAAGGGATCTGCAAGTACTATAGCAGTCCTTGTGAGATAATCCAGTCCAACAAATGTGACAATTTTGCTGTCGTTTCATTGTATGTATTTATTTCAATTGCCATATCAGAGCCCTTTCACACGAGCGATTTTTTTCGGCGATTTCTCGGCGGAGCGAGCTTATTAACCGCCGCGATAACGCCGCGTCTCGCCGCGATACCTAATACGAATATGGTTGTGTACACGCCGCGAGCCGCCGCGTGCTCGCTGCGATTTCGCTCCGCCGAGAAATCGCCGAATAAAATCGCTCGTGTGAAAGGGCTCTTATTATGACGAGTCTTTGTTTTACATTACGTCATGTGCGGTCGATCATTATACAAAATAATGAAAAAAATAATTCATTGTGAGTTTTTTTCAATTTTAAATACACATTACTTATTTATTATTTATCCCATAGTTCGGTTTATACTCATAACTATATTACATGGTAATCCGTGATAATAACTCTTATTTCAAACTTTTGTGATATTCGTTAAGGCCTGTATAAAATATGTCCCCACCAAAGGGCTCGAGCCTACCCTAAATCAGGGTGAATAGGCCTTAGTCGACCACGCTGACCCAGTGCGGATTGGTCGACTTCACACATGAGCTTTGAATTTCTTCGCAGGTGTGTGCAGGTTTCCTCACGATGTTTTCTTTCACCTTGATTTGCATTATATTTATTCTCACCAGTTTTTTTTTAAAGCGGAGGCCATTTTAATTTTCCAACAATAAAGTACCTTGTACTTGTACTTTTTCAAAGAATCAGAGTCTTTGTTTCACACTCTATTTAGCAGTCGTCGTACCTTTTATCACGTCGTTATTTTATTCTTAAGAATGCATTATAATACGGTTCAATGCACATTTACAATTATTTACAAAGCAGTCGGTCCCCCTTTTAACTTCAAATTGATCAATTACTTTATGAATTCTAAATAACTTGAACAAACAGTACGGAGACTTAAACTTGAATGTTTATTAAGGGGAATGTGATTCCCACAAATATTATATAAGAACTATTCTTCTTGCAGCCTTTTTAAGCACTCTAGAAATCATGTTATTCACAATAGACAGTCTCAGTAGTAAAGGTGCACGCCACGTGTTACAGAGGTTCCAAGTTCGAATCCCGGCGAGGCACTCGTCAAACAAATATCATTTTGTGATACTTTCCCCAATTTGGTGACGATACTTCTTGTTCATTCATTTATCTGTGACAAGAGCCGACTGTGGTAAGAGCTAAGTTTTTTAAATTGGTTTTCAGTTCAAAGAGTTCAAAGAGTTCAAAGAGTTCAAAGAATTTATTTTTTAACTTTTGGACATTATTACATCTCTTAGTTATGTCATTTAAATTTAAATTATCTTTTCTGGCGAATTCAAAAATTTGGCTGTCTTCTGTGGAGAAGAGCTCGCCGAAGAAACTCCACAGGCGTTGCATCTTTTAAACATATTTTTACAGTTATTATGATAATAATTACTAATAACAATGTTTTGTAAAGTACGATTGAAAAAGCCTGTCACCCAACGTGTGTCATACGGTCCCCCAAATAATGTATTTAAAAAAAAATACAACGACTAATTTTTTTCACAAATAACGTTACAACGAAAACACTTTCCAACAAAGGAACTTTACTTCAATAAAATTATAAATCAAATAATGTTTCATTATTAAAACCATAACTAAATAATTGTGATTTCTTTATATTTTTATCGTCTTTTAAATCATAATACATATGACCTTTCTCGTGGATAATGTTCCGTATGTAGCGAAATTCTGCGTCATCAGCCGAAACAAATGGACTTTGGACTTTGGCTGAAGATTTGAAAATGAATAGATAGATACAAGACTAATCCTATAAGGCTTTCCTTTTTACTTGTTGAGTTACACAAACTGTAAAAATACCCTTTACAATAAAGAGCCTGCCTATCATAGCAATAAATAAATAGCTCTTAGATAGACTTAAGCTCATCTTGCTCTTTCTTTAACATAAACTTTTTATTTACACTACATTATTATCTATCTTTTCCTATCTATAGGTAAACAATAAAACTGAAGAATCGGCGTGTCTCTAGCTACATTGATTTGCTTTTCGAAAAACTTATTGTAGGTGATGAAGGGAGTGTAGCTGAATACAAAAACACAAGTTTTGAAAATAAATGACCGTCTGTCTGTTTGTACAAGCTAATCCCTGGAACCATTGGCACCCATTGGACCGATTTAAATAAAATTTTGCATGGTGGCATTGGTGTCATCTTATATCCAACGGTCAACATCTTATTTACTTTTTACCACGGGAAATAAAAAAAAGATAACTCTACACAATTTAAGTACTTTCCTTCCTATTAATGCTACTTTACGACGTCTTCTCTCTCACTCTTACAAACGCTAATCTCCTCATAATTTGTTCACGTTATTACCGACACGCAACGTTCTTACGACTATAATAATATAACAAAACAAACACGGGAATCGAACTCCTAATGAGATATGCAGATGCATCTATAATTCACGGCCGTGCGACGTTAATCCTAAGTTAAAGGCAACTGCACGTACTCTGCCTCTTTGAATATTGTATCAATGTTGGGCTATTTGGAAATAAGGCGGTTAGAGCGTGCGAGCCAAGTGGCTAGGACCGTTGACTTCCATTCCAAAGTTCGTGGGTTCATGCCTCGACACGTAGGTACCAAGTGTTTTAGATTTTCGAATTCATATATGTACGTTTATTCGACGCTCTTATGGGAAAGGAAAACATCGTGAGGAAACCTGCACATACCAGCAGTGATTTTCTACACTGTGCGGATCATTATTGTAATGAGCCCAGTCATAAATGTGTTCTAGATAAGTTGTATAATGACATTGTATGTGCCCTAAGCAAGGCGGCTGCGGCTGGGCGAGTAGATCGTAATTCTCATGGTGGGCGTTCGCGAGTGGTTGGGTGGAACAAACATGTGAGAGAGGCTCACTTGGTGGCTCGATCGAGGTTTAACGACTGGGTTAATTACGGAAAGCCAAAATCTGGTGAGGTTTACGATGATATGTGTGAAAGCCGAAAAGTATTTAAATCTCGACTTAAGTGGTGTCAAAATCATCAGGACCAAATAAAAATGGACATACTGGCTTCTGCACATAGTAATCGTGATTTTAAGGGTTTCTGGAAAAATACTAAAAAGGCGGGCCCTCGATCGGGCTTACCAGCGAGTGTTAACGGCATAAGCGATGCTAAGGACATTGCAGACTTGTTTAGGGACCATTTTCGAGTACTTTCGCCTCTAGGGCCGACGCGGGAGGGGATGTGCGGGGCTGAGACACCGGTTCTAGACTTAAAGACCAAGTTTACTGCTAAGGATGTAGCTAGGGTTATAAAATCCATTACTAGAGGTAAGTCACCGGGGCACGATGGCCTCAGCGTCGAGCATCTCCAACATGCGGGGCCTCATATATCAAGAGTCTTAGCAATGTTATACTCATTGTGCGTGAGTCATTCTTATCTGCCGCCTGAGCTTATGAAAACTGTCGTGGTGCCTATAGTCAAAAACAAAACAGGGAATCTGGCCGATCCAAATAATTATAGGCCAATTTCCTTAGCGACAATTCTGGCTAAAGTGTTTGACGGTCTGCTTGAGGCGCAGTTATGCGGGCATTTGAAACTTCATGACAATCAGTTTGGGTTTAGACCGGGTTTATCTACTGATAGTGCTATACTGTGTCTTAAGCATGCCGTCAGGTACTACACAAGTCGTAATACTCAGGTTTACGCATGTTTCTTAGACCTGTCCAAGGCGTTCGACTTGGTGTCCTATGATGTTCTGTGGAAGAAGCTAGCAGATATTAGTTTACCGCTGGAATTGATCAATATGTTCAAGTACTGGTATGGGCACCAGGTCAACGTCGTAAGATGGGCCGGGGCGATGTCGGAGTCGTATCGGTTGGAGTGCGGGGTGAGGCAGGGGGGTTGACCTCACCAACGCTCTTCAACCTATACATTAACGAACTGATCGTCGCGCTCAGCAGCCAGCGTGTCGGCTGCCACATTGATGGTGTGTGTCTCAATAACCTTAGTTATGCAGACGACATGGTCCTGCTGAGCGCGTCGGTATGTGGTTTGAGGACATTGCTGCGAATTTGCGAGTCATACGCCGAGAGCCATGGGCTAAAATATAACACAGCCAAGAGCCAATACATGGTTTTTGAGGCCGGCAAGTCGCGCTCGTTAAGCGTGCCGCCCATCAGGCTATATGGCGTCCCACTGATCAGGGTGGAGCGATTTAAATATCTGGGCCATATAGTGACTTCCGACCTCAAGGACGATGTCGATATAGAGAGGGAGCGGAGGGCATTGTGCGTAAGAGCAAATATGATCGCCCGCCGGTTCGCGCGTTGTTCTACAGATGCTAAAGTTACCCTCTTCAAAGCGTACTGTACCATACTTTACACATGTAGCCTGTGGGTGAACTTTACTCGAAAAACGTACAATTCCCTCCGCGTCCAGTATAATAATGCGTTCCGGGCGTTGGTGGGGCTGCCCCGCTACTGCAGTGCCTCTGGTATGTTCGCGGAGGCTTGCACCGACTGCTTCCACACAACGATGAGGAAGCGGTGCACATCCCTGGTGCGGCGGGTGCGGGCCAGCCCCAATACCGTCCTAGCCATGATCGCGGCCCGGCTTGATTGTACCTATATGCGTAGGTGCTGCGACATACATGTCAATTATAATAATTAATTGTTTTGAATTGATTTTATTCTGTAATTTTAAATTTTAAAATTTTAAGTCAATTTTGTATACGTACTAACATAAATTTTAAGTCTTTACTAACAAAATGGACCAATTTTTTTGTAGTCTGATAAATAAATAAATTATTATTATTATTATTATATTATACCTGAATTCAAAGGTTGTGTGTGAAGTCGACCAACCCGCACTGGGCCAGCGTGGTCGACTAAGCGTTGAATAAACGTATAAATTAACTCCAAAATCGGAAACACACGAAGCTTGAACTTCCAATTTCCGAATAAAAGTCAACGGTCCTACCCACTTGGCCACCGACGCTTTTATTACCGAATAAATTACACATAATATAGAACTAAGTATACAGTAGATATTGTTTTATGAAAATACATTTAAAAGATCTGTGTGTCACGTCACGCATCTAAACACAGGGCTGGCTAGAGAAAGCAGTCGGGCGTGGGTGGAGCGAAGGCGACATATTGATAGTTTTCTTGCGTCAATGGGATAGGCAATTCTATCCTGAGATTTATTGAAAACAGTCATTGTACGAATAATGTTGTTTTTTAGATAGATAACATTGGAATAAAATACAGTACATACAGTGACATCATGAATTTGAAAATTATGAAAATCAGGTTTTAGTTTAAAATATTAATTCGATGTTTATTTTTATTCGATAGTGGATCTAATTGAGTTTTAATTCTTTACCATGATAAATGGTAATGCATTGTTTATGCTGTAGAACTAAACGTTTTTCTTCAAAATATTGCTAATCTCTGAAATTTAGTGCAACAAATATACCTAATCAACTACCCAGTTTTTGAGTATTGAGGTGAGAATGAGTATTGAGTGAGAATTGATTAATTGAGGCCTACTTACTTAGAAGTATCACCAAAGCGGATCACAAAGTTATCTCTTAATTAAATAGATCTTAAAAATCCGATAAAATGTTTCATCTCGCATAAATACCTCATAGACCACACACGAAACTGAAAACACTGCGTCTCAATATTTGTAAAAAAAAAGTAAGATATGTCGAACAGAATGTACAGTAGGCAGCACTTGCGGCTGGACAGGTTGAACTTTATGAGAAAAAGGCGAACCATGCAGAGCGCCGTTATTCCGTAGCAGTAAAAGCGAGTTTTGTAGTGCGAGTGTCCAGCCGCATGTGCTGCTTACTTTACAAGTGCATTTACGTGGACAACAAAAGGCGACTTATCGCGTCTTTATCTAAATGGTGGAGACGCACCCAGCCGCGCACGCGCATTGGAGGCTCACGTGACTGTCGATAAGTGTACCTATGGTAATGTTTTATCGGTTTTGTGACTAATTATCCAATGACCCGATTTTTTTAGTTGTTTTATATTGCTTAGATGACTTTATTAATAATGCAAAGTATGACTGACATTTTATGTACCTATCCATTTAAATTGATTTCGACATTTAAGTTGTTAAATTAATGTAGTTGCTTTTTTGACATAATGATTGTAATTTGTAAGTTATGTATTTATTTTTTGTATGTATAATTTCCGACACAAAGTATGTTGTTTTATGGAATAAATGAATTGAATTGAATTGTTGAATTTTTTTATATACTACGCGTCGATGTATGAGCCTGCCGACTTTTCAAAACTCCTGCGGAGTTTCAGTAATCAATTTTGCGAAACAGTACAAAAATGACTACCATAGAACCTGTTGAGACACATTATGGCTATGGTTCCTTAAAAGCAGTTGCCGGAACCCGTGTGGTGACACGGCAGGCTGCGGGCCAGGTTGGTATGTCACCCACATGTCCAAATTCGAATCCGCACCCCACACGGCATGATAATAGTGTAGTGTAAGTAAGCAACCATGGTATAATTTATATAACCCTCAAGTCTATGGAGACAAAGGGAACATCTTCCGCCGGGCATGGTGGTGAGCCCGGGGACGGTGGTCCAACTGTACTTCTTTAGAACTTTGCGAAACTCTGATAGCGCGTTTCAGGCCTCGGCTTCTAATTGGTCGCTCTTCTAATGACGTATGTGGCGCGCCGCTACAAGTCTTTGGAACATTTTTTTTTTATTTACGGGAAACAAACAGCTTATACTATTACATAGGTTCATTAAGTATTCTTTTATTTAAAACTCACAAACCAAAACAGTTTCCACCAATGAATTATAACATTGTCATAAAAATTACAATTAAAATTACATTGATGTCCTACTTCCGCCAGTACCAGCGCTATGACCATCATTTTTCTTTTTGTCATTGCGTACTAAGACCCCTGTAAAACCGCCATACTGTAACAAATGACCTAAAAATTTATGTCATCATCTCCCGGCCTATTAGGAGAAGACCATGAAAAGCAACGCATTTGAGAGATGCCTGATAGATGCCTAAATATTTTGAGTCTCATAGTAAAAATCCTGCTATTTCAGTTTAAAATACGCGTTCGAAAAAGTAAAAGTGTTAGTAAAATTACAATTCAGTCGTAAGATCGCACCTGTAATCTTTATCGCGCGCTGCGTCGTCGCGGCGGCGGCGGCCGGTGTGCCAGCGATCGGGTATTTTCGGATGTAGATAACCAAACCAAGGACGCTCCGTACGCTGAACAGTCGTTGTTTAGTTTTGTAATTTGGGTCGACTTAGCTAACTAACCGTTTGTCTAGCTAGGCGATATTTGGGGAGCTTTTCGGCCCTTCTTCACCAGAGGAATGCCAGTCTGATGCGTAGCAAGCAATCATGACCGTTCCTTGGTATCGTTGAATTCAGAAACGGTTTTGTAAGATTTTACTTCTAATAAAACATTAAAATCTGTTCAAATCGCGTTGAAAAAATATCTAAACGTATTATAGTAGAAATAACCCCTCCTCCGGCAGTATTCGCTGCTACAATTCTCAATTGCGAAATTAGAGATTTTATTATTTTTTCGCAATCATATCATTTAATTTATTTATTTATTTGTAATATAACATCACTTACAGACTAAGCTAAACATGATGATATTTAATAATGCAGTTAGATAAGTAATAATAATAGTACATTATATGTACTTAACTTACAGTTGTTGAGGGTGTTAGTTTTTCTAGGTACCTACTAGCCGAGGCTAAAAACTTTGGTTCTGAGGTGAAGAATAGATCGATGGTGGAATCATTTTCTAGAATTGCGTTTATTAATTGTATGCCTTTGTGAAGTGGTGAGTGTGATTTAGTTCGGGAGGTTGGGGCGGCTAGGAGTGGGTGGTTTCTGATAGGCCGTAGATTGTATGGGGACTTAGGAGGAACATAGAGAGGAACTTGGGATAAAAACGACGGGTTTGTAACTTGTCCTCTCAATAGCTAATTAAATCAGTGACGAATCAAGAGAACTTAGTATCGTGGTGAGTATTGGATAAACCCTCCTATTCCTGCGGTTGTCGTATGAAGCTACTAAAGATACATGCCTTGGAAATAAGTTTCAATATTTTACCCTAGGTGTGTCACTAACAACAAGCCCTAGAGTATATAAATAAAAAAAAAACTGGGAGAAATAGAGCACGCATAACCAAGTATGCACCGTAATCACAAGTATGCCCCGATTCGTCACCACGCGCAATCAGTGTCAAAACATTACGAAAGCGTTTTATATCTGCTTGCGATTGGCACAAAGACGCGGAAGAGATACGCGTGCCCTATGCCTCCCAAATTTTGTTTTTTACTCCAAGCAACAAGCCATCCAGCTATCTAGATAGTAAAATTTCATAGGCAACAAACTGTATCATACCAACCACCCCTTAAACCCAACCCTTTAAAGCTTTTTAGCTTGAAGGTTAGTTCGCCCGAAGTACTATTACTATTACCTATTTTATGATATAGCCTCTGATAGCAGAAGCCAATATTTGCCCACCTCCGTAATAATCCAATAAGGTGCTGTGATAATATCGGTTATTGATTTAAAGGCGTCGTTAGCCTCGGGAGCTGGCGGCATTTCAAGCTTGCTTATCTTCGGGTGATCAAATATTGGATTATTGGTCGAAAGAAAATATTTAGGAAATTGACGGTAAGGTAAGTTTTAAAAATCCTTATCTCTGCTTCTGGCTTATCGTGCTTGTGCCTTGACGATACACCTACCTCTGGCGGTTACATACTTATTTCTCACTATGACGGCCCCGTAGCTTAGTTGGTAGTACGTCTGCCTTCGAAGCACAGGGTCGCGGGTTTGAATCCCGCCCAAGGCAAACATTCACTGAGATGAGCACTTGTGTTTGCCATGAGTCTGTTCAAAATTCAAAGATCAAAATGTGTTTATTCGAAGTAAGATCTTACAAATCACTTTTCGACGTCGAGGAGAGTTCACCATTTGGCTTTCTTCTGTGGAGAAGAACTCTCCGGAAGAAACTCCACAGGCGTTGCATCTTTTCAAAATATTTTTACATAATTATTATTTTATACAATTTGATTAATATAATATAAAAAACGTCTGAATCTTGTATATTTATATATGTATGTATATCAACTGCCTGACACCCATAGTACAGGCTGTGCCTAGTATGGGGTCAAATGGCCGTGTGTGTGATATCCCTACATATATATTTTTTTTATTATTATTGCTGTAGATACGACAGAATATAAATTCAAGTATTTTACCAAATTTGCCTTAATGTTCATCTAACACTGCCATAATCCAAAGGCCATATTGAATCGTATTGAATAAAATAGATAAATATTTTACAATTAGATTAAAACTGTTTAAATTTTGGATTCAACATGGAAACAGTATGGAACGAACGACTAACTATTCCGAACAATGGCTTTTAAAGTGAAATAACCCCCAGAAAGAAGCCGTGAATAAGCGCCCGCGCATGGCGGATGCGTCGCTGCGCGTGCGTCTAAAATTAACACGTCACGGCGTAAAAAGCGCAGTAGTGCACGGCGAAGCTGTTTACATTGGGCCACTTAGGGACGGGAAATGAAATCGCTAGTGTCGTGTTCACTGGTGATTTATTGTTCCTGGGAGATTTAGGAGATTTATAAAAGTTTTGCTAATTTTGTGCCAGTTTAGGCGACTTTTTATAGTAACGAGAGTATACTCCCTTTTGCTGAGCTTTGTTCGGTCAAATGCGAAACACAAAAATTACTATTGCCAGCTCACAAACTCTAATATCAGTATTTTTTAGGCGCCTAGAATTATAATACAAATAAAAATAATAATAATAAACCTTATTATCTTTAAATGTAGGTACTGTATTAGTATAGGTACACCTAATTAAGATGTTTTTATACTTTGTATTTATATTTTTATTCGTTGCAACTGAACAAATTAGATGAAAAAAGTTATAACATGGTTGGTTGTTGTATATAGCAATTTATGCGCAGATGTGCCTGAGTGACATTTAATTACTGTTAGCTATGTCTTGTTTGAATTGATCGATAACTTTATATCATCACCTGTATGAAACAATTTAAACAAAAACTATTATCTAAATATGTTACTGGCAAAATAATCTAAAGGTGTACGGTATTATATGACGGCCCCGTAGCCTAGTTGCCTTCTGTAGTATCTGCCTTCGAAATGTCGCGGGTTCGAATCCCGTCCAGACCAAACATTCGTTGCGGAAGGGCTCTAAAGTTTATTAGAACTCTATATTTCCTAACTTGAACGCTGTTTGATTAACACCCATAAATTGATTTCGAATGCCGGTAGTTCGGAATTAGGCAAATATTTACAGAGTTCACAGTGGCTTATGGCGGCCTTAATCGAAGACGCAATTAGTATGCTCGGCCTATTGACAAGGCAAACTGACGTGGATTAGTGATGGGGCAAATGGATAGGGCTCATATTGTATCTGCTAAAGAACAGTCTACAGCTGGACTAAGCTTATCCCACGCCTCTTCCTTGATTGAGAGATGTTGCGGTATCTAATCACTATGCTATCCAGGCAGGTTGGGGATTTTCTAAGTAAGATTCTTTCTGCCATAAAGAATCTTACTTATTACTTATTAGAAATAATCTTTGTGTAATTTGTTTGATTTGAACTATCTCAATATATTATATAGTTATCTTTTTAGGATGTACAGTCTCCTGCAAAGAAAACGGACCCCCCGTCATAAGCGGTGACTTCCCGCCGCTTACGATAGGGGGGTCCGTTTTCTATGCAGGAGACCGTACCTACAAGATTTTTTACTTTTTTCTACGTTATTTGAGTACCTACATAGAGTGTAGCAATTTAGTTCTATGATTTTATATCTTACCTTTTTTAGGATGTACAAGATTTTTTACTTTTTTCTACGTTATTTGAGTACATAGAGTGTAGCAATAAAAATTGTAGATTTTTTTGGTGTAGCGGAGTGTCGCCCCCTAATAAATTGTAAAGGATATTTTGTGTTAAGACATTTAGCGTTTAGAACATTTAAGCGTTGATTTTGGACAATAGTTGTTTCGAGGGGATTTTTTTATATCTGCAGATCATTCTTACATCACTTAAATATTTGTTTTATCGACATTCAATAACAAAATGTTGTTTGTATTCGTATAGTTGCCAGTTATTTAATAACAATATGACGTGACAGCAGTTGTTTAACGCCTATAACTACAGTGAATAAACTATTATGTTTTCAATAGTTTTAAAAGTAAATATTTACACAGGTTGATGAGTTGATTCTTTGTATCGCTTAATGGATATCTTTTAATTAACATTTTATACCAGTTCGATACAAAGTTGTGAAGAGCAAAATAAAGAATTATTATTATTATTATTATATCAACATTCTTCTGATACTAAATAAAATAGTGACTCTGCGAGGTCTGTAGGCACATTGCGAGTCAGTTGCAAAAAAATAATAAGAATGTAAATCTTTTCCAATTCGCCTTTTTGACGTCAGATAAGCATATTATGAAACATTTGGCGTATATTTTACAAAAAAATACTTAGTCGTTTTCTATCTGGAGAAGCCCAAACTTGGTATGTTTAGATAAAAATTCATGGATTATTACAAAACAGATACACGAAAGTATTTTTGCCCATCTGATACGAAGAGTAAAAAAATCTCTTTTTATTGTTAACCACGGGAAAAGTGTAAAAAAGTGTAGTACTACGCAGTTCATACTTGTTTGATTATACCACAATGGGCTCAATTCTGCCTGGCCGCTAAAATATCTAAAAAGTTGTTACGTCTCTTTCACGTTCTTAAGAACGAGAAGGGACAGGTGATTGCCAACCTACATTTAGACACGTCAAACTTCGATTTTACGCGTAATTTAGCAGGAATTTAAAAACAT
This sequence comes from Teleiodes luculella, assembly GCA_948473455.1. Taxonomy (NCBI): domain Eukaryota; kingdom Metazoa; phylum Arthropoda; class Insecta; order Lepidoptera; family Gelechiidae; genus Teleiodes; species Teleiodes luculella. The sequence goes on from OX419593.1 coordinate 4,872,133, forward strand.
CCCGACTAAATTAAGCTAAATTTGACAACTGCGCTGCTTATTTTAAATATCGTTCATTCAAAATTAAATTCATTCATCTCCCCTTCCTTTTCGATTCCCATATAAAATAAAAGAGAGAACAACTTAAATTTAGAGATTTTAGCGGCCACGGCAGAATTGAACCCAATGTAGATCTTGCATGGTGGGTGCCTGGGTGGTGCTAATCAATCACTCATCTGAACAGCAAATTGGCCATGCTGTGATTGGTGTACGTACACAAGCACTCCATTCAGTGGCTTTTTGCAATAATTAGCAGTTTTCAGATAATAGGCTCATCAGTTTCATAATAGGTTTCGCTTGTTATTCGCGAAGTAAAGATCAGGTTTCTAATTTTATAGGTACTTTCCAATATGTAGGGGAAACCCGGGCAAAGTGAATACCTTAAGCTTTATATGATTATTATTGTTTAGATATAACAAAGGAAATTGTAACAAATATTTATAATCAGTCTTTATAAAAAGAACTTTCAGAATTATATAAAGTTTGCACTTAATATTAATTAAATTTTTAGTTATAAGACAAATTTACAACAGTGGATTAATATCCACTTTGCCCAGGACCCCGGGTAAAGTGGATAGCGTGCCAGGGTAAAGCGAATAACAACGGTATTTGGTCTGAAATTAAACTTACAAACAAAATTAGCATTGAAAATTAGAGGAACATATTTAAATCAACATTTTCTGCTCCAAGTCTAATTATTGCAGTTATGACATATAAACTCAGTACTGCCTTCGAAGGCTGAAGTCTTCATGACACCACTGAGTACAAATACTACATTGTATCCAGTTTTCCGTTGGCTGATCATCTTCTTCAATGTACATTTCACCACAGAAAATGCATATAACATCATAAAATTTCTTAATTTTCTTCTGCTTTTCATTGTCTTTTGTAGTAGAAATTCAGTAGTAATACAGTATCCACTTTGCCCGATCCACTTTGCCCTTCGGTTACATTTTTGAGATTATCTCAAGTCATGAATAAAGCGGTGAAACCAAACTCGTCATCTACACATAGTTTGAAGCTTCATAATCATGCATTAAATCCTCGTCATAACCAAAAACATAACACAAATAACATTATAGTTATAAACGAAAGACTTAGCTGTGTAAATTAATATTTTTCGTACAAAAACACACTTTATCCACTCAATGGTGACGCGCGACGCAAACTCGCGCCGAAGTACTTGCCGCACATTAAGTGGCAACAGTAGACCGTGGCTATGACAACGCGGCTGCCGGTCAAGGCATAATTTGGGAGTAGTGGGGACTATTCGCTTTGCCCGGGGTATCCACTTTATACGGGTTTCCCCTACCTATTTGTTTTTGCACAATAAGTTCGACAATGTAACGGACATGAAAGATGATTTTTAAATAAGTTACGGATTTCAGCGTTTCATTTTTGTTTTTAGTATTTTTATGTTTTTTTTTTTTGTGGCGTAATTTTAGATTTTAACCTATTCGGGTGGGATATTGCGAATTCATAGTTGGTCTGCAATCATATCAGCGTATTACTAATTTTTTATACCACTACTACACTCGCTCGCTATTTCTGCTATTCCTGCTAGTTCTATTCTATGGTAGAATTAAATAAAGCCAGTGTGATAAAAATCCGTCAAAATGTGACAAATCCGATATATTGAAATTACCAGGGTTTGTGAAATAGGTTAACCTCGAAACCCACTCGATAAGCAAGCAAGCATTCAAATTACCTCCAATGGAACGAGAGTGTAGGCACGACAAAACTATGTCTTGTCACACAAAACATTATCCTACCCCGGCAGCAGTAATCTTAATCAATACGGACTTGGCAAGGTTGACGAAATCTTTAAAAGCATTTTTTTGTTACAATTCATCCTCTCAAGTTTATCATACTAATATTATAAAGAGGAAAGATTTGTATTTTTGGGTGTGTGTATGTGTATGTTTGTAATGAATAAACTCAAAAACTACTGAACCGATTTCAAAAATTCTTTCACTATCAGAAAGCTACATTCACCCGGAGTAACATAGGCTCATTCCTACGGGAAAAACTGTTAACGCGGCGGAAAGCTAGTATAAGTAAATAAGTAAAGTGCATAATTATTTGTTTTCATCGTGGAGTGATAGTGATAGCGAGTCAGCGGCGCAGTCGCACGGTAAATCATTTCACTTTACTATGTCGGATCGCGTTCGATTTCACTGCATTCTCACTCTAGGGTTGGAAACGAAGATAAATTAAAAGGATTTGCTACAGTTTCAATAAGATATATGCTCTATAAATACTGTGTTGTTTCATAGGTAATAATTTTATATTGATATGTAGTTTTTTTACAGGAATCTTCCTCAGGGAAGGAAATTTCTATATCTGAGCGTGAAATACGCGAAAAATTTCCTCAAAACCTAAAATTTCGGAAAACTGTATCTAAATTATTCTAGACTAGTTTTCCACCGCGGCTCCGCCCACGTTTACAGTTATTCCCGCGGGAATAAGGCATTTTAAAAGGTAGTCTATATTACTCAGGGTGAATGTAGCTTTCTAATGGTGAAATAATTTTCGAAATCGGCACAATAGTTTTTGAATTTCTTCATTACAAACATACACACACACACACACACACGCACACAAATACAAAGCTTTCCTCTTTATAATATTAATATGATAGTATTATGATTTTACTCTAGGATGAGAATTGTGACATAATAAAGAAAAGAGCTTTCTCAAAACACCACCCTGCGACACCCCTGGCGTGTGCACCCATTCGCATCGACTGATTACGAACGGGCTAAAAGTGCAATCATAGGTGACTAATAAATTCACCACTGTTAATGAATGTTGGTTCTTATACCGTACAAAAAGTTAAGTATTATTCCTACGGGAAAAAATATAAAACTGGTACAGAAATTTAGGATAAATATATCGTCTTCCTTTTTTGGATGAAACATTGTTGAAAAGACCTCGCTCTAGGGTTGCGTTATGCGAAGTTACAATTTACAAAATTACATTTGAAGTACAGTGCGTAGATTGAATGATTTTGAGACATTAAATTGTAGTGTCGTTTACTCGTAATTGTAAGCGGTTTGAATAATCAGAGCCAATCGAGTGGATGTTTCTTGCCGACAAACAGTAAATAAAGCACACCTTTTTTAAAAATCACCTGTTTTTATTCTGGTTTCATCTCCGCTGCAGTATTCAGTCTCCTTTATTCGTTCATGTCCGAATGGCGTCCAATTCGATTCGTAGAATTGCATTCGCTTTTGCGAAAACGAATTCGTTTTTCGTTAAATTGGATTGAAGTGGGAATTACGAGTTTTTCGGTATTTCCCGGCAATGTGTTGGAAGCGCTGAAAATTGGAATTCAGCGGAGTTTGATTCACGATTTTATTGTTTGTCTCCGCACCGGTAGATGTTCGTTGAAAGTATTTTTAACCTCCGACAAAAAAGAGGGGTGTTATAAGTTTGACGTGTCTGTCTGTCTGTGGCATCGTAGCTCCTAAACGGATGCGCCGATTTTGATCTAGTTTATTTTGTTTGCAAGGTGTCACAATTGAGAGTGTTCTTAACCATGATCCAAGAAAATATCTTCAGCCATTTGAAGTAATGGTTTTGTGTCGGTTTTTTTTTTAATTTAGTGTTATATGAGTGTCTCTCTCTACTGTTAACATGTTTTTTATTTTGGTCTTTGTAGTAGATCGGTAGACCGTCCACCTTTTGTTTTGTTTAACACTCCCTAGTTTTTTGAGACTTTCTCTATTTTGTAGGATGTACCACATGATTATTTGTAAATCTATCTCTAATATAAAAATTAATCGCAAAATGTGTTGGTAAGCGCATAAGTCAACAACACCTAGAGCAATTAATTATACCAATTTTTTTTTATGTTCGTTGAGGTCCAAGGATGGTTCTTACAGAGAGATTTTTTTTAATACCTCATTCCCACGGGATTTTTTTTAATCCGCGGGGCGGAAAGCGTTGTATTCGTTACATGATGCCACGTGCAGCTCAGTAGCTAACGTAACGAAACTTAACCTAAGATAATAATATACCTATTCTTAAGATAAATATGACTCGCAAATGCTAAATGTTTTAATGTCCGATGTTTATTGCTATAACTATCTTTACTAATATTAGGTACATGTTAAAATATTCTTATGTAGCACTTGTGTTGCTATCCATTCTGTGGTAGCACATGCTCTGCCTAGTTTACTTGTGAGATATAATATCTCCCTACATAATATTTTTATTTATAAACCTAACCTTATAATATTTTTTACTATAATAAGCATGAATTTCTAGAGCTTATAAAGTAATCTAAATCAATTTCAATGTAAACTAAGGCAAAGAGTAAATAATAGTACAGGTACTAAGGTACTTAAGTTCCTTCGCTTGAAAAGCTTACTACAGTCGCTCGTCAAACCTTCGCCTCCTGTTGCCTAACCCTGCCTTATGTGCTTAGGCGATAAGGCCCTAATCTCTCTTAAACCTATAGCTAATATTAGCGCTTCGGCATCCGAAGGATGCGTGATCCATTTTTGGGATAAAACGCGCTTTTTGTTTGTCGAACTTGGTTTTAAATCATTCTTAAAAACTGGTTACGGTGACCGTTCGTTCGTGGAATAGGCCGAATGCTATTCACGTGGTTGCTATTCGGGCGGGTGCTCTAAGTGAAATATCTCCAAAAACTAAAAGGAGATTGCTCAGTTTTTTGGTAATCCGACACTTACCCTGTATTTTTGTGACTTGAGTCAAGTTGGCGATATTTATAAGACCATGTCTTCAACACTTGCTTCATGACACGTTTACTTGCCAGCTTGCGACGTAAAATATAGTCCGCTTGGCAAAACGAGGTGCACTTTATTGCACGAGCTGCAGCTAGCTTTACAACGAGACGTGTTAATAATGGATCAGGCACAAGGGAAGCCTTTGCAAACTGTTTTCATGAGCTTGCGTTTACAACCCTCTTGAACTTTGTTGTTAGGTTATGTAGACTTCTTCAGAATAGAATAGAATCATCATTAGTTATATTATATGTATGATTGATCACAGAAACGAGACAGGGTAGCTTGTAGAATGAGTAGCTGATAGGATTTAATATGCAACAGTGACCCATCATAACAAAAAAAGGTAATTAAGCCAGCACACGCAGTTAGTAAATTACCTAGTAACAGTTTTGGCGTATTTTTCTACAATTTTATAAATAAAACTAACTTTCCGCGTCCACAGTTTTTCCTGTGGGATTGAGGCATTTTCCCGCGGTAAAAGATAGCCTATGTTACTCAGGGTGAATGTAGCTAGCTTTATAATGGTGAAAGAATGTTTGAAGTTTTTGAGTTTATTCATTTCTAGCATACACACTAAAATACTAATCTTTCCTCTTTATATATTAGTACGATTATGATTAAACAACAAAATACTGTGCACGTCTATTTATCTGCTAATATTACATACATATCTAATTTGTGTCCCCCTTTTTGAAATCAGATGAGCACAAAAAAAACTTTATCTGCATTCAAACTTATCACCCAAAGGACTAAACAAAATCATGTATGTACTCTTTGTTCGATGCAATATTTAAAATGTACACTTTGCTTTTTCCAAACATCAGCATAGGGACACAGAATACCAAATTGATATCAAAGCCGCTTGATAAGGAGTAAACTTCACTGAGCACACATTGCGACACAGGGATCGTTACAAAGAGATGATGGTGAAACAATATCTGTACTTTACTTTACAAAGAACGTCTCTTTGTATCGAAGTTGAGTACGAATTGAGCCCTACAAATTCACCCATTTTTTCATTCCAGACTTTGGCATTGTGCTAGGATGCAAGCTTTACGTAAAAGAGTTGACCATGCGAGCGAGGGAGCAACTCCTGTTCAATTTTAGAACAGAATCTATGGCCGGGCTTGCACTGGTAGAATAGGCGGTCGAGTTAGCCGGTAGAATAGAAAATAATATATTTAGTACATAATTCACAAAAATGATATATCAAATAGCGAACAATAGCTAAGAAATGGGTTTAAGTTATTTATATAGGAATAATAGGAAGACCAGCAGCTATGCTAACTGATTACAAAACATAAATACAGATCTCCACACATAGGCAACATAAAATGTAAATAAGAAAAGTTCACACACACACTCAGAGGTTCACAAAGCATCACGTACTAATGCTCAGCTAGGAAAAACCTTCCGTTTAATAAGCGTCTTGCCGAATCGGAAACAGTCTTAAAAAGGTCAAAATCTTAGTCTTGAGTTGAGTTTGAGTTTTGGAAGTTGGATGGGATCATTATTACGTAAGTTCAGTCAAGGAAACTAGAATTTCTAACTAGAATTTAGGCCAACAAATCCAAGGAAATAATTTTGATCCGCGATTGCTCTTGTAGCAAGCGGAAGAAGGTGGTGTGTCAAAAGCGGCCTTATTTGTAAGGTAGCAATTTCTACCAAGCAACCTTATTGTGCCGTACTCTACTGGCTAGCTCTACCGCCTACTCTTCCCGTGTAAATCTGGTTTATAAGCAATTTTATTTTGTCTTCCTTGGTTCTTGCATTAACGATGAGCATAGATAGATATATTTTTTTAAGACAAGTAAAGCCGCTGTCACTGTTCTAGGAACCGGTAACAAGGTACCGTTTGAAAAAGTGAAACCGGGCGTCTATCGGGAGCTTTGCGATATGTAAATGGATGAGATAAGCCACTGACACGAATAGTAGACGAGTGTGTCACTTTGAAAATACGCATCCGATGTGGCTAGCCACACACAACATGCGCAAAACATTACGTTTTAATGCCATATCACATTACTCATTACTTTCGAAAAGGTGATATCACCCCGTACTATTACACATCACCCTAAACATTACCCGAAATGTTGAATGAAATTTGTTACTTAGTACGAAGAAATGCTCTGTAGTATTCCGTACCGTCAGCACATATTACTTTATCATAACATTACCTGTGCGCGACAGTATTACTCGAGTCAGATAGCACACAAAAAAAGTGTTTTTGTTTTTATTTTTCAAGAAACTAACTGACCCGAAAGAAGTTGATTTTCTTCCATAATAGCTAATGTGTGATGTGTATGTGTACTGGTTACAATACTCGCGTAATGTGTGATATTGCATTACCTTTTAGGGTGATATTACTTTTGTGATATCATACGCATTTCCTACACATCTCCAAACACGCCGTTGACTTCCATATGGATTGGAAGTTCGCGGAATCGAGTTTCGGCACGTAACCATGTGTTTTCTTCGTGACATAAGAGCTATAGTAGCCCTGCCGTATATCGCGCTTGACAGAATCTAGAGCTTCTAGTGCGTAACCCTGTAACGAGGTGCATTGCGTGCTACCTCATTGCCACGTTTTCTACTTCATTTCTCATCTCATTTACCATTTTCGTCTAAATTCAAATATATTTAATTTTGGAATTCATTCAAAATCATCCGTCAATCATCCATTTTTTATTATTCATTCCTACTTTTACTCCTGGCCACGAACTACGTGGCCATTTCCCAAAATGTAATTATTTTCAAAATATAATATTAGTATACGTGATTAAAGTGTGTGCTATTGTGGATATATTATTCTTATTATTTGTGCATCTTCTAACATCTTCATCTTGAACGTAGTTGCCCCGCAGGCTCGTCCAGGACCAAGGCGAGCCGCGGGTGTAACAACCCTATAGCCTACAGGCCACATAACACTAGTACTCAGGCTCCAGGCTTACTACGTATTTACCTGTAGGTAAATTATTGATGATCAGTAAATAATACTTTAAAATCACTATCACTACATAGTATAAAACAAAGTCGCTTTCTCTGTCCCTATGTCCCTATGTCCATATATCCCTATGTATGCTTAAATCTTTAAAACTACGCAACGGATTTTGGTGCGGGTTTTTTTAATAGATAGAGTGATTCAAGAGAAAGGTTTATATGTATAATACATGCATAATATACTTAAGGATAACCCACAATAACCATTTTCCCGTGCGGAGCCGGGGCGGGTCGCTAGTTTGCTATAAAGTTTAGAAAGTTACATAAATTCAGAGATCACTTGACAAACCAGTCATCAAAATTGAGAAATCATATAAAAGAAAACAATTTGCCAAATTCAATTTTAAAATCGAAGTAATTAATTGGTTTCCTATTCTACTTATAACCGGCTCAGAACTGGGACTCGAACTGACGACCCGTCTTAACGAGGGCATCGCATCCTGCCAATAGCTTTTACGCTTGTGTTACATTATAATAGTAATGGTTTAATCACCGGTCCAAAATAGATTATTATGACTGACTGAACTAGAGCAATTATTATATAGAGCATAACCCGTTTTGTTTATGGTTATCTTGTTATATTTGTATTATTTTTTACAGATTTCGTCTGTTTGTGTATTATTTTAAAGTCGAAGCGATACAATTTTGCTTCAAGTTTGATAGAAATGATGGAAAAGTAAAAAACATCTTCCTAGGCATATTTTTAAATTACACCCATATTTATCTCTAAAAGCAAGTAAAACAGTAAGAATATTTAATTTACTAAACAATCAATTCACATATTCTTTGCATTTAGGTAAACAAAGGTATTGTTTCGTATTTCAAATTAATTAAAAAATAAATTAAACAAAAAATAAGAAAAAAATGAACATACGAACCATTTACTCAAAGGTACAGTCTCACAGATTGACAGAGACGTAGGTCGTTACAATTACACAATTAATTACGAGACGAGTGTCCCTTCCTGTTTCGTTACACGCTTCAGTAATTCAGTCCCAATTAATTCAATTAATTACTACCGGCCCAATTGGTGAACGGCGATGAAATTTATCGCAATTGGAAAAATAATCTTTATAAAGAAAGTGAGTGAGTATACTTTTGTTCTGGAAAATTCTCTCTGTAGTTCATATTGTTTATATTATTTTATTACCAACTGCAAAATAAAATTATAGTAGCCACCACATGCGGCTGGATACTATGAATTCGAGAGCGCCGTTATTCCGTAGCAGTAGAGGCGAATTTCGTAATACATGTGTCCAGCCGCATGTGCTGTCCTTTTTTCCTTCAAGTTCTTTTTTTACTTTAAACAAAGCTTTAAACTTTGATAAAAATCTAATTTCAACAGAATTATGTAGGTAAATGATATCAGTCAGAAAATAAACTATCATAATTGAAAGTTTCATATTTTCAAAACCACGGAAATCATAAATAAACGCCTTTGTTAGTGACCCAAAAACCGAATTTACTTTACAACTTCCTTTAAAAAAGTTAGTCTAGATCTAGATTTGCACCCTGAACCTAATTCCGAGACGTAACACTAGCCAGAACTCGCTGAACTCCGTTAAATGAGTTTATTTCCGTTCTTCTGGTTTCATTCATTCACTCCCATTCATTCGTTCTCGTTACAGCTCTCAGGTAATAAAATGGATTAGGTCTGCTGGGAGTTAAGACCTCAGTAACTTTAAATAACTTTTGCTTAGCTAAAAGAAAGAGAAATTTTCAGTCAAGTAAATTAGGCGGGAGAAAGTTTCAAAACGATCTAAGTGAGTTGTGATTAGTACAAAACAACTAAACCCAGCTGAGCTGATTTCAGGGTAGGCTATACTCGCCTATACGTGTACCCCTCGGTGGGGACATAGTTGTAATGACTTATTAAGTCATGAATAGACTAGGCTTTACCATTCACGAATATACAGCTTACGTTTGTTATAAGATCTAAGAATTTAGTATTTTCGTTTTTATCTATGCCTGCCTATTTCGTTTCTATATTATATTTTGTAGAAGATTATGTTAAAGAACTGTATTATAGCGATCATTAGCAACATAGGATGAAAAACTATAAAAGTAAATAAATGAGTCATTTTTAGGGTGTAGCTCGCGGCCATACTTAATGATCTGGAATTACAAAGACTTAACCGGACTTGGCCATTTTTCGTACCACCTATAAAAAAAACATTTCATAGTTTTTAGCTCTCAAACTTATATACTGGCAAAAAGGTCATCAAATTACTGTTTAAAATAATTCAAAAAAATACTTTTCTATAACATCCAAACATTTTTCCAAGCATATATAATATACCAAATTTTTAAAGATACGTAATTTTTACAGTTTTTTTGCTAAGATTTTTTTTCATTTATATAATAATATGCTACTTGTGATGAAGCACTTATAGGAATTCTAATCGATTTACTTTTCCTTGAAGCAAAGAGTCATGGGCGTCATTTACGAATATTCGTTACTTAAGAAGATAGGTATTATCTTAAGATTTAAACACTAAAAATGTTTTCAATTTTAGTGATGGTAATTCGCAAGTTAGATTGTAAGTTACATTAATTTTTACAATGATTATAAAAATATACATCATTGACAGCTCATATTATATGTCCCCACCGACGGGTTCGAGCCGACCATTCTTGCCCAGTGCGGGTTGGTCAACTTCACACACAACCCTTGAATTACTTCGCAGGTGCGTGCAGGTTTCCTCAAGATGTTTTCCTTCACCGTATGAGCGTCGAATAAACGTACATAGGAATTCGAAAATCAAAAACACATTGGCGCGTGTAAAAATATATACACCAAGGATAAATACATAAAAAAATACAATATATGACAATAAAAGCGTATATAAGCTTGTATACGGGCGTCCTTATTGCTGAGTTAGTAATTTCCAACAAGCAACAAATCCCTCTACCACAATACAACCCTTCAACCGAGAACAGAAAACATCAGGAGGCCCTACATCCCAATTTGGGATAAAATACAATTTCCTTAACTTTATTTTGACGTTAATAACCGAGTGCCTCTTGACAAAGGCGAGCCAGATAAAGACGGTTGCGTAGCTTTTCAGCCAAGAGCCGAGCTTCCAAACATGGGTGGGTCGGTTACTGTGACGTGTGAAGGCGAAGAACTAACACTATTCCATGTACAATGATTGTAACTGGTGATCCGAATGAAAAGAAGTTGCCAAAATAAGTAAAATTTATTAAATTTTGTAAGATCGAAGGGTAGATTCAGGCTTCATTGAAGATTTTTCAATCTTGAACTCTATAAATTTGTAACTCTATAAAAGTAAAGACAAAAGGTAGACTAGTGACCCAAATTTCTCAAATTTTTGTAAAATTTATTTATATTTTTATTACTAGTATTGTTGGTTTTCAAATTTAAACCTAACACAGGTGACCTAACCTAAGATTAGACACGTTAAAATCAGAAACAAACGTGTCCATCCATTGCTTTCTTATCGCGTCGGTTGTAAGGTTAACCATCCATCCGTTACTACCATTCATTCATTTATACGCTTAATAATATAGTATAACTAGCGACCCACCCCGGCTCCGCACGGGAAAATGGTGATTGTGGGTTATCCTTAAGTATATTATGCATTTATTATACATATAAACCTTCCCCTTGAATCACTCTATCTATTTAAAAAAACCGCATCAAAATCCGTTACTTAGTTTTATAGATTTAAGCATACATAGGGACATAGGGACAGAGAAAGCGACTTTGTTTTATACTATGTAGTGATGCACGTAGATAAGTACTTCGTAACTACTTTACGAAATTTCCTACCTGACCTACTCTTTGAACACCTCTAACGCTGTTATTCTGCCGGAACCTTACAAGAACTTGCATATTTTACCCAAGAGATGTATCAGAAATATTTCGCCGCAGCTCCCACTAAGAAAACACTACAGTTTAGATGATGGAGAGGCTTGATAAGGTTCATTAGGCGGCGGACAAAGGCGGGCTCCCTCAAGCGTCTCTCCTCGAGGATAACGCGGAGTTTGACGTAAAATCCGCCCTGTTTACAGGTTGCAAGAATCTTGTAACAAAATAGAGGGTTTTTATCAAATAATGCTCTTTTGAAGATACTTGCTTTGTAAGTTAGATCAGCTATCGTTTTGACGCGAGGCCGTGATGTTGGACATTATTGTTAGTGGTAATTTTTACGGTTGGACATTTTTATAGTTAAACATTTTTGCCGTTGGTAATTTTTGTAGTTGGACGATTGGACCTTTAATCGTGCAAAGGAAGATTTTATTTTTATACTAGCTGTCCGCCCACGGCTACGGCCGTGTCGTTTTTTTATACTCTTTTCTGTGAAAAAAAGTATCTAAGATGTTGACCGGGGAAATAAGGTACCACCATGCTAAATTTAATTTAAATCGGTCCAACGGAATAGTAATAGTAATATAACAGAATATGTTAGATGATTTGTTTATAAGATGTCTTGTGCTGCGAATATCTACCAACCTATCTTTACCTTTATTAATATAAATCTTACCTAAACCACCCTAAACTTGAACAAATGAAACATCAATAATATTATTATAGGTATTGCATTTTGTCGTTACCAATCCAATTTATACGTAGCAGAATAAGATCCCTTTAAAAATAACAATAAAAAACCAAAAGTAATTATCAATATACTTTACAGTAATAAACCTTATCAAAAGATAAAGTATAGAAAGTACGATTAAGTACTAGTTATATGTTCTAATTTGATAATATCAGAGGTGAATGCGCTTTTAAATACTTTCTTGTCATACGAATCGTGACTGGGAGTGTTTTATTATGGCACATGCGTAGGCGCAACTGTCTCGTAATCGTAATGTCATGTAGGTATGTCATTCAAGATTGTGGTAGAGTAAGTACAGAAAAAGAAAACATATTTAGGTACGTGGCAATATGTGTAATTGTGCTAGGTACAAAATAACTGTTTACAAAGCCAACATTTTAGCAAGACAATTTTGTGTATCATTACGAGGCATGAATTGCTGGCCATTATATTTTATTTTATTTTTATTTTTAATGTAAAATAACCTTTTACATTAAGAGCCCTTTCATACGAGCGATTTTATTCGGCGATTTCTCTGCGGAGCGAGATCGCAGCGAGCACGCGGCGGCTCGCGGCGGCTCGCGGCGGCTCGCGGCGGTATCGCGGCGGTTAATAACTCGCGCGGCGATAGGGTTATGTACACGCTGCGAGCCGCCGCGTGGTTGGTATTTGGTACCGCGGCGAGACGCGGCGTTATCGCGGCGGTTAATAAGTCGCGGCGATATCGCTGCGTGCACGCCGCGAGCCGCCGCGTGCTCGCTGCGATCTCGCTCCGCCGAGAAATCGCCGAAAAAAATCGCTCGTGTGAAAGGGCTCTAATAACTTAATATAGTTAATGAAAATATAAAAAAATGCACTTTATTTTGACATCCAGGGACAAATGTAGGAAAACTCAGGCTAACAAAACTATTTTTAAGTTGTGAAACTAATACGCCTAGCTATTAATTAGTTTAATTATCACTGAAGCTTGATACAACAACATCACGAAAACAAAAACATTCTTTTTGTTTTCAATTTCAACCACGACGCTTTCAACTCGACTGTTGTACATAATAAGGATATGCCCCAGTTACTAGACAGTAAGTAACGTTATTATGTTAGCACCACGAAGGTTGTGAGATAGCGAAGTGGAACGCGGCGCGCCCTCCCGCCCTGTTTTTTATCAATATTATTTTTTAGCAAACTGCCTTTGTTTCAAGGGATTATCCTTGTTAGGTATAACGTTGGCCCATTTTCAAAACAACAACGAAGAAGCTTATCCTAAGATAAGAAAGGGGTGAGTTTCCTTGTTTCAGGCGATTACCAGAGAAAACTGTTGTTTTTTAATTAATTTTACGAAATTGACGGATTTTTTTAATAATAACGAATTTCGGGATATTGCGGTCGACTTTGTATTACTAAATAATGATTTTACTTTTTACATTATGGTTTAATTAGGTAATCCCTACTAAAAGTAAACTTAAAATTAGTTTTTTTTTTAGTGGTCTAGAATGTCATATTTTATTCACACGTTATGAAACAGACCCCATAAGATGTTCGAGTCGTAGGGGCTGTTAGGGGATTAAAAGCCGCAGTGGTCCAGTCCCCTACATAATGAGGGGTTCAGGTAAGGACATTTCACGGCCCAACTTATGGTGTTCCGGCAGCGACCGTGTTAAAGTTAATGCGTTAAGGGAGGCCCAAGGAGTTGAGGGCTTCAATGAATATTAAAACACTGATTTACATGAGTTTTTGGCAGGTTATTTTTTTAAATGAAACCCAGTATAATACTACAAAGTTTGGATTTACATGAAATAGGTGTTAAGCGAAAACTTTTTTTTATTTTATACATAAAAATATGACAAATCGTCCGATTAAATATAAATCTTTTGGTGAGAAAGGTCCAAATATTTTGATTAAAGAAATTGGTTGCTTACTTTTTTGGTAATCAATGTCAAAGTTTTTATTTTTAACTTTAGGATATTTATATCACTTAAGAAGAAGCATATAATTATATGAAAATGTTACACTGGAATAGTTAAATAATATTAGTTTTGTTGTTGCAAATTTATTATCTTGCTTTGCGTTAAAATCATATTTACTATTACAGTTTTATTATATAGATTTTCGTGAGCTATCAATAGGAAATTCAGAATGACAAACCAACTAGAAAAAAATTAAAACATGCCTTAATTGAGATACTACTACAATAGCTCATTATAATATGTCCCCTCCGAGGGGCTTGACTTTGAGGTGAGGGTGAATTGAGGTATTTTTAAACTGGGCTAGCGGGAACTTTGCTGATAGTACATCCCTGTATGTAACAACACAGCCAACTTTTAACGAGAACAAACCCCTATATTCATGGCAACACTCAGCTCATTAACTCACTGTTAAAAGCAAGGAAAGCAATAACAATTCACGGTATTGCCAGTAACCTGTTATTTAGGGTAACGTTATAAAGTTCCCGTCCCTTAAGCGGTTGCATACACCCCGGGTCCCCCTAGTAACAGGCTCTAGAGGTCTTAACGACACCCTGGTTTTAGCAGAATGAATATTATAGGTGCTACCTTCAAATAAAACCTGCAGAATTAGATGTTATGTGTTGTCGCGCTTTTTGTACACATGTTTTGTTATAAATTTAGTTTTTCTTGTACTTTTTGTGTGTATTAAAATGTATTAATAAATAGACCTATATGACCTATATGAAGGTGTAACTAATATTATGTTAATTGTAGTTTTGATATCTAATATAATATTTTCATCAACTTCTAAAATTCTGGTGTCAGAGGTATTCTGCATGAAAGTTTACAAAACATTTTATTTCCTGTTTTTTCTTTCAATAACCTAAATAAACAAATAAAATGACAATTCATATCTATTAACTGTCCAATCAGCAGAACAGTAACTAATAGGCGTATCAAACACGAAGGGGGGCCTACTAATTTATTTCTAATAAAACTAATGCGTTTTATCAGGGTCCAATCGATACGGCCTCGGCCGGCCTCGCAACAATCAATCACAATTCAGTGTGGACCTTTTTGGCCCTCTGCTATTGCCCGATATATGCAACCAGTTTATATTGATCCGATGTACAAAATGAAGCTTATATTAAATTTTAAATAACACTATGTTTTAAAAATCGTGCAACAAAGAATATATTGAAGATTAGCTTTTTAACAGTAGGTACAATGCGCGCAACCAAAGATGAGACTTGACGGATCACGTGGTTGATCACGTGACGGACCACGGTTATATCTGCGCAGTAGATACAGCGATAAAAGCGATTTTGAAATTCAATAAATATCTTATTAATCCGATCTCATATTTTAGTTTAACTATTTTGAGCACGCGCGACTGTATCTACCAGCGCAAAGTCCCCTCTTTAGCATCTGACAGGTCTCATCTTTGGCTGCGCGCATTGTATTTGACTTTAGTTAAAAAAAACATGTAAAAGAGAAAAAAAAGCATAGAACCGCAGTTATAAGGGTGACACAAAAAACAAGGGATCTGCGTTAAATTTACAAAATGTAATACATATAATATATAGTAATAATAACTTTTGCTTAGCTTGAAAAACTTAGCTAAAGTTCTATAAGAATGCCCTTTTCTGCTCGAAGATGTATATACTATTCCATATTAATGTACAAAATTGTAACAAGTTCATTTTTTAATACATAGTTGACAACGACCTTAAAAGCGAACGTGGTTCCTAGAAAGAACTATGTAATACTTAATTGAAAAACAAACCTCCTCCGACAAGCTCTTAGAAGAAGTAAATCTTAATTCACTATACTTTCTACGAAACTTCAAACCATCCATATTTATAAAGGAATACTTTGTTCATTATAAAAACGGGAGAGGTCAAGGTATACTGGTTGGAACCATACAGTTTAGATAACGCGGTGCTTTCGGCGAGGAATGCGCCTGGTATGTGCGGGGTCACTGTGACAGGATCATCAATGGAATAGTTATTATTATGATTGTACTATCGGAATTGCTTTGTTTTATGAGTTTATAGGGATGTTGAATGTCTTCAAAACAAATTATATACACTGTGTAGTACATGAATCGGCCAGTATCACTCGTGTCAATACACTATGAAATTGACCTGGTTTTTTATCCGCAACATAGTGGTAGCTAGCACCCATGAAACCGAACAACTTTCCCTAAAGAACATAGGTTAAAATCTCAAAATTAAAATTCAACTTGACTGCGATATAAACTAAGATGTTGACCGGGGATATAACGTACCACCATGCAAAATTCCATTCAAATCGGTCCAACACTTTCGGAGATTAGCCCGTACAAACAGACAGAGAAACTAAAAAAAACTGGATATATTCTACACCACTTCTTACATCCCCTTGATTCGGTTTTTAGCATTTTTTTCTATGTATACAGATTTTCGACCTCTACAGTTTTATTATAGGTATAGATGTGTCGAGCGTTCTGTCGAGGCTTAGTTGATGTACGAGCGTTGAGCGTTCTTAGCCAATGAGAAAATATTATTTTGACATTTAAAGAAAAAGAAGCTCATTCGATTGGTTGGTTCGTCTATAAGTTGAAGGAAGAACAATGAGATCTCTTGAACGCTTGTCTATAAAGGCTCGTATGAAAAATCTCATAGAAAATATGACAACGCGTGTCCATCTTTATCCATATTTTCATTGAAATAATGTAGATTCTACATTGTAGAAGATAAGAACCACGCTCTTTTTATATTTTCTCCAGACAAATCTTTATACAGTAATACTAATTTTACGAATACTACGACCAATTAGTCCTAATTTTAACTTGAGCAATTTAAAACAAATAGTTCATCGTAAACGGAGCACGATTGGCAATAGAGCGTACGTGGTCCAACTGGTAATTATTGGATTAACTCACAGAGCAGTGGAACAGTGATATTTGGTACTCTGTCTTTAAACGTTGTTTTTTAACAGTTATTTTTTTAAATCATTGCTCTGTAGACAGCGTATGGGCTATTTAATAGTTTTTCTAACTGACTTAAGGTAACTTTTTATTACATTTAGTGTACGTTGATTTTGTACATTACTTTTGACTGACAATTTTGGAGTTATAGGTCCAATACTCAATTTAGATTTTGGAATAAAAGTACAAACAGTACAAAGGATTAATGACTACTAACTTTTTTATTTGTCATATACAAAAAAATACTTCCTGTCACAAAGTTGTTATTTTTATAACGTATTTTCACGGGTCTTATACGCAATAATTTTTAAAAGGTATGTTTTACGTAAATCTTATTTTTGCCCGAAATTTCTACGAAGTGTGACGGCGACATTTTTCCGTTACGTTAGAATGTGTACAAAGAGCAAAAGCCTCAAACAAACATTAACAAAGTTATATATTGTTTTGTTGGCGCGCCACAACGTAAAGACAAAAATAAGTTATTATTGAAGTAAAAATATTTATAAAAGGGTATAAACTAATTTCGACAAGAAACATAGGTAAACCTATACCAATATTATAAAGAGGAAAGATTTGTTTGTTTGCATTGAATAGGCTCTAAAACTACTGAACGGATTTTAATTAAACCTGGTACAAAGAAAGAATAGAACTTGGGACCATGACCAAATTCCTCATTCCCATGGAAAGCTAGTTGTTAATGTTCACAGCTCTTAAACGTCCCCACCGAGGGGCTCGAGCCTACCCTGAAATCTGGGTGGATAAAATATATAATTAGAGTTAACATAACAATATTGTTTGTTAAGGTAGGTTTATCTCATTATATTGTGTTATGTTTTTTGTGCTGTGAATAAAAGGTCTTCTATATCTATTATATGTCTATTTAAAGACGCACAACGACGACATTAAGCTTGAAACAGTTATATAGAGTTGGAGTCGGCTATTTCCGAACTGCAATCAAAATACAGTAGACTAATTAATGGAATTAGGGTCCAGGCAATAAAAATTCGGTCTCTCCGAAATTAACTCGTAGTAATTACTTCTGTGAGGTTTAATTTTAATTGAATTGTTGGAAAAAGGAAAGTCTCGGGCATTCAGGCTTATCTGGCCGATTATCTGGCGGCCATCTTTGGAAGTTTTAATTTTTAGGACAGTTTTAATACGGATGCGCTCTTAGATGAAAAGATTAGCATATTTATATGATCGTAGAGAATTTGCGTTTTATGCTTTTTTGAGATATTGAAGACCACTGTTAGAACGTAAAATATGAAAAAGTTAAACTTTACTTAACAGTGTTTTTTTAGTATTCTGTTATTAATACGAGCAAAATATCCTTTCAAAAATACCAATAAAAATATGGATATCTCTCTTTCAGGTTTATAAACTCTCCCAGAAAATAAACGAAAATGTTCACGTACAGATACGAGAGTATTCTTTGTGTTTAGGTAAGTTACCGTGTAATTTAGCTTCCGATCCTGTTCGAGGTATTTCCAAGATGTCGATTTGCTATTCGCTGAATTCGCAAAACAATGTTACCATCTGAGAAAAGTCAGAGTTCGGGGAAAAGAAAATCGCCTTGTCTTATTCGTATTTTCTCTGCAGACATAAACTTAAAACGCTTGGCGAAAGTTTAAGTCTCCAATCGGAAATTTTAAAATGTTTATCCAGAGTATTATTTTATAATAACTTTGTGATAATGTTGTTTAGAAGATCACTGTTCTTGTATACAAAAGAATATGTTCCTATATTTGCAATGTATCTCTAGCAATATTTTCTCTAAGAAGTTGGCTTACTTTAAACATTTTGTAATATTCAAGTTATAAAGCCATATAATATAAATATAATTTCTAGGAACATACACTTTGTCTATATAGTCATAAACTGCAGAAGAAAATAAACATAAAGGAAGGAAATAAATGTTTCATTCGCCTTTTACATTACAAAACATTTTAGAACTCACACCTTGAATAATCTAGACTACTTAAGTAATTGCATAACTTGGGAGCATCACTCAAGTGTATAACACAAAATTGTAGTAAGTACCACAGGAAAATATTACTTGTTTTATATTTTTGACATACATCGCGCCTTTCACGGTCCCAGGGGGCTTGTATAATAATAAAAGAGCATGATGCAAAGTAATGCAAACTCGAGCTGTTACGACTTGAAGTCGAATATTCTTAGAAACATTCTTTGAATAAGAGAACAAACTACATAGTACATAGTGTGAATTTGTAGCATATCTAAACTCTAGTACACGCTGTAGTAAGCTGTGCTACGGCTCACGCACGCACGCACGCACACGCTGGCACGCTTTAGTAAGCCGTAGCACACGCCGTAGTATACCGTCCGTAGCACACGCTACCGTAGTAAGCTGTAGCGCGCCGTAGTAAGCCGTAGCAATTGTGTTTTGTTCTTTCGGAAGCAAAGCGAGTTTTGGCATCCAGGATGGATGAAAGGACTTTAGCAGTTGATTTTGCCCTTATTACATAGTCGTAAAATACAGAAGTCTTGATTTTAAATATCAATGGTGAAATTCATCAATTGTCAGTTGATACGTTAATCTTAACTTGAGTATAGATTTTTATAGAATTTATAAAATATACAAAAATTTATATATAGTTATATATATACGTTTTGATACCTTATCATATTTAACTAAGCAAAAATTAGAAGAACCTATTTATTTTTTTGACGAATTATCAAATCAATTGTTAGAAATTTGTGTCGGTTCATTTTAGTCGCTCGTACAAGAGCTGACTCCACCGCGAAAGTTTTATGCGTGTCGAGTTGAATTTTGCAGCGCGCAGCCCTAATAGAGTTGGAGACTCCTGGGAGAGGTGTCAGCCCTGAATAAATCAGTGGAGGAGATAACGTCATCAGAACAACTACTGTGTTTATGTTATTTTGTCCTACCCTACTAATATTATAAACCCGAAAGTTTGTGCGGATGGAGATATACATATATACATACACCTGATTCTTAGAGCAGTCCTAAACTAAAAGAGTCACAAAGCTTCTTTAACGTGTTTCAAAACCCCTATAATAAATAAAGAAGTTTGAGTTTGAGCAACTAACCTACCAATTCGGCACATAATATTCTGTAGAACACCATTATATACGTAAATCATAACAATCCTCCCACTTTTCCTCCCGGATCTTAACACACATCCCTAAAAAGTGTTTAAATGGTTCGCCTCTGCACATTATGTGGGCAATAACTCGGCAGGCCTAGTGATTTGCCGTTCCCGGGAATTTTCCCACCATTCCCGGAAAAATTCCGGTCCCAGAGATATTCACCACAAAAATTGCTGTTCAAGTTGGCTAGATGTGGTAGACCGGGTTGGTGTTTTCCGGTTAGGTACCTAACGACCCAACCGACCCTACAGATTTCAGTGACTCGTCGTAGTTGACTTCAAACGGAAAGTAGCATTCTTAATGTGGGTATATTTCCGGGAACGGCACATCACTAGGCAGACCCGCAAACTAATCTGCATAAGGCGTGCAAACACTTGAATAAGTAATCTGTGAGATCTTACGTTACTAAGGTTTCAGAATGAACACGGTACTAGAAATATAAGATCTTTTTGTCCAAGATAAACACAAAAAAATTCAAGGCAAAACAGAGTACAATACCAAGATTGCTTCGCTGGATACGGGTCAATCGAGTACCGAATCGATGTGTTTTCGATTTGTTAAACTATTGTAGTAAGCTTCTGTTTCAAAAAATAAGGTCAAATAACAAAGGGTATTGTGTGAAGTCTAAAAAATATTTTATTATTGACTAAGAACCAATCTAAGATGTAGTAGAATGAAAAAAATGTCTAACTGGCGAAAGTTAGAGATGTTAGGTGGTATGGAAATTATTATATATTAGAAAGGGTTATGGAGATGCATACCAATAGGTCATTTTCTTAAAATAAAAAGATTACTTCCTACTATTGTTATTCTTTCCCTTTGGAGAATATATAATTAGGAATTTTTGAAATAAATGAACTACTTAGTAGTTTTTGTAGATGTCCAATATCTAAAAATCTTAGTCCATTGTACTTCTATCTCTGTATATGTACTTTCAGTTAATTGACTACTCAGTAGGCTTCCTCTAACTGTTCCCTGAAGTCCTGGTACTCCGAACTCTAGTTCTGTTCTCGTTACGAAGTGCAAATCGGGGGATTTGTATGTTAATGGACTCGTCTCGATGTCAAACTAATTTGCTAGTAGAGTGGTGCTAGCCTAAACCAAGTCTACCCACACAATACTGTGGTTTCAGTACTGTAATACTTACCTTATTCATATTGTAATACAATTCAAATTACATAACATCAATAAATGTTCATTTAATTATTTTTTTTATAACTTTGGGATGTTGACCGTTTTCAAAATAAATGATTATACATCGTGCAGAAAATAAAAGAAAAAGTCACTCGTACTACTTAGTCTAGAGCTATTTATAACTACATATTTAAGATTTATTATTGTAAATCAGAGCAAAAATCGTACAAATACGCTAAATGGACAAAATTACGTTATAAGTTTTGTATTCCCATTAATTTTCCACAGAATTGTATTTTGACTATTCGTAATAAGAAGCTCTTCGTTGGACGTTTTGTGTTTTCGACATTAGTCGCGCATAGGATTTATCTAGCTAGTCACTATCCCTACTGTTTCTTTTATAATACTTTTGTACATTTTGATGAATAGTATTTTTGCAATTTATGTAAACAGAAAACAAGCCAGTTTTAACTACTTATAGTGACGCAAAAAAGATAAAATTTCGATGACGTTCTCTGTACAAAATTGGCGAAATATCATTAAGTTTCCAATCAGTATGTAAATTAACTGTCAGATTTCAACATTAATCGCAGTTGGTGAAAGCAGTCAATATTATTGAAATGAATCATATTAAGATGATCATTATTTCATTTGCAATTAAGTTTCTCGTTCATAATTATTTAATGACACTAATTAGTTATCTTATAAATATTTATTACGGTTCTCGAAATAAAATGTACAGAAGCCAGCATATGCGGTTGGACATTCGCACTACGAAATTAATCCCAACGGCTACGGAATACGAGCTCTATAGGTCAACATGTCCAGACGCATGTGCTGGCTGTACATCGATTAAAACTTCTTACTGTTAAATATTTACAGGATCCTTTTGATTAATCTTTTAACGTTGTTCTATGTTATATAGAATTTAATTTCTGCTCTTTCTTTCATATTTATGATATCTAAAGAATAAGAGAGATGCATATGGTATACATAAAATTGATAGAAACTTTTATCTGTGTTGCTCAAAACTGAAGAAGTTAGCCTCCGTCGTCGAGTGGTCAAAAGCTCGCCTGACATTACGGTGGTTCCGGGTTCGAATCCCGGTGGGGGCTCGTGGAACAAATATAATTTTGTGAGAATTTCCTCAGTTTGGTTATGACATTGCAGGCTGATTCATCGAAAAGAAAGATGATTCCGTGCTTCGGAAGGCACGTAAAACCCCTTGGTCCCGACTACTATCTACGGATGTAGTCGTTATAGGAGCCATGTCGAATGCTTAAGGCGGTTCTATAATTCTGACACCAGGGTTTGTGAGGTAGGTTAACCGCGAAACCCATACGATAAGCAAGCAAACAACATCAAAAAGGTTCTCGAGTTTGGGGGAATTAGAGTGGACAGAACAATTAACTCTCAAGCAGTACAGTATTAGATAGATAGATAGATGATCTGGGCACTACTGGCCACCGAGAGGCTCAAGCCATCCCTTAATCTGAGGCCTTAGTCGACCACGTTGTGTGCGGGTTGTTCATTCACACATAACCTTTGAATACGGTGAAGTAAAACTTAAGGGAAGTGAAAGTCTGTAAAATAATCAAAAGTAAATATAATAAAAAATTCTTGCAACTTAAATATTTTTGTAGTTTTAGTTTCTCCTCTCGTTAGTTTGTCGTCATTAAAAAACTATGCTGTCAGAAAGCGGGAAAAAACATTTTACGGGGGAAATTCAAAGCGAAAACCGGAAAATGTTTGAAGCATTGCGTCTTGGTAGACGAGAAAATAATTAAAAATACTCCAGCTAGTGGGGAAATAGCTATAACGTACTGTGACTATCAGAAACAGACTTCTAATTATGGATTTATTTTTCAGGTAAGCTCGAAATGGAAGTATGCAAGTAAAAATGTTTGGATTGAAAAACGTAATGGGTAAGATAATTAATATGGCAGCATACGTAGAAAAACAAAGAAACTACTTTTTATTTATTTACCAACTGCCCGCTCGGACCGCGGTTATATTTTTCCCGTGGGAATGAGATATTTTCCCGTTGCAAAAAGTTTACACAAATATAGTCCTGGTCAAAATGAAACACAACAAAAAATTGGTGGTGGAGCCGTTCTGAAGTGAGCGTGTACAAACATTTCGGGGATATTTTTTATAAACATAGAAGAATAGTTATATTTATAGATTAGTACTTACGCAGAGAGTGACATTAATCGGGAGATTTTTAGCGTCTTTAGGCAATTAAAATTATTATAAAGACAACTCGAGTAGTTACTTAGATAGGTAGAAGTGAGATTCTCTTTGATCTAACTATGCATCAGAAGAATTAGAGCGAGCAGACTCCACATGTAGGACAAAAGATATTATGCGGGCAGCGCAGGCCTTATCGTTTTGGAAGCCTTTGTAAAGGATCTTTTTGGGTTCAAAATTTCAAATAACGCTTTTAGCAATTTTTTTTTTGTAAATTGGTACTTGTATTTCGTTCTTTTCGATTCGATTTTCAAGCGACCCGCGGTATATTACAATTGGGCTCCGAACGGCCGCAGACCGCTAAATTATGTCACGTTATCGGCGCTTACGGAGAAACTTTATGATTTATTCACAAAACTGGACGTCCCTTTAGCTACTTCCAGCTCTGCGCTGTAGGGAAATTACGTCAGGTTTCATTAAGATTTTAAATCGAAGTAAGTAACCCTACTTTCAACATAATGTATGTTAAATTGTATGATGTCAGTTCAGTAGAATGTATTTTTAAAATTTTCATAGTTTCTATCACTAAAGCCTCCACTAGGTTAAAAAATGTGCTGTTTTTGTAGAAAACAGCATACAAAAAGGAACTCCAAATGCGTTGTATCTTTTAAATACATTATACTAGTATTTATATTTTAATATATTGTGAATAATAGAAAAGTCTGTTACTGAAGCAAATTATTTCTATGGATATTTATCTTCTAAGACGTCTACTAAAAATTAAAATCTCCTCAGCAAAAATCTTGAATTTATTTTTGATGAACATTTTTGTACATTAATTCTGCCCTTATAAAGCATGTATGTTACATTTGTACTTCTATTGTTAGATTTTGCCTAAAAATAAATTAAATTGTGGGCATATAATTTAGTTTCATAAAAGGTAATGACATCTCCCACGTAACACACATTAAAGTTTATAATAGTTGCGTGGACGCATCCAGAGAGAGATTGCGTGCCAGTGCGCATCGTGAAGAAATTCGAAACTGGAACGAGTATTAAATTAACGATTTAGATGAATATTAAATACACATGCGCGCTTGATTAAGAAATCTTATTAGTGTGCGACGGACGCAAGGAGAATTTATGTCTTGGCTGGATGGCGAGCGTTCTATTTCCTTCCCTATTTCCTTGTGTGCTTCGCTAATACGAAACTTAATTAAATATACATGGAAGTCATTTTGTCTCTTTCGTACTACTTACGTGATTATGTGTTTGGCAAATTTTATAGGGTGATTGGTACCGTGAAACTAATCACTTGTTCGAAGGAACCTTGACTGAAAATCTTTCTCGCGTTTCATGTGAATATATTTCATGAGTGTCTTCCAAATTAGGTTTTTAGATCTTCATCATCTTGTGTTCTTCTTCAATTAATAGTTTTTTCACCATCCTAATTATTTTGTTAATAAATATATTAAACACCTACCCAAATGTTTAAAGTGGTGATTCTTTATTTTAACAAAAACGAAAACTTATACATTTTTTGGGTTAATATCACTTGGTCTTAAACGCATCCGGTCTATACCTACGTAAATAATACTTTTGTTAAGTTTATAAGAACACACTGGAGCTATAAAATACTTTTTATGTTGACTAAGTACAAAATCATCTTGCTTGGAATATTCAAAAAAGGTATTTATTGAAATGCTTAGGTTTATTATTAAGGTAATATGTGAGGTACATTAAATCAATCAATGCGACACGATAAAGTCTAACTGCTGGGCCATTGACTGGCTGCTGAAAAAAATAATATTATCATGGATCTTGTCAATTTTTAGTCTTATAACAGAACTTATAGAGTTCTTTATCGAGTGTCACAGATTTTGTACTGAACTATGCAATTTTGTTGTAAGTAATAAACAAAATATTTGATTCCATGTAAAACACTTTTTTTTTTACTGGAACGCTTAGGTATCATCAATAATATCAAAACAAGTGACACTGGGCTTCTCCGAAAAGTTAACAGTTTTTCCCACAAGGGGAAATGTAGCCTCTGTCCATTTATTGGCTGTCCAACAGTCATCGAACCCAGTTCTATCGAAATACAAGCTATTATTATTACATACATACGTACATACAGTCATGCCTCTTTCCCGGAGGGGTAAGTAGAGATCACTTCTTTCTAATATTTCCTTTTCACTATTGCGTATTAACAAGTATAAATTAATACTCAATTGTATGGTTATAATTATTATAACTATAGGAAAACAATACGGCTGCTGCGAGTAGGTAACTTATTAGTGCTAAATTCGCCTAGTAGCGCCTTCGTGTACCGAACTATGAATAAAAAAATAACCTATACAAATAGTACTTATTTAATCCATGAAAAGGTTTTTTTTTTTTAATTGACCTATGCTTGAGTCGAAAAGGTAAGACGGATCAAGCTTCACCGGACTTGACCATGAAAAGGACAACGAAATTTCCTATGCCGTTGTCGTTTTCACCAATCAGAGTTACGCGCTTTCGATTTTTCGCCAATCAAGTGAACCGTTGCCGTATTCAAGTAATGGCGGTACGAGAGCGAGGCACATATTTTATTTATTTACGGGCTTCAATCTGAGCGCAGCCTGCAATTTCGCGGCATGGCAATATGCTGACAATTCCATCTGGAGCTCATTTTATACTACAAGCACTATTCGAGGTACATTGCATGCTCATAAATTAGATTCACGTTCAGGACGAATTGGCTACGTAATGTACTTAATATTGGACTTCTGATTTATGAATTGTAGGTACGAGAAACGGGTCCTAGCACGCTTGTCATCATCCTCGCTCGAAACTTTCTTAAAGCTCCCGCCTCGTTATTGGTTACGTGATTTGAGTAGATACACCTAGAATCACTAGAATGTATTTTTTATTATAATTATGGTAGGTAATAAAAATAGTTTTAGGAAAATAGGAAAATTACGGCATAAATAAAGTGTGAAGGAGACCAACGCGCCCTGGGCAAGCATGGTCGACTAATGCCTATTGACCCTGATTTAATAATAATACATAAGAAGTTTTTTAAAAAAATAATAGTTTTATTTCTTTTACAACAATGCACATTATCTGAGTTGCGATTGGTATCTTCTGATAAGCAAATCTTGCCTGTATCAGAAGATACCACTCTTCTACTAATTAATGTAAAACATAACTATTACAATTTTCGTACTGCTTCATCATCTCAGCCGAAAGACGTCCACTGCTAGACAAAGGCCGAACTGCTTACCAGTATCAAAAACAAAAAAAACAAAAGAAACAAAATAGAACACAGAAAAGTGGTGGCATCCACCCATTCTGTCTTTCACCCTCATGAAGAGGAATCTATGACCAATTATATGAAAATAAAACAAATAAAATTAGCATTTGCTTTACCATGGATTACATTGAATTGATTTTAACATATTAACTTGACATACTTAATACAATAAAATGATTATCTTTATTTTGTTTATCATTATACGGAAGTTGGCTGTTGGGCTAGGCCTCCTCCAGTCACCACCATTGTTCTCTATCCTTCGCTATTCTTCTCCATTACGAGCCATACCTAATATAGAATTGTTATTGTGTTCCGAGAGGTGGAGACCAGGAGTCTTAAGATACAGGGTTTACCTAGTTTGGCTCCTCTCCTTTCTCCCCACTAACTTGGTTTTATTGATTTGTTATAAGGTGTTGGAGAAAATAAACATTATAATTATTATTAATTTTCCTCGAAGAAATCTTCCCAGCGCTTCCTCGGTCTGCCTCTTCATTGGAAATATCACTTATTGAAGCCTTTTTTTTTTAATTAACCTATGCTTGTGTCGAAAAGCTACGACCAATCAAGCTTCACCGGACTTGACTTATTGAAGCCCTACATCTTAGTTGTATAAGACAGTCATACGCAGCCGGCCAAGTGACACTGATTGCAAAAACAGACATATCTCGTACCCGCCGGCGCGTGAAGCAATCGAGCGGATAATTTGCGCAACCATAATCAGATACCGACGAGAAAGTGCTGCCGACTGGGATGGAATCAAACTAGTTTTATTCACAAATTATTAAAATTTAGTAATTCCAGATTTAAAATTAGAACAACATAATAATTTTCTTTCCTATCTACAAGATCAGGCCCTGGCAGTCGCCAGGGAATGGGTAGCAAGCAGCGTTCAACGTACAGACTGCTGTCGACAGATTTTTGCTCACCCACATGTCCGGTGAAGCTTGATTGGTCGTACTTTTTCGACACAAGCACAGGCCATTAAAAATAAAGTACTTTTTTTTAATGGAAACACCTCTCAACTCGTCCAGATGACCGTTTACGCGTCTCAAACATCATTTTACTGTGCGTATTATCTAAAGGTGCTTTTTCACCAAAGCTGAGCTACGGAGCTTATGCGTGGCTGCTGCGAGGATGTGATAGCAAAGCTGTGAAACTACGTGACCGTTTCCACCAATGCCATCTAATGCTATGCTATGTAGCTGTGCGAGTGATATGTGCTATGAAGATGCGTAGCTCGAGCTATGAGAATATTTTCGATAGTCGATAGTGTAGGGAAGCGGCGAGGGAATAACAAGCAGGCATCCATAGCACGCATTCTTCCATAAAAAAAGCTTAGCTTAGCTGGATCCGTTTCCACTAGAGCTGTGATATGTGAATCAATCAATATGATTGGTGGATATCAAACGCATCCATAGCAACGTAGCATAGCGCATCTCCGGTGGAAAAGAGGCACTTATATTGGTCATTGGACGTTATTAAAACTCGAGGTTCTTTTTTGGCAATCCATTGCCATAGTGCTTCGTTCTACGCGGCAGGAGCAGTAATCTAACTAATGTGGTCTGATTGCCATAACTACAGATGTATAAATATTGCAGTAAGCGATGGAAGTCTAAACTTGATGATTTCTTATGAAAAGAATAGATTTAAAAGATATGGACAAAGAATTACAATTATGAAAACGAGACGAAAAGAGCGCACAGATAATTTAACCTACCTACTATAATTATAATAATTCATTGTCGGCCTCGTAGCCTAGTTGGTAGTACGTCTGCCCACGAAGCACAAGGTCGCGGGTTTGAATCCCACCCAGGGCAAACATTGTGTGGATGTTGTATATTTATATAATATGTATGTATATCAGCTATCTGACACCCATAGTACAGCTTTGTCTAGTTTGGGGTCAGATGGCCGTGTGTGATATGTCCCACATATTATTTATTTAATGTATTATGTTATTATTATAAGGTAAATTCAATATACACTGCATTAAATTAAAACTAAATTTTGGGCTTTTTCAATCACAAAAGATCAAGCCACAAAAATATCTGACCTAGAAAAATCTCTTGTAGCGTACGTAGCGTAGCTGAACGTAAATTATGCGTCGTCGACGGAATACATTACGGGAGCACGTCGCATAACTCCAGCGACTAACTCATTCATGGCTGGGGTTTATGAATGACCAAACTCGGAGCTCCCTGCTTCCACAACTTTATGGAGTTCACATCTCACACAGACTAACGCAATACTCCTCACATGATGATGATATCATGATATTCACGAAAGATTTCTGGCTGGATAAAGACCTCTATAGATATTTATACAAGGCCTGATCCTGTACTGCTCGCATCCAGTGCTTTTCATCTAAAGGCCAGAAGATACACGACTGAGCTTTAGTTACTACGCCATCATTGGATTACTTTTTTACAGCTTTATTTTATTACAGATCGGTTCTCTTAGTCTGCGTTTAGTAGCCTGTAATGGTTGCGATTGATGCAGGCATTATCCTGCGCGATCGCACCTCTTTTCCTCATACTCACCATTGACTTGCGTTTTCAAATTGTAAATCCAAAATTCGAACATTGCTCCGGTGCAGCGACGCATATTTTTTGTATTGAGCTTCACCGGACTTTTTCAAATTGTAAATTCAAAATTCGAATCCTGCTCCGACGACGCGACGACGACGCGACGACGACGCGACGCCTCGCTTTTCAATATAATATTTCAGCTGTTCAGTAATAAATTATGTGAAGCTGATGAATTACTCTATCACACTACGGACAGTATTTTATTAAACGTTTTTCTGTTAACCATGTTTATGTTTTATGATCTGTTGATACGAATTATATATACTATTTACTTTCTTAAAACGTAGTTTTCAAAAATCTGTCTGACTTATTCAGACCGATCGAATCCGGCCTTGCGTATCTGTCTCATTTTATGGCTTGCCAGTTCTGTATGTGCGTTTTCTGCGTACTTTATTCTTGTTTTATTATGTACTTTATACTTGTTCTTCTGTTTAGTTTGCCGAATTTCGGAGAACATTTTGTTCCACGTTGAATTTGAATCCGTGTCGCGAACTTCGTTGTGTGATTCTTTCGAAACGAACAAAAGCAACTTTGAAATGATCAAAGTGTAGGAGGAATAAAGTTAGCTTCATTTGAATTCAAGTATAAAAATAATGGTTTAAAATAAATTAATTATGAAATAATATTAAATAACACTTTGGATGTTAAACAGTTCATTGTAGCGCCGAATGGTAAAAACCTTTGTATTTAAGTCTCGGTGAGACATTGGAGGTCGAATTATTCGAATATCCGAAAAGAAAGACGATTATTTGTTTCGATAGGCACGTAAAGCCGTTGGTCTACGAATGTAGTGTAAGACACTAGGGTTTGGAAAGTACCTATAGATTAACTTCAAAACGCACACGATAAGCAAACAACCTGAACTAATTTGGGTATTATATGTACCTGCAGGCTATTTCTAGACTAGACTAAGTTTATATACGAAGATTTTCACCCGTAATACGGTTCTAGCACCCTCTATCCGCTTGTCAAATTACCCAACTATTTCTACTTCTTTACTCAACATATTCACGGAACTATATTTCGTCTCTGCATTCACGTAACTTGACCCTATTTCATCCCGCATACACTCCACAATTCTTGCTCTCATCGTGTTATTTCATAATTCAACTTCCACTGCTGTATTAATAAAACAAAATATTGAAATACAAAGCTGGAACGGCAATGAATAGGAACATTGCGAATGTTTCTCCAAGTGTAAGTGCGTGTGTTAGTGAATGTAATTTGATGCAGGTACGGTGGTGGTACAAGTGAAATATGGGGCATTCCTCAAAGGGGCCGGTGTAGAATTACGCGAAATTAGCGTCCTGCGAAGCGGTTGACGGTTTGGAGTTGTTTATTTACTTTTAGTTACACGTGCGTTTATAGAGCTCGAAAATGAGCTTTATTTTGTATCAAACACATTCTACATTTTTTCTCTTAATACAATCATGATGTTTCAGCTACAACGAAAATCCCAAAGAAAATGATGTGCACAAATATGCAATTTCATACGAAAAATGTGTGTCATCTGTGACTTTCTATTCTCCACACGAAAATATTTCAGTATGTTGTGGTATGTACGCATAAAGTATATCTTATCACCATTTATTAGGGTACCCTTAAAAGCAAAAACGGAACAGATGTTCCTCCTATTTAAATATAGGATTACTCGTCTGTCTGTCTGTTCGTCCGTCTGTCTGTCCGTCACAAAACTAGTAGTCTCGACTACTGGACTGATTAAGTTTTTATGAAACTTTACAGAAAATTTGATAATAATTTATAGGAGAGAGCGAGATTGAATGTTTCTTAAAAATATATGAAAACATTAAACTTAAACATTCTGCTTAGTTAGCTCAAAACTTGGATAATATAGTCATGTAGAGTAAACTAACTAGCTTGGGCTGTCTGCCAACTTGTAGTAGCTTTAATATTATGTAAATAGGGACTTGTATGCAAATTCCAAATAAGCTGTTGAAAATTGGAGCCTTGCGTAAGGCTTGTAACATCGTATAAGGTTTATTATTACTTACAATATCGACTAAATTATACATTGCATAAAGTGCTTAAGCAAGTAAGTAGCGCTAAAAAGCTTACATAAAAGGCTTAATATTAAAGCTCATATTCCTTACGTCTTATCTTAATATCTAATTGATTTTTACACACAGTCTCGCCGTTTCATTGGATTTATTGTATAATACAATATTTCATACAATATTATTTGTGGACACAATAAAATACATTACCTACACAGATAGACAGAAAAAAGGAACCCTAATGTTCCTGAAATAAATTGTTACATTTCTTGCGTGCAATAAATTATATTTAAGTATTTATATCGTAAGTATATTTAAGTATTTTATATAAAATATTCATAGAAAATACGAGTAATAGCCGAATTTTTAAATATCTCTTCAAGAACACAATTTATTCATATTTTCTTTAAACCCCTCATAATTTTGGAAGATAAAAATGAGATCGCTCAGTCATTTTTAAAAGAACTCTGCGAAAGAGTAGCAATTTCAAAGAATTTCGCATTGAAATGAATTAAAATTTACCAAGTTCGTTATGAAAGAGAGGCGGGCGTGAAGATTGAGGCTAGAGATGTGTAGATGGTAAAATATCTTTCAGTAACTGTGATTACCACGCGTGTGGTCACGTGGATAGAGTGTTTGTTTGGATACATCATGAGTTGCAATATAACTATGTTTCCTCAAGTCGCAGTATCATAATACTGAAATGTAAGTAAATAGATTTTTGTAAATAAAGAATTTATCATTACTATTGTGGCTAACCATACCAACCTATTTCAAAGTAAATTTGAACTAAACATCAGTAATAGCTAAAGTTTACTGGGTCCCAAGCATAGATTTTCGAAACTTGCGTAAAATATGAAGTACTTTGATCTAGATTTTGGAGTCAAAGTCAAAGTCTTATTGTAACTTTTGAACGATGACGTATAGTAGTTTTACATACATAGACGAATTAAAATAAATAACAAAAAAAAGCTCATAATAATCACTAATCCCTAATATCATTCAATATTATTAGTGCAAATCCACAACAACGCCATACAAAATTTTTTTTAGTAGAGATTACATTTGTCTTACTCTGCTAAATATCAGGTTTTCCCTTACATTTCCTACCTGTTACTTGTAACAGCTACAAATACAAAGGTACATCGCTGTCCCCAAATCGCCAGCGATAATTTATTCAAGAGTCGTCGCGCCGAAATGGCAGTGGATTGTTAGTCAGGCCGACGGGAACCGATCAGAAACCCCGTCCAATCAGCAGGCGCACTCGACCCACCAGAAACTGCGAATCTTTAATGGACCTTGTAGGAAAAAAGTATTCGGCAGAATAAATCGATGAAGTTGAATAAATCATTCGACATAGAGTTTTTCTGTATCAGATTTATTTATACTTATATCATAAGTGAAAGCAGCTTAAAATGTATACCGTGTTTAAAGCAAATAAAAAAAATGTACCTACTCACTGCTTCCGCAACAGCGTATGTCAAAGCAAAGAACTTCCTAAACAACGCATATCGTAAGTACATACTTTCGCTGACTTGTAATTCGCAAGAATGAACTTCGCAACTATGATGGCGAGTCAAACTTTGAACTTTGAAGAGTATCTATAGGGCGATTGCGAACCGTTCAACGACACGGCCGTGTCGTTGTCAAGAGGTTTGTCGGAGGGAGAGGTCCAGTTGTGAGGTAACTGAGGGCCAGAAGAGGCTAATTGAGGATCTTATACTTACCTATATATGCATAACAATAATAGATAGAAATGGCGGAATTACTTTTTTTTTAATTAACCTATGCTTGAGTCGAAAAAGCACGACGGATCAAGCTTCACCGGACTTGGGCGGAATTATTCAATAGAGTGCCACGGAAGAGGTATACTTCCATCAGTGGACACAAATATGCTGAAATGAAAAAGAATACCTATTAATAGTAGACAGGTTACATAGTTTACTTTTACAGGGGTAAAATATTCTAGTCTTTCATGTAAAAATGTAAAGCGAGTGAATCCGCGAGGCGGAAAGTAGTCGTTCTGGAAGATAGTAATCTTCACATTTTATAGCGTAGTTCGTACAGGCGGTTAGTGATCATTTCTATATGTTACCTCTTCTAAATATTACCAGTTCTAGATTCGACCACTTATTGTTCCACCCAGTTCTAAAGGAGACCATTTCTGGATTTGACCACTCCTTATGTCATTTCAAAATTCATGAGAATATCGACGCCAAACAAGCAAACAAAAACCACTGAATCATGTGCTTAATCATAAACTTTCTTGTAAATAACATAATTCATACGACAAACCATACGTGTATAAAACCCGTCTTTTTACTGGCAACCCTAACTCTATAATTGCAAGATGCACCAAGGTAACTGGACCGGTTATCGCCACTGCATTCGAAAGGGACAGGGGTCACTTTCCCGTGCGAAGTGCCGGTTTTTGCCCCTACTACCCTATTAGGGTAAACGCGCTTGTTTGCGCTCGAGGTGGCTCGAGTAGTTGATGTTTTTTTGAGTCCACGTTTCGGTATGTCTGTGTTGTCGTGGGTAGTAATTTGTATTTATCGATATTTGTAGTCAGGTGAAGAAATAAGGACAAAATTACATTCATTATAAGTAGACCATGTAACGTACAATCATACTTATATGAAGCCTAGGTGTACTTACACCTACAAATAAGGTGTAAGTAAAAATAATTATACCATGTCTTGAACAGACTAGTACACTTGGTGCATGACAAAATATTTTCTCTTCTTATGAATCAGAAGTGGGATTTGCAAGTTAAAAACAGGATAAGTATTGAATAATTATCACTTTAACTTATTAATACTGTGCCTGTTTCATAAAGAAATAAAAACATCCTTTTCAAATGGTATCTATTATTAATTTACTCCAAATTTAGTCAAGGTAATAATACCAATTACTTTGAATTAATCAAACGGTTACCATACGATTTACGAATATATTATACAGTTTTACAGCCTTTAATAATGCCGATAGGTACAAAAAATATTACCATTTGGATATTGCAAATGAATCGTTTGGCTTTTAACGATAGACCTCGGGCAATTTTATATCACGAATATTTTTTTGTTCATAATCGTCCCGTATTATACTATAGAAAATATTAGCAAGTCATGCAAGATTTTATCTGAATAATTTGAGACTCAGACGTCACTTTAAACCCATTTAGTGATCAATATCTAGGTTAGATGTTTTAATTATTACTTGATGAATTAGATATTATTAAAATAAAAATAATTTAACTCAAAGTACTTTTTAAGGATCTATGTCGGAGAAAGAATAAAATAATCCCATGATGATCGCCTGTGACTTCAATATCTGTCTGTGTGTATCTGTCAGTCGAATCATATATGTCCTCACCGAAGGACTCGAGGCTACCCTGAAAATCTGAATGAATCTGTCAATATATATGTGTTAAAAAATAAGTTTATAAATAATGGATGAGCGCAATTCGCCAACTAACTACTGGGTGTGTGTAGCGAAATATAAACTGTACAAAAAGTTAAGACTTTAATAAATAAATAAAAATAATACCTAACCTTATTCTCACGACAATAAGAGTCACGATATTCGAAGATATTTGTGTCCTGTTTTTCTATCTCTTTGACCTCGACTTTAACTAACCGCATATCTTAATATAGTGTACAACACCTACAACTTCTTTTTACAAAACACAAGATTATTAACTATTATGTTAAAATTGCTAAAAAAAAGTACAAGTGCTATTGTGCTTTAAAAAGTACAAGTACGAATACGGTATATAAGCAAACTAGTTGCTTCTCACCTCATTAGGCTTAGTACTGTCAAGTGCAGGGTAAGCAGAAAACGCGCATCGCGATTCTCTGTTTATTCGACGGGCTTAGAACGGTGCAAAGTCTAAAATGTTCAGCTTAGCGTGCTCTTGTCTGTACAGTCACACCTGACCGCTTGCTTGGAAGCACAAGCATGTTCTAATGAGCCTCATGCATGAAAGCCTTCAACAAACTCTTTGTTCAACATTAACATGGTTTTAGAGGAATACAAGGATTTTCAATTCATTGATTTGACTACTTTTGTGTTTAAGCACGTTGTTGGTACTAAGATTTAAAATTATTTACTTTGTTTATCGTTTAACAAAAATTGTTTGGTTGTATAAACATTATATTCAGACTAGCTTCCGCCCCGCGGTTCCGCCCGCGTTAACAGATTTTCCCGTGGGAAAGAAGTATTTTCCCGCGGTAAAAAGTAGCCTATGTGTTATTCTGATGTATAAGCCAGCCATTCCAGAGATTTAATTAGCGTGTACAAACAGATAGACAGACGGACTTTTTTTTTTCAAAACTTGTATTTTGTGTTCAGCTACACTCCCTTTATCACCTAAAATCAGTTTTTTTTAAAACAAATCAATGTACAGATACGCCGATTTTTCAGTTTTATTATAGTATAGATAGATATATGAGGAGTTACACTTACAAACTTTAAAATACTCACTCAATCACTCACTCTGTTTTTTTTATTTTTCTTGATCGTAAAGATAGTAGAGTTGTCAATTAATCGTATTAAGTTCTCGGGTTTTAAATATAAAATTCTTGGTGTACCATAAATAAGACTACCATTTAGTACTTAAGTAATAAATTTCACAATCTATCTTTTAGTGAAAATATTATTTAGAATATAATCTAACATTCTTAATTGCACACAAGGCCACTAATACTAATAATGTAGGCCTTGTTAGGTAAGTAATATATTTTAATTAAGTTTTCTCTTTTCTTCTTTGTGGAACGAGATGAAAGTCCACAAAAAGCTTAGTGTCTTCAATATAAAATAAATAAATTTCATCAAAGTAAGTTCATGATTGGTAATACTACACCTGGGCTCTTTGTTTATGTACAGTAGGCAGCACTTGCAGCTGACCATGAACTTGAGAACGCCCGTATTCCGTAACGATAAGGGTGAATTTCGCAGTGCAAGTATCCAACCTCATGTGCTGGGTTCTGTATTTTTGCGAAGACAGACTTTGTTGGACGGTCTTAACAAAATAATTAATTTGATAGAACAGTGCTGAGCTGAGTCCTTCATTTATTTATTTTCTTTACTCATTTGGGGAAAGTGTAATTTTATTATTGAATAGAAATTAATTATTATTGATTTTATATTAGTATCGTATCTGAATTTTCCTGTGAGGGAATTTGATACATCAATACTTCAAAATTACCTATAGACCTGTCAACGGTCAACCACTTTGGCGAATAGTATTAGCTATGTAACTGTTTAAATTTAAAAATAAATGAAAAAAAAAAGAATATTTAATTTTGGGAATTTTGTTGACATAACTTGATTGAATTCCTTCAGGTCTATAAAGGACTTAAACAAAAATATCCTATTACCACCACCGTCCTAAGCGTAAAGTAATTTAGTATTAATTTTGTTTCAGGTAAGCAGTTACAAAAACCACCGAAATTTTAGAAGATTAAATACCAGTACATTTATGGTGAGGACCCATCCGTCCAATCACAATTCACACACAACACACGTAAGTTTATAATAATAATACCGCGTTATGCAAATATCTAAAACAAATTAATTATGCATTTATTAATTAAACAAAGTAATAAATAAGCTCCGATTGAATTTTGCATGGTGTTCCTAAACACAACAATGCCTACATAATACACCTTTGAATGCAAAAACAATATTTTATCGGAAGGATGGAGGGAGAGCGTTCCGGGTATATACGTCAAACTTTGTTGTCCGTGCAGTATGGTCGGAACACGGTCGGAACGATGGTGTACGGATTATTTATAATTAATACACTTTAGAGGACGGATCAAGCTTCACCGGACTTGCGGGGGAGCGGAAGACTCTACCCCTAAAAAAGTCATATACCAACACGTCTAGGGGCAGCTCAAGGGAGCCTCGGACCACGGCCTAGCGCGTTGATATTGAAAAACATCGTGAAGGAGACGACGCCTGAGGGGCTCCGTCTCTGATTATCAATTCTGATTTTGGTTATGGCCGCGTCCCCACCGGCGGGTACGGGCGTTGTTACCTGAAGGGTAATTGTTACCTGAAGGGTATTCGCTACCAGAAGGGCATTCTGTTAGGTGTAATCTAAATTCATTGGCGTCAAAAAGAGAATCAAGATTACGTCTACTCTCGTCTTCAAGATTCACCAAGATAGGCTGCTGGCAAGGCAATATCATTGTAAAGGAAGATGCCCATTTATGACTAAGAGTGCCCAGTTACCTAGTCACCATCACTATTACTTACCTTACCATCATACCCACGGAGTAGTGCTAGTGATCATACCAAAGCAAAAACATCAGACTAGTTCCCAATTAGTTAGCGCGCGCAATAGATCTACCTCGAGATGTAACATGTAGCTAATAAATCGTGATCAGTATTCAACTGGTCGGAATAAGAACATTATCACATTCGTCACGCGGTTGTAGCTGTACGGCCCAATGCCACGGGCCAGATGGCGACTCGATAGTAATACGTGAACGAACATTCAGTAGGTTTGAAGTTTGGAGTCGTGA
This sequence comes from Teleiodes luculella, assembly GCA_948473455.1. Lineage (NCBI taxonomy): Eukaryota > Metazoa > Arthropoda > Insecta > Lepidoptera > Gelechiidae > Teleiodes > Teleiodes luculella. The sequence continues at coordinate 4,910,298 of OX419593.1, forward strand.
AGCAGAATCGTTTGAAGTTTACGATTCGTGAATGTTTTGGAGAAGGTATTTTATTTTTTAAGATTCAGGATAAGATCTATTCAAAGTGATTCTTTTTTAACTTCTGCTTAAATATGTAATTAATCGTGATCTTATTCGTCAGTACCATATTGTCCTATGCTAGACAAAAACCTCTCCCAAAAATCTTTACAATTAGTCAATGATGGCCCTGCGCTGTTTGCATTCAGCTTTAATATTCGTATTAATACTACAATTGGATTGTGATTATTATGATTCTTTGATTAAATTATTCGGTTTAATGAGCACCCAGATATCAGATACAGACACAACATTATGTCTCTACAATGGCTTACAATATGGAAGTAGATATAGACTAAGACTAATAAATTTACAATTTGAACTATAAAGTCATTTCTGGACGAAGACCTTTTTTGGTCTATCCATTTCATCCTCCAAAGCTGAGTCTTAGATTTATCGAACTACCTCCTCCAAACCGTGCTTCAGTATCTTTCTTACCACATCCGTCTGGTTTGATTCGTCGGTTCGTGCCGAAGTAATCACCTTCTCAATTGTTATTGTTATAACATACCTAGAGTCGGTTGGCACGAGGTCGTCGACCCATGGTTAGAGGCACCTTAGTTTTTTCTTGTTCGCCCCCGGGTGCTCACGGCCTGTTTTTGATATAGAGGCCACATTTTTTAGTCAATTTTTTACATCTTCATAAATGATCTAAAGCTGTTTCAAGCATTGAAAGGCGGTCTAAATAATACATAACAGGTTAGTAACATTTTTAGAATGAGTGTATATTTCCCTTAGACCTGTTTGTCACTTAATTCTTAATTATCACAGTTAATTTATTCTAGGGTTGGTAAAGTAGACATAAACAATAAGAGCTGGGCTGGGATATAAATTACGTTTAAGATAAGACTGTTCTGAGAGGAAGTGACGACGTGACAAAACAATCTACAAGCATGCATTGCCAATAAATAAAATATGTGAAATTTTGAAACAAATAATAAATAAATTAATATTTAGGGACACATCACACATGGCCATTTGACCCCAAACTAGGCAGAGTCTCTACTATGGGTGTCAGACAGTTGATATACATACATAATATAATATACAACATCCAGACACAAGGCAAACACAAGTCATCACGCGTATATTTGCCCTGGCCGGATTCGAACCCGATTCGTACGCTTTGAAGGCAGAAGTATTACCAACTAGGCTACGGGCCGTCTAATAAAACAAAATCCAACCTTTGGTACCTAGTTTATTAATATTACTATTATCACGCTTTGCTAATCTAAACCAAAACAATACATTATTTAAACATCAACTATCACAGAAAAAATTATATTTTCTTTTCATCCATCTCATTTATATAATAAAACTGTAGAGGTCGAAAATCTGTACATAGGAAAAAAATGCCTAAAACCGAGTCAGGGGGATGTAGAAGTGATATAGAACAACTAGACGCTTTTCAATCTTTTTGTTTCTCTGTTTGTCTGTTTGTACGGGCTAATCTCCGAAATTACTGGAAAGATTTAAATGAAATTTTATATGGTGGTATCTTATATCCCTGGTCAACATCTTAGACTTTTTACTACGGCAAAATATTAATTCCTACGGGAAACTTTGCACGGAAAAGTCGAAAAACAACGCGGGCGTAGCCACGGGCAGACAGCCAGTCGTTAAATATATTCATTAAGTCCGTTATTCCACGTACAATTCCATCTTTGTGAAATATGAAGAGAAGCCAAGACTCTGATTGATCATTGGCGATTGATTGGTTTAAATTTACGATCTTTGAGGGCAAACGACCATATGGCTTATAATATCCCGTTTGATGAAAGATGTATAACATTGACCAATACTGTTCATGATTGCGATCGCAGATATATTTTATCAAAAGGCATGCAGTAGATGAAGCTATTATCATTTATCAATCTTTACATTCATATTTGTTTAGGATCTAGTGGTTTGGTTTGGTTATATAGTGGAAACCCTCTTAGTGTAAATGCCAATGATGAAGAGTTTGAATTTCGAATGGCCAAATTAAATTAAAAGCAATGAAAAATTTCGAACAGCAAATTTTTTATTGCTTTTTTTAAAGATTTGTATGAATTTAATTTAAACTTTAAGGGGCGTTCATAATCATTACGCTATTTAACCGAATTGTAAAATTGGATATAAATTAAATATTCTGTTCTGATAAGAGTCAAGTTTTAATCGATTATCGAGTTTACGATAATACAATACAAGCGTAAGGTTAATAAAAAGTTTATTTCTAATTTCTGACGTCGGCTTTTCAGAGCCAAAACCTTTTAACCTAGCAAATAAAATAAAATAAAAAGAGTCGATTTTTTTAATTACTGAAATTTTTGTTATACCCAAGATTATTGGGCTGTTTAAAAACAGCCATATTTTGCTATCGCGCGTAACTATGATTTAATTTTGAAGGTAGGCCGTCTACATGTTCATTTTCTTATACTGTTTGTGAATTAAGAGTGCAATAAATTATAATGAAGATGATGAGAGATGTTCAGAACATCTTATATCTTCTATCTAACATTGTGTGAATTTGTGTGACATTGCTCGAAAGCTATGTTTACCATTGTATCTAGCTACAGGGTAGCGACTCATAATCCGCCATTGTAGTGATAATCACTTTAGCAGTTGCCAGTTCAGCCCTATCGACACATTATCGAGTATCGAGTGATAATGACTGATACGATACGCCTGATACGCCTCAACGACCAATATCAACAATGACGTTGATCGAATGCAATGGGTGTATGGGTTACAGGCAGCCATTATTATAAATATTAGATGAGTTCACACAAGATTTAAAATAATAAGCCATATAACTATTATTGGAAAACGATATTAAATTTTAATTATATGGATATCCTTTTCACGCTTTTATGAACAAAAAGAGACAGAAGATTGTCAATTCATTTCCAGAGACATCAAACATCAATTAAAGGCGTCTCAGCCGCATTATACAGGGCGTCCCACGGCTATGCCACATGGAGGGAAAGTACCTTAAATATTGTAGATACAACATTTTACTGAAAGAAGACATTATTTTATTTCTAAAAACTATTAAAACTGCATTCATACATTTTTTAATAATTACATGGTTGAACCGGGAATCGAACCCTCTGTACGAGAGAAAAATATATCCTGTAGTTTTATCATACCGATCGAAAGGCTTCATCATAAGGGTAATTTTTTGCTAAATAACATAGAGTCAGAAATAAACGGAAGACTATGTATTTTAACATTTTTAATACAAAATTTATCAATTTTATCGAATGCTCAAATGACCTCCACGCTGTTAAATATAAAGTCGCACTTTTGATTATTTCACTCCCTGTCGATTTTTTTATCTTTTTGTGGTGGATATTTAGAATAATACGTCTAAGTTCTGTATGTAGCTCGTGGACACTTTCATACCGGTTCTTGTAAACTAAATTATTTACATAACCCCATAAAATAAAATCGAACGTGGTTAGATATGGCGATCTCGGCGGCCGCATCAAATGTTTAAAATTCATAGTCTTCCTTTTATTTTTGACAATATGTCATTAAGCAAAAAATAATCCTTATCATGAAGCCTTTCGAATGGTATGATAAAACTACAGGCTGTTTTTTTTCTCGTGTAGCGGGTTCGATTCCCGGTTCAACCATGTAATTATTAAAAATTGTATGAATGCAGTTTTAATAGATTTCAGAAATAAAATAATGTCTTCTTTCAGTAAAATGTTCTATCTACAACATTTAAGGTACTTTCCCTCCATGTGGCATAGCCGTGGGACGCCCTGTATAGTTCGGGGTGCATGCGAAAACAATTTGACAGTTGCGATTACTTTATCATTTATTCAAAATTTTATCTCCCATCTCTTTTCTCTCTTTTCTCAGAAACGAAAATTAAATCCACACATCCATCTTACTAATATTATAATATAAACGCGAAAGTTTGTGAGAATGAATGTATGGATGGATGGATGGAAGATGTTTGTTAGTCATTCACGCAAAAAATTCGTAATGGATTTTAATGAAATATTACATAGCTTATACATCAGAATAACACATAGGCTACCTTTTACCGCGGGAAAATTTCTCTTAGTTCCACACAATAATAATAATTATTTAAATGGGACATTTTATATGGAAACAAATTTATTATTCGGTTTCGAAAAGTGATTTGTGTAATCTTATTTGGAATAAATCATTTAGAAATTTGAAATTTTGAAAACCTCCGCAGGTACAGATTTCTTTAGCAAATAGAATCTAAATTATTGTATATCAATGTAAATAATAGAGAAAATCCATTGAAATGTAACAATGTCAAAGAGAGCAGAACAAGCAATAAATTTTAACAATAGGGCTTAATTCATCAACATCTGTAATAGTAATACTCAAACACCTCAGACAGAGGTACAGGCTAGAGCATGCTAAGCTGAACACTTTGGACTTTACAAAGTTCTTATGTCGGTTCGATAAGGGAGAGAATCGCGGTGCGTGTGTTCAGCTTACCTCGAACTTGTCTGTACATAATCTTCAAACAAATTTGGAGTAAATATTAATTAGCGAAATGTCTGTTAATAGTGAATTAATCCTCTTACTGAGGCTGTGAGATGTTTCACACTTTGGCGTGGATTGAGGTATCTTTGTATTGATGTTTCTATAGCTATTATTTAAATAGTTAAGTAGATGTTTATATAATTCTCACTGATTCTCACACTTTTGAGTAATCAGCCTCTTCCTTGGGACAATTTGATTTGACTGTTTTAAGGCACAGCTGAACATATTATATAATAACAAAATAAAGTTTAAAATAAGCAAAATAAAGTGCAAAGAAGGTGTAAATTAATGTGATGTATGTGTGAATGTAAATGTGTATTTGTGTGTGTGTGAAAAAAAAAAAACATTTTGTGTAAGGTAAACTCGCTACTAATAGTATTAATGTCCCAAGCAAGGCGTTTTAGAAATTGAAATCAAAATTATAATTTTAAAATTGTATAGTTATTGTGATTTAAAATTAGTTATTTGCCATTATTGAATGCAACACGATCACGTTGTGATTGAAAAACGTGCTATGAAATCTATTGCGGATGATTTTTTGTTTGTTTTTAAAATGTTAATTTATTCAAGGAAAGTAAAAGTACAAAAGTTTCAACATAGTCAGACATTTAGTTAACGATTGGTTGGGTTACAGCCGGTCTTGGCTTGAGCAAAGCTTTTTAGCTTCCTTTATGACGTCATTAAGTGTTCTGTGGGAGCCTATTATGAATAAAATATATAGAGTTTAAAAAATTTGAGTTAAAATTAGGTTAGGTTATGTGGTGTACAGGTATTACGAGTGATTAAAAACTATATTACAAAATTTATCAAGGGCCTATGTAACATGTAGCTGTAAAAAGAGGTACATACAATACAATTCAAAACAAAACAAAACTGTACGGTTTTAACTAGACGATAAAATTCATTTAATCGAAGTCATATAAACGATAGGTATATATAGAGTAGGTACTATAAATTTTGAGTATCAAAAACATTAGCAACCATTAAAATATTGAAACATTTACATATTATAGGTATAAAAACGCAAAGATGAATTAAAGTTTGTGCAACTCAAGTACGTAGTACAAAGTCTATTTATATTTCTGTTGGAAACTTCAAGCCTTCAACCACGATGTCCAGTAAGAGCGAAGCCATGTTTTTTATGCAACCATATCGGTACATTTCCGGTGACACTAGCAATGAGAAATAGACTAATGGTTTCTAGTTAGACAATATACATCGTTATTTAAAAAAGAATAGCTTTTTTTTTAGTCTTGAACGTGTAAAATATTTCTTACTTACGGCGCCCTGCGGTTTCATTTACGTTATAATTTGTTTCCCGCAGTTAAAATTTGTGTTTTCCTACTACAAAGTCCTACAGACATAACATAAAAATTCTGTTCGATTTGGTGCAACCGCTAATGATGCGAATATTTATGTATATGTATGGGCTACCTAATTCTAAGGTAGAGCAATACCTAGCAGACAATCCATGGTAAAGGAGAGACGCTATGATAGTAGCTAAAAACACTAATAATATTTATAAAAAAAAACAATAGTTTATTGTAGAACCACCAAATGCTTCTTAGAAGTAAATTCGTAATGTCATTCTCAATACAACATAAAATAAATTTCAACTAGCACCAATTAGCCATTTAAGGAGGCAGTACGAGTACACATGAATAATGCAGACATCAACCTATACACTACACAGGTCCCACTGCCGAATCACTTAAATTCCACACACGTTACTATGCTGACCCGTAAGGCCTTAACATTCAATGGAATTTCACCTTTACGACACTATTTAAAGAAACATCAGAAAAAAAATATTTTTAGGTAAACTACTGTGGTATATTTGAATGTACGGTTACGAATGGCACATATTTTAAACTAAGCGCCAGATTGCATAAAAGTACCAATCTAGATAGTTTTTTTTATTTACTATCCCTTGTTTTGCAATGCAAAGTATCCACCGGACGCATCCACCGGACTTACATTATTATTTACTACAACCTAATGTTACCTACGTCTTTTCCACAGGGTCCCCCTTTCAGATTAATTCAAAACTAAATAAATCACTTCTGACGTCAAATTGAATGAAGTTACTATGTTTTGCTCAAACTAAGGCTGGCTCTCTTCTCACAATAATGAAGAATAAACTCTTAAAATTTAAAGAGGCGATGCGATATTAGTTAGAACAGAACTGGCTGGTCCGCACCGCGTTGCTGTAGAGAAGAACGTGAGAAGAACTCTTGATATACTTTACTTTATTGTGTTTTAATATCTAACATAAGGTATTTTTTGTCTTCCTCTGCCATACCACACCAAACTTAATTATACAGGGCGTCCCACGGCTATGCCACATGGAGGGAAAGTACCTTAAATATTGTAGATAGAACATTTTACTGAAAGAAGAGAATTACATGGTTGAACCGGGAATCGAACCCGCTATACGAGAAAAAAAAATCATAGTCTTCTGTTTATTTCTGACACTATGTTATTTAGAAAAAAAAAATCCTAAATGATGAATGAAGCCTTTCGATTGGTATGATAAAACTACAGGGTGTTCTTTTTTCTCGTGTAGCAGGTTCGATTCCCGGTTCAACCATTTATTAAAAAATTTATGAATGTAGTTTTAATAGTTTTTAGAAATAAAATAAAGTCTTCTTTCAGTAAAATGTTCTATCTACAATATTTAAGGTACTTTCCCTCCATGTGGCATAGCCGTGGGACGCCCTGTAGATCAACAAATTAGTGTCTAACTAATTGGTATTTTTCATAACAAATTCCTAATATTGTCCCTCGTTTCGTGGAGCAATTTACTTGTGGTAAAGTAAAAATATAAATGCGGTAAACGGGTCACAGATATCTGCTCCTCAGAGCCTACACTTGACTTGGCTTCTACTCCAACGTCAAATGATTCGTAGATAATCCCGCTAAAGATACGGTTCCTTTTATGAGATTAGGGAGGCCTTTGATCTTTTTACCTTCACGTGTCCTCGTCGTGAGATGAGTGTGACTCGCGGATTATTCTATCTGGAAGTACATACATTGAAACCAGGATAGAAGAGATAATAATAATAATATTATGTGGGGACACCTCACACACGGCCGTCTGACCCCACACTAGGCAGAGCCTGTACTATGGGTGTCAGACAGCTGATATACATACATATATAAATATGCAACATCCAAATACAAGATCTTAAAATTAATGTACAGTAGCCAGCACATGCGGCTGGACATGTTGACCTTGAGAGCGCCCGTAGTTCGTAGCGGTAGGGGTAAATTTCGTAGGGCAAATGTCCAACCGCACGTGCTGTCTTCTGTATCTACACAATAATAAATATAATGCTTGTTGATAAAAAAAGTTGGTAAATAACACTTTATTGCAATAGAATGTGTGCAAAAGCGGTCTTGCGATCTCTTTCAGACAACCTTAGAAAAACAATTATAAATGTGGTGAGATGACTACTAAAATATCAAAGTTTATAGTAATGTAAGTAACAGAAAACTCAAAGAAAATCTATTTCCTAAATGTAAATAAAACTCGGTAGCACTTAAGATTTCGCTTCGTATCATGTATAACATAAATAAACGTGTCGGTTATTTTACAATGAAAGCGTATAAATGCGCATAGATAGAATGAAATTATAAATACAAGAGCATTTCAAATTCAAGTCCAAAGATTTTATGCAAATTAACATCAATGCTAATAAACAGGACCGAGCTGTCCATATCGTTTAAAGGTGGCTAATTTTTTACTTTCCGATGTACACGAAGAGGATTTTCATCATCATGAAGTTCATAAATCTACGCATTAAACTTTGGCCCGTCGACGACCTGTCGGCTACACAGTGACTTTGACAATTGGATAAATTATTTGCTGGGCCTAGGTGATCTCATGGTCCGAAATATTTAAATTGAAAAAGTGAAATAGTTTATGTTCATGATCGTTTAATAGCGTGTTAAACTATTCATCTAATAAATAAACAGAATGAATGTCCAACTTTTATGCACGATGTTAATCGTAAAAAAGCGTATTAACTAACAATAAGTTTTCAGACGAATAATCCTAATACTTTTTTTATTATGATAAATCGAATGCTCGCCACGGCTTCGGTGGCATGCGTTAGTCTATATTTTCAGCGACGAACTTGCATACCTACTATAAAAATAAGGTAGATTCCCAAAAATCTAGCCTTAAACTTAGACTTGAACCCTTTACACTATAATCCTCTACCCCAAGGTTGCTTGGTAGAAATTGTTACCTTTAGCAATAAGGCTGCCTTGCCTACATACATATTCACCCTATTTGCTATAATTAATGTTCGTATTAGAGTCCTTTTGTGCAATAATGTAGATTCTATTCTACTGTATTCATTATCCGGACAGAAGACAATATTGTGCAGATTATTTTGTAGAATGATTGAAAACTATTTGTTTAAAAAAATCTTAGTAAGACCGTTTGAGTTTCTTGAGTTCCATCCTGTAAAGGTTTACGAATCACATCACGTTTGTAACAGTAACGTTGTCATTGTTCCAAATGCCAGTTCTTAAAGGGTACATATTCAAAGGTGTCCTCCTTCCCAAGGACCTATGATTTCCGACCGTTTCACATTTGGATTCCTATAGATAGATAGTTGGAGAAGTCGGTTTTGAATTTAAAGTATTAAGGGCTTTATAAACTTGTTATTTTATACACGTTTTTTTTTACTTGTTTGTTTGTATTTTATTTTAGTTTCTAGCAAGCTTCATGTTGCCACAGGGCTGATACCTCATATTAATATCTCAATGTCATTCTACTAATATTATAAACGCGAAAGTTTGTGAGGATGGATGTTTGTTACTCTTTCACGTAAAAACTACTGAATAGATTTTAATGAAACGCTTTATGCTGTAATAAAGTTTATACATTATTCTGATGTATTCAAAGGCAACCTTTTACCGCGGTAAAATCCCTTATCCCCACGGCTAAACCTGTCAGTGCGGGTAGAGCCACAGAGCTAACAGCTAGTCTGTCATATTTGTGACTTATCTATTAAGATCTTCCCATTTGTATGCCAGAATCTTATCAAGTGTGCCAACAGTACAGCAATAACCGTGTCCAAGGAAGCAATATCCCCTCGATCACGTCTCGGCCACTCTCGTCCAGTTTTTGCGTCCACGCCTCAGTCTTGCTCATATTAATTTCTCTCTACGCGCAGCTATGCGATGCGGCACAATATTCTACGCGTTTGTTTATTTATTTGCTTTGGGTAGAGATATGGTATATGAATATACGTCGGAGGAATTATCAAGCGCTTTATGTAACCTACAACTGAGCTCTCCCTTTTGTAATAAAATATTAATACCTAATAGACACTAGCTTTCTTTCGCGTTAATACATTTTCCCGTGATAATGAAGTATCCGCGGTTATCTATCTATCTATTTATCTATTCAACCCATCGGTTAACTTATGAAACTTGAAAATGAATTTATTTGCAATAATACTTACAACATACTTACAATATGTATGATAATCCAATTACATATATTGAAATAATCGACCTCCATTCCAAATTTTAACCAAATCGTAGTTTAGATACAAAATCGCAAACATTAAAACTTACAAACATAATTTCATATATACTTAATATTGGTAGGATTTGTAGAGTACAAAAAAGAAGTTTCTAAATATTATAGTAAAAAAAGGAAGGAAAATTTGGGTTTTCTGCTCTGCAGAAAATCGGACACCCAAATTATCTTGCAGTCTTAAGTGCTGCGGTGCATATTTCCAAACTTTTACCAACCACAAATTAAATGTTATCCAGAGATTAATATTTCTCTGTAGTACTAAATATTTCAAATATTCGTATCAGCTTTTATGAAAAAAAAATTCTATCAAAGCAGAACAAAAGGGAAGAGCCGTTTCCGCCCTGATGAATATTGATAAGAAGTTTCTCTGCCATCAAAACTCGATTTATTATTAAGATTCCCCGTAATCCTCTTCGACACCTAATTACGCAGCCACGTCACATAACCTAGAAAAACTTGAGGATCCCATTCGGGAACCCCTAACTTCCTTATCCGAGGCCTTATAAAGGCGTTTGTATCCACTCGCCCCAGGTTCTATTCGGCCCGCGAAGAAAAATAACAAGACAAGTATTCTGCTGATAATTAATTCCATTGCTTATTTTATTATTTATCTGTGGCTATCGATCGGGTTCGGGACTATAACTGACACATTCAAAAGGATTATCCAATTTTCTTGAAAATTGTCTCTAAGAAAATTGTTCTGAAGTGATGTGCGTACATCATACATTTCGGCGTTATTTTTTTATTAAAATATGTAGACAGATATAATAGCACAGGCTCTGCCTAGAATTTGATTACTTATTTGTACAGTCAGGCAGAAAAGTGATGGTCGGTAATATAAAAAAATAATAATATCTTCAAACATTTATTTCAAATTTTTAAATTATACCGCATTATTTGTCAAACTTATTCATGTTCATTGAATCCAAATTCAGTGAAGCATACGTCAATTTAACAAAAAAAAACTAATTTAAATAGTAACATTTGGTATTATTGTTCGGCCCGAGTGGATACACACCCTTGTAAAGATTCCGCGGAGACAAGGAAATCCCTAATTCAGTTCGGAAGTCAGTAACAAAGGGCCGGTTACACAAACAGGGCTCCGCCCCGGCATCGCAAGGAGCCTCTTTGCACTCGCGGCACGTATGGACGCGCGACTGCGACTATTTCTCCAACCCGGTTTTGTCACACACATTGATAAAAAGCGCAGCGATCATATTGCTCGGCAGTTACTTTGGGATGCATTTAAAATCACTATAAAATAATCAAATTAACTCTAAAATTTATGGAGCGCACTTTTAATAAAAATAAACATTTTTATATCAAAATAGTGAAAATAGGTAATGGCAATCATTTTTGACTTTAAAATTAATTATTCTCTCTTAATTTTTTGAATTGACTAACTGATGTTTAATAATGAACTGACAAAAGCAAAACAATTATTTTTCTAAAATATTCAGAACTAAAAAAATCATTCTCTGAGCTCTTTGTTTCTTTGAGTAGTAAAATTAAATTGCAGTGTTTTATTTTTTTCAAGTTATGAATATTACGATAATTTATTTGTAGTTGGTTTATATACTCGTACATAAGTCCGTACATTTATCTCAATAACTTGTTCGTGGTCATCATCATTATTATAAAGATTTTCTCATTCCGTTTTGATTTATTTCCATCAAAAACTTGTCTTGCGCTTCTACATTGACATCTATGTAATCAAATTAAAGTGATTTGTCAGATAATGTACTTCCTCCACCTCTCTGCCTTCCTCTCTGTTTAAAAAAACAAACAGGGTATTGCGACATCTAGGAACTTATTTTTACTTATTTGAGAACATGATCTCTTTTAATAACTCAGTGTGAGTGAGACGGGGATAATAAGAGTCGTTCTATTTCATTCAGAGTAGGCTCGAGATGACATTACTATAGGATTTCCGAACTACTTACCCGTGTGTATACGCCTGCGATTGGAATAAAGTGACACATGGTGACTTGGTGACCTCTCCAAGTTTTGAATATGTAACTTAGCCAACTACCTAAGCTTTCACAGATAAAAGCTACCGTTCTATCAATGTGTCTTCGATACTTCCTTTATAATTCAATTGAATATTTTTTCATACAAAACAGTATTTTAGAGTAATTGTGTGTATCACAGTTGTTTTTGATACATACAGACTGCTATTAGGGAACATTTTAACAAAGAATATTGGTGTATCCCGCCGCGTGTATCTATTTCTCTGATTTGTGCAACTACGCACCAATAAAGATGGTGCAATTAAAAGTTTGACCACAAATTAAGAAATGGCGGCGGTGCTGGGACCGATTATCTAGTAAGGGTAGTGGAAGTGGAAAGTGTCAGGATTTAATGATCCTGACTCCAACACAGGACAACTAATATTATTCGTGAATAATATTTTTTATCTACTTCTTTCTAAAATTATGGAGATAAACTAAATAAGTAACATAACAAACAGAAATTCGTTACCTAACACATTCACTGCCGATATTACAGGATGTATAATGCGAGATAATATCTCAGTAATTCAAATTCTAGGAATTTTATTACAGTTGTGGGGACTGCATACAAATATGAGTTTAGTTGTATGGAAGACGGATCGTTGTGCACGGGTCACGCAAGCTTATGTTTTATTAAAAGGAATGCAATACCATTAGAATATTTACTATAGCGAGATGCAAAGTAGAAATATATTTATAAATAACTTAAATTCATATCTCACGTACGTACCTACAAGTGACCACGCGCAATGCGATTCTGTTCTTTATTCATGTATAAGAACGGCACAAAGTCCAAAGAATTCAGCTTAGCGTGCTCTTGACTTTGAATGAACATGGCTATTATTGTTATAATTTCAGCCTAAAACATCAACTAGTAGACAACACTGGAAATAACAATAAAGGTGCGGCATCAAAAACCACTTTGCAGCGAAATCTGTTGTCTGTGTTTGCACGGAAAATGTTGACAACTATTTGTACACATATCTGAAATGGACTACACATACATATACATTTCACGTAATAGGTTGCCTGATAGAGATTGTTAACAAAGCAAAAAGGCGGCCTGTAACTTCTATAACATCAGTTCATTGCATTTATGTTTCTGCAATATTATCCTGAGTGTTCCTATCTACCATCTCTACTAATAAAAAAGAGAAAGTAACATTGTTTGTCTGTTTGTTATGTACTCACGCCAAAACCACTGAAACGATTTTGATGAGACTTGGTAGGTACATAGATAGAATAGAGATTGAGAAAGGAAAGGCTAGCGAAAAGTACTTCATTCTCATGAAAAAAATTTGTTAACGCGGGTAGAGCCGGGGGTGGGAAGCTAGTAATATATTAGTATTGTACGAGTATTGTAGAAAGTAAAGTACATATTTTGTTGTTATCTTGAGAAATAAAGAAAAACCTCCGACAACCGTAAATTCGCAAGCAGAGCTTTCGAGATACCATAAACTTAAAACGGCGTCCCAATCCCAAAATACACACGTTCTTACCATAAACCACCTTGGAGCAGTAAAACAAATCCGTGGAAATATTATGAAAGCGCATGTTTTCCACCCACGCGTCTTAAGTAAATATGCACATGTTTGCTATAGGAAATTGCTCTACACGTTATTTATTCTGTAGCATTTTATAGATCTCGTCTTGATTGAAGTACAGTTCAACGTATTCTATAAACAGTTCAAGATAAGATTACCTACTGTTATCTAATGTGAATATGTGAGTGTTTTGAAATGAAAATATTATTAGGTTAGGTATGTTTTGCATCAAAATAATGTTCTGCGCTGTTTTATAAATTTTCAAGTACCTAAGTTGTGATAATAGTTATTCCTAGATCTAATCTGTACTAGCCACCAACCGAACTTCAATTAATTCTGTTCGCCTTTACATGAAGGAGAAAAGTTAAAGTGAAAAACCGACATCCTTTTTTTCACTTTATACCTACTTATGTTGTAAAAATATTTCGTAGATAGGTTTTAATTATACACAAAATAGAAAACTGATATTACGTAATCTTAGGTTAATACCTATTGGATCTTTGGTACTGGATCTTTGGGGGAGGCCTTGGTCCAGCAGTGGGTGTCTTTCGGCTGAAATGATGATGATAATGATGAGGTATTAGACCATTAATCTGTTCAAATCATAAACCTAGTTATTTTTTCTACTCTACTATTGGCCTTTTGACTTGAGTGTTTAAATATATTTAATATTATTTATTATTATATTTTCTGTTTTATAATATTAGTGCGTTAAGAAGGTAATCGTGATTGGTGAGCCGAAGCTGATCGGACGGGCTTTCATCCATCAATTGATTACCAGAAAAGCGAACACATTTTACCACTTTAGCTTGATGGAGCGCCGCATTATGTAATTTAGTTTAATTTATATCAGAACTTCGCTTATTTTAAAATTTCTTACATTAGTGTATAATTTTTCATTTTAAAATACTGTATAATTTGGCAGTTTTGCCGATTCATTGTCTTTTTTCACGAAACTAGCCTAAGAAGAAAAGCAAACAATAGTTCCGAGTTTTCTTTTTGCTATAAGTACTTTGTATGGCTGTATGATTATACGATTTTCTTCAAACTGTAGTTACTGCTTTGATGCAAATAATATTGTAATAATAAATAATGAAACTTGAAATTTGCTTATACTTTTGGTGAATGTTGATCTTTTTATGATGATAAATCATTAAAAATAGAAAAATGAGGGTAATTTAATATTCCGCGGCTAGTTTAGTTTTCCGCTCCGCGGTTTCGCCCAGGTTAACAGGTTTTCCCACGGGTAAGAAGTATTTTCCCACGGTAATAAGTAGCCTATGTATTATTCTGATATATAAGATATATTGTTGTGAAGTTTCATTAAAATCTGTCTATTAGTTCCAAAGATTAGCGTGTACAAACAGACAGACGGTTTTTTTTTTCAAAACTTGTATTTTAGTGTTCAGCCACAAATTACGTATAGAGGCGCTCGCGTGGTTCAGTTACACTACCTTTATCATCTACAAGCAGTTTTTTGAAAAACAAGTCAATGTACAGACACGCCGATTCTTCAGTTTTATTATAATTATATAACGTAGATAGACAAAAACTACCAAACTACCAATAATGTAGAGATTTGAATTTTACAAATGTTATTTCCTGATAACGGTTTTAAATGTTATTGGTCCTAAAGTGCGTATAAGTATACCTGTTATGCAAATGCTAAGGCCAGGAGACCTACCTTAATAAGCAGTTGTTTTGACCACAGCGTGACCTTCACCTACATACCGATTAAGCCTTAATGTTGGAACCTATTGTCGTCCACAAACAAACTCCTACTTCATACTAATATCATAAAAAGGAATGATTTGTATTTTTGTGTGTGTGTGTATGTTTGTAATGAATAAACACTCCTTTACGACGTTTTTCCTTCTCGTTGTTTTTCAGTATCAACGTGCTAGGCCGAGGTCTGAGGCTCCCTCGAGCCGTCCCTAGACGCGTTGGACGTTGGTACATGACTTTTTTTGGGGTAGAGTCTTCCGCTCCCCCGCAAGTCCGGTGAAGCTTGATCACTCGTACTTTTTAGACTCAAGCAAAGGTCAATTCAAAAAAGAAAAAAATGAATAAACTCAAAAACTACTGAACCGATTTCAAACATTATTTCACTATTGGAAAGCTACATTCACCCTGAGCCCATAGGCTACCGCGGGAAAATGCCTCATTCCCATGGGAAAAACTGTTAATGCGGGCGGAGCCGCGGCAGAAAGCTAGTTACTAATAATGGTTGAACTGTTGTTACTTTGTATAGCAGTGACGACGCCTAATAATAACCAAACTGTTGTTATATTGTAAAACTAGCGACCCGCCCCGGCTCCGCACGGGAAAATGGTTATTGTGGGTTATCCTTAAGTATATTATGCATGTATTATACATATAAACCTTCCTCTTAAATCACTCTATCTACTAAAAAAACCACATCAAATTCCGTTGCGTAGTTTTAAAGATTTAAATGCTTAAATCATAGGGACATAGGACATAATATTATTATTATTATTGACTAAGATAATGAAAGTTGAGGCTACTGAGCACAGTAATATTTACAAATAAATAACGACGCTGATTCCCTTTTGTCACATCCTAATCCTATAGAGAAGTGGCTATAGGGCTTTTCAAATTTTCAAACAAAAAAAAGGTCAAGAAACTTGGAAACCGAAAAAAGAACTCGCCAGTCCCATACAAAATTGTAATTTTAATCGGACAGTTTGTATGAAAATAAAATGTTATTTTGTTTTGTATCCGAGAAAGTTTATCTGGAAGAGTTGTTCAATACTATACATATCACATATTCTTTCATACTACATGCGTGTCTTTTCCCCTTCCAGCCCACCGTTCACCTCTCGAGACCTCAGGTTTTAAGTATTCTAAGTACCTTTACAATTTAAGTATTGTATGTAGTATATTTATGTCTGTGCCACCAACGCACGCTGTTTAGCATTTTTCGCAATTTCCTGCTTGGTTACCTGGGAGAGATTGCTACTTTAGCAATAAGGCCGCCTATTAGCTTCTTATGTTTCACTATGTAAAAATGTATTCGTACTTTTAATTTCTGGTGTCAATAAAGAATAATTGTATTGTATTGTAGTGTTTTTTGCTAAGTCGATACTTAATCTCTGTACTTATATTACTTTACTAGCTGCCCGCCCGCGGCTTCGCTCGCATTGGTTTTCGTCTTTTCCCATAGGAATAAGATGTTTCCCAGCCTGTTTCCCAGCCTGAAAAAGTAGCCTATATCACTCTCTGCTTCTGATTTCCAATAAGTGTAAAAAACATTACTTTCGCATTTAACCACTCACCGTTTTTTTCCGTGGGAATGAGGTATTTTCCCGCGGTAAAAGGTAGCCTATGTCCTTCTGCAAGGTTTATTCTATCTCTGTACCTACCTATCTATTTTTTTATTACAAATTTTCGCCCTGTGGTTCTACCCGCGCCAACAGTATAACATATTTTTTCGGTTAAAGTAGCCTATATCCATCCCCAAAATCTATTCTATCTCTGTAATCAAGTTTTACCAAAACACCCCTTTAGAACTACCATTTTCCCGTGGGAATGAACTATTGTCCTGCGGTTACAGGTAGTCTGTTACCTTCCCCAAGGTCTATTGTATCTCTGTATCAAGTTTCATCAAAACTTCTGGCCCACCTTACCAATTTTTCCGTGGGAATAAAGTATTTTCCCGCGGTAAAAGGAAGCCTTTATCCATCCCCAGAATCTTTTATATCCCAATACCAAGTTTCATCTTAATTTTCCGGCCACGCTACTATTTTTCCCGTGGGAATGAGGTATATTACCGCGGGGTAGCCTTTATCCATCTTCAAGATCTATTCTATATCTGTTCTGTATCAAGTTTCATCAAAAAGTTCCGCCCGACCTACCATTTTCCCGTGGAAATAAGGTATTTTCCCGCGGGAATGAAGTATTTTCCCGTAGTATAAGGTATCCTATACACATCCCCAGGGTCTATTCTATCTCTGTACAAAGTTTCATCAAAACTTTCCACCCGCGCTGCCATTTTTCCCGTGGGAATGAGGAGTTTTCTCAAGGTCTATTCTATCATACCCCAAGCTCAGATTGGTATAGATAGATATCAAGTTTCCTTTCCTCTTTATAATATTAGTATAGAAGATTTACACCTTGGGTTACATTATTGAAGTTTTAGTAAGGATCCCTAATTTTTTTGAAAATAAAATATAGCCTATGTTACTCAGGGTGAATGTAGCTTTCTAATGGTGAAAGAATTTTTTAAAACGGTTCAGTAGTTTCGGAGCCTATTCGATGCAAACAAAAAAACAAACAATCAAACCTTTCCTCTTTATAATATTAGTATAGATTAACCTAAATGAATACACATAAAACTCTAAACTCCAGTAATAGTCGTAATAATTCAATAAAGAACTGTCTGGTTTCTAGTAAGAACATAATAATGAGAGGAAAGTGATACGCCTAGCCTGAGCTAGAAGCCATAGACTAGAAAATGACCGCAGGTTCGCGTGGTGCTAAATTGCACAAAATGACAATGCATTTGTAAAATAGTTGTTGGTCTGCATTGTTCTAATGTAATAAATACTGTTATTTCAATTATTCTGATGTGTTGTCACGAATATAGGAATGGCAGATATAATCGCTTACAGAGCCTCTTAAGAACGCCCAAGGTTACCTTAAAAAGTGCTATGTTTGAAAGTTTTCACTAGGTGAACCGATGGTTTTGTAATATTATTTATTTTTATTTTATTCATATCGTTAACTTCATTTCAAATCACTCAAATTCAAGGACTGCCCGGTAGAATTTGCTACCTTAGCAATAAGGCTGCCTTCTGTATACTTTAGTAGTTAATAGATTGTTTTGTTTCTATGTATTTTGTGTTCTACAATAAAATATGTTCCGTCCCATTCTTTGCAACATTGCCAGTCTTTTAGAATTTGCTACCAGCCGCCTTTTTTATACTTTTTCGTTGTGGATTGCTTTGTTTTTATGTATTTTTGTGCCCAATAAAGTATATACTGTCCTATTCTTTTAACATTCTCAGTCATTTTAAGTTAAAACCATCATTTGTTCAAATCTTCAACTCGCCGTTGATGATAATGGCCCATCAGCGCGTGAAAACACACAAAAACCCGAACAAACGGTCTCTCGGACGGTTTTTGTCTTGTTTTTTTATAATATTTTGCCGTTGCCCTTGGCTGCGACTGCGCGGCGTTCCATATTTGGTTTTGTATGAAGCATTAGATTACGTCAACTGAGTTACGTACCTACTCACGTACTTATAGTGAAGCTATAGTGTATAAATCTTATACCACTAATAAACTAGCACTACGCCTGCAGATACGCTTGCTTTCATTTACAGATTTTTTCATGTCTTTATTTTACGTACACTTAAATGCTTATTTGTAGCTCATAAAAATTATGTCTCTTGTTGTAGTAAGTTATGTTGAATGATTTTGTAAGCGCCTGAACAAAAACACTTTTTAAGCACCAAATTCTTCGATAAAAATTGTTTACCATGTTTCATACAAAAAAGTTATTGTGTGTGTGAAAAAATACCCCCATAAATTCAAAAACCATTCAGCTACTTTAATACCTATTACATAGAATAAGTTTTACTAACCAAATTGAATCAAATGAGTCTATGTTACTTTTAAAATATATTCACTAAGATAATATCCATAGAATTGCGTGTACGCTCCCCTACGCGCAATTGTCTTGGAAATTACTCGAGAACAAACGAAGGTATCGCAATTATAGGGTTGTCAGAGCCACAGACAGACGTTACTAAGATAACGAGGTGTATTGTCTGTCTCTAACAGACGTATATTCTAAGATACAATACCTAACTGAAATTATTATAATTTTGAAGTACTTGAACTTGTAAATAGATATATGAAACCTCATGTAAGTATTTTTCGTTTTGGCGAAAGGACATTTTCTTATAATGGTGATCTCTTTAGTAGAAAAAAAAGTAGTTTTATAAGGTCGTTCACGAACTTCAGGTTAGTTCACGTTTATCTCCATTGAGTAAAGAGCAGAGCTTTAACTCGCTTAAAAGAAGAAAATACTGAAATCACATTGTTTGTCTAAACTTTTAAGATTGTGTTATTTTTAGTTGGTCTTACATTTCATTAATTAAGTCAAGTCAAAGAGCGATCGTTATGGAGATTTCTAGGAGAGACTTTTGTCCAGTTAAAATAACTTAGATTGAAAATGAAAGGACAGGAAAAAAATCGTATGGGGCCCGGTCTTTTATTCACAGAAAAATCTAACCACTATATAGAAAAAATATATAGATTCTAGACATAAAACTGAGTCCACATGTCCAGTTGTGGAATTTAAGTGCCCCCCATTTAGGAGATATTAATTTTTTTCAATGTGAAAAAGTTGTACACTCAGCAAGTCTATAAAAGGTTACGTATTACAATCTCTAAAGTTCATATATCTAACTTTGTAATGCCTACGGACGAAAGGCCTAAAATTTAAAACACCTATTGGACGAAAGGCCTAAAGTGTAAAACACCTATGGACAGAAGATCTAATTTTAAAACAACTAAGCATTGTTTGGTCTAAACTTTTTATGACCTACGTTTCCAACGCCTAAAGTTAAATATCATAAACGAAAGACTTTGAAAGAGTTAATTTTAAAGCAAAGTGGTTGTGAATAACTAAAATTACCAATACATACACACACTAAAAATGAAAAAAAAATAATAATTTATCGACTTAATAACTGACAGCTGATAATTCTGGGGGCTTAAAAGCGCCATTTAAGAAAAGTGAACTGCGAAAGGATTTATAAATTGAATTCTAAGAGAACCGCGAGCCGATTCGTATTTAACGTAAAATGGTCAATTCTTATTACATTTCACTTAGAATTCAGCTTTCTGGTGAATCACCGAACATTCTTGTTTTTAAAATATTGGTACTTACTTGTTTTTTTTTTGTGAAAAAGTAAATAATATAATAATAATAATAATAATAATATGTGGGACATCTCACACACGGCAATCTGACCCCAAACTAGGCAGAGCCTGTACTATGGGTGTCAGACAGCTGATATACATACTTATATAAATATACAACATCCAGACACAAGGCAAACACAAGTGCTCATCACACGAATGTTTGCCCTGGGCGGGATTCGAACCCGCGACCTTGTGCTTCGTCGGCAGACATACTACCAACTAGGCTACGAGTGACATTATGCGAGACATTTACAGCACATGCTATGCTCATTTTTGAAGTTTTGATTACAGAATAAATCGTTTTCGCGGTTTAGTAACTATTTTGTAAGAAAGAGAAGACAAGAGTAGCCTTAGCTAGGTGTTAGAAAGAGATAGGTAGTGGCAGGTGCGTTTTATAGACTTGCTGAGTGGACAACTTTTTCACATTGAAAAAAATTAATATCTCTTAAATGGGGGGCACTTAAATTCCACAACTGGACATGTGGACTCAGTTTTATGTCTAGAATCTATATATTTTTTCTATATAGTGGTTAGATTTTTCTGTGAATAAAAGACCAAAAAAAGCCATGTCCTTTAATAAAAAGATTGCTGTCTTCACATGCTATAATAGCACCTCTATATACATAACAGAGGTGTTATTATAGCATGTCTAACCAAAGGCGGTGCGTGTAACGATACACTATCCGAATAGAGTTGTTTTTCCCCTTATTACATTACGAGATTACATTATTAAGGTGCCAGAAAAACGTGCGAGTGATCCATGAGAACCGTGATTTATGGGAACAATAACATGTGTTGGGTTTTGATGGAAGCGTTAGATAAGTATAGTAAAGGATAAATTAATGTATGGTTAATGTTTGACTTGCCGAGAAAATTCATTGCCCGAATAAGTTGTTTCAAACTTTTCCAATCACAAAGTGCAACGAAGAGCTATAAATATAAGACTTTATGATACAGAAAATAATTTCGTTTTGATTGAAGTAATTGATGTTTTAGTAAAGGTAGTATTTAAAGTGTTAAAAGTTCCCTACCTTTTAAATATTACAATGTACTTTACAAAGCTATAAACTAGTGCTTGTAGACTAGACGAGAAGACACATCATCGTCCTTAAAAGATAGAAAATACAATACAAAAAAAAATATTAACTCATTTTATTTAATAAATTTGGTTATATTACATAGATAACATAATTGACCAAAATTTTACTAAATTTTTGCATTCGGTTTACTACGAGTATAGATTACTCGTATTTGTGTGAACTATACAAATTATCAAGGTAGTATACTAGTAGTACAAAGTAATATACAGAGTATCTCTGTAAACTGCAAATTGTCGCAACCTTCCTTAAAAAGTTATCTACGCGCGTACTAGCGAATGACCCCCAATCACAACCATATTCTTGTTATTTCATACGTTAGTGTAATTCACGTATCCGACCGTACGGGCCGGTGTCGGTTACATAAGCCCTGCCCTTTGTATTACAGACTACATCGTTACACACAATCGATTCCTTCGATTTCGTCACCCAATCAGCAATCGAAGTAATTCTGAGAAAGCTTATCGACTTCAACATAAGTGCTTTTTTGCCAGCTTGCTATATTTTATACCTTTTGTGAATTACAAAATTCTTTTTTATTTGAATCAAAAGTAAAACAGTCCAGAGAATATCAGCAATTTATTCTACTTACTAGACTTCAGCTGTGTAACTGACCATAACCGTGATCATTGAACAGCCACAGCCAAGCATTTTTTACTTTGGAAAAATCTTACAAGAAAAATAAAGTGTAAAACTTTCAGTTTGTATAATTTGTCAAACCTATATTTTTTATTATTTTGGTTAGTAAAGAAGTTTATTTCGATAACTAGCTTTTCGCCCGCGGCTCCGCCTGCGTTAACAGGTTTTCCCGTGGAAAAGAAGTATTTTCCCGCGGTAAAAATTAGCCTAAGTGTTATTCTGATGTATAAGCTGTATTATTGTAAAGTTTCATTAAAATCATACCAACGGTTCCAGAGATTAGCGTGAACAACTAACTTTATCACCTACAATCAGTTTTTTCTTTTTAAAAATAAATCAATTTACAGTTACGCCGATTCTTCAGTTTTATTATATTTTGATAATACGGCATCTAAATCGATTTACAATGTTACAAGCTATGTAAACACAAGTTACGAGCCCATAACCGGCTTAGTTTCACTTAACGCGTGTCTGATTGGATATCGGTCGGTAGCGATTAGCTCTTGATGTTGTAGTGTGAAAACCGGCGCGAGTGAACCGAACTACTCGAGCGAGATGGCTTAACATAGCTATACCTACCTACCTACCTTCTTACTATGTGTTAATCATTTAAATATTGTTCTACGAGAGCATCGGTGGCCAAGTGGCTAGGGCCGTTGACTTCCATTCGAAAGTTCGCGAGTTCGAACCTCGGCATGCACCAATGTGTTTTCCATTTTCGAATTCGTATGTACGTTTAAACGGCGCTCTTTCGGTGAAGGAAAACATCGTGAGGAAACCTGCACACACTTGCGAAGTAATTCAAGGTTTGTGTGTGAAGTTGACCAACCCGCACTAGGCCAGCGTGGATGACTATTCATCCTGATTTCAGGGTAGGCTCGAGCCCCTTGGTTGGGACATATATGAGGTGTAAATAATAAAAAATCTAATTTACAGTAGCCAGCACACGCGGCTGGACATATTGACCTTGAGAGCGTCCGTATTCCGTGTGAATTTCGTAGTGTGAATGTTCAACCGCATGTGCTGATTTGTGTACTAACGTACATAGAAAGGACACCTGCAAACCGCACTCATAGGTAACCATAATTATATGAATTAGAGGTCGCGATCTCCAACTTGTCGTTTGTACGAGTATTTTGTTATTCTTCTCGCCCCATTCCGCCCGCGCCATGTTGGCGCATAGAATGTATAAGATGTGTCTTCTTTTATACCTATTTGTAGCTGCCGGTTTCCAGAATTTACACTCAATAGGTCACCCGATATCGGGGTAGGCTCGAGCCCCTCGGTGGGGACGTATATGAGCTGTTAACGACTAATAATAGGTCAGACTTGAATAAATAAAACATAAAAATAATAATTCTACAAAAAACTATGTCAAAACTTTTTGTTTAATTTTGCCGATTTCACGATGGTCCTAGAATTTTATAATTTAAACTTCTGCTAATCTATAGTTACCAGCTAAACGTTCTCGAAAACTAAAAAACAATCATAATAACAAAAATATAAATATAAATTACTTTACTCTTTTAAATAGTAATAGATGCAAAAAATCTAAGAGCTTATTTGCATCTGGCTGGATCTAAACTTTTATTTTTGCCAGAAATCCGAGTCCTCATGCACGAACTTATTCACTTGAAATCACCCCGCCCATTTTTCAGTACCTTGATATGGCTCATTTGCACATTTTTGTCCTGTTAATTTTATTACGTCTAGACGAGGGGTTAGTCATAGTCTGCGCTTGCGTTTAGCATTTCCTCTGGCTTAAATTCATTATAATTTATAACAGGCTGGTGTAAGTTAGCTATGAACAGTGAATCATGGTGACAGTTTTGACGAAAACGTTACAAAATTAGAATCGTAAACTCATCCTGAAGTTTCGAAATGCGTATCAAGATACTATGTAGGATATTTCCAATAGGTGTTTAGTTGATTGGTACATAATACTATAATAATTAATCATATTATTCAAACTCAATTTTTATAAAAAAACAAAATAATTTGTAAATACTTGGTAGTGAAAAGTTTTTAAATACATCAATAAGTGAATTAGATGCACTACCATCGAGTTTTCGAATTAGAATAGGATCAACCACCAAGAGCTTTTCCCATTAAAATCTCCCGGGGATCATCCAAATCTATCTTCTTCTATCTTCTATATCTATATAATATAATAAAACTGTAGAGGTCAAATGTCTGTAAATAAAAAAAATTCTAAAAACCAAGTCGGAGTGAAATAAAAATAATCCAGATTTCTTTTTTTTTGTTTATCTTTTTGTACGGGCTAATCACAGAAACTGCTGGACCGATTTAAATGAAATTGCATAATGGTACCTTATTTCCCCGTTCAACATCTTAGATACTTTTTAACGCGGAAAAATATCTCATTCCTACGGGAAACTGTGCACAGAAAAATCAAAAAACAACGCGGGGCGTAGCCGCGGGCGCACAACTTATAGTTTATCCTATTCGAGATATCTTATTCCTATTAAAGATATTCAAAAGAAATTAGATTATGAATTAATCATCAGAATAATTATAATACATTAATCATAAATACAGCAATGCACTTATTAATCACAAAGCAAATACCGAGACGCATGCCGGCTAAGTCATAATATTATCAGCGGAATATGATTATAACACTTTTCCGAGAAAAGAATGAAGATGTCGATATGGCGTGACTAAAGAGTGTAATGTCACAGATGACTGGATCTCTGGCATCGTGAGTTTAGATCCATTCATTCATTCACTCTCTTTTGAATTGTTTAATCAGTATTGAGAAAGTGGGTTAGTGTTGTTGATGGTGCCCCTTCATACAGACTGTATAATGTGCTTTTATAAAAAAAAAATTAAAATTGAAGACTATGAAGGCGCAAAATTCCCTGTCAATAATCGAATGCGTTACCCGTAAAAGGGTCTATTCAATACATTCTGCACAAAATCAATTTTATTGTGGAATAAGGGTCTATATCGCGTCCTATAAACAATTAAAGTACCATATCTCTATCAAATAAAAATAACGATAGACCCTTTTACGGGTAACGCATTCTCATAATCATCATTAACATTATTCGACAGTCCACTGCTGCACATATGCCTATCAATAGTTCTCATTTTATTATTACAAATAAAGTTAATGAATAGCAACATCGTTCTGCTTTAATTGCAATTTGGGCTACCTATATAATGGTATTATTACAGAAAAAAAAACATTATTTCACGTATTGAGTTTGCCGACAGAGGTTACAAAGAAGTGATTGTAATATGATGAAGTACGTATACAAATTAGGCGTGTAATATGGAGATCAGTGCTCGTCAAGCAGGCACTATGTTGTGAATACCATCATAGATTAAAACATTACGATAGGTACTATCATAGTAGTGAATAATGTATTTCCTCACTCTTACTCCTTTATCTCAATAAAGAAGAGTGAATCCTTATGCCACAGACATTCCTATGCTTAAAGAAGAGTCCTCCCAGCCAACAGCTTAAAAAAATATTTTTATTTTTATTTTCTTTTATTCATAAAAATATTTGGCAAATTTAAAATCGAATGAAAGCCAAACGGCGAAGCTTTGAGCGGCTCTATTTCTCTAACTTTATACTTGAAATTTCTAGGCTTAAAACAAAAACCTAGGTAAATACTACCCACATACAATAAATAGCTCTATGCGTGAAGTTCAACTTCCGGCCAAATTGGTGGCATTCTTGGGACAGGGTAGGAATTCCTGCATTTGTGGCTCGTCCGGAATGAAAATGGAAATTAAGTCGTGTGCGCAAGTCATTTCACCGCAATACGTATGCCGCCGGGACTTCTGGGACCTAAGTAGTGTTAATTTTAAAATATTTTACCTCTTTTTAAATTTTAATTCGACTATAGTTTAAAACTTGAATATAGTTCAGCGAGCTATGGAGAGGACTATGCTCGGAGTCTCTCTAATGGATAAGAGTGAGCGACCGTAGATTTACGTTCCGTTTTAGTTTCGGCAACTACCGGTTTTTGTTTTTTCTGCGTAAAACGAACAAAACACCATATCGAAGGCGAGTTACTCAGAAATACGGAAAAACAGCGTACTTCCACTTGGAAGTCGACTATGACTTATGTCGCATACGCCAACGCCAAGTCATACGAACGTTTGAGAAATTTTAATAGAGCTCCTGAAGTGGCAGTGGGCTGGTCACATTTGTCGCAGAACTTATAATCGCTGGAGTAAGCCAGATCTGCAGTGGGGACTACGTCTAGGTAAACAAAGTGTAGGACGCCCCCCGGCTAGATGGAGTGACGATCTGCGAAATGTGGCTGGCAGCAGGTGGATGCGTGCGGCCGAAGATCGGGCCAAATGGCGCGCCTTGGGAGAGGCCTATGTCCAGCAGTGGACTGCCGCAGGCTGTTAATGATGATGATGATGATGATAGTTTAAAAAGACGAAGCCACTGAACGGCCAACCATGGACCGCCCACCGAGTCAATGGTATTTATTAGATTTGACGTCAAAAATTTGGAATGAATTGAGTTTGAAGCTTTTCTAATATGGTTTTGACTGCGTCATCAATTTGATGAAATTCTGTTATGAAACTCAATCACAAATTAATTTTCAAACCACTAGATTTCACGAGAATAGACAACCGCTTCATTAAACATAGTAGAACTATCTATTTGAAAAGACAAAGACAAGGCAATAACGAAGGACGTTCGAAATTAGTAATATTATATTCAAACGTACTTGGCAATAGTTGGCAATAATTAATTAAACTCATATTTAACTATTGAATCACTTGTTCGAACTTGCTTTCTATACTAAAAACTAAATGCAAAAGTTTGTTTGTTTGTCTTTCTTTCGCGTAATCTTTGCATGATATGAGATAAATAGATAGCTTAGTTGTTGGAAAGTGACAGCATCGGCTACTTTTTACAATGGTAAAATATCCCCTATCTTATTCACGAAGGGAAAAAATAAGGCGGATAAATTCTGGTCTAAAAATGTTGTTTGAGATTTTTCATAAAAGTCTTCGACAAGTGCCTAACTTGTAACTCTTTGTGGTAAGACTGTTCAATGTTCATACTATGTTGTGGTGTTCAATTTATAAAGTGACTTAGCTATAATGCTGCATGTTAACTAGGTATGTAATGTGGAAATAACTCGTGTGTTATTAAAAGCTCTGCGTCGGTCATCGAACAGGAATGCAAGCGTGCTACTGTAACAGACTAATTAACACGAAAAGACTCTGCAACCAATATAGTCTATAATGCATAATTTTAAAACATAAATCTTGTTCGTTTGTATTTTGACGAAAACGAAAAAAGTGCAGAATTAGTTTTGACTTTGGAAGGCTTTCATTTATTTTGACATTTGTATAACTAAAGAGTACCTACAACGTACGAAAAAATTAATGTAAACTCAACTGGTTAGTGGAGATTTTTTTACAATTAAATTCATAGTCAACTTTTGACCCCGAGAGTTGTGTATTTTTCTTATTAGTTGAAAATATTATTGAAAGCAAAAACAAAAGAGTTAGATCTCTTGGTATTTATCCGAGTATAATAATAATAACCAACTCCGCACAAAACGAATCTATTGTAAAAATTGCCCATTTTATCTCACATTTAATTGGGAGTTTAAAAGAAACTCGCAAGCAGAGTCCTCCTTTGTTAGTGAGTCAGTGTACAAACTGGTGTAACTCATATAACGGTTGGTGCAACGCTGCAAATATGGTGTGTAAACAATTTATATGAGCCGCGTATATGTAACTGGGGGAATTTTTGGTGGTCGACGGTCGTACTTACACCGAATAAAAAAAAACGTTATGACTTTTAACTGGAGTACGCGGGTTACGTAGGTTATAAAAAAAAATCCCCCGCGTGAACTTTCAAAGTGTTCCTTTTAATTGTTATAATATATTATATGAAGAAATCTCCTTTTTGGGGTAGAGTCTTCCGCTCCCCCGCAAGTCCGGTGAAGCTTGATTGGTCGTACTTTTTCAACACAAGCATAAATCAATTAAAAAAAAAGAAGAATCTCTTATTAAAATAGCTTTATGACTTTTAATCTAAGTATTAATTGAATATAATGTTTTAAAAAATTATATCTCTATCATGACTTTCAAAGTGGAACAACCGCGAGATAATGGAAAATATATTGCTCAACAAGAAAACATACCAATAAATACAATAAATTTACTGACCACCCAACAACATGCACTTCTAAAAGTTTAACTGCAAATTAAACTTTTTATCATCATACCTTTATTTATATATATTATATAGGTATTTATACATAATGATAAAAAAGTATATAAGTTACAATGCGCGCAACTAAAGATGAGACTTGACGGATTACGTGGTTGATCACGTGACGGACCACGGTTATACCTGCGCAGTAGATACAGCGATAAAAGCGATTTTGAAATTCAATAAATATCTTATTAATCCGATCTCATATTTTAGTTTAACTATTTTGAGCACGCGCGACTGTATCTACCAGCGCAAAGTCCCCTCTTTAGCATCTGACAGGTCTCATCTTTGGCTGCGCGCATTATACCTATAGTCATTTTGCTTTGAGTCAATCTGAAACGACGGTACATTTGAGACGTGAATCATTAATTTTGGTGGCAGCGAATCGATAGCAAGTATTAGGGACCGGGGACTGTCGCTCTTCATAAAGTTGTGATAAAGTGAGCAGTTGGTAGCAGCCGTGGTATAGGCGGGAAACTTAAAAAACAAACGCGATTTTAAAATGTTATAACTGCCAGAAGAACAAAGGAAAATAGTCTTTAAGTGTTCATCGAGTACATCGACACCACTCGGCGGAATCCGGCGGCGCCTGCGGGGTGCGGTGCGTGGGGGGCTGGAAACTATGCAGGTGCGGGGAGGTAAATGTCCCTTCTGTAAAAATGGCACTATTGTATACTTCTGTGGCCGAGATGGCAATGGTACATAGAGTTGGGATATTTCTAATAATTACTAAGTCAAATCATGATGAAGATAGATTTTCGGAAATTGGAGTTTTCAGGTAAAGTAAATATTGTTTATAGCATTCATTTTGAATTACAAGAATTAGGAGCATTATGAACATGAGCGTTTACATACAAAAGGAGAAAACGTATTCTCCCTGACCTCCCTGTAAATATCTTCGAAATATTTCGAAGTGTTGTAGATACAATGAGAAAGTATGTTTGTACGTTTTCATTATATTATATCCAATTAAGATACCGTGTTTTAAAAGCTTTTTCTTGTGGGACATCCCACACACGGCCATCTGATGCCAAACTAGGCAGAGCCTGTACTATGGGTGTCAGATAGCTGATATACATACATATATAAATATTAAATATACATCCAAACACAAGGCAAACACAAGTGCTTATTACTCGAATGTTTGCCCTGGGCGGGATTCGAACCCGCGACCTTGAGCTTCGTAGGCAGACGTACTACCAACTAGGCTACGAGGCCGTCGTTATAATCTGTATGTGCTTATCTTATGAAGAACTAACAACCGTTTTCGTTTCCTAACCAAACAACCCCGAAAATTACTTGTCAAAACATTCCTTTACAAACTTTTAATTAAGTTAACAACAAGCGAAGTTAAATTACATTAGAGTTTCTTCTAGAAAACACAAAATGTATGTTTTTTAAATGCTAAAGTAGTCTGTTGACCGTTTGAAACAATTGACAACACGTGTGTGTGTTTTGTAACATGAAATGTGGCAACACTGTGATTGTAGGAAATTGGTTTCAATCAGAGGTTAACAGGCTGAGCAGGACCATCAAGTACATGGATCGACGATCACTGATTCATCAGCAATTGGATAATTATGTAACTGTTAGTTATGCTAGGACTACTGAAAAAAAACAATTGAAACTTGCATCACGTATCTTTTCAAAATTCTGTTAATAGTTCAAATCCAGGATTAACACATATTTTTAACTAGTTGTGTGTGCTGCGGTAAAGATGGTATTCTCATGGGAAAAAATCAATAGATATAACGCAAATATTCATTACTGACACTAAGAGAAAACATTTTTCTAACTTTAATTACTTTATACATAGGTGCATTGTTATAACAAGCTTTTTTACTTGATACTGGCTTTCCACCCCGCGTCTCCGCCCACTTTAACAGTTTTTTCCCGTGGAAATAAAGGTATTTTCCCGCGGTAAAAAGTAGCCTATGTCACTCTCCATCCTTTCGACTAACTCTATGCCGAAATCCAAGTCGTTTGGTTGGTTGCTTAGTTAGGGCGTGAAGGAAGGACAAACAAACAAACAAACACACTTTAGCGTTTATAATATTAGTTAGTACCTATGCATATGTATTATATAATATTAGTACGATATAATTAAAATAAAAATTCAAGTGTAATTAACAAACAAAAAGGATTCTCCATGTTTAACATTTCATGACACGTCCCGTATTCCTTTCAACTCAGTTGGTCATTCCACCAAATTTCAAGTAGTTTCAAAGGAAATTGACGCTAACGGACGGACGAACAGAAAGACACGAGTGATTCTATAAGGGTTCCGTTTGTTATTTTTGAGGTACGGAACCCTAAAACCGCTCCGGCAGTGAGCTAACGTCCCTATTCTGGAAAATCAGGGCCGCAGCCATCAGCGCGGCTATTTACTTCAATTTATCCGGATAAAGGTCGCTCCATATATCAATTACGCTGATTCGCTCCCGTCTGAGGCGGCCTTAGGTCACCGGAGTATTAATAAATCTGTTTATTCAATTTCAGGTAAGTCCACGGACAATCGTTGGAGTTGATTCTGATATTTGGTAAGACGAAGAGCTCTATCACTACATAGTACAAAACAAAGTCGCTTTCTTTGTCCCTATGTCCCTATGTATGCTTTAATCTTTATAACGACGCAACGGATTTTGATGCGGTTTTTTAAAATAGATAGAGTGATTCAAGAGGAAGGTTTATATGTTTAATACATGCATAATATACCTACTTAAGGATAACCCACAATAACCATTTTCCCGTGCGGAGCCGGGGCGGGTCGCTAGTTAATAATAAGAGCGGAACGCACTACCGTCCTATTCCAAAAAAGTCCTTGTTTTTTCGACCAAGATATAGGTAGTTGTATGAACGTTCTCTGATTCGAAACGGAATCAGACGTAGTGCGTAAACGCTCTAACAATTCTATACATTTTGTACTTTGGACATTTTAATTCATACAAATTAATAAGAAAAAAAAAATTCTGACTTTAATGTATTGAGAACGAGGATATCCAATTAAAAAAAGCTTTCGTAGGACTGATGTAGGGCACTGCTTTCAAAAAATATATATTTAGAGTAATATTACTTGAATTATTAAAACACAATGTATTTTATTTTATTGTTTAACTAGTCATTTTTATTGAATCATCACTACATAGTATAAAACAAAGTCGCTTTCTCTGTCCCTATGTCCCTCCCTTTGTACGCTTAAATCTTTAAAACTAC
This sequence comes from Teleiodes luculella, assembly GCA_948473455.1. NCBI lineage: Eukaryota > Metazoa > Arthropoda > Insecta > Lepidoptera > Gelechiidae > Teleiodes > Teleiodes luculella. The sequence continues at coordinate 4,942,145 of OX419593.1, forward strand.
GCAACGGATTTTGATGCGGTTTTTTTATTAGATAGAGGGATTCAAGAGGAAGGTTTATATGTATAATACATGCATAATATACTTAAGAATAATCCACAATAACCATTTTCCCGTGCGGAGCCGGGGCGGGTCGCTAGTAAATAATAAATAGTGATTCAAACTTGGATTCAAATTGTATTATGACAGTTTTAATCTCGAATGAATGCTATTAATTCCCAAGACTAAAATAATTAAGATTTCAATTTTCTTTTTAATTGAATCTATTGTCTTTATTTTCTAAAGATCTTTACTAAAGCAACTCAGAACAATGTAATTACTATTCTAGGTAGATGCGCACTTAATTTCAACCTAATCTTGCAATTAGTAGAAAACACGATCTTACCTAACTAATCACTACATAGTATAAAATAAAGTCGCTTCTCTGTCCCTATGTCCCTATGTCCCTATGTCCCTTTGTACGCTTAAATCTTTAAAACTACGCAACGGATTTTGATGCGATTTTTTTAATAGATAGAGTGATTCAAGAGGAAGGTTTATATGTATAATACATGCATAAAATACTGAAGGATAACCCACAATAACCATTTTCCCGTGCGGAGCCGGGGCGGGTCGCTAGTTATGTATAAAGCGGGTGCTTTAGCTTTACAAAATTACAATAGTTAATTAGTATGAACGAGTCCTCTAGATGGATCTATGATCACTGAAAAGCATAGAGTTACATAAAATAACTTTATCTAAGACTGAAGCATAGATAGGCCTATGTTTTCCATCGGGAAGGTGAGGGCTCAAGTCGCAGCTGTTTTTTTACATTAATCTCATATGTACATTTATTCGTTGCTCTTACAATGAAAGCATAATGATGAATAAAAAAATGGACTTTGACTTTACAAATATATAGACTGTAAACCATGTTTAAAGCATCGAGCTATAATAAAAATAAAAACTGTTTTTAAAGTAACTGGCAGCAGATAATGCCTGTGGCCGAAGATTGGGCCAACTAGAGGCCTATGTCAGTAGTGGATCGCCCCAAGGTGCTAATGATGATATCATTCTCATACTTTTCCATAAAATAAAACTTTTACTTTTTCAGTAGAAAAGTATCAAAAATATCGAGAAACGCTATCAGAACCTGAATCCATTCATTATAGTTTTAGTATCCACCTTCAGACACCATTATATTGGAAAGCCCTATATCCCAGGTAAAGCACAATAGGGACCTATTCTATGTCATTATGTTACAGCGAAATAATCTAATAGAACGCGTTTTTTCGAGCTCAAGTAGGCAAAGGTAGCTAAGTTTCCATTTGTGTGACCTAGGTATATTTCTGTGAGTGTTTAAGTGACTAATCCCTTTTTTTTTTCAATATTATTCACGAAAATTTATAGATAAATTAAATATTTCTCGGAATTGGTAAGCATTAGGTGGGGCGATAAACAATTTTTTAATTAATTATGAATTTGATTTAACAAATCATTTCGACTAATCCACTTTGATTGACCCTATGACTATAATGTTGATACGTTGTTATTTTTCTTTAGCATAATTATTTTTGTATTATTTTTGTATTATTTTTATCTATATTTTGTTATATATCTACTAAATGCTTTCGCTTAAAATTTAAATATGTATTAATGTATTTACAGTTTTTACTTAAAATATTTAGTTTATTTTTAAAAACTAGACAAAGACACGATTTAACTAAAACGGCCCTAGATGTAACACGTTTATATCGAAGAGCCTGTGATATTGTGAGAAGCAACACAAGAGAGTTGGCAAGATAAGTCGCCTGAACGCGATCGGTCCGACAATCTCATTACTAACTCATTGCCCATTCTCACATCGGCTGTCGTGTGCTGGCGACAACCATTTTATCATACATCACTTGCTACGTTGGGCAGAAATATAAAAAAAGTTAAACACACGCTAAGCGCATGTCTAAAGATCTTTTATGATATTTTTCGAACGAGAGTTTTTTGTGATAAAACCAGCGTGTTATACACAAAAAGATTAAACATGCGAAAAGAGTGTAAAAAATTTTTCTTTAAGATTTTCCATACAGTTTTTTTCGGAAGTTTAGAGGTTGAATGAAAACTTTTTTGTGTCGGTGTTGCATCACAAAGAAAGATTACAAAGTTAAGTGTAACTTACATTGTAATTGTTATTTTGTTTCAATTTTACAAATTATTTGTGTGGTTTTCAGTAACGTGATATCCTTTTTCTGATCACCTTAGTAGTTTAGTAGTTTAGCTGTAAGGTAAATAAATTATGTCTGTCCTTAAGTGGACGATCGACATGAAAACGCAATAGATATGAAACATAATATTACCCTATTGCTGATTTCGTCGAAATATTCAAATGGAGGAATAAGACGGCCGGGTGGCGGGAGGCTCTATCTCCTAAAATTAAATTACCTCCAAGATTTACCGCACTCGTTGTGTATAATTAGCCGATAAACTCCACACAATACATTGCGTACATACAAAAGCGAATATTTGTTGTTCCCTTTTGTTTTTTTTTTTTCAAAATAATTTTGACATGAAAATGGCCAGCACGAGCTTTTTACTTATTTATACGTATTAGCGTATAAAAAGTTGCAAACGGAAAAATAGTTTTAACTACGATACCCGTTTCTAAAAAATTTCTGAAGACAAGTGCTATTTGGCCAGGAAAAAGAATATTTGACCATAATAAAGTAATAAATTAGTTAGAACAATTTTCTTATTTGTGTAACTTTTTGCTCTATTCAAAGTAATATCGCATCGCCTCTTTACATTTCTGACAGTTCTTTATTAATTCAATTCTTAAATTAATAAATTAGTGCGAGACAAGAGCCAGCGTTTGATCAAAGCTTACTTCATTAGAATTTGACGTCGAAAAGTGATTTGTAAAATCTTACTTCGAATAAAAACCTTTCGACTTTGACTTTGACTTTTGTTTTACCATAATTGATTTCGAAAATATATATAGATAAATAAAATCACCTATGTCAAACTACCAACTTAACGTTTATGTATTATAGATTTCTATTATGAAGCCCTAGGGTAGATCACTCACTAATAAAATACATCATCATCATCATCATCATCATTTCAGCCGAAAGGCGTCCACTGCTGGACAAAGGCCTCCCCCAACGATCTCCACGACGATTGGCCCTATAAAATACATAAGGCGGAGCTAAACTACTTAGGTTTTCCTTCATAGACCCTAGTCCATGAATGATAAAATATTGCCTCTACCCTTTGCTTGGGAAGTAAAATAATATGAATATAAACAAAGTTATGTATGAGTTCTTCAGAAGATCCGATCTATCAAAACAACCTTACGTTTGATCTGAACTATTGCAATTTCACTCAATATTTCGTATTTATTTACAGACCGCAAGAAAATAACGAGTTTTCTTTGAGGATTTCTCGAGAAAACCGCAGAATACGTAAAATACACGGGTCAAGACACAATTTTATTTTTTAGCTTTTATACATGTCGTCGGCAAATATTAAAACTCGTCGTTTTACAAAATGCATCGGCATTTTACAAAAGCTCGTCATTTCGCAATATGCCGAAGGCAAATTGTAATATGTTTGAGATAAACTTATTAACTTCGTTTGACGTCAAATATGATTTGTAAAATATTACTTCGAATAATAAACCTTTTGATTTGATTTGATCACTAATGCTTAGCAGACAGGAAAATAAAGTAGGTACAAATAGAGCGTATTAATATCGCTTGGCTCGACTTCTAGCTTAGTAAATGTCTAACAACATCTCAAGAGCACGCTAGAGGATACTTAAGTTGACTCAAGATGTTCTTCACGGATGAAATGACAAGTAAGGGTCTTAAAAAATATTTAAAAATCAACTACCTATGTTAGAGCGTCGGTGACCCAGGAGCTAGGGCCGCTGTCTTCAATACCGGAGCCACGCGGGTTCATGCCTCGGCACGTACCAATAAGTTTTCAATTTTCGAATTTATATGTACGTTTATGGTGAAGAAAAACATCATAAAGAAACCAAGAAGAAAGAAAAGGTTGTGTGTGAAGTTCACAAACCTGGCCTCGGCTATTGTGGTCAACTAAGGCCTATTCACCCCGATTCAAAGTAACCTCGAGCTCCTTGGTGGGGCCATTGTGGGCTGGGATGACAAAACGGTAACCTATCGTTTCTGGACTACGAATGCCTCTTAAAAAGTCCATCATCCGTCTGACTTATGCCTATTTCACAAAGGCTTTGTCGACCCGTTCGTCCAATCAAAACGAATCACCTACTCGGCCTCAAATAGTCGTATTACCAGCCCTATCACCTCAATTCCACAGGATTCCCGCTGAATAAATTTGGGAAACATCTACGTATCTCTTTCTGTTTGTACGCAATAGAAGGAAATAACAAAAGATCAGGCCATATTCGGATTCCGAGTGTTTATTGTGGATGAGAGAGCTGGTATAGATTGGATTTCCGAAACAAAGCAAATGCCGAGGGTTTCTGGGAGTGATTCGAACACATTTCATCGATTAATTGAACAAGACCTTGGCTCGGACATTTAGTCAAAAATATATTGTTGTTCATGATAGATTCTCTAATCTTAATCTTCAATACGAGCTAAGAGTAGGGCTACTTTTGAAACTTTCTGTTGTTCATAGATCATTATACAACACAAAATGTACATTATTCTTATTTCGCAAAAATAGATTTACCTAGTTGCATATTATATTCGAAGAAAAAGCAGAATGCAAATGCAAACACATCTAAAGTGTATTAATGTGTTTCTTCGCTTTAATGTTATAAAATGTATACCTACGACAAAATTTTAATGCACTATCAATGATAATTAATAAATTTACCTTACTGAAAACTAACAGCCTTTGGTGAGTAAATTATTTTTAAGACCGAATAATAAATTGTGCGAAATGTCGTCAACATTAATAGTCGATAAATAGTTTTTCGGAAATACCTTCCGGGTCCCAAAGCTAAGTTAACATCGGCAGGTTGTTTACGTGAACGAAAGCCAGCTCACCGTAAACTTTATTGTTACGTTGCAGCAATAAAATTAAACCGTATTTTGTTTTATTGTTTTCCGAATTAGTGAGATTCCTTTGAAAGCGATCGGTTTAGGAAAACACAGGATTTGACATTACGATCTTAAAGAGCTTATTTCGATTTCGATTTCGATTTAGGCTGAGACTCCACCAAAGCGGAGCGGAGCGGAGATGTCTCATTTTTCAATAGAATTTTGTGCCGCGCGCGAGCTTAGCGGCACAGCGCGGCTCAAGATTCTATACAAAAATGAGACATCTCCGCTCCGCTCCGCTTTGGTGGAGTCTCAGCCTAATGCTTGAGTCGAAAAACTACGACCAATCATTCTTTACCGGACTTGTGCATAGGCAAGTTTTTACCTTGGGAAAATACATTATTCTCACGGGAAATTGACGACGCAGCCGGAGACGCGGGTGGTTTATAGCCAATTTTTGAGTATATTGGTTAATTTATCATCATCATAGAACTTCGGTGACTAAGTGGCTAAAACTGCTCTTGTTTTGGAAGTCTCGTGTTCGAGTTTCGGCACGAACCAATGTGTTTTAGATGATACTGTTACGGTGAAGGAAATTATCGTGATGAAACCAGCATACACTGCGAAGAGATCCTAAGTTTGTGTGTGAAGTGGACCAACCCGCACTGGGCTAGCTTGGCCGACTAAGGCCTATTCACCCTGTTTCAGGGTAGGCTCGAGCCCCGATATAGGGGCTGTTAACTATCATCGTCGTCACTTCAGCTTGTAGAGATTTCTTGGACCAATTTTCTTTTGGGTGTTGTTTTACCTTTTTCAGAATTATTACTGATTATTTAGGTATATAATATAACTAGCGACCCGCCCCGGCTCCGCACGAGAAAATGGTTATTGTGGGTTATCCTTCAGTATATTATGCATGTATTATACATATAAACCTTCCTCTTGAATCACTCTATCTATTAAAAAAAACCGCATCAAAATCCGTTGCGTAGTTTTAAAGATTTAAGCGTACAAAGGGAGGGACATAGGGACATAGGGACAGAGAAAGCGACTTTATTTTATACTATGTAGTGATGTTTTATTTACATATTATAAATATGTGTGTGTATGTGTTTAGGTTTACGTATGTATAATATAGGTTTAATTTAATAGCTAGCTACAATCTTATCCAATAGTAATAGCACAACCGCATTTTCTGTTCCTCTGTACTCCTTTTCCGTTCCTCTGTACGTCTTCTACTCTCACCTAAAGGTTGCCAGAAGAAATCGCTTAAAGCGATAAGTCCGCCATTTTCATGTTGTTTTTACTATAGTATATAATCAAGTTTGTGCATGCGTTGGATACATTATATACCTATATGAATTGTTATTGTTATATGAATTGTTGTTTTTTAGTTTGTGCATTATTTTTTTTTTAATATGTGTTTAATGTCGCAGTTGACTTTGAGAGAGACAACTAGAGGTGAGAATTGACAGCAAGTCCGGTGAAGCTTGATTGGTCGTACCTTTTTGACACAAGCATAGGTCAATTCAAAAAAAAAAAAAAAGAGAATTGACAATTCAGTTCAGAACCCGAACTGAGTCGCGAGCCGCGATAGGCGCTCAGCACTTTTTATTAAAAGTTTACTAGAAGTAGGATGTAGTGGAAATAGAGTAGGCAGTCCTATTATTCAAATGTGGGCGCGAAATTCCTTATCGCGTGTCAACGTGAAGGCTTCGTCCGCCGGAAGTGGCTGGGCAGAGCTTCCGGTCTTAGGGCTGCCCAAACTCATACCAAACCAAAATCATCATCACAAACCAGACCACAAATCTCATGCCCAAACTTATTTTACAGTCTGAAAAATAATATAAAGCGCAGTTAGTGGTATTTTTGTCAATGGTTGTCGATCCAGCCAGCGTTAGCTGTTTTAAATTTTGCCTTGAAAGTGAGTGTCTAGACTCTAGAGTGTAATAACTGTAAATTTATATACGTTCGTATTTAAGAGTTACAGTTTTTCTATGGAAAAACCTGAAACTATACGCTACTGTAGCCACAGGTGACTACAAAGTGCTAGATATTTTATTGCTGTATATTGTATGTAGTCTACGATAATATTCCTCTCTTACTGAAAAAAATAAAAGCATAAAAACACTACTCTATTTAAAGAAAACAAAGAGATTATATAATTTAATTACACTTCCGGCGACACATTTCTGTTATAGCTATGTGAGAAATATAAATTCCAAAAAATATCCGGCGACACATTTCTGTTATAGCTATGTGAGAAATATAAATTCCAAAAAATATTGAATCATATTTTTGTAGCAGCCCTAAGCCTACCCGAAGCTCGCACCCTTCTCCCTTATCAAGACCACTGTCAGATGAAAATGAACTTTAATATATTTTAGCATACAAGCCTTTAGTGAAAATGTCTACTGTAACGAAATGCGAAAGGGCCATTTTTCAGGCGACCTTTTTTGTGTCCAGACGTGGACTTATCACAAGATTGACCTTTTGATGAAGTATTACTTCAGTCATGAAAGCTGCTGTGATTAAGTTAAGGAAGAATGTCCTGTGCCTATCTTTAAAATGTAGTGATAATTATAATGAGCTTTAGTTTGATTAGGCAAAAAAAATATTTAAGGATTAAGATTGAATAGGTATCGTTCGTTACTCTACATTCCAAGTTTCAGTAGTTATATGATACAAGCTTACCACCCCGCGGCTTCCGTTAACCGATTTTCCCGTGTGAATGAGGTAATTTCCTACGGTAAAAAGTAGCCTATGTTACTCTCCATCCTTTCAACTAACTCTACGCTTAATTGCTTAGTTAGGACGTGAAGGAAGAACAAACAAACAAACACAATGTCGCATTTATAATATTAGTATGGATAGATCTTTACAGAGTGAACTTGATGATGAAAAAAATATTGATGTTTTAAGCATCGTTGCTTTCCGTTGCTCTCCATCTTTAAGGGAACCATTTGTCCAGCAGTCAAGGTCCTTCGGCTGTATTATAATATAACAAATGCACCATAATGGTTGTTTGTTCGTTTTACTATACAACATTCTCAAGTACACCACGGGACTTTGATTGAATAATTCATGCTTGGCGGTCAAACAAAGCCAGGTCGTGATCAAAGAGTGGCAAGGACATTACGTTTCTCCGCTTTTGTTTCCACTTCCGAACTTTTGTTCGACGCGTCTGCTTTGTGACTGGAAATTATTATTGCTTCATTATCTTATTTATTTGACATATAGTTATATTTTCAAATTTTTTTTAGTTGGAACGTTTTTAAATTGCACTGACAATGTAAATTGGATACAACGTGTTAATTAAATATGATGACTCGTGACATGAAACTGAACAACTTTTGTTCTGGAAGTCTTCTGAAATCGCATGTTTTTTCACTTTTCATACAAATTGATCAGCCGGCCAAGTCAATTTGTATGAGTAGTAAAAAAAATATTGCGATTTCAAAAAACTTCCAGAACAAAAGTTGTTCAGTGAGGGCTGAGTTATCACCCGAGAGATTTTGCGTTATTTAATTGACACGTTGTATTGAGCTAACTTGAATTAAACTTAAGTAGAGATTCTTCATTGACTAACCTGCACTAAGAGCATATCTTCAACATTTTTAACAAAATCTCAAAGGAGTCAAAAGTTGCCGCGATCGAGCCATGTCACTGTTTTTAAAAAAAGATTGCTTACTACAATTAAAAAAGATCTGGCCGTTGAGGGAAATGGACGTTCGGGCAATTAGACGTTGGAGGTTAGATTGATAATTATCAGACAGCTGCATCTAAAGGGCCAAGGGACACACTAAGTAAAGTTCAACAAATAACTTTTTCAACAACATGCGTCCGTCACCCTAAACACCCTCGTATTTTGCCCTCAAAGTGAATGTAAACATGTCAGCTATAGATGTGCCGTTCCCGGCAAACTTTCGTTCCTAGGAATGCTGCCAACGAAATTTGCTGTTCAAGCTGGCTAGATGTGGTAGACCGGGTTAGTGTTTTCCGGTTAGGTACCTAACGACCCGACCGACCCTACAGTTCTCACCAGACCTTACAGGTTGGCCGCAAACGGAAAGTAGCATTCTTAGTGTGGGATATTCCCGGGAATGGAACATCACTGATGTCACCCCTCTATATTTTGCCCTGTCATAAATTCGTGTAATTTTTCTCCTCCCTGCTTGATAAGAAGGCAGCCAGAATTTTGTGGAAACCCCTCTAAGCTCCACGCAAGGCGTAAGTGAAGCGAGAGCTAATATCGTAATGATAATAATTTAGCTTGTAGCTGGGACCAATAGTGCTGGGATATAAACCTGTTATTTCGTATCAGAATACATACTAGAACTAAGGCTATAAGAGACCTGAGTAGCACAACCTACTCTAAGCCATAGTTCCAAACTAAGGCTTATATGTAGATATATGACCAAAACATTGTGATGTTTATGTAAATCGAAATTTTCAACTCACACTTACTATTAATGTAAATTTAAGTTTAAGAATGTTCATTCTAATACTGTAAATATCAATGTTTTGTTGTTTAGATATTTGTTATTCAATTACCGTAGAATCTTCAAGGGGCTCAATAATTCTGACACCAGAGTTTATGAGGTAGGTTACACTTGAAACCCACACGATAAGGAAGCAACGCAACAACAGAATGAAAATTTTATTAGGATGATAGTTTATTACAAGTCGCGGCACGAAACTCTAGCGCTGACCGTTATTGCGCAGAAGTCTAAAATAAGGGTCGCGGGGGAGTTACAGGGTCGCGGGGAGTATGGGGAAACATGCGCGGGAATCAAGGTCAATGTTAAACTTACGTGCCGCTACCTGTACCTGAATTGAAACCTAACATCTGAGTACTTTTAATCTAAAAATAAAATTACCATGCTTTACATCTAAACCCATTTTAACATTATGAGGGTCGTAAGAAGCGAATAAAGTATCGAGAGAACACTATTGTTATCTACTACCACAATGGAAAGGTCATAGTCCAAACAGACCATCAATGAACTGTTAAAGGCTGATTACGTAACAGTTCAGTAACAAACTGTAACAGTTAAAAGTAACAAGCAGGCAGCTATTTCTAATACCCGTCAATAACCGATATTCGATAGCTGTTACTTCCGACATGACGTGTAACTTTATTAAGTTACTGTACGCGACCAGACTTGTAATATTGGAACCTCAGTTATACCTATAAATATAGGAAAACGTGTTATTTTGTAGAACGACATCGGTTCTATCAGACATCGTGCTTCTAACTTATATTATGGCACATTATAGACTCGATTTATTTAAGCTATCCATTATCATTTCTTATGCATGGTTACAGAATAGATAATAGTATAATCATGAATTAGAAGCAGTGTGTTTTATTTAAACAATTTAATTCATAATAAAGTATTGTAACAGACCAATCTTTATCTTCCTTCCCATACATATTAATTAATTTAAATAATTTAATTTTTATCGTAGTGACTGAGTAATATTGAACAATAAGACAAATTGTACATCTATATTTAAAGATTCAACTTACGTGTCAAGTAAAACTATATCTCCTATTATAATAAAGAAATACAGATCCTAAGTAGAGCATTTCTTTCTATAAAGAAAACGTTTTTACAACACTTACTTTCATTAGAAAGGCTAATGTTCTGGCCCTAAAGAAACCTACGGCGATCCTTCACCATTTCCTAGCATTACATAGTAATTCCATTACACCATCCGTTCCACTTACACTAGACAATAAGTAATGTAGGGGAAAGAGATGGATGATTGTTGGAGTTGGTATAAATGATTGTGGGTAAAACTTGTTAGATGCGGTTAAGTACAACGATGATTTGATGTTGTTTTAGCTCGGAGAGGTAGGAAATGTGCTACGGCGTAGCTCGTAGTCGCTTGTAGCAATTCGTAGCGAATTTTGTTACAAGTGGTAGAGTTCTGATAGCTTTAAACTTTATAATAAATTCCTTTTTTATTCACTTTATAAACTATGTATGTACATAGGCGTACATAGTTACTTAGTTAATACATATTCGTCAGGCGCTTAAGAGCTGTTTCGAAAAATAGTTATGAACAGTTTTCAATGTTTCTTTTTATTAAGCTTAAACCACATTATTTTCAATTATTTTATGATAAACTTTTCCATACTTGTTATTGTAATCTGTAAAAAACCTTTTAGTTAGTTAAAAAGCATTTAAAAAGCTCGAACAACTACTTTGAGCGGAAAGTGCCAAGTTAATATTTTTAAAGAATCCCTTTCACAATCACGACCTCATATAAAAATTATATTTATTAAACTATTATTTGCATTGCATAATGTATACACAGACATATTATTATAATAATACATTGTCGACTCATGAGTCAGAGGCACAGATGGTCTCGTTGCGAGCACGCATTGTATGCTAATTCAGGAGAAACGGTCGTCTGATGCAATTTTAAACATCCAAGTCATTTTTAGGCGATGAAGACATCACGAAGAATATTCAACTCGATAATTGAAATTTCAAAAACGATAATTTGTATGGGAAGTCTTTGAGTTACCATATATATAGGAAGAATTTTCTTTTGCTTCTATATCTATGCGAGATACAAAGTTATGACGTCACATCATAGTAAACATACCGTAATATAATTATTTTAGTTTTTTTTTTTTCATTTGTTAATAATAAATGTTATTTGGTTTTGTAAAAACATATATATTTTCCGATCATTTTTATCTCTCATACTGAATTATATTAGTAATTTATATTGGTTAGTCATCATCTCCACTGAGAAGATTTTAAAGATGATGATGTTTAAAAATAGACATTTATTTTTTAAGACCAGCGAATGGTACTTTTGGGAAGTGATATGTAGAATATAAACTATAGCATACTACTATAGTGTTATTTTCCACACAACCAACTAAAATTAAATAAATTGGAGCTGTTTTTTGAGTAAATTGAACACAAAAAGTTATTTATCTAAATGACCTACATTAAAACTGTTCGTTTTATTGATTGCTTGTTTTTATGCAATGGTTTGATCTCCTCCGTTGCAAAATAATTTGGTCTTTAGCGAACAAAGGTTTTTAAGGTTCTAACCAATAATGAACAGGACATTTCGTTCAGTCTACGAGACCTTTGGGAAATTTCAAACATGAAGAAGCTGAAATTTTTCATATTCTCATGAGTAATATTTTTTTATATAAAAATACTTAGATAGTAATTATTTTGAGTACCACTTCAAATTTTAATAAGATATCGACAGCTAATTAGGTAGGTTAACAAAACGAGTAAAGACTCTAGAAAAAGCAGAATTTGCTATATTTTTTATAAAATCATCATTACGACATCAACGAATTCACCATTAAAATGTACGATATCTGTTTCGAATGATTGTCGTTTAGCAAAGTGCCAATTCGTTCGCAAACGACTAACAGTTGCATTTGATTCTCGTCTCGATTCGTCCCTTCGCTATAATGACAGTTTAGCACAAGGGACGGACGTGGACGCAATATTAGAACCATTTAACGCGAAATACTATTATTTCCAACGGAAATGTCCACATATAATTTAAATGGGTTTTTGGGAAATTACTTACGTTACAAATTAGTTGAGAGGTATGTTTGTTGTTTTAATTAGTTATAGAATATAATATTAGTACTATTGTACTAACATAGATTTATATGAAAATAGACGCTGTAATTAATTTTGATTTAACAAACTAAAAGAAAGAAACATTTATTATTTTTATTATTGATATTATTTTTATTACAAATAATGGGACGAGATATATTTTTTTAAACAATTTTGTAATCACGGCGCTCTGAAGACCAAAACATTTGTATGTAATACTCGTGTAGCATATACTCTTATAATTTCGTAATAAAAGTAATAAATTTGGCTAATATGAATTTAATTTTATGTATCACTGTAATTTTTATAACAAAATCATGCATTTTTCAGCACAAATTGTACGTGGACATCCTGTAAAGTGAAAACTAATGCCCCCACAACAAAAAAAAGAAAAACATACAAGTATTAGGTACAATGAAATAATAATAAAAAGTTAACATCATAAAATAAAACAAAGAAGACCTATTGATGCTTTACCTACCTTTTACGGTAAGAGACATGTCATCTTACAACACCTAAAAGACGAATACCTACTCTTGTTTAATTCTCTCTCGTTCTTCTTCTCGACAGTTTGTTATTTAGTTGTTCACCTATAAATCATAAGAAACACTTACGAGTATACACATAATTACTAGCTACGGATATAAGCTGAAAGCAAAACCTAACACCTTTTTTACTAACCGGCTTTCAGAGCTCATCCCTTTTACAAGTATATTTTTCCCTACTGTTTCCCACCCCTCCTAAGGCATACCGCGGTATGTCCTATATGACTCTTTTTAAAATAAAAGCAACCCTTCCGGGTCCCGGGCAAATATTTTGTCGCAGCGGATTGTAGAGCTCTATAAAAAGAAAGACGCGCACACTGCAGAAATATGGTTCTGAAGATATCAGGTTTACTGGAAGTGAAAGCAGCTTATGGAATTTTAGAGATATGCAATGCTTTAGTGTCCATTCTAAAGGTAATATAACAGTCAGTTCTAACGCGATTGTTCCTTGGAGCGGATATAAAAACGCACCAGGAACCCAATTCCCGTAGGATTAGTTATTTGAAGTGTTTTACTAATTGTGTTGTGTTGTTGTGCTCGCGATTTATTAATATTATAGAGTTCAAATCGTTATTTGTGGTCGTTATTTCATAGCACGGGCTCACCCGTGTTATAGTAACAAGTAAAATATGTAGCAACGAGCTGTAGTCTATAGGCTCAATTCCAGCGTTGACCGATAAAATCTCTAAATTTAAGTTTTTGATCTCTTTCATAGACATGGGAATCGAAAAGAATTCGTTCTTAAGAAAGAGAAAGCAACATATGGTTTTTAAATTAAGTTAGAGCGTAATACGTAGAATCAGGCCAAAAAGATCATACCTTTAATTTAAAAAAAAAATATTTTTTTACTTTAAGATTATTTTGTTTAAGGAGCGAACCCACAGATACGGGAAAGCGCGGGCTGCTGGAGGATATCCGAGTTTCTACGCAGCCTGTAACATTGATTATGGGCGCTTTCTGTGTGACAGACAGCATATAAACTCGGATTCCGTCCCGCAGTCAGCTCGTTACCGCATCTATAATATATTTTCGTAACGTGCTTTTTTATTTAAGCAGATTTTACTTGCTCTAGCTTTTTCCATAATTCGAAGACAATGTTGCCTATTTTGTTTGCCATGGGATATTTTACTACTCAAAATTAAAACTAGGAAACATAGCAAACGCCCATCTAGTATTCCTAACATCTATGTAAAACTGGGTTAAGTAAACTAGCATATCGTGTCGACACAGGCACAACCTTTGTTTTGCTATAAAATTATAAAATCGTACCGACATTCACGCCCACCCAATGTACAAAGGTTTACCTACAATTCCGCTGTTGGACAAAGGATTTAATTTTTTTATCTTTATTGGCTAAAGTATATCAAGAGGTTGCGGTATATTTTAAACATTTGCCCGAAATTAGAATTTTTGCGATTGCTGAAATTTCACTTAACTGGGTTTTCGGACTGGAGTGTGTACATTTGTTGTATCTTCTTATTATACATGGTAAGTATTTTTTTTATTGGATCTTCTATAAAAGTAGAAAATCTTTGATTCACTTTTAATACAAGTTAGATTCATCGTTACGTGTTCACACAGATAATATGAATTATTCCCAATTCTACAGATTCCGTCATGTTTAATCCGAAACGTCATCAAACAGCCGAAAAGCGCGGTTATTAAGAATTTATGAGTTTTCCAAGAACTTATTGCAGCTGCTGACAGTGTTGCCAACACAAACAAACGAATCACGACTGGCAAACAGTTTCCGGGAACAAGCTCCCTTTAATATTTAATGGAGCTGTGTTATAGGGGCCTTATTTGTACTACTTAGAAATAAATGAAATGAATATTGAAATGATTAATAAAGCACTTCAATTTTACGGATAAACAGAGTTAGGGCCGCGTTTAGTATTTTTGTACAAATCTTCTCGCCTTTCAGTAGTAAACTTCTTTATGCACAAAGTCAGGGTTTTTATCATATCAGGACAAATGTGTGTGAGAGAAAACTTGTTAACACAAGCCTTTCGTTTAGGCACGCACGTTTAGGTGCAAAATGTCCAGTAGTGACGAGATTGTTTAAGATCGAACTACGGTGTGGGAAATGTCCCGAAATCTTTTTTTTAAATATTTTTATAAACTAGCCCAAGGCAGCCCAGGGCTTTTCATGGTTTCGGCAATGTGTATAAACTAATTGAAACTTTTTTTAAAGGACGACGATAAGCCATCAATCATTTGGATTGAAAAGTTGCCTGACAGAAATAGCTATTTTAGTTTTGTTTTGTTTTATATTTTTGTAATTTTTTGCCTTTGTCCAGCAGTGGACGTCTTTCGGCTGAAATGATGATGATGATGATTGCATCAAGTGTCAAAAAACTCGTAACATTCCGGACGCTTATTTCACTCAAGGACTCATTGTTTTTATCGATACTTCCAAATACCAATTCGCTGTAATAGATATGCTTAGGGAAGTACCAATTTCTCGGCACTACAACGTATCTAATAATAATAAAAGCGTTACAGAAATGCATGAAAGGCACTGAAGGAGACGTAAAATTTTATTGTGCGCATGTGGTATCGGGGAACAAAACCCTTCGTATAAAATAATACAAAAATCGGGAACGGCAAAAAATAGGGTATTTTAAATGCTTGATATTGAGTTATGCAAGTGAAATCGCTACAAGTGAACACACTATATGAAGCATCTGTTGTTGTCCCTGATACTCTGACTCTATGTGAAACATACTAGTGTAACTAGTATTATATTATCTGTGGTGAAACTAATTTATGTTTACAGTGTCACAGAAGTACTTACACACAAATTTAAGATCTAAATAACAATAAATAGACATAATTTACACTTTATTGGTAAAAAGGTAGGGTTCTCAGCAAAAATGCTGTTTTTCAGAACCCTCGCGAACCGCCTCGCTGGGTTATGCTCTACACCGATAAGTTCCAAGCGCTAAAGTCCCTTAGGTGTACGTTTATTTGACACTCTTACGGTGAAGGAAAACATCGTGAAGAAACCTGCACACACCTGCGAAGATATTCAAGCTGCTGTGTGTGAGAACCAACCGTCAGTGGTAGTTACGGATCGTTGAGTCTTCCACTTTTTTGTGGTTTCACTTTATTCGTGTGGTGTTTTTGATCTGTTGTAGTACGTCTGCCTACGAAGCACTGGGTCGCAGATTCTATCCCCGCCCAGGACCATAAACCCTGTGATAGTACTTGTGCTTGCCTTGTGTACACATATAATTGTCTATTTTTCTATTTAATATGTGTGAGCAGTGTGTGGGCTATCCCATATTTATAACTATTAAGATTAAAAACGGGATATTTAACGTGGTATTTGTTTTGTGAAACAACCGTGAAAGTTTTAAAGTATATCCCTTATTTAGTTTGCATCTCTTTCCAATTCAGGTTCATATATTTACATTGTCTATTTTGTTTATAGCGTGTTTTATTACTTTTAAATTGCTTCTATTTAAAAGGACATAAAAACATTCTTTTGATTACTTTGCTTAAGTGAGAAATATTTCAAATTGATTCCTCTGTTAATACCGGGTATTAAAACAGCCCACGGCTACCCTTTTTATTCATTTTACGACAAGCCGTAAACGGTATAAGCGCTCATATTTTTAACCCTTGCTATAAAAACTGTTAATACAAAGTTACTAAAATTTGATCGGACGTTTTTATAAGTTTAGATGTAGAAGATATATCGTCAAAAGGACAGTTTACACTATAAAGTATTAAAACATTACTTATGTTGTATATGATATCTCTGATGTTTTCCGTAACAACAAGCTAGGCCGTGGTTCCTTTGAGCCACCCCAAGACGCGATGTTGGTACCTATATAACTATTATGGAGTTGAACCCTCCAGTCCTCCGCAAGTTCGGAGAAACTTAATATAGGTCATGAAAAAAATAATTCTTAGGCACGGAATATGATTATGACCATAATGATGACTATTTTTCTGTCGAAGAATTGAAAGAAATATCAGCAACAAAGTCAAACTCAAAGTATTTATTTTAAACTTTAGGATATTTACGTCACTTAGTTAAGTAGTTACATATTCTTTTGTGGCGAGTTCAGACATTTGGCTGTCTTCTGTGGAGAAGAACTCGCCGGAAGAAACTCCACAGACGTTGCATCTTTTCAAAATATTTTTACAAAATTATAAATTATTAATTTATACAATATACAATTAGAGGAAGAAAACCAGTCAAAGTAGAAAAACTAAACTAAGATATTAAATCAATCTATCACGACCTTTAATCTTCAAGTAACAATAAAGGATTATTATCGAGCACAGCCCAAGTGTAAAACAAGGTTATAAAATGTTCAAATAAAAGATGTAAATCATATCGGTTCCCCTGTTCCCGAGAAGCATGACTCCCTGGATCCTATAAATCTCCGGTGGTGCAGCCGTGAAGCAATATACGCGAATGAGCATAGATCACTTCCTCGTACGAAGACACCAAAATTTACAACATTGCATTTTTTACTTAAAATATATGTCGGCTGCTTCAAGCCTGGTAAAGCTTGATGGCCGTACCTTTTCGACACAAGCATAGGTCCAATAAAATAAAAAAATGTAACTTTATGTAGCCCAAAGTGCAGACTCCAATGGAGGTTTAAATGGAGAGCGTGCCTCTTAGGGTTTTTTTTTTAAATTGACCTATGCTTGTGTCGAAAAAGTACGACCAATCAAGCTTCACCGGACTTGCGGGAGAGTGGAAGACTCTACCCCAAAAAAAAGTCATATACCAACGCGTATAGGAGCGCCTCGAGGGAGCCTCGGACCACGGCCTAGCGCGTCGATTATTAAAACATCGTGAAGGAAACCTCTTAGGGTTAAAAAGGATGGATTTTTAAGGACCTAACCTAGGTAGAGTTCGCCAAAATTACGTGCTTCAAAAGGCAGGTAAAAACGTTCGTATCGATAGATAATGACTAAGAGAGAATGAGCCTTAGGAGGCTCAATAATTTTAACACCAGGGTTTGCGAGGTAGGTTAACCTCGACAATCCTGGTATAACACCCAATGCACCCCAAAGTACAGGCTCTGCCTAGTCAAATTGCCGTGTGAGAGACGTCCCCACATATTCAATTCAAGTCAATCAAAATAATAAAACATAAAAAAAATATTGAATAGCATAATGAAGAACAAAAATGCAGGAAAACAGAATTGATTACCGCAGATATACCACTTCAAAGAAATTGTTACTTGAGTTTTGTGCCAGATAGTGCAATGTGTTATTTTGATGTAACTCCCGCGATGCTGCGTCGACGCAATAAGATTTTGCCCAACCGGAAGACATTAGCTCTTCGAGTACAAAATAATGCAGTTGTTGTTAGTCTGCCAGAGAAAACTAGCGAGTGAAGCAATACATACTACGAAATATTATTGTTGATGTTACGAGTATAATGAAATCTTTAAATGCAATAGCTAGACTGCACTTTTCTTTTTCTCGTGAACCATCATCACCATTACTAATATGGTTTCCAATTATGGTTTCAGGTGGAGGGACGATTTATGATTAGCATCGTTGTTATTTAATTGAGTCTTTTCATGATCTCATCTAGTCTTCGAACTATATATATATAAAATCATAAATAAAAATAAAAAGTAACCACTTTCTCGTGATACTATATATCATATTGCAATAATTTATATTATTTCACGATTGTTTCAGCCATCTTGACGACATGAAATCGTAACAAACAGACAGTTGCTTTCACATTTATGATATTAGGATTAAGGCTACCTATTAAAGTGTTACATATTAGTAGAGTCAGCTTGCGTCCGGTCATTCCCCGTGGCCGGCTAACCTAGTTTTAGCTTCGGCCAACGACAATATAAATATTCCAAGATGGCGCGTGTTCAAAGTCAGCTTTTGATGTCTAGCAGCTGGGTAAGACAAACATAATAGGAAATGGAACGCGTATTCTGTTGCTAGGTATGAATTGGACTTTATAGTCGTGTCGTGTGGTTCTCGGCTTGTTCCTACTTTTATTGAGGGTCTATATTATAGAGCCTTAGACGGCACCCTCAATAAAAGTAGGAACAAGCCGAGAACCACAAAGTCCATATAGAGTCTATATGGACTATGCGGCTACCCGCGCATTTAGCCGGAATCAAAAATATGTATGAATAAAAAGATAATGTAAAAAATATATAAAACCGCTTTCAAAGGTCCTATCCTACACTAAAAGGTTAAAATTAAAATAAAGATGTAGCTGAAAGCATAGAAATTTAATATGGCTATAATCATATGAACATGTGTAGACATTGTTATACACTTTATCTTGGAGTCGAGGGGTTGGGGAGACCAGCCGGACGGTCAGCTGCCGCGTTACTAACAACAACTCTTAATTCAATATTTCTGACTAGCGCAGAGAATTTTCATCATTCATCGTCATCCACTATCAAAATTAAGGTTTAGGCGCTACAATAAATAATGCCTACGATACAATATAAATATTTTTTAAATACCTACCATCCTGTACGCATAATTGTTGTGGTCAATTGTTTTATTTACTTCGAACATCAACGCATGACTTTCTATAATACCTTTACCTGCTCAAAGTTTTTGAATGAGCTAACTAAAAAAGTGGATATGGGCATATAAATTGCTTTTCTTAAAGGTCTGAGAGGCTAAAGGCTGATATGATGACAACGAAATCAAAAGCAGAATGATAATCTTGTTCAAGTTATCTTATCTATGTTCAAAATAAAACAAATAAATAAATATATAGGACATCCTCACAAACAGCCATCTGACCTCAAAGCCCCGAACTAGGCAGAGCCTGTATTATGGGTGTCAGACAGCTTATATACATATATAAATATACAACATCCAAACGCAAGGCAAACACAAGTGCTCATCTCATCATACGAATATTTGACCTGGGCGGGAATCGAACCCGTAACCCTGTGCTTCGTAGGCAGACGTATTAAAAACTAGGCTACGCGGCCGTCAATCAGCAAATATTGAACGCCTAAAAGTCTGAGAGAAAATATTTTCATACTTTATTCTGCAGTTAAGTTCGCGCCATTTATTTCCCCTCGTGATAATGGAAGCCAATGGAAAACCCGTTAAAAATGGAACTCAATTGGGAACCTTTAAAAACGGATTCGCGTCGTAACGGAAGGAATTTATAAGGAATCGTCGCACGCACACATTCATCCCGAATATTAAACATTGATCGTATTTACTGCTTTGAAGAAGGTAAGGTCCGACGAGAAGGCAGCGTTTGATTATTTTTCTGTATGAAATGTTAATGTTGTTTCGAAGATGAAACGAATACTTAAGTAAATACCATCGACTGACTTACATTATTTTAATGAATCTGAGCTACTACTGTGTAATTTTATCGTGTGCAAACAAACACTGAACAAACTGTACAAAACAAACAAACAACAAACTGAGTCTTGTCAAACTGTATTGTCATCTCCGTGGAAAAGATCATAGTAAGCTCCCTCGACCCTGAATCGCCATCAAATCTTATCTTTATAAAAATACTATATTTTACAAAGTGATTCATCCTTCACAAAATGTGTGTAGTAAATAATATAAAAGTTTTGTGTAGGCAACCAGATCTATTCCCATCCAATCCCACAAACTAATATCATTTGGTATTAGTTTATTTCCGAATGTTTTTTCTATTCCTAACGAGTACCACATAAAAAAACCAATCCCAAAACAAGTTTTAAGGAATTAGGTACAGTCAGGTTCAGTAAAATTAAAATGCTTTGAGTTGTGATTTTAGTAATGTTTTATAAGATTAGGGTTTGATATATACAGGGCGTCCCACGGCGATGCCACATGGAGGGAAAGTACCTTAAATATTGTAGATAGAACATTTTACTGAAAGAAGACTTTATTTTATTTCTAAAAACTATTAAAACTGCGTTCATACATTTTTTAATAATTACATGGTTGAACCGGGAATCGAACCCGCTATACGAGAAATAAAAATATCCTGTAGTTTTATCATACCGATCGAAAGGCTTCATCATAAGGGTTATTTTTTGCTAAATAACATAGTGTCAGAAATAAAAGGAAGACTATGTATTTTAACATTTTTAATACAAAATTTATCAATTTTATTAATACGCTGTTGAATACAAAGTCGCACTCTTTTGATTATTTCACTCCCTGTCTTTAAAACTACGCGACGGATTTTGATTGTAATAGATAGACTGATTCCAGAGGAAGGTTTATATGTATAATACATGCATAATATACTAAAGGATAACCCACAATAACCATTTTCCCGTGCGGAGCCGGGGCGGGTCGCTAGTAACCCCATGCATAAAAAAAATCTCGGCGCCCACATCAAATGTTAAAATTCATGATCTTTCTTTTATTTCTGACACTATGTTATTTAGCAAAAAATAATCCTTATGAAGGAATCTTTCGATTGGTATGATAAAACTACAGGGTGTTTTTTTTTTCCTCATGCAGCGGGTTCGATTCCCGGTTCAACCATGTAATTATTAAAAAATGTATGAATGCAGTTTTAATAGTTTTTAGAAATAAAATAATGTCTTCTTTCAGTAAAATGTTCTACCTACAATATTTAAGGTACTTTCCCTCCATGTGGCATAGCCGTGGGACGCCCTGTATATAAAACACATATATTTTTTTAATATTATGGACTATTGACTTATATGATTTTGGTTGATATAATTTGCGTATCATAATAATAAATCAACCAATCCGCAATTTATTTGCACGCTCAATTCGATAACGTGACTGACTTATTTACGATTAAAAATCCCGAGCCTGTAAAATCTCTGACAATAGATCTATAATATAAATCCACGGAATTGAGGTCTAAGGCATTATTATTTTTCTTTAAAAAATGTAATGGTGCTTCTAATAACGGTAAAACGTAATGGTTATGCCCAAGGCGACGGGTACCTGACAAACATATTTTAACTGGAAGTTAATCTTAACCGCCACCCGTGGCACTGGCCCCAGCCATAACGCTGAGTGACGACACTATAAACTTAAAATTCCCTTACCGTGTAAAAAATAACGATGTTTCGTTTTGTTGTTAAGTTTCGGAGGTTCAGTATAGTGTAAAATAATTTAGTCTAAGATCCCAACCTAATTAGCTAGCAATAGTGTACAACTTTAAAATTAAAAAGTAAAAATAAGCTATCAGGCTGTTCATGATATGGAAGTTATGTAAGTAGTTTAAAATTTCAGAGTTTTATAAGGCATAAAAAGCTTAAAAATCAGAGTAGTTACTGTCAATTAAATGTGAACACGCGCATAGCGATTCTTTTCCTTATTCAACAGATATAGAACGGTGCAAAGTTTTAAGTGTTTAGCTTAGCCTGCTATCGCTTGTACGTGTTAAAAACTGAACTTCTTTAGAAGTTATAATTTGACAAAACATTGATTTTTAATTTTGAGATTTTAAAAGCTTTTGGATCATAATGTGTGTAGGTATTCATTATAAATGTTCTTTCATTGTGGGTATACCGCAATTTCAAACTTATTTTTTATAGCCAAGGCTGGCTTCACGGCAAAATATTTATGAAAAAAAGGTGTGTCGCATGACTTCAATGTGTTTATGCGCAAAGAACTTTGCACGTAAGAACGTAAAGCTTTTTAATCCAACATTTGAATTAATTTTATCATTTTTTAATCATCATAAAATGTTAGAAAATTTAGTTTCTTGAGGAATAAACTTCAAAAACTAATAATAAAAAAACTGAAAATATAATAAACATGAAGATTTTGAACCACAGTACCCTAAAACTGTAAACGTGCGCGCGCAGCTTATAAGCATTCGGCTCATTGTAGGCGACGCGGCCGGCCCTAATCCTGATATACGCGCATTTTTGTGACTACACCCTTACTTCTTTATTAAGCGACGTTCATCATGGCTCGACTTTAGTGAAATCTTCACTGTCCTACAGCTAGGACATTTTCATTTAGGCTTTCTTGAGTATTAAATATACTTATAGCTTTTTGTTTGAACAAATTTTATATGAAACTCCAGATTATAATTTACTAGCGACCCGCCCCGGCTCCGCACGGGAAAATGGTTACTGTGAGTTATTCTTGAGTATATTATGCATGTATTATAGATATAAACCTACCTCTTGAATTACTCAATCTATTTAAAAAAACCGCATCAAAATCCGTTGCGTAGTTTTCAAGATTTAAGCGTACAAAGGGACATAGGGAGGGACATAGGGACAGAGAAAGCGACTTTGTTTTATACTATGTAGTGATTGTGAAGATTCGCATATTTCATGTGTTTTCATGTAAAAAATATTTTGTCATATTTTTACAAGCAACATTAGTATATTATGTAGCAGCAGATGAATAGTTGGCTACAATATTAAACAAAATGGTTAAATTTTATAAGGCTCCAATTATTGCAGGAAAAAAATCAAAAAAATATATAAACCTTTTAGAAGATAATCCCGCATTACCCATCTTAAATATCTTCACATAATAGATTACTTCCAATTCAAAACCCAAATGTTTCTTAAACAACTTTAAAATTCTAAACTATACGCCCATTACCCAGCTTTCTTCCTTAATCCGGGCCTGCAATTACGCCAGGGAAAAATTTACGAGACAGTTGCGTTATTAAGGCCCAATTACCTTAATGAGGCCCTGTTTTAAAAGTTTGTTTATATTTTGGGCCCGCTTCAAACTGGTACGTAATGCAATTTGGGGTAATATACGACACACGTCCTGGGTGGCCTATAAAATTGCTTGGAAACAACCATCTTTATGAAACAATAGTTTTTCGCCGCGGCTCCGCCCGCATTAACAGGTTTTCCCGTGGAATTGAGGTATTTTCAGTTACTAAGCTAATGTAGCTTTCTAATGGTGAAAGAATTTTTGAAATCGGCACAGTAGTTTTCGAGTTTATTCATTACAAACATACAACACACACACAATTTAAAATGCACACTCACAGAACAGAAAATCATAATAATAAAATAAAACCCGGCTAGGGGGACATTCATTTAAAAACATTCGTTAAAATAAACATGATACCTTAAAATGCATAAGGTGTGTGTCAAAAAATCATCGAGGTACTTCATTGTACAAATATACTTTATTGACAATCAGAAATACAACATTAATACAGGAAAACAGATTAAGGCTACAACACTTTTTAGTCAAGCGTTTAACGTACGTTTAACTTTGGTAAGAGCCATAGACAGCGTCCACTCCCACTGTAGAGAAACCATACGAGCTCAGAGACTATAGCTCGTAGCAACATGCACTGGCATTAGCAGTTAGCACTAATGGGCTTAGGGCGACCGTTCCTTCCCGTCACACGTCACTGTCACACCCTGAGCAACCTTTTAGTGGCATGTCGTGACAGACATGCTTCTACAACATCACTACATAATATAAAACAAAGTCGCTTTCTCTGTCCCTATGTCCCTCCCTTTGTACGCTTAAATCTTTAAAACTACGTAACGGATTTTGATGCGGTTTTTTTTAATAGATAGAGGGATTCAAGAGGAAGGTTTATATCTATAATACATGCATAATATACTCAAGAATAACCCACAATAACCATTTTCCCGTGCGGAGCCGGGGCGGGTCGCTAGTACTGTATATACCGTGAAACTTAACTGGTTGTTTACCCGCAAAATAGTGGTAGTACGCATAAAACTGAATAACTTTCCCTAAGGAACATACTCAGGTTGAAATCTTAAAGATAATTTTCAACTTTTCACGTATAATTTATAGTGCGGGAATTTATATCCGACACCCTTCACCTACCTCATTGAGTACCTCGATGGGACCAACGCCAAAAAATAACCAAAATGCCTGTGATAATGGATCACAAGGTCTGCCAGGTCAAAACTTGTCAAAGGGTGTCGGATGGGCACATTTCAGGGCGTCTGCCAAGTACTTCCGGCAGGCTGCGCAGTGGCAGACCAATTTTTTTATACATAATTAATCAATTGTTAACTGATGCCACCACTTTCATTCGGGTACTTTATGAGGTAAGTTCCACGAAAAAAATACGTCAAAAATTTCGATGACCCGGCAGGATCGGCTCTGGCAGACTATTTTTTTTTCAGTGTTTAAGTGTCGGTTAACGATCTAGAGATAGCCTATTGGGGTACTCGATGAGGTAGGTACTTAGGCCCCCGGCTCCCGCACTATTAGTCACGTGACCGGCCACTTGGTTTGACAAGTTGAATTTTAATTTTGATATTTCAAAGTCTGTTCATTAGTGAAAGTTGTTCAGTTTTATGAGTACTGCGAGTACCACTATATTGCGGTTAAACAACTAGTTTTCATTTTACGGTGTATACTCATTAACACGCAGTCAAAAGGTCAAACGCTCTCCTTAACTTACGGAAGTTGGGAGTTTGAATCCCGGTAGGACACTTGTCGAATAGTTAGAATAGAATAGAATAGAATAGAATATACTTTATTGCACACCAGTAGTAAATTTAAACAATACAATTACAACAACATACGTGTACAAATAGGCGGCCTTATTGCTAAAGTAGCAATTTCTACCAGGCAACCCATATAGTTATTCTACTTACTTACTACTAACATTATAAACGCGAAAGTTTGTGAGTAAAGATGGATGGATGTATGGATGTTTGTTACTTACTCTTCAAGCAAAAGCTTCTGATTGGATTTAAATGAAACTTTACAATAATATAGCTTATACATTAGAATAAAACATAGGCTACATTTTACCGCCGGAAAATCCCTCATTCCCACGGGAAAAACTAATAACGCGGGTGGAGCCGAGTGACGGAAAGCTAGAATTATTATAGTTGTTCCTTTGCGATTGTCCGAAAAAAAAAACACTGTGCTTCGAAGGTATTTAAAGCCCGGTCCCGGTTACTTTCTACGAATTTAGTCATTAGACGGATCATGTAAGAAGCCTTAAGGTCATCGCACTTTACACCAATCTAACACCCTACCATTTTTTTAATTGACCTATGCTTGATTCGAAAAAGTACGACGGATCAAGCTTCACTGGACTTGTGGGGGAGCGGATTGCTCTACCCCAAAGTAGTCATGTACCAACGCGCCTAGGGGCGGCTCAAGGGAGCCTCGAACCTAGGCCTAGCGCGTTGATATGGAAAAACATCGTGAAGGAACCCTACCAACGAGTAGTCGACTTGTCGGATGCCATACTATGAGTTGAGTTGGAGTAGAGTCGGTATTAAGGTGATCTAATGTGCTTATATATATAATGTGTACTATAGCCTTTAGGCTGACACCAGGCCTTGGGAGGTAGATTAGCCTCGAAAGCGATTCAATTGCTTAATTTGACCCAGAAGACCCATCGTCCCTTACTAAAAGCACGCCACCGATTTTCTGCTTTGTGCAGAAATGTGGATACGTTGAGAATCTATACTAATACCTATTATAAAGAGGAAAGGTTTGATTGTTTGTTTTTTTGTTTGTTTGTTTGCATAGAATAGGCTCCGAAACTACTGAACCGATTTCAAAAATTCTTTCACTGTTGGAAAGCTACATTCGACATAGGCTATATTTTATTTTCAAAAAAATTTGGGATCCGTTCTAAAACTTCAATAATGTAACCCAAGGTGTAAAAAAATACCAAAAATATTCCTTATAATTGAATAGGCTCCGAAACTACTGAACCGATTTTGGTGAAACTTGGAACAAAGATAGAATAGACCTTGGGAAAGAACATAGGCTACAATTTACTGCGGGAAAATTTCTCATACCCATGGGAAATTTTTTTAAAGCGGGCGGAGTTGGCACAAAGAAAGAATAGACCTTGCGGAAGAATATAGGCTAACTTTTACCGCGGGAAATTACCTCATTCCCACGGGAAAAACTATTAACGCGGGCGAAGCCGCGGCGGGAAGCTAGTAAGTTATATTTCAACTCAGAACGTAAAAACTACTGCCTTAAAAACTTGTAATTTTTTTTATTTCGCTAGACAACCAAAAATAATAATTTCTGTTTCAGGTAATTATAACAGACCTCATTTTCTTCAATAACATTCAGAGAGCAGAGAAAGGCAAGTCTAGTACTGTACAATATTTTATAACAGTCCGTCAAGATTTTAAATATTCTCACCCAGTAATATTAAAAAGTGTTAAAAAGGAAAATAAATATTATCATGAAATTTTCCACTTGACCTGTCCAGTGCGACCGCATTGCGTGCGGTCAGGAATGGCCGCTCCTTGCCTCTACACGCACGTGATAGAGCGAGGGGAGCTTATCACAGCCATTCATTACCAAACTTATCATAATTATAATGTTCTAAAATAATTTTCATAATGGTCTGGGGGCTAATTTATCAAATTGGTTCAACTGTTTCGGAGATTAGCCCGTACAAACAGACAAGCAGACAAACAAAAAAATTTGACGTAATCTGGATATGTCATACAAAGAGGTTTGAAGCGAAGCGGCTCTTCAAACCTCTTTGATGTCATATATCACTTTTTACCAAAGAGTTTTGAAGAGCCGCTTCGCTAAGCTTTTTTTTTCTATGGAAATATTTTCGACTTTTAAAAGTCTTAAAAAAAATTACGTATGTCATCAATCAATCTAGCTAGCATTAATAAAAGTAAAACATACAATTGGGCTAGATCGAAAGAGATGATGACTTTTTTAAATCTACGAGTATGAACACAAATTTTCTTGCCACCAAAATCGATGTTTCTGATATTTCAGTATTTTCATAATGACCTAAGTATCTTTTAATGAGCCACTTAAGAATTATTAGAATTTGAATATCAAGAAAATTTATTGTTGTTTGTTTATACGCTCCCTTATACGGCACAAAGTATGCCATAAACATCTTAGAATACGACTTTGTAATACTCTAAATATGTTTATATACGCTTAACGAGTTTATAAAGTTCGATTTTATGCGATTCGTGTTCCTAAGCTTCGAAGTTATTCACATCGTAAAGAAAAGTTAAAGCTATTGAATTTGATACGAATTGTATTATTTTATTAACCCTTTATTAAAATCTCTATGAGGACTTCTGATTGTTCTTAATATTTAGAACTTCTGCTAACGTTTTTACTATCTATATACTCGTAGAGCATCGCAAGAACGGTATTCGAAACTACGTACGGAACCCAAATTGTAGAGGTCGAAAATCTGTACATAGAAAAAAAAAGCTAAAAACCGAGTCAGGGGATGTAAGAAGCGATATAGAACATATCCATACTATCCAGATTTTTTATTTCCTTTTCTGTTTTTACGGGCTAATCTTCGAAATTGTTGGATCGATTTGAATTAAATTTTGCATAGCGGTACCTTTTACCCCCGGTCAACATCTTAGATACTTTTTATCCCGGAAAATTAAAAAGCTCCCGTGGGATAAATCTATAGTAACTCATGCGGCTCAGCACATTGTACGAGCTTATCTCCGAAACTGTTAGACTGATTTGAATGATATTTTGCATGGTTGTATCTTATTTCCCCGGTCAACATCTTGGATACTTTTAAACGCGGAAAATTAAAACGTCCCCGTGAAATGACTACGGAAAAGTCGGCTTAACAACTACGCGGGCAGACAGCTAGTCCCTAATAAATGCTCTTGTTATTGCAATATGAAATTAGTAGTACTACGCATAATTTTGCTGGACTATGGCCAAATGGAGTACAAAATGACATGCATATTTCTTTATGTGATCGTCCAGTGACGTATATTTTGAAACTCCTCAACATTCAACAAGGAAATTGCTCATCACCAGTTCATTATTTCGAGATATTATTATACTGCCTTTATGTACTTTGTCCTGAACAAAGAACAACCAAAATACATTTCTTGTAAAAGCGTGATATCCTAATCTTGTATATGACTTTCTGCTTAAGTTCCCTATAAACAACTGATCAATATAGGTAGTTATGATAACAAAAGCGCCAAATGATAAATCAAATTATCTCTAGTATTATCTCAAGCCCAGTGCGGGTAAGTCAACTAACTTCACCCACAACTTTTGAATTTCTTTGCAGGTTTTCCTCACGATATTTTCCTTTACAGTAAGCGAAGAATACGTAGAAATGAATAAAATTCGAAAATCGATATCAAATTGGTCCCGAAAGGCAACGTTGTGACAACTTTATGTCAACAAAAGATATCCAAATAAAATTATTGCAATTCATCTACATAATCGCTGGCTGGATAAATAGCCGCTACCCAAAAATTAGGTAATACTCGTCGATTTTGCGAAAAATCCTGTCCTGCGTGTCAACAAAACATGGTATCAATGTTCGGTAGCAATGTTTGGTATATCTACAAATAGATTTCTTCTAGCCAACTAATATACTAATGAGAGAAAACAAAAATTAGAGAGATAGACAAGAAGTGCACTGAAAGAGGGTTTTACAGATAAATAGCTATATAAGATCTGACAGCTACTGCCCCAAAAACTTGCTGCCCCATTGCAGCTTGGATGAACTAACCAGCGTTGCAGCTTATAGTGAAATTATCAAGATTTAGGATAGTAATTTTATTTAAACCTACAAGTTTATGATTCCCGGCGGGCATTGGCCGCGATATATCATCCGTACATTCACCATTACGAAGCCAGGGTCAGCTGCAGAGCTTTTAAAAAAGCCCATATATATATAAACAATTATCTCTCTATCGAATAAATAACATATACTCATCACTTTATGACGGCGGCTGCTCAAAGCTTGATAGATTTATTTTTCTGTTGTGCTTAATTGTTATTTTCAGGAATGGGTTTGTATTAAAATATCACGAGTGAAGCCACAGGACAACACACAAGACAATATTAGCCGAAGTTATTATAGTCTCCGTAAACATTATATTAATATTTATCTTCTGGCCTTATGAAACTTTAAATTGCTTAAGTAATTAGTATTATCAAAATTCAAGCGTTAGTTTCCTTATTATTATTCATTAAAATTCTAATTCAGTAATTTAAGTCTGTAAGAACATAAAAAGAAGACTCAAATAAAATTCACAAAGCGCTAGAAATTTCGTTTTTTCATCCAGATCTTACCTTATGAAAATAAGGTGAGACTTCATCTTTTTATTAAAATTGTTCACTTTTAGGAGTTCCTGTATTTCATCATAAGAAAACTGATGGAAAATCTCCTTTTTGAACAGCAAGAAAAAATATTTTAACGTTTTTGGAATATATTTTTCAATTACGAAATATTTTAATAAAAGCATTACGCTTGAATATTCTGACGCCGAATCTGTACGCTGCTCAATATTGATCTCGGTGCGTAGGCGATGTAAAAATTGAACAGTGTACATTTGGGCCGACGAACGCGTTAACTGCGCGCGCGCTGCTAGTAAGAAGGTGGTATTGACCTACACTATAAACTAAGAATAAACCACATAAACCTAGCACTAGTTATTATATATTACTAACAAACATGTCTCGGAAAATGGCGATTATTATTATGATTTTTTTATGTATTACTGTTTAGACAGTACTAGTTAAATAAACAAAGACCTGAAAAAGTAT
This sequence comes from Teleiodes luculella, assembly GCA_948473455.1. Classification (NCBI taxonomy): domain Eukaryota; kingdom Metazoa; phylum Arthropoda; class Insecta; order Lepidoptera; family Gelechiidae; genus Teleiodes; species Teleiodes luculella. The sequence continues at coordinate 4,972,772 of OX419593.1, forward strand.
ACAAGGTGGTGGTAATGGCTTCGCAGAAAACTGAAAGACGCTCAGGCACTGGATCTAACCATAAGTTGGTTAGATCTTAACCTATCTAATTATTTTCCCGGAAATGAAATAAAATTCGGTGTCGAAGTAATCCATACAGTTCAAAGAATTTATTTTTTAACTTTTGGATATTACATCACTGTCAAATTTACATTATCTTTTCTGGCAAGTTCAAAAACTTGCTTGTGGAGAAGAACTCGCCGAAGAAACTCTACATGCGTTGCATCTTTTAAACATATTTTTACAATTATTGTAATTACTAATATAATAACAATGTTTTGATTGTAAAGTACGATTGAAAAAGTCTGTCGCTCAAGCAATTATTCCCACGGATATTTATAAGTAATCTGTTATTTTATATTAATAATAGTAATCTGTTATAGGCTTTCTTAATCAATTTCTCAATTTTTTTATTATTGTATTTATGTAACTGTGTAGTATCTATATTTATATTCAGGTTTATGTATATGTGGGTATAATTTAGTAATTAGGTTTTTCTTGTTTTTCCGTATTGTGCATGTTTATCCGCGACTTGCTTGAATGTTCTTGGTCTGGGTCTGCTGTAAGATATTTCTATAGAAATAAGCAGACCGTCGTGTTGTGTCGTCCCTTTTATGTTACTGTCCGTTGTCAATCTATGTGTCATCATCATCATCATCATCATTTCAGCCGAAAGACGTCCACTGCTGGACAAAGGCCTCCCCCAAAGATCTCCACGACGATCGGTCCTGCGCTGCCCGCATCCAGCGGCTTCCCGCGACCCTCACCAGATCGTCGGTCCACCTTGTGGGGGGCCTGCCCACGCTACGTCTTCCGGCGCGCGGTCGCCATTCGAGAACCTTTTTGCCCCAACGGCCGTCGGTTCTACGCGCAATGTGCCCAGCCCACTGCCACTTAAGCTTAGCGATTTTTCGGGCTATGTCGGTGACTCTGGTTCGCCTACGGATCTCATCATTTCTGATTCGATCACGCAAGGAAACTCCAAGCATAGCCCTCTCCATCGCTCTTTGGGTGACTTTAAGCCTTCTTATGAGGCCCATTGTAAGCGACCACGTCTCGGATCCATAAGTCATCACTGGCAACACACATTGGTCAAAGACTTTTGACTTGAGACACTGCGGTATTTGGGACGAAAAGATATTGCGCAGCTTCCCGAACGCTGCCCAGCCGAGTTGGATTCGACGATTGACCTCCTTCTCGAAGTTGGATCTACCTAATTGGACTGTTTGTCCCAGGTAGACGTAATGATCCACAACTTCGAGAGATGAGTCCCCAACTTTTATTGGAGTGGGTACTACATGGGAGTTCGACATGACTTTTGTCTTCTCCATGTTCATCTTAAGACCCACTTGTTGGGAGACTCTGTTAAGGTCATCGAGCATTGTGCCGAGGTCCTCCAAGGTCTCAGCCATGACTACGATATCATCGGCAAACCGAAGGTGAGAGATGTACTCGCCATTGATATTGATGCCATGTCCTTCCCAGTTCAGAAGCTTAAAGACATCCTCCATTGCAGCGGTGAACAGTTTCGGAGAAATAACGTCTCCCTGTCTCACACCCCGCTGCAGTTGGATTGGTCTGGAGTTCTGATCCTGGAGCCGGACAGACATGGTGGCGTTCTCATACAAACACTTGAGCACCTCAATATATCGGTAGTCGATTTGGCACCTCTGAAGAGACCGCAGCACTGCCCAAGTCTCAATCGAATCGAAGGCCTTCTCATAGTCCACGAACGCTAAGCATAGTGGCTGGTTATACTCCTCAGTCTTCTGTATAACCTGCCGCAGCGTGTGGATGTGGTCTATGGTACTAAAGCCCTTTCGGAAACCGGCTTGTTCGGGAGGCTGGAAGTCGTCGAACCTGCGCGCGAGACGATTCGTGATGACTCTCGAAAACAATTTGTAGATATGGCTCAGAAGCGAGATGGGTCTGTAGTTCTTCAAAAGGGTTTTATCAATCTATGTGTGCAAAACTGTAAATAAATAAATAAAATAATTTTGATTTCTCCATACAATCTGTCTGATCAAAATCTCAATTTTGTATGGGTGTGATTTTTTTTTTTCGTTTCCGAGCAAAGTCCCTTTGGGAAAATTGGTCAATTTATCTGACTGAGCAAGTTCTTTTCGTATTATTTTGCTGTTGCCTCATTTTGAATGAATAGTCCGATAAAGCTTGATACGTCCATTTTGTAACAAATGCGTAGGACAATTAAAAAAAATAACGCTCTGCGACAGTCCCGAAACTTGCATGTCGTGAAATAAAACATGAAACAATTACACCAAACCACGAATTAGATCAAACGATTTCGACGATGGGCCAAATCTATATTTAGTTTATTTTAGTTCAAGTAGCAGTCAAGTAGGTAGTGCATACCACCAGAAGGCCCATAATTTACTTTCTATTGCATTAAATGCCGATCATTCGACTGACCACCTGACCCATATTAGAAACAACAATAATTGTTAACCTCAAAACATTTTTTTACGAACGACAAGAATTTTGAACGCAAGAGCATGATTATTTAACTACTAAGACTGTCATATCTATTTGATCTACATTTTAATAAGTCTAGTAAAACTATAGTTGATATACCTATTTTACCAAATCCTATAAATATAACTTATTATGTTATAAATTCAAAGGTTGTGTGTGAAGTTGCCTAACCCGTACTGTTTGGAAACGCTTTAAAAATACTGTCATACTAATGAGGCGATACGGATTTGCATCCAGGCAAAATTGTATTATACATATTTCACTGCAATAAGAACGATGTTTTCGTATAAAGGTGAATCGTTCGCTTAATAATTCATTAACGTTTCCATTTTGCGCAGTACGAAATAGTGATTTGACAGCGGTTTTTGTTGAGTTATTAGAGATAGAGGGATCGGGGCCTAGACGGCTTTTGAAATACAATAAAACAATTTTATAAATAAACATTAAATTTTAAAAACCCCCGCCACAAAACCGTTACTTGATCCTTTCAACAACTAGAAATGAGCTGATAATCTTCAAATGGCTGAAGATATTTTCTTGGTTCATAGCTAAGAACACTCTCGATTGTGACATATTGCAAACAAAAAAAACTAATGTTTGTTTGAGGCTTTCGCGCTTACTACACATTATGACAATTGTTTAGGGCTCTTAGCGCGATAACTAAAAAAAAAACTGATTGAAATCGGAGCATTTGTTTAGGAGCTACGATACTACAGACAGACATCTGTCATAGACAGCGGACAGATAGACAAACACATAAGTCAAACTTATAACAGGCCTCTTTTTCGTCGGGGGTTAAAAAGGAAGTCCCAAGTCAAAGACCCGTTGAAAAAAGAAATTGGTCGTAAATATTAGAGTTTAGTGCACGTAGAACCGACGGCCGTTGGGGCAGAAAGGTTCTTGAATGGCGACCGCGCGCCGGAATACGTAGTGTGGGCAGGCCCCCCACGAGGTGGACCGACGATCTGGTGAGGGTCGCGGGAAGCCGCTGGATGCGGGCAGCGCAGGACCGATCATTGTGGAGATCCTTGGGGGAGGCCTTTGTCCAGCAGTGGACGTCTTTCGGCTGAGATGATGATGATGATGATGATGATTAGAGTTTAGTGCACTATATTATTTGACGTCACACGCCGCAATGTGCCATGCTTCCGACCGATCATAAAATTAACTAGCTTTCCTTCACAGCTGGGCAAAATTTTATTATTTTTTCTCATGCGAATGCGGGATTTTCTTGAGGTAAAAAGTTGTCTTGAAGTTGGTAAAAAGTTACTAAAGATACCTATGCGTCGTTTAGACGTGAAATACTACGCTTCCGTAAACCGAGATACTTCCTTTATTTTATGAGTAAGGATTTTAGATATTATTCTGATCTCATTATCTTGTTTATTAATAAAAGTGAAAGGATGATGATGTACTAAACTTGCATCATTTCAGAATGGTTGCATCGAATTGTTTTTTTTTTGTTTTCGTTGATGGCAGGAAAAGGATATTCAGTGCGGCAGCATGAATATAGTCCTTGACCAAATATGGGGCTGTAGAACCGAATATCTAGGCCCGCTTATGTGTGTAGCAAGCCCTAAACCCAAAACGCCTAAAACAGGGCGTACACCTGTCACTAACCACAAACACGGCGATGACAGAATGCCACGTGTCTGCCCAGAAATAACCGCCAGCCGGCTGTTTACTGTGATGTAACAGTTGGCGAGACGCGCCTAGGTAAGTGGAGGTAGGTCGAGGGAAGCTAGGACAGCTCTTTATGAGTAACTAGCTGAGTAGCTAGCGGGTTTTCCCGTCGGAATGAGGCATTTTCCCGCGATAAAAGGTAGTCTATGTTACATAGGGTGAATGTAGCTTTCTAATGCTGAAAGAATTTTTGAAATCGGTTCAGTATTTTTTGAGTTTATTCGTTACAAACATACACACACACACACTCAAATACAAATCTTTCCTCTTCATAATAATATTATGATTAAAACGTACTACATTAGGGTCAGTGTTGGGCAAAATTTAGTTTGATTAATGATTGATGACTAATGATTAACTCGTCAATCATGATTGATGACTAATGATTTATTAGTCATTAATCATTCCATTTTGATTGATGATTGATTAGTTTCAATCTTAATCATCAATCATGATTGACCATTAATGATTGATTATTTTATACTTTTTAGAATCGAAATATTTTGTTTTTTCAATATAATTAAAAAAAAATACAAATATTATATTTTCTAAGAAAATTAAATATTAAAGAGGCATTTTATTTTATTATTTCTTAAATATTTTTCATTTCAAAATATTAATAAAAAAAATTGAAAAGGGGCGCATCTTTTCGTTTATTTTTATTGAAATTTCAAATTAAAAATAATACAAGAATTTTTATTTTATTTCTTTCTTAATTATTTTTCAATAATAATAAAAAAAATAAAAAAATTACCATTTTACGTTAAATACGAATCGGCTCGCGGTTCTCTTCATTCAATTTATGAATCTTTTCGCAGTTCACTTTTCTTAAATAGCGCTTTTGGCCCCCAGGACGCTAATAAGATGAATGATATAAATGAATTAGATCAAAAGTTAAGTGCGATGTAAAAACAAGGCATTCACATTTCATACACACTTGTTAGAAGCACACATTTGTTAGAAGCATTAATCATTAGTCACGATTACAACTAACGATTGATGATTTGTCGATTTAATCATGATTACAACTAACATGGTTAGTCATGATTAAATCAATCATGACTAAATCAATCATGACTAAATTAGTCATGATTGATTAGTTTGATTGAAAATTTAGTTGATTTGCCCCACACTGATTAGGGTTCATATAATTTAAACATAAATGCTCAGCTGTCCGTCACGGGACGACTAGCTAAAACAGAAATTCGCCTAATACATATTTATTTATCCAAGTTCCAGCAAGATTGAAAAGAAAATGGCTGCTGATTCACAATTTACGGTAAACTGCTCCCCGGGAGCTACTTCTTCAAGACGATTGTCTGCCGCCGAGTTGGCAACATTCGATTATAGTGTTTAGAGATGTTGCCTCGTGGCTGAAGTAAATTGAGCTGCAGATAGTGGCTGGTTTGGGACGAGTTACTTAAAAACATAGTTATTTTATATTTCAACTAAGTATTTAAAGTAATACGAAAGTACCATAAAATTAACAATATTTTGTAATATTCTTAAATCAAACCAAACAGTCAAACATTATATTGAACTATTGTAAATTAATTTAAAAGCGTATATTAAATATCAAACTTCCTTTTTCAGAATTAAATAAACAATTTCCATATAACGAAATTCCACGATGTTGATAAATATTCAAAATAAGTTAATCTCTAACAAATACTAAATCTCCCCACAAAGGCTCCGAAACCGTATTGTGGCCAAAAAACGTCGCAGTACGAGTAATCCCCCTCAATCTTTGTCACAGTCGAAAAATAAACCTCTACGATATATCACTACTGGTCCTTTAGAGGAAACTGGCAGATAAAAAAAACGTTTTGATGTGAAATGCGTCAGTGGTAGTGCGCCGGGGCATCTGTCAAGACGATGCCGAGACTGATTGGCTTGATGAAGATTGACGCCTGATGGAACCGATATATTTTAAAACAGCTTTAAATCGTAATTCGTTGAGTAATATTGGTACTTAAAATGAAATTTAGGATTAATAGAACGAAAACTGGCATGTTTCGTAAATTTAAAGTGACGACTTACATTGGCAACCGTCATGAGTGTAAATGAATAGTGTTGGTCTATCCCTACTAATATAAAAATTCACAGATTTTGTGCCTCATTGTAAACGAACATTGGAAAGGAATCTGTAATTTGAAAATTTCGTTCTGACTTTTTGATTATTTTCAAAAAGGTTAGGCTACAACAGGGCAAACCCTTAACACGATCGTCTTTGTTTGAGCCACAAATTGTAGCTGACTAATATATCCCGAGGAGCATTTCTCAAATTTTTGATATCATTCTTCGTTTCCAAAATATCGAATGCCAAAAGCAAAAGTTTTTTTTTTACTATTTCCTGTTATTTCTTGGTTTGCACCAAGGTAGACCATATTAATTATGTATAATTTAGAATGCTTTGGAACTAAATTGTGTACAGTACCTACTAATGTTAGCGACTGTCAAATATATTTTTTTTCTTCTGTTTGTGTCATTCACTTCCATTTTATGTCTTCGATCAGATAAGCAGTTTTTTTGAGCGTTATTATTTCATGTTAAAACGGCTGAACAGATATTATAGATACATTGGAATAAAATTTGTAGGTACGGTCTCCTGTATAGAAAACGGACCGGAGCGGCGGGTAGTCACCGCTTATGACAGGGGGGTCCGTTTTCTATGCAGTAGACTGTACATAAAGACAAAGAGACACGTTATACATCTCATTAACGTAAATAATATACATAACTTGAATCAAATTCGATCAAACAATTCTCGCGTCCTCGCAAGAAACAAAGTGGCATTATTGTGGCATATAAAACAGTAAACATGTAAGAATAAAATACTGATCTTAGTTATGTCACGCGCCGTTCGACTTGTCAGGGTTGTCGCTTTCTTCTGTCAACTTGTCAAAGGGCTGATTGGCAGTGTGTCGCGCGACTGTGGTAAGGGAATCTAATATAGAAGCAAAAAGCCCGGGAATCCGGGATCTGTAAACACGTTTAACACCTGTAAGATTTGCAAATTTACTTGTTGGAGTTCTTCTAATTTTTGTACTAATACATTGAAATTGATTGATATAAAAACGATCAATTGGACAAATATTGTTAAAATTCATGGTAAAACTAAAAAAAAAACATAAAAAAAGTCTTCTACGAATTCTACGAAGTGCTCCTTTCGAAACTATTTTTTATAGTTGTAAGTACCTACTTATACCTATTTACACTATGTACTGTGGTAGGCTAACTTCTCCAGCAAGTGGTAAGGATGATTTCTCCAGCAAGTGGAAGGAAGTGGTGTCTGACTACCACTCCGGGAAAGAAGCGTAACTTCATTTATGTATTATGTATTTATCTGCAAATTTGATTTTTACGTTTCATATTGTTTTAGACTATAGAGTCTTCTTCTTTTAGAGTTGACAGTAAACACAGACAGTTTCGGCCCAAAAACCAGCCACTCGAATAGGGTCATCAGTAGCCTTCATCAAATCCTCTCGCGTGCAGGTGACAGGACAAGATGGGCAGCTAATGAGATGGTCCATTTTCTGGGGAGCTATACCATACCTACACTCCAAGTTGGAATCTCCTATGAAAGCCCATTGGTATAAGTTATCCCTAGTCCGACCCACCTGGGTCCGGAGTCTGTTGAGGGATTTCCAGATAGGCCATGGCTGTTTATAAGAGTATAGAGTCATAACTATTCTTACTACTCTCAAATTATCGCTGTAATTCCTACACGTCCCACTGTACGTATAACTCTACTCAATAGTGTTAACACCCGTAATCTTTATAACTAGGCATTGTTCTTGACCCGAGTATAGCTTTCGATACTCATTGCTCTATCGAACTTGCTTGGACAAATTGTTTCATTGTGTTGTAAGAAAAATAGATTGTTTGGCTTTGTTATTATGTGAGGCGATTAAGCAATTAGTGTTGCCTAGAGGTTAAGGTAAATAGCTTTTAATTGATATGGATTTTGTATAGTTACAATGTTATTTTATACTTAGAATTTAATACAAGGATGACTGTCATTGTATTTCAATTTATTTCGACACTGAAATAAAACTAAAAAAATGTTGTATTTAAGATATCTACCTTCTTACCACAGAAAAATAAACTCATGTTGAACGCGTGTCTAAAAAACTTGTATACAAAATTTCATAGAAGATTCTTTATTAACTCCTTTGTGGTTCCAAAAAGACACCATAGTATCATTCTTCATCTTTCCGTCAAACAAATGTACAGTAGCTAGCACATACGGCTGAACACTTTAACTTCAAATGCGCTGTTATTTCGTAGTAGTAGGAGCGAATTTCGTAATGCAAGTGTCCATATACATCCTTTTTTTTCTAGCCTGTTTTGTCAGTGCTGTTAAAATGAAAGCTATAACAAAAAACAAGCTAAAAGACATCAACGCACTTCGCTCATTATGTCCTTTACAATTTTCCCGTGTAACTATCCCCAGATGTGGGCACATATGCATGATGACGTCAGAGTGACATCAGGGGAAATGCAATGGTTCACATGCATTTGTGATCAAATAGCTACAGGATGTGATGTGATGTCTATTGCTTTGTTAACTTAAATAGATTTCATATGCAAAGAGAGATAAATAGATTTCATATTTATTGTAAAGTGTTTTCTCTTCTTAGCAAAGGCCAGCTGTAAGACATTTCGCAAGAAATAAGCTGTGCATTTTGTGTCTGTTCTTATTTGTCCATTTCCTGTAAATAAACTTGTGTGTAATAAATAATAAATAAAATAAATAAATGCATATTATTACGGTCGACGAGGTTTATATGCAAGTTTTTTTAGGAACAGAATTGATACTATCTTTCCTTCCTTTCATTTCTGACACTGTTATTTAGCAAAAAATAATCCTTATGATGAAGCCTTTCGATTGCTATGCTAAAACTACAGGTTTTTTTTTCTCATGTAGCTGGTTCGATTCCGTTCAACCATGTAATTATTAAAAAATTGTATGAATGCAGATTTAATAGTTTTTAGAATTAAAATAAAGTCTTCTTACAGTAAAATGTTCTGTCTACAATATTTAAGGTACTTTCCCTCCATGTGGCATAGCCGTGGGACGCCACGACTGACGGCCACTCGCCACAGTCGCCACGCCAATAATCAGTTTTACCCCTCGCCTATATCAAAAATCCCTGACATATTCTCGAGTTTATGTAGACTCATTTTATACATATATTTATATTGTTATTAATACTCTTAATTCCTCCCATAAACTTCGGGAAATCGGATACTAGCTACATAAAATGGGCTTCTTTTCCGCGACTGAGCGTCATTTTTCAGTCTTAATTAGAAGAGTCGGAGCTTCAAATACGTTGTTTATTTTTTAAAAAAAAACAACGATAGCTTTATACAAGTCTTTATGCATGTCTTTTTGGTGCTAAAGTTTTCTATAGTCTATCCTTATTACAAAAACAGGGTATATGACAACATAATCCCTTCTTCTCTACTAATATTATACGAAAATAACTGTCTGGATGTTTATTACTCTTTCTCGCCAAAACCACTGAACCGATTCTGATAAAACTTTGTGCAGAGGAAGAGTAGATCTTAAAAAGTACAAAATTTGCCCTTTCTCATGGAAAAATACTTAATTCCCACGGGAGAACCCAGGCGGAGTTTTCTAAATAAATACTATTTATCAATATAATTCACAAATGCCGCAATAAATTACCATTAAACTAATAAATAAATTAGTGTGTTTTTCTATGTTTTCCTTCATGTTAATACTTTTTTTTCTATCAATAAATACAAATCTAAAGCACAGCATTCGCGAGACTGCTTGTCATTTCTCAGCGTTAATTGAGGAGTGGGGCTTCTAAAGCGGCAGGCAATTTGTCTCCTTTGCCCCGAGTTCGATATGGTAGAATCATTTCTTATTATAGAACGAGTGATTAGTTACTGAACTACTACGTCAATTTTAGAAATCAAAGAGTATCACATTGTAGAGACGTACGTAATAAGGCAACCAGAACCTGACAAGACATTTATTTATTTATTTATAAATGATGTGATTTCGTCGTTATATATTTTTGTTTTCCATCAGTTTCAACCTATAGCTAGTTGACAGAATTTCTTTTTAAGGATAAACAGGACACGACAATATGAAAAACAATAGAGTTTTTTTTGTTATTTTATGCCTTGGTTTCAAGACCTTTAGGCCAAGTCTTATTTGGTTACGCCAGTATCAGTATCACACACACTTCTTGTTTCTTCACGTATTTAGAGTTCCGTATTTTTAATATATTTGTATAATGGAAAATAACATTATTTTATGCTTAAACAGAATCGTTAGATTTGCATGTATTACGTCTCTAACAGAAATTACGTATTGCTAGAAATAGACGCTATAAAATAAACAAATAGAAATATTCCAAATTAACTATCATTCAGAAAATTTCGGTAGTGCACAGTGATTGAAAAGCTCTTTTATGTTTAAAATTACGACACTACAAAAACGTAAATTTTTCGCAATATCATTTTGTATGTGCAGTAAGCCAGCACAGCACATGCAGCTGGCCATGTTGACTTTGAGATCGCCCGTATTCCGTAGCGGTAGGAGTAAATTTCGTAGTGCGAATGTCTAACTTGTGCTGGCTTCTGTACATAATTATTGATATGTACCAAGTTGGATTAAATCATATATTATATAGAATAGTTATGTCGATAGACATCAATTCTTCGTATTCCGAAAAGATAATAAATAAAATAATACATTATTATAAACAGCAAGTTGGCACATATAAGAGATGTCCAACATATATATATACATATATAACTATAACGCACTAGAGTTTGGCTATTGAAAGTAGACAATGAAAAAATGCGGTAAATTTAAAAAAAAATCATCGTGGCAACCAGAGAGATGGGAGCCGCTTTCGCTTTAGAAGCGAAGCTGGCTTTTCAAACCTCTTTGGTGGCAACCCCGATTCTATGGATTTACTTAATTTGATACTTTTTTTTTCTATGTAACTTTGTTGCCAGTACAATGTTTTCCAATTTCATCAATTGTCTACTTTCAATAACCAAACTCTATGCCACAATGCATTTCCTGTTAAGGATATTCCTATATCTTTAGAATCCTGGGTATCAGTCACCAAGTCGTACAAAAATAGCACTCCACCAAATCAGTTATATCTCCATGTACGTACATACCCACATGGAAATAACCACTTTTGTTTGGCCGCTGTCCGTATACTTACACATTTTGAATAAACAAAGGTCCCTCTAAACTCATAACAATCTTCAATGCCTAGAACCCCGTAACTCGTGATCGGCGGCGATTTTTCAAGCTTAATTGAAGTGTTCTTCACGGTGGCACGCTCGATTTGTCTCGACTCGGAACCGCAGCTTATGTGGCTTAAATCTATATGGGTGGCAGCTCCCAAATTAGACGCACCAGCAAAATGTATCGTCAACACGAAAATACAAACCGCCTACTAATGTAGCTCACATGCGTAATATAACACTAGATTTAAAAAAAAATAAGTCCCGACACAAAACCGTTATTTGATCCTTTCAACAACTAGAAAATAGCTGATAATCTTCAAATGGCTAAAGATATTTTCTTGGATCATAGCTAAGAACACTCTCGATTGTTACACCTTGCAAACAAAAAAACTAGATCAAAATCGGCGCATCCGTTTAGAAGCTACGATGCCACAGAGAGGCTGACAGACGGCACGTCAAACTTATAACACCCCTCTTTTTCGTCGGGGGTTAAAAAAATAAAAAAGAACCATAATTTGCACAGATTACATAGGCGGAGACTTCCCAGAAAGTAATCCAGAGGATACTTGTGATGTGAATGGCTCGCAACTTCACAATTTCAAATACAGATTATGAAAATGAAACCCATGCTACTTAACTTAACTTTGTAACATAACAGATCAATGGTAGAAATAGTACATTTCAGACAAACATTAAGCAACACTAGATATCTTTGTTTTAATTTAGGGATATTAAACACTACATAATAAAAAACAAAGTCGCTTTCTCTGTCCCTATGTCCCTATATCCCTATGTATGCTTAAATCTTTAAAACTACGCAACGGATTTTGATGCGGTTTTTTTTAATAGATAGAGTGATAGGAAGGTTTATATGTATAATACATGCATAATATACTTAAGGATAACCCACAATAACCATTTTCCCGTGCGGAGCCGGGGCGGGTCGCTTGTATGTACTACATTAAACTTATAAAAGTAGAAAGAAAATTATCATATGCGCGTAATATGTTCCTCGAAGAGGGGCTCGAGCCTACCCTAAAGTCAGAGAGGCCGTAGTGGACCACGCTGGCCCAGTGCAGGTTGGTCAACCACACACAACCTTTGAATTACTTCGCAGGTGTGTGTAGGTTTCCGGATGATTGCTGTGGACGTTACTATCAAAATAATAAAGTCAAAGTTTCCGCCTGAACTTAACAGGGGAGAAGATAATAAAAACACATCTTTATTTATATTTATGAATACAAATTAAAGATTTTTTTAAATATACACATACATAAAGTCACGCCTCTTTCCCGGAGAGGTAGGCAGGGACCACTTCCTTCCACTTGCCACGATCCAAACACACTTCTTTGGCTTTCTTCTTTCTTTCTTTTCAAATAAAGATAAAAATATCTTTATTTTCCGACTATTAACAAATCTACGAGTACAAGTTTTAAGGACCCACTGGGAAATCCAGTATCGCGGGCGGCCCTTTAAGTTATATTATAAGTATTATAAATAATGAAGTATTAAATCCGATAAGAGGAATGTTTACAGAGCAATAACCAGTATATTAGTAGCGACCCTCTAACCCCGTTATCTGTACTGCTGAGCACTAAAAGATTTTTGGTGAAGCGTAATGAAGGCTGAATGCTATTGGAAAAAGTGAGGTTTTGTGTTACACATGAAAAGACGGCGAGAACTTTCGAGATACATAGTAACTGTACCGTCCCGTATTTACACAAACAATTAGAAAATCGTGAACCTCCGGAAAGATCTTGAGGATAGTTAGTTTACCTTTAAATTACATAAACAGTTAAGTACATATTTGTAATAATTTTGAGTTTACATGAAATGACATAAATTTACGCCCAAAAGCTCTAAGAACCATAACAACATTAATAAAAAAATACTAACACAATAAAATAAATAACCCAGCACGCTCTTGCCGCCCCCACTTTTATCGCTATGATATTTCATAAAGACCTACATTTGGAGGTGAATTGGGACGCCACCCTTCTCTTCACCTTAATTTCTTAGACTCCGACAGGTGGCCTCTATTTAATACCACAGCCACTAAGCCATTTAAGCAAGGAGACATCCAAAAGGAGATTATACGGACTTTATCGTCTTACCCCTAACCGCGACGTATCCAGTTACCATTTAATTAGGACGGTGAACCCGCAAAGTGCCCTAGTTTCGGCCCTGCCGTATATTCGGAGCGTTTTGTAGTAGGTACTGTTATTTCGGAACACCTTTGATATGCTCACTTCATTGGCTCGGATCTACTTCATTCGGTTTCTGCGATTCGTTGATGGAAGCTAAAATAGATTGCGGAGAAATATTCCTTTCGAATTTAATTCTTATCGCAATATTGTATTTAATACATTGTGAATATTCTGTCACTACTTTTTTTATAAACGAAATAGCAAAAACTGAAAGGATTGAACTTAAAAGAAACTTTTGACTGAAATGAAAAATAAATTGAATTCTGTAACAAATTCGTCTTTGACGACATTGCGTCTAGTCGCGGTTCCGCCCGCGTTAACAGTTTTTCCTGTGCGAATGAAGAATTTTCCCGCGGTAAAAAGTAACCTATTGTAAGAAAGAACCTTCGAAGAATTAATTTTTTATTATTAATTTAGTGTTTTTTAAAATTGGTTTCCTAAAGGGGTTAAAATATATTTTTTTCGCGTGATGTTATGTAACGATACCGACTGTGTGCGTTCACAAAATTTGCGCGCTGATTAAAAAAACCCTTTGTCACTTGAATATCAAATCAATGAATGAATCTTAAAATGAATTCTTGACGAAAAAAGCTTGTCCTATTATTATTGTTTAAATTAAGTCCAGAATCGACTATTCTTAAAAATGAATGTCTATATTTCCTTCAACCATTATAACCTAGTACTATTATAATTATATTCTGTGCTTCAACTAACGCACCACTAATAGATCTACACTTAAATCGCCTTGTTTTAGAAAACATTTACAGAAACAAAACAAAACAAAAATGTGCATTAGGACTATAAATCAGAGACGACGAGGATTCCCGGCGTGCTACCGGAATCGCAACGGAGATAAAAAAATGCATCCCCAAAATAAATAGACCAAAATAGATTTGTGGGGCATGTTGTTAAGTCTACACACACACTGACAAAATCGGATAAGTTTTATAAATAATTATATCTAGAAACTCGAACGATCGCATAGGTTTGTTACACCCGCGGCTCGAGCCTGCGGGGCAACTACGTTTAAGATGATGAGTAGGTAGAAGTGTGGTCAACACACACACACACGAACTTAGTTTACCACAGAAATAAGAAATAAAGACTTTTAAACTTTTAGAAAGTATACTGTGGTATATTGAGATAAATATTAACAAGTACACAAACACATTTGATAAGGGTAAAAAAACACTGATGCTACCAAGGCAAAAGTTGGAGATGGAGTGAATAATAAAAAATGGATGATTGACGGATGATTTTGAATGAATTCCAAAATTAAATATATTTGAATTTAGATGAAAATGGTAAATGAGATGAGAAATGAAGTAGAAAACAAAGTGGGAACGAGGTAGCACGCAATGCACCTCGTTACAGGTTTATGCGACCCTTATGTCTCCTTTACGATGTTTTTACGTATCAACGAGCTAGGCCTAGGTTCGAGGTCCCTCGAGCCGCCCCTAGACGCATGACTACTCTACCTTCCGTTCCCCCGTTGGTCGTACCCTTTCGAAACAAGCATAGGTCAATAAAAAAAAATCGTTCTGAATTCTGAGCTTGAATTTATAATTTGATAGAAAGAAGAATAAGATTCATAATTTAATTATAGCTCCAAATATTACAAAAATTCATCGACTTTTCACGAAAAATAAATTGATTGTTTACCTCATTTAGTTTCATTCATTCAAATTATGGATTTCGTCACTTACTTTGTTAACCGTGTTGTGTTACCCGATTCATAATTCCATTCAGATGATATGTAAATACGTGTGACGACAGATGTGACTCAGTGTGTCTGTGTGTGACGCGTTTCAGTATAGTGGAATATGGGATAAGGCGCGCATATCTCGGGCCGAAATAATCTGGTGAGTAGTCGTGATCGCGGAGTAAGCGCGCGCGCACCCCCGCTCTCTCAAAACAAAACTAATAATATTAGTCATTATAACAATGTATTGTTATAATGACTAGCTGTAGCTAGGTCTTAATTTAAAATTTAAAATGTGATGTGTGTGCAACAGGATAAAAAAATGGCGTAAACAATAACAAGAATTTTTAAAAGAGTTATTTTTTTAAACAAGTCTTTTTTTTCTCGATTTTTCAACGTAAATATTATATTGAAAAAGTGCTTTATCATTACTGAAAACATTAATATCGATCAATGTAAACTATGTACTTAAAATTCAAATAGTTGTAATACATATTCCAGTTCATAGTTATTAGGTGTGAGAATTATGTGAAAAGTTTGTCGTGCCAACGGATGTGTGGGTGTGCGGTATAATTGTAAATGTGCTCAAAATAAGTGTTTATATCTATACCTGTTTATAAATATACTATAGTGGATATGATCGAGGTCGCAGGAAGGGCCAACAATAATTTCTTCGCCACTTTTCTACCTGTAAGTTTCGTAACTTTTCTACCCGTCAATAAATATAAAATTGGGATTTCTTGTTTACTTTTTGTACCGCTACCTTTTTAAACTATGAATAAAAAAAGAGTTATACTACTTAATTAAATTTTCGTAAATTTGCTTATCCATAGTTAGTTGTTTGTTTATTTTCGTACTGGCGGCGTGTCTTTTATTTATTATACTTTTTTATAACTAACTCGTTTTGTATTGTATATAAGTTTATAAAATATGAAATTAAACATTAAACATCAACACGACAGCATGGCGAAATATTGTCTTGGCGCTTAAAATTTTATAATTAAGATGATAACCGACATGACCTATCACCTCCTACTTTATCTAATTCTTTAATTAATATACGTCACTATAAACATACCTAACCTTTGTACATTTCCTTATTTTGAGATTCATAACAAACAAAGGCGGTTATTCATACACATATTCGTTTTTTTATTTAAACTTTGAATCGAAGCCAAATATGCGTCCTTGGTCAAACGATCTACTAGACATCGAGGGGCAAGATCATACATAATACTTACATAAATATTTTCAGTATTTAATATAATTGAAGACATAAAATAATTTTAAAGTATAATAAAACTCAGTCAATAAGAATTGGCTTTGTATTGTCTGTCACACAAGTATATAATAGGTATTATATTGGGCTCAATTCTGGTAAATTAAACTCTAAACCTAAATTTAAGTTCTTGGTCTTTTTCGATCATAGGGAAATCGAAAAGTTTGGGCAATGAATAAATCTATTTTTATATGAATGATATTTAAAATAAAAGCGCAGTCAAATGAAGCTTAATTTTAAGTGGGATGTTTTCGCGTGCCTGCTAAACTATTACGAAGTACCTACGCGTAAAATCATGTCCTTCAAACTATAATCTGTTCTGTCATATTTCGTTTGCACTTTTTGTTATATTAATCAAACTGTATAAAATAATAATTATGTAAAAATATTTTGAAAAGATGCAACGCCTGTGGAGTTTCTTCCGGAGAGTTCTTCTCCACAGAAAACAGGCAAATCGTGAACTCTCCTTGACGTCGAAAAGTGATTTGTAAAAATCTTACTTCGAATAAACATATTTTGAATTTTGAATAATCCTCCCCTATAATTTAATGATATTCCATCATACTGACAATGCTAAAATTTACTAAAGTGCCGTGCCTTGCCGTGCCTTGGTAGTCATTGGTAGCTATGTAAGAAAACTAGTAGCATTATAATTCCGGATATCTATATTAATATTATAAAGAGGAAAGGTTTGATTGTTTGTTTGTTTTTTTGTTTGTTTGTTTGTTTGTTTGCATCGAATAGGCTCCGAAACTACTGAACCGATATCAAAAATTATTTCACTGTTGGAAAGCTACATTCACCCTGAGTAACGTAGGCTATATTTTATTTTCAAAAAAATTAGGGTTCCTTACCAAAACTTCAATAATGTAACCCAAGGTGTAAAAAAAATACGTAAAATATTCCTAATAATTGAAAATGCTCCGTAACTACTGAACCGATTTTGGTGAAACTTGGCACAAAGATAGAATAGACCTTGCGGAAGAACATAGGCTAACTTTTACCCCGGGAAAATTCCTCATTCCCACGGGAAAAACTATTAACGCGGGCGGAGCCGCGGCGGAAAGCTAGTATAGCTATATAGACCAGGAAAGAAATTGAAATATTACGCGCTAGTTTTTGAGGTGAGAGGGAAATCTTGTAACAAGTTGCTCATAGTGCTTTTCGGGGGTTTTAAACATCGCTGAATCCTAAAATCGCTATATTATCAGTTCGAAAAATTACTCCTTGTACCTGAAATCCAAAAGGGGCGGCCGAAAAAAAAATAAAAAAAAAGACATGCCATGTCGGGTATCAAATGAAAGGTAATCATGACTAGATTACAAATATATAACGAATTGCTTTATTTATCTGCCCCCCTGTTCCAAGTTATTTAAAAAATAATCAAAAGTAGCGTTTTGAGCCTGCTTTGCATAACTGTAGATTCAAAACTTATTGGTCAATTCAATATGTGAAAATTATTTATTTTATGCGCGAAAAATAAATTTTGCCAAAAATATTCATAAAACAAGCAACTTAACGCATGCAAGTAGCGTTCAAATTTTTCTCTCTCATTTTTACAAGATGAGAAAAAATTACACTCCTCGCATGCGTTACACACCTCTCTTTTTCGTCTGGGGTTAAAAACACTCAATGGATTTAGTAGTCAAAAAATTTCAATGTCCAAGTTTTCTGTCTCTGACATTTACAAATATTATTACTTACAAATTAAATTAAAGTATTTAGGATACTTACCTTATACTCGTATTTCAGATCGAAATTCCCGAATGTAATAAATAATAAAGTACCTATAAGATGTTTCTGTACGGATTTCCTTTATTTAAAACACACTTAAGAGAGTAGGTGTATACCTATTGTATAGGTAGTACCTTCAAATAGTCATAAAAACCTTGAACAATGTCATTGGTACTGTTTTTTTTTTACTTCTCGGCTCATATGTCGGACTTGGCTAGATGAATAAGGGCAAGGGGCTCGTTTGGGTAAAATCTTATGTATATTTGCCAAATTTTAATTATTATGATACTCGTAGTTAAAACATCTATACCTACCTATTTAAACATATACACAGACTCGCCTTCACTGATATTAAACTGAAGATATATTTGATCGGATAGTATTAACCCTGATCTTGCAGATATACTAAATTGCCGGAATATAAAAAGTTCCGAACCTAAACTAACCGACTGTAGAGTAGACCTCGTCGAAAGTTTTGCATTTTTGTAAGGTAAAATAGTAATTTTTGGTCGGATGAACTATTTATAAATCTAGCTAGACCCACCATATTCTTTTTTGCAAAATTTTCTTTCGTTTTAAAGAATTTTTATATTTTAGAAGATCCCTAACAAGCTATACAGCATTAGAAACATAGTATTAAAAAAGTATTTTCTCTTTATTTTTCAGGCTGTCAACTCCCCGCCACTGTCGCATCGTGATGTGTCGACAAGTTCAGCCTACCGCCCCTACAACGAGGAATATGCCCCCGTGCAGCGCCGTGTCGACCGCCCAGCTCCCGAACCTGACCTCAAGAAAGAAAAGAAATGGTCCATCGGCAAACTCTTCAGAAGAAAAAAGAAGGAAGAAGAATCTGCGTCCTCCTCCGAAACAGATGAAGGCGTCAGCACGCGGTCCCCCTCTAAACGTAAAGCAAAGAAGAAGAAAAGAACACCAGCAGTCAATAACTTCGATCACATCGTCGTTAGAGATACGAGAAGAGCTCAAAGTCTAGCGAAACCTAACGTCAGGGATATTACAGATGATGGTGTCTTATCAGATCCCTCAGCAGGCTTCGTTAACTACAGGGCAAAAACCCAGGATCTTTATAAAGCATCGAAGGAGTCACTAAGTCTAAGAGAAGATACTAACCATATACCAAGAGTAAGCTTAGAGACACCTGCCAGAAAAACAAGAAAAGGAAGATTGAAAGCCCGAGTCGAAGCTTTAAGAAATAGTATGAAAGGGGACTCTAGTAGTGATGAAGAGTCCTTAAAGTCATCGAACTCCTCGTCAATGATACGCTTCAGAAGTGAAGATTCTTTGATGAGATCAAGGGACAGCTCCTTGAACAAGAGGTCTCGAAGCGCTAGAAATGAGAGATATATCAAGAGATTGTCTCGAGATGATGAAAATCAACTCAACAAAGAAGCCGAGTTATTGCAGCAAGGATACACAAAAGCAGAAGTAGAAATGCTGACTAGAACTCCCACCAGTCAGAGCAGTGGCTACGGAACCTGCAAACGAGAGCAACCAATACCAATAAAACACGACCAAATTTACGCTAATGATACCAATCGAAGGCCCATGAAATCAGAGTCGATATCATCATTCCCATCAACACAAAGTTACCCATCATCTATTAACTTTAACGCCAAAGTTAACAACGACCACATTAACTATTCCATACAATATAACAGTAATAATAGAGAACCGCTTTACGCCAATAATAATAGAGAAAGGAGCGTCACTCACCAGTACGAGAATCCCGATAGCGTAATATGTGTCAAGTTTCCCTTAGGAAACGTCACGAATCTAAAAAGAGAAGAGAAAGCACCTCCAGTTCCACCCCCTCGCGATATGCAAAGAAAGGTCGCCACCCCTATATCAATGTACTACGAAAATAATCCCATGGTTGCTGACAGAGTTGGTAGTAATCAAAACATAGTGCATGGTGTACCTAACAACGATTTCGAAAGAGTCATGCGACGGAGTCAAGAGAGGTCGATGAGCCATAGTTTAAATGGTTTACGACGACCAATTTCAAACTCTGAGGACCATATCGCGATGCAGAATAATGAATATCTCCAAAGCTTCCAATATAAAGGTGAACAGCCTCGAAGACCAGCATCAGTATCTGCTGAACCCAATCACTATGGTCTTTATGCCAACACACCTCCTTGGAGGAAAAAATATGAACAACAACCAACTATAGTTAAGCCTGAACCCGTTCAACTGAGACAAGATTTTCTTTACTTTGCTGATCAAAGCCCAAGGTCCCGAAGACCTATAAGCATAAAACCTAGTCAAAATGGATACGAAAACCAGTATTTAAGTGATTCACAGGCTTCCTTGAACACAACTGAAAATTTATATCGTCGACCGAAAAATGCATCTGAATTTTGGAAGAAGCTTGATGACGCTGAGAGACAAAGAAAACGCCAACACATTTATGCCAACTCCATGAGTAATGGTGATTTTTCTAGTAACACCCAGTTGCACAGACCCTCGGCATTTCTTGAACAAAATAAAATTCAAAACAGAATCGAAAACAACGATATTAAAAATAAAAACAAAATTAAATATGGATCTAAATCCCTCGACACAACAGACGGTGCAAAAATGTGGAAAGCGACAACGGAGTATAAACGATCAGTTACAGTTGAACCTCCCAAAAATATCACATCGCCTACAACTAAAACACACACCAGACATAAATCAGACACCTTCTTACCCAATACTTATCAAATGCCTTCTGATGACGAAAAAAATTCAGAGCGGCGTAAATCTACTAACCTAGATGACGCCCTCAATGAACTGGAAGCTATTTACAACAGTTTGGGTTTAGGTGATGAAGATTTATTGGATAGAGCTGAACGACGAGAATTAATGACACCGAAGTTTAACGACCATTTCAATGACTGGAATGGAAACGATGACGAAGTGCAGTTGCGAAGCCAACCGACAACGCCACTAAGACGAATCCAAAGGCGTTCTACATTACCAGATAAATTACAGGATGACATGGCATTCCGAAGAATGAATTCTCTGCCAAAAGAAAAGCCAAATGTGAAGGACAGTCAAGCTCAAATTAGTTACATGTTGGCGTCCCCAGTTTATGTTCCATATGCATCAGATGATGATTGTCATTCTTTGCGCAACGAACCAGACATTGTTCATGATGATGTGGTTTACAGAACCATAAAGCAAACAAACAATAGATTAAAAACGCTTGACCCTGAACCACCTTTTGGTATTCCTCGGGGACCAGTGTCACCAGCTCCTGCTACTGATTATTTACATGCCACTCCAGAAAACAAAGGAAGGTCCCGATTCATACCAAGACGATCGCCAGATCTTGTATCAGATGATTTGGCTTATAGAAGTTTGAGAAAAGATAACAGGAATTCGGCACTTTTTAACGGTGAAGATTATAATGGTCATATTAACAACAATCACAGTTATCCTGAATTTCCATTTAGTAAAGATTCACCATCAAACATTAAAAAGAAAAGAGCTGTAAGATCTTTATCAGCGAACATATTTACGATGATTCAAAAAGAAATTGATGAAGCTTTAAATATGAGCAAGATGGCAACTTTACAAAAGACTCATAGTAATAGTGATGTTATGAAACGCCTTCGCGAGACCTTCGAGAAAAATGACAACGAACAGGAAAGTCACTATCCCCGAAATAAGGTAAAACAACGGCACAATACTGTCAGTCTCTTTGTCAATAACACTCATTCACCAAATCACCATTTTGCCAAAGATGATTCATTCATTCATAATGACGATAAGTACCTCGGTAAGCCATCATCTTGTGATAAGTCCAAAAGCTCATCACCATCAAATCGATCACCACAAGCTTCTAAACGATCATCCAGAGACGAATTTCAGCAGGTGCTCAGCATGCTTGCCCAAGAAGCTATGGACACTAGTAATAAGCTCGGTGTAGCTTTAGCTGAACTAGATAAGAACAGAAATAATGAAAAGAAAACAGACATTCAGTCAAGGATATCTGACAGTAGACAACAGTTCTTAAATAGTTTAACAAACAAATCTGCAGAAGAAAGTAAACCAGAAATAAAACACGTTAAAGTTCATTCAGAAGTTGTTAATGATTTTAAGCCAGAGAGATCTGTAAATAATTCTAAATCACAATCTAAAGGCCAGAAGACTGAAGATAGTCTATTAGCCATATCAGACCAATTACATAAAGTTGAAGACCAATTGAAACAAAGTTTCGAAAAGGAAGTAAACTTTGACGATGAAAGTTTGAGATTATCTACTTATATAGTCAAAGCTGATGATAAGTTAAAAGCAAAAGAATCTGTTACAAGTCACGAGACTAAACTTACACCTGATGTTGTCCCATTGAACGTGCAAAACGATTCCGTTAAAATAGCACATGTAAATAAATTAGAAATGAAACCAGTACATACTAAACCAGTTGACATTGAACCAGTATTACCAAAATATAATTCATTGAATCCTTTCTTGAATACAGATGACAAAATAAAAGAGATTAATGAAATCAATGCTTTCAAGGAATTAAAAGATGGCATTTCAGATTTAATAGCTGGAATATCTCAAGTAAACGACAAATTATTTGAACCTAAGAATGTTAAAACAGAAAAGGATATCGAGAACCCTTGTAAAATAACGAGCATTACTGAAGCCAGTGAAAAACTAAACCAAGTAAGTCAAGAACAAGTGGAATCAAAAATTCCTTGTAGAGCTTCCGTTAATTTGTCGATATACGAAGATGACTTAGAAATAAAAAAGGATGCAGCCGATTCAACAGAATATAACTCCTCCGAGGAACTAGCCACGATTTTCAAACTGGAAGGTCCAACAAGAAGGCCTGAGGCCATTTTAGAGAATGAAAAAGAACCTGTATCCTCTGTTCGTGACGATTTAAGCTCGCCTAAACTAGTAAAGTCTATTAACCAACACCTAAGAAGGCTCTCAGTAGATAATGCAGACGAATGTGCACCTAGTCAAAGCTCACTGCCAACTAACGTAGTCCCGTGGAGAACTAAAAGGCAAAATCATGATTCACAAGAAGAAACTCGAGGTATGTGGTCCATTCTCACGCATGGTGTCTGGTTTTCACTTTAACCATTTTGCATCTTGCTTTTGATGTACTATGTCACTTTGTTTTGTATTTGTCACAGGGACTATCTGTACCTATCTCAGCTACGAGACAGAAACAAAAGGTCAAAGGGGTAGTGCACTGTTTGTAATGTCTATGAATTTTTATGTCAGTGTCGGTTTTCTATTTCCAGTTAGACCGGATAGCGTGGGTGTGTGTGTGTAGACATGTAAATATCTCGGGAAAACAAAAATGCCTAGAGGATATTTGATTCAATTACATTTGTGTCTGGGAATTTGACTGACAGGAACAATTTGGGGCTTGTTATACTTTCTCTGCAATGAATTAGGAAATGAGATAAACAAATTACATTTGGTGTTTATTCTGGGATCGCTCGAAGTGCTTCAGTAATAATTATTCCAAGCAAGATATATCTGAAGACAACAGTTTAAAAGTATTTCTTTACCAAGTTGTATCTCTATTTAACTTTTAAAATAATGAAAATTAAGACGTTGGGTCAAAATAGCTGTCTATTGTTTGAATATCAGATTAGATCAGATCAAGATGTTTTAAAGTTCTGATATGTTATTTGTTAATTCAAATTGTAATTTTTGTTAAACAGTTGGTATCAGTTAATAATAAGAAAAATAATTGCTATGTATGGTTAATTAGCCATAATGAATTTCATGATCTTATTAACGAAGAAGAGGGCCTCATTATCATTGTTCATGATGACGTGATGGCTAAATCGATACAGCATACTGAAATAAAAAACATACCTACCGAAGAAGACATAATTTTTTTTAGTATATTTTATTGGTAAATTCAATTTGATTTGTGTCTGACCGTATGTCTGGTAGGTATATGGTACAGAAACAGTCCTTAAAACGAAACTCGATTCTAAACCGTTTTATTGAGTAAATATATAATATCGTCGATTCCAACCACTGTAACATTACATGTTTAAAATTGCAGGCTTTCTACGTAAAGGGTTAAATTGAAGCACGAAGAAGCCGATAGTAATTTTATAATTATGTCGCGTAACCGTGACAAGTGATGCCGAAATCATCCACGAATAATTAATTCGTATCATGAATAGAACGGTTTAGAATCTATTTTGCTAAAGCAACCTAACCAGTATAACCTGCAAGAGTGTGTTCTTCCCGCAGACGCTAGCCCGCAGCGCAAGCGCAGTTGGCGCGAGCCCGGCACGCTGGTCCTAGCTTGCTCGTACACGGCCATATTGTGCCAACAACTGGCCGGCATGGATTGGCTCACTGTACTGGGCATACTACTAGCCTGCATCACTATCGTCGCTATGCTTATTATTTAGTTACACACTTTAGATTTTTTGCGGATTTCTAAAAGTATTAGGTTCCTAAATAGCAGTTATTAATTTTATATAACATTTGATGCATGAATTTTCTCAAAATATTAGTATCAATACTATAAACCCACCTAAAAAATTTGCTATTTAATGAAAAGTTGTCAGTTGTGTCAGTGTGGATGAAAGGTTGAAGGAGATGTGTGTTGCCAGTGATGACTTACGGATCTGAGACGTGGTCGCTAACGATGGGCCTCATAAGAAAGCTCAAAGTCACCCAAAGAGCGATGGAGAGGGCTATGCTTGGAGTTTCCTTGCGTGATCGAATCAGGAATGATGAGATCCGCAGGCGAACCAGAGTCACCGACATAGCCCGAAGAATCGCTAAACTTAAGTGGCAATGGGCTGGGCACATTGCACGTAGAACCGACGGCCGTTGGGGCAGAAAGGTTCTTGAATGGCGACCGCGCGCCGGAAGACGTAGTGTGGGCAGGCCCCCCACGAGGTGGACCGACGATCTGGTGAGGGTCGCGGGAAGCCGCTGGATGCGGACAGCGCAGGACCGATCATTGTGGAGATCCTTGGGGGAGGCCTTTGTCCAGCAGTGGACGTCTTTCGGCTGAGATGATGATGAAAAGTTTAATCAATATGACGGACGAATGTTTGTTGTAGAAAAATGTTACATGATGTTGTCGTGTTACTTAATGTTTTGTAATGTTATTTAACTGCTGTGTTGGGAACACCCTTCCGCAAAAATAATATTTATAAGTAATCATCATTGACCCTACGGGTTCATGCAAATATACTTAACTAACTATAGTTAAAATATCCGATATATTTTCGGTAACTTATCCTACAGGCAGACTCTACCCAGTGGGATGATGATTGGTTTATAATGAAAAATAATGTAATTAGTTGAAGGCTCTATAATAAGGTTTAGAAGTTATGAAAAACCAGCTTACACTATACTTGCTCAAATTATAAACTCAACGATATAGCCCGCGTCGCTCATATAGTAAGAATAAATGCCCTCAACTTCTTACATATAATCTAACTAAATTTAGTAAATTGGTAATCTTCAGCTTTTAGCAAAGCAACAAAGCAATTAATTAAAGCATTTTAATATCAGTTTGGTTTAGCAATGCATTTAAATTTTACACCTCATATTATGTCATAATATTGGTTCTGATTTACAAGCTTGGCCAAAAAGGCAGAAGATAAAAATGTAAATGGTGCTTTTAAAATATACCTACTAGCATTAATTTATCATTGGAGACCCGTATTATAGTTTATTTTACTTTTTGACTAAAATTTGTGACAGCTGTGGTGACAGTTCCAAAATAAAAACATTCATCTCCTGTTTGATTTTAAAATAGATATTTGATATTAAACAAAATTAGAGCCAATTCTTCATTTTTATTAAGATTTTTATTATTTAATTTTTATTTTGTTAGTTTTGCCTAATTATATTATTAGCTGTGATGTGTACCTTTTTCTTAACCATTATTGTTTTGATATAGTTTGAAGTATACCTACCTGAATTGCAATGTATCTAGCGATAATACTTATACAAAATCCTTGCTTCAAATAGATTCCGCAATATGACAATGATTTGTATTTTCCAAGATTGCAAAGAAAAAAACATTTCATTCCAAAAGTTGTCTTGTTGAGGAACTAGATTTAAAAAAATATTACTACTTATAATTGCATGGTTATTATTTTGTAAAATGATGTGTTACTTTAACAATGCATGCACGTATATTATTAAGCGAAACTCTACCCCCGCTACCCGTCACTAGTAATCACTATACCTACCTAGTAGTAATAGATAATGTTACGAGATTACACAAAATTTAAGAAAACATTTTACCACTAGGGCGCAGCGGACTTAATAACTTTTTTCAAACCATATGCAACACATGGCTATCTAAGTATCTACGTCTCCGTGGATGTCAATTTTTACTGTGGAAATAATAGATGTTCCTACGGTAAAACGTGTCGTAGTTTCTTCTCTACTCGTATTTTCGCAGTAAGAGCTATTTAATCTTTGTAAAACAAGTTATAGGTATGTTCATTATGAAATTATTATTAACGAAGATCACTAAAAAAAATATTAACCCAGTGTAATATTTAGTCAATAAAATAAATAATTATGTAACGTGTTTTATAAAATTTATGTGTGTATAACATGTTTCAATTTGTTTATAGGTGAAAACTGATTGCTGGTCCTCCGCCGACTACATAGTACTACTATAAATAAATAGTATAGATTAGTTATTATAAATAAGTCAGCCGTATCTTTAAGCAACTGTAAGTGAAAATATTTATATACCTACTTACTAGGGGTCCAAAAATTACCTATACTTTTGTATATCCGAAGATATTATTCGAATTATCCTTGCCAGAAGAATTTATGTATGCCCCAGGATGTATTAACCGGTGATTATTATTTACTTACCTAAGTTTGAATTCTTTATAAAATAGTTCAACAGTCCAAACATTTCTGTCTACTACCTACCTACATTAATAATAATTAATAGTTATTTGAAAAGTAAAAGAATTGGGCCCCTAGGTTTCGGGCCTGTGTAGGTAAGTAAAGTGATTTACATTTTATTCTATGCTTCTGTAATATTACAATTACATAATATGTAATTGTAAATATTATTTCTGTGTTTTATATTTGACATTGTATATTAAGTGACATTTTGAACTTTACTTCAATTTATGTTGATAGTGTAGAGGCTTCCAATTATAAAAGAGACCGTTATTTATACTTAAGAGAAAGAATTATAATTTAAAAATAAAATGTTCAGTTTTAATGTTGCATTTTATTTCAAAAACCTTGATACCTAACCAGAAAAACAAAACCTCGCTATGTTCTAGAAACTCAATGGAACCAATAATTTTTTTATAATAATAATAATAGTAATTTTATCATAGGGATTGTTGCCAGAAACACTATAATCAACAATATGTGGCGGCTGAGCATGCGGGCTAATTATTTTTCTGGTTATGCTTTAATTTATTTATTTTAATTCAAAAATACAACTTCAACTTTTATTTCAAAAAAAGACTGCTACTAGGTATGTATGTACTAAGTTCAGCGCCATCTTTAAGCACTTACTAAAACTACGAGATTAGTAGCGCCATCTAAATTTTGTAGAGGCTTATTTTTACTCACTGAGCTTTTATACTGGTTCGTTTACTTTTCTGTAGGTGTCACTGCTATATCGCTTAACGGCTCTGTTATTAATGGTGTTGCCATTTAGGTAAATAATAAAGCAATGTCATATTTTTTCAAACTCGTACATTTGATACTGGATTTGTCAAACCTGACGAAAAAAAAACTGTCTAACTCATAGGGCATAAGAATATCCACGAATTTAAAAAGAATTCTGATTTTCACAAACGTAATACTAGAAATGGAAATAAACTAGCTCGTGATAACTATAGATTGGCTAAAGTCAGTACTTCTTTCGTGGGGCTCTGTGTACGCTACTATAATAAAATACCTGATGATATTGTAAATCTTCCAGAAAAAAGGTTTAAATGCCACGTGAAACGGCATCTATGTAAGAATGCGTACTATGGATTGGATGAATATTTGAATGATAAAAAAGCTTGGTGTGTAGAGACTTCAGCTCGACACGAGAAACGCTGTGCTTAATCTAAGGTAATATTATTACTAAAATTTGTTTGTAAAAACCTACGTAATTGTGCAACATTGTAGTGCGGTCGACTATGCAATTGGGAAGCCATTAATTAGATTGTCGTGATAACATCTGGCTGACTGAGTATTCATGCTCACTAAAGTGTCCTGACTTGCGGTGGCGTGTGGGCCGGGTCGTTGGGTTCCCTCTAACCCCTTACTGCATCGCGTCCCAAATTAGCACAAAAAAGTTTTTGTTTAATAATTTGAAATTTTGCGTCTTAAAGTGCTGGCAGTATTAAAATCCATAGACAAGATATTATGAACTTTGACATTTAGTGGCAGTATCATGTTGCCAGCCTTGGCAAAAAAAGAAAATTCAGTTTGAACTCGACCGTAACCGAAAGGTGAATAGCTCCGTGTTTGAAACCAAATTTCTCGAAATTCTATGAATATTTCGGCTTGTAAAAAAATCTACTGATAAAACCATTCAACATAAACATATACATAAAAAAAAACTAACCGAAATCTTCATGGATTATGAATTATTGAGCGATATTTTTGTGTGCATATTAGGGACCACATGAAGTGTTGACATAATTGTGCTGTTCAAATATGAAACCGCATGCAGTTGTGGGTGAATCTGCTATTTTCATATATGACACGGTATGCAGTAATGTCTGATTTTAAATAAATAAATAAATAATGTTTTATTTCAGACAGTATACATAGTCATATATACATTTTGTCCATATTTCGATTTCTATTACATAAAATAAAATTACATAAAATTCTTATTATTAGTAAGTATGTGTGTGTGTAATTAGATATGTACACAATAAAGAGGCTTTATTTTTGAAGTTGACAATTTACTTAATTATATAATTATTTTATTTATGAGGCCGTAATAAAACTTGTAATATTTCACTATTAAATAATTTACATTGTGATATACCTTAAACTTGGTTGATTTGGACGCATATGGTATCATATTTGGTACGAACATTTTTTTTCAAGTTAATGCATACCGTACCATATATGCAAATTATTAAAATCATGAATTATAATATCAAAATATAATACTAGATTTTTTTAAATTTTTTTTTGAGTTCATTTAACCCAGAACTACAACATATTTTTTTTTCGCAAAGTTACAAAACTCCATGCAGTAAGGGGCTAATATGGTTGAGCCCGGCGATGGCTGTCCCATACGTCAAACCCGTGAACGTGGTGCTGCTTGGGGGGACTGGTCTGCTCTAGTGACTAGAGTCTAGTCGATTGCCGATTGTTTTATTGTTTGTATAGTTTAGTTTTTCTGCTTTGACTGGTTGCCTTCCTTTAATTTCATATTTCGGCTGCACTCTTTGTTATATTAATCAAATTGTATAAAATAATAATTACCTATGTAAAAATATTTTGAAAAGATGCAACGCCTGTGGAGTTTCTTCCGGCGGGTTCTTCTCCACAGAAGACAGCCAAATTGTGAACCCGCCGTGACGTCAAAAAATGATTTGTGAAATCTTACTTTGAATAAACACTATTTGACTTGACTTTGACTTTGACTTTGAATAATGCAAAGTTTGAAGTGTGCAGCTAATTTTAGAAAGCGATCTTTAAAACCCAGAAAATGCAAAGGAACTTGTTACACGATATAATATTATAATATTGTTTATCACATTCGAAATACTGACCGTTTTTCCTAGACGAAATTAGTGTTTCAAATGAAAAGAAATGTGATTTATTAGTAAAAGTAACATATTTTCAGACACATTTTAAGGAAATTAAAAGTACCTAAATAGAATCAAATTAATATCATAGGTTTTATTATTTTACAATCATCGTTTGTTTGGATTCCAAACTTTGGAACTTTGGGACCACTCTTTTGAAACTAATAATTATATTAGAGAATGGGAAGTTTTCCAGTAAACGGCTCAACAGATTGCACTAGTAAATAGTGAGGTAATAAATACCGAAGTATTGGATTATAAAAAAACATTCAAATTAATCAACTAATTATCCTAAAATTAATTTAAGTCAGAACCATGTACAATACAATACGACAAGAAAAAAGTCAAAAGGTCTACAATCGGCAAACACACACGCGTGTGGTGGGTGAGGTGTGGAGCCCGTATCAGAAAATCTCCCAAAGTATATTTCCAAAACTGACAACACCAAAAGTAACTGTCACTCACTACTAGACATGGGCTAAGTCGTTATTTTGCGATCACCGTGACTGTCGTTCCAGTTCCAAAAAAATCACTGTGAAAAATCACCGTGACTTTGTCACGTCGTTACTTGTCGGTTACATGGAACGACATTGGGCTTGGAACTTAGATAACTAGGTGGAACGGTTAGAACTTGGAGTCATAACGATAGTCGATTATAGTTGAGCGCGGGCGAGAGTGACTGACTGAACAGTTGATCACAAAATATCCTTCACACTTTTTAATTCCAAGTTCCGTAATTACTAAATATTTGTTACATTATCCTATATGTATCGAAAAAAATAATAATCAAATAAGACATTTTTTTATAGTTTCCGTGTCTACTATACTTGTTGCTCTGTCGTCGTCGCGCGCTTGCAATAATCGCCATATTGGTCATATCGCCGAATCTACCTACCGATGATTGGTCGCCGCCGCGGACCGGGCGGGAGCGCGGCCGCTTGGCGCCAACCGTGACAAATAACGCGCGGCGCGGTCGCGCTCGGAACGACTTGGAAGCCGCGAAGTAACAACGTTATTTTGGAACGTTGTTATTTTCTAAAAAGTCACAGTGACTTTTGCAGGCACCTGATCACTGTGACTTTTTCACTGTGACGTTATTTATCACCCAAGTCTACTCACTACTGGCTTGGCTTCTGTCAAAATTTCGCAGAGAACGTTGTGTGTTGTTGAGTTTTATTTTGCAAACGTGTTTTTGATTATTTTGATCAACTCTTTTACAAATTATACGGTTTATGGTTGGAAGAAGCTGTTTCTGAATATAGTGTGTGTAGTGTTTTAGATTTATTGTTAAGGTTATTCCGTGAGTGAAAATAAACGTTTGTAAATCCGTCGAGTCTGCTTTCGTCGTGTGTTTGATTGAACAACAGTATTTTTGAAAAGGTAGGTAACGGTTATATTATTTTTATGTGATAAAACTAGCTAGCATGCATTACGTCCATGCATTCGCATTGCATTAGTATTACATGTTTTGTATGTTTATTACTTTATTATAGTTTTATTGAATTTGCAATCCGAGTTCGAAATGAACTCGATCATTTATGAACCGTTATCTATGTTTGTTTGTTTGTTTGTTGCGTTTTCTGAATCACCAGCCTCTTGACAAGTCATCTACAAAGTCTTGTTATTGAGGCCTTTGACCTAGTGATTGTATTTTTCCTTTCCAACAGGTTATTGATGATAAATCTGATAGTAAAACACAGTGCTGTTTGAGGTTACAAGGTTATTTCAAATCTTTCATATTTTTTGTACTTTCGAAAATAAGGTAAGTATGTTTTAATTTCTAATACAATGCTAATACTACTTACCACCTTAATTTCAGTTTCATTATTCTGATTACTGGAAGGTATGGCATCATCATAAATTGGCACCCATAAAAATTGTATCATTGTATCATATTGCTAAAAAAAATCTAGTCTGACAATAGTGAAAACTTCTAGAATCCTGAAGTTGACTCTCGGACCAAATAAAATAAGGGTGCCTATTTATTAAATTATTATTATATTAGGTACTATCAAAGTAAAACACCTGGATAACCTGTGTTTTTCTTAAATATTTGTATTCTAAATGATAAAATGTTCTGATAAACTCAAAATATGTTGAAAAAACATTTAAGTAAAAAATCATTATTCGTTCATTTTTTACAAATATTTCACATGAATGCATATTTATATATGTATGTATATCAGCTGTCTGACGCCCATAGTAAACGCTCTGCCTAGTTTGGGATCAGATGGCTGTGTGTGAGATGTCCCACATATTTATTAGAGCCGGGGCGGGTCGCTAGTTATTTATAATTTTATATGCAAAAAGTGCAACGCGGATGCAAACATACCTTCAGTCATTTCAGTTCCTTCTCCGCTTGACCTCAAAACGTACAATAGCCAGCATTGACCTGACCATGTCACGCTACAAGGAAGTGATCAATCTAGACGGCAATTTAGGACCCATCTGGTCAAGTTCTAAAAATACATCTGGGCCTTCCTTGTGCTGCTTCCTGCCTGGACATTACGTTATTTATTTCCAACATTTCATATTACAACATTATAGTAACATTACGGTGAAACAGCTAATAGAAAAGTCCAACGAATATGTTAAAAAACTCTATTTAGCATACGTTGATTACAACAATGCTTTCGACTCACTAAAACATCATTACATACATACATACAGTACATTATTTCATTATAGTATTTATGATATGGGCCTGTTTACATAATTAACATCTTTATGTAAATATTGCCTGAAATAAATGGATTTATTTATTTATTTTATTTTACAACAGCTAGGTTAAAAAAAGGAGAGTCAACTTTTATTAGTGCTATTAAACAGCAATTTACAACATTTTAAATAGTTATTTACTTTAACATCTATCAAAATATTTTATTTCTGGCTTTTCACCCCGCGGCGCGGTTCCGCCCGCATTAACAGTTTTTCCCGTGGGAATGAGGAATTTTCCCGCAGTAAAAGGTGGCTTATGTCCTTCCCCAAGGTCTATTGTAAATTTGTACCAATTTTTATTAAAATTGGTTTTAGTGTTTGGTTTTGTAGCCTATTCAATGCAAACAAATCAGACAATCAATCAAATCTTTCCTCCTATAATATAATATAATACTAGCTTTCCGCCGCGGCTCCGCCCGCATTAACAGTTTTTCCTGTGGGAATAAGGCATTTTCCCGCACTAAAAGGTAGCTTATTTTACTCAGGGTGAATGTAGCTTTCTAATGGTGAAATAATTTTTAAAATCGGTTTAGTAGTTTTTGAGTTTATTCATTACAAACATACACACACACACACTAAAATACAAATCTTTCCTCTTTTGATATTAGTATGATTTAGATTAGAAATGGTCAAGCCAAGGGATTATAAATTTGATTATTTTATTAAAAAATTTCATTGCCATAAGAATTAATTACATATTCCAACCGATATTATTTTCCAACAAATAAGATTCAACTTATATTTCTATAGATTGCTGGTTGGTTGGTTGTTGTTGTTTATTTTAATATATCACTTGTTTTTTTTTTCTCTCATCCTGTTATTCCTCAATCAACTTCACTCTTATACTTGTTAAATATTAACCTGTAAGTTGATATATTAATAAAACTACTGCATGACCTTTCACAAAAACATAAAAAAATATTCTTACATAATAAACCTACAAAAATGTAAATAATTGCATGGAATTGTTGTCACAGTTATTTAAACATAATTATAACAGTTTTATCTACACTTTACTAAGCAACCATCTTTGAAAACACTGCATCGTTGCTTACAATAGCAGAAATTCCTGTTTGAAAGTTTTGAATAATATAATCTGCAGAAGAATCTATGTGGTTACATACAAACATTCTTTTATTTTATGAATTGCAATGTTTGAAAGCACAATTATGTGATGTTTAATAATTATCTTTACTGCTAACCTTCCTACTGCCTAGCTAGAAATGTGGTAAATATTTTAAAAAATTCACAATGAATAAACACAGTTATTTGTTAGCGGTTTGTCCAATACGCAGTTCGTCCAGACATTATTTTAGCGCTATTTCGTCTACTAACTTTTCCCGTGGAAATGAGACTTAAGGTCTGTCTTTTTATTTGTTTGCCTAACTAGCATTGTGCACTAAATGTGAGATATCTCTTGTAGTCTTGTCACAGTGTTTTTGCTACCAGGCAAATCTGGTGGTCCATATTGGATGGATAGTTAGTTAGTTTCATTATTATATGCGTTGAACCGTTATTCGAGACCTATAGAGTGAGACAGCAACACTTCCGCTTCCTGCAAACAGCCCCAACCGATCCCCTTCGCCCCGCTCCCGGCGGCCTGAGTCGGAGTGGAGGGGAGTCTTGCTTGTCACCGGTGCAGTTTTGGCGCGTCACATTGGCATCGACTTTCGTCGTGCGAACACCCCTAAAAAGATTTAACAACGTTGTTGTTCGATAATATTAAAAAAAAAAAAAATTACTTTATTAAATTTTTGGTAAGTATATTTATTTTTAGCAAAATCGATCGAGTTCTGCAGAAGAACGTTATTTTTAAGCCAAAGCTTTGCGGAAAAGACTTTCTGGCTTAGCTCTGCAGAAGGGCATCATGGGTAAAACACCCGAGCGGAGGACTAAATCCAAGGAGCATGAGCGGTGCGGAACCGAAAAACATGCGGACCGGCGGCGGTCAGCAGAACGGTGCGGAACCGAAACACGTGGCCGCCGACCGAAGTCCAGAGAGCCGCGGCGCCGGCGGACGCGCTCGCGCAGCTCTAGCAGCAGCTCCAGTAGCTCCTCCTCGTCATCTTCGTCCTCATCCTCGTCCTCGTCCTCGTCTTCGTCCAGCTCCGCGGCATCCCGGCGGCACTCCAGGCGGCAGCGACGGCAGCGAGCTACACGGCAGGCAGCACGGCGAGATAACTCCGCGGAGAATACCAAACTGGAATGTTTAACAAATCAAGTAAGTGAAGTGTTAAAATATTTAAGAAATCCCAAACGTGACTCGGAGAGTGACTTCGATTCAATCTCGTTGCATCCGTCACAAGATCTTACAAGTTCACTTCTGTCTAGTGAACCGATTTTGAATAAACCCAGACAAAGTAAACAATTAGATTGCAAGTTAACGACTAGCTTGAAGGAAGCGACCGTTGAAAACACTTCAGAATCTAGGCTCACGGTGTTGTCGAAGTTACACCATTTCGATAACAATGATTGGGACAGAGTTCGCTATGTCGAAACTGAGAAAAAATATATCGCTAAACCGGGCTTTTACGAATTAGATGTTAATACCGAGCTTCGTTTTTATGATCCAAATTCAACTTGGTTGAAGTCTCTTGACCGATCACTGGGCGCGATGACTCATGCTCTTATTCAACAAAATGAAGTTTTTAAAAGTAACATGCAAAATTTTGTAGAATGGTCGTACAAACCTGATAGTGTTTTGACTCCTGATGCACTTTTCCAAAAGCTTAATGATCTTTTTTCTGAAAAATCACAATACATAAAGTTGTCCGAAGATTTATTACAGCTTGTGTGTGGTCGCCGTGCCGACACAATTCAAAAGCGCCGTGACAGCATTCTGTCCGGCGTCAAAGATCGTTTTATACGAGAGGATTTGCGGAAAATTCCTCCTACAAACACACATTTATTCAACACTGAAAGTATGAGCAGTTTTTTATCGAAAGCGGGTGGTACAAACAAACTGTTTTATCACAACAAGCGCCCAGCGGATGAGCCAATAACGTCTATGCGTAATAGACAAGACCAACTTCGTGCTAAGAGGCCGCGGAGGTCAGGTCGCGAATATGACTACGATGCAAATGATAATACTAGTGGTCCGTCGACTAGCAAAGAACAACGCAAAAATCAGAAGTTCTCTGGTTTTCAAAACAACAAATCATACACAAAAAGAAATGATAAGAAACCTAGCCAGTCTAACCGCAAAGGAAATAATAATCGCTTTCGAAAATGACTACAAACAAAACTCGTTTTATGGCGGCTGTTTAGTAAAATATTTAAATGTTTGGAAAAGGTTAAACGCTCCCGACCAGGTTATAAAGATAATATCCGGTTACCGTCTTCCTTTTTGTCATATACCCCCTCTTCTAGAAATAAAATTTCTAAAAAAGTTTCAAACTCCAGCAAGTGTTGCCATGACAAAACAAATTTTAGAGTTAAAAAAGCAAAATATTCTTGTACCCGCACCGCCAACGCCGAGTTTTGTTTGCCCAATGTTTCTTGTAAAAAAGTCAGATTCCAGCGATCGTCCAATATTCAATCTAAAAAATCTCAACCAATATCTAGCTCAATTCAAGTTCAGATTGATCAACATGCATCGAGTCCCAGATTTTTTACAAAAAGGAGATTGGGCCATCAAGATCGATTTGACTCAAGCGTACTTTCATATACCTGTGGCTCGGTCTCACCAGCCATTTCTCAGAGTTCTGTACGGAACGGAACAGTCGAGCGAACCGGAGCTTCTACAGATCACCAGTCTACCGTTCGGGCTGTCCTCGGCACCCGTAACGTTTGCGACAGTCTCCAATTGGGTCGCACAACTATTGCGCGACAAAGGAATGAGGGTGATCGTATATCTCGACGATTACTTGATCGTGAATCAGGAGAAATCGATGTTGACATATCAGGCTGCAGAAGCTATCCAGATTCTGACCTCACTGGGATGGTCCGTAAATTACAAGAAGTCCGTTCTGACTCCTACACAGATAGTCGAGTATCTGGGCGTATCATGGGACCTCAGACAAAATACAAAACGGCTTCCAAAGGAAAAACAGCACAGGCTTGCTATGAAGCTGAACAGTATCTTAGATATGAAGACATGGAGCCTCAAGGACGCTCAGAGCGTCATAGGCATGTTAAACTTTGCGTCGTTTGCTGTCCCAAGAGGTCGGCTTCATTGCCGCCCCTTACAATTGGCATGTGCTCTCCTTTCAAAAGACCAGCCATATCAGAAACACGAGCTCGCTCCTGCAGCCCGTGTAGAATTCAAGTGGTGGTTAACGGCTCTCACGGCGAGCACGCCCATACACCCTCAACCAGTCTCTCATTTCATGACGACGGACGCATCCGGAACAGGCTGGGGTGCAGTGGTAGACGGCACATTATCGAGCGGCGGCCCTTGGCTCCCCGATCAGAAAGAATGGCACAGCAATTTGAAAGAGATGTGGGCCATAATCCAGGCTGTTCAAGAACACAAACTTCGGTTTCGAAAAACATCTTTGCTTGTTCAATCCGACAACAAAAGTGTAGTCAGCTACATTCGAAACGAAGGAGGTTTGCGGTCGAAAGGTCTTTATCGGATGACTTGCTCTCTGTATCGGCTTCTAGACGAGAACGAAATTCATGTTGTGTCTCACTATACACCGTGCACTTTTAAGCGTCTTACAAACGAACCCCAATGTTTATGTCCGTGATATAGAATATTTTGGCAATGTTACTTTTTTTTATTAAGAAAAATAATCTAGGATTTGTTTTAATAAATAATTATTCACCATTAATTTTGAAACACGCCGTATCGCGCACGGCCGCGACGACGACGTAAGGCTCGAATGGGTTATTGACCGGGACGACGACGCACGTGGTCACGTGGTTGCGACTCAGCTGGGTTGTAGTTGTGAGGCAATAAAGTTATTTACCCACTTACGAGTACTATCTAGGTACGAACAAATTAATCCCATTTTCCCTTCATACTTTTACGGGCTTAGGACCGTCGGAAACATTTTTAATTAATTATTATTCGCGTAAATTAGGTTGTAGCAAAGTAACAAAGTAAATTGTCTCAGGCGTAGGTATTTCAAAAATGGGAATCAACTGTTATTTACATAAATTACCTAATAACAAATCATGTGTTAGAGCTTTACCTGTAGGTTCTGAAGTAATTTGTTCACTAAATACACGACACGAGCACGGCTTACACTTACACGTTTCACATTGTTATTCACTGCGTAGTTAGTACCACAGAATACCAAATAGTAGTCCCTCCTACTATGGTCAGAGAGTCAACTTTTGTAAAAACTCCATATTGGAGTAAACATTCATTACGGTCGCGGTCGCGAAAAATTACAACAACCAGCGTGTGCGCACTTCCGCATTCCTGGTTCGACTGATTCATTGATTGAAGGGAGAACTTTTTTCAACGGGGGAGAGAAAGGGATGTAACCTAGCGCGTGATTGGTCATGAGTCCACGTGGACTAATATTGATTGGCGTGAGACATTTATCTTGACCAATGCGGAATACAATAATTGCTGCGCGCGCAACTTACACGGATTCTCACGCATGCGCAATTCGTTACTCAATTGTAAACATTATGTACAGGTTGATTCAACATTATTTTGCATTATTTTATTTTACGTCACGGTCTTATTATTTTATTGGTATAAAAAAAAGAACATTGCCAATATATTCTATATCACGGGTATATATATTAGGGTTCGTTTGTAAGACGGTTAAAAATGCATGGTGTATACCAGGACAATACAATGTAGAAGCGGATACACTTTCGAGGAACAAGATGGAATCAGAATGGAGCTTGACACGAGAAGCATGCCAGGAAATATTCAACCGTTTCGGAAGACCACAGATCGACCTATTTGCTTCGAGAAGAGCTCATGTTTTACCACGATATGTAACACGAGACTGCAGCGACCTGAAAGCCGAATTCCAGGACGCTTTCAGCAAGACCTGGGCTTACAAAAAGGCTTGGATATTTCCACCACCACACTTGATTCCCCGTGTTCTAGCACAGCACAACAGCGCGAAGGGCTACTACCTGATCATAGCTCCACGCTGGCACAAGGTTTTCTGGCGTCCGGATCTCAAGAGCAGGGCAATAGCTCCACCATGGACTATAACGAACCTGAGACGCAGACTTATGGACACTCGGACTCGTCTACCGCCACCTCACGTAGATCAAATGTGTCTAGAAGTATGGTTAGTGAAGGGTGGAATAGACTTTTGACTAACTGGTCATATGAGGAAAAAGAGTTACTAGACTCTAGTTGGAGACCATCTACCAAGAAAGTATATTCTTCAATTTGGTCTAAGTGGCAAATGTGGTGCACTGCTAATGAAATAGATAGTCTTAACCCGACGGGGGCGGAACTAGCTAAGTATCTGGCCAATCTTCACCTAACGGAAGGTCTCTCGTACAAAACCATATTAGTCTATAAATCTACTATATCTACGTTGACTAACCCAGACTCAGACTCTCTTTCTCAGAATCCGATTGTGAAACGGATTCTCAAGTCTATATCTATAGCTAATGCACATGCCAGAACTAAAATGCCAACGATTTGGGACCCAAGTTTAGTGGTTGAGTGGCTGATATCTCACGTACCAGCTAATCTCACCTTGTATGAAGTTTCACGCAGAACTGCTCTGATACTGCTACTGGCTTCGAGTCGACGCGTGCACGACCTCACTCTGCTGCATATAGACAATGAACATTATCAAGATTCAGGCGAGTATATTACTCTACACCCGGTGTTTGGTTCCAAGACCGACAACTATTTACAAAGGCAGTCATCTTGGAAGTTCGGTAAGGCCAACAATGACGCTATATGTCCAGTGACTTGGATACGAAGACTCGTGGAAGTATCTGCACCTCGCAGAGAGAACACTGACTTGACAGAGCTGTTTATAACGGCACGTGGAACAGCGCGCGCCGCGTCGCGCACCGTGCTGGGCGGCTGGGTGAAGTCGCTGCTGCGCGCGGCGGGCGTGGAGGCCAGCGCGGGCAGCACGCGCAGCGCCGCCGCCTCGCTCAACTGGCTGGACAACTGCTCTATCGACGAGGTGATGGCTAAAGGCAACTGGCGTTCCCCGAACACTTTTGCAAAATTTTATTCCGCTGAAATTGGTTCAAGGTCCAGTTATCATAATAATCTTTCTCGGACATTCTATCCTGCGTAATCAGCGCTTAGTATTATGATTGTTTATTTGAATTAATAAGACGATCCATAAGATCCATGTTATTCTTATTTTTATTTTTGTTAAATATAATTTGATCAATAAATCTTTTCAGGTTTACATTTCTTTAAATTTTTCTATCACACATTGGCATACTCCTACAATTATATCATATCATATAACATGATACTCCCTTGCTTGCCACCAGGCGATAACAAACACATCTCACTCTATAGGTCTCGAATAACGGTTCAACGCATATAATATAATGTTTTACCTGTAAATAAAACAGTTATTATATGCAGTAACCTTATTCGAGACCTATATTTAAATCCTGCCTGTTGGTATAACATCATCACAGACTTTCAGTGAGATGCAAATGTGACGCGCCAAAACTGCACCGGTGACAAGCAAGACTCCCCTCCACTCCGACTCAGGCCGCCGGGAGCGGGGCGAAGGGGATCGGTTGGGGCTGTTTGCAGGAAGCGGAAGTGTTGCTGTCTCACTCTATAGGTCTCGAATAAGGTTACTGCATATAATAACTGTTTTATTTACAGGTAAAACATTATATTTAGTTTCCTTTCCTTACATCGCATTCACTAATAACCATAAATCACGTAGAAATCAGTACACAGTACAGTTAAGACAACTGGTAGACCACATTAAGATCTATCGATGACAGTTGAAGAATATTCAAAACCAGAACAATAAGATCTCGCTGTTGTAACTTTATCTATGGCGTAAAAGGTCGTGTTAGACGGGTTATATTTATTTGTATACTGTACATTATAATGGCATGTTCATTGCAAGTGCAGTGCGTTGCTCGCGATGTTAGCTGGACCGTGTCCCTAGGTATAACATATAATTACAGTTTCCGTTTAACTTACTGTTGTAAGAGTTTTTAAGAAATTCGATTAGGTACTTGTAGGCTTACTCATATCTATTTAAACTGCAGAAAATATGGTTTATGGGCTGATTTCTGTTGTCTATATACTTTCTCCCTCTTTACACTTTTATGTTTACAAA
This sequence comes from Teleiodes luculella, assembly GCA_948473455.1. NCBI lineage: Eukaryota > Metazoa > Arthropoda > Insecta > Lepidoptera > Gelechiidae > Teleiodes > Teleiodes luculella. Next base: position 5,013,865 of record OX419593.1, read on the forward strand.
ATATTTATTGAAGATTGTTAATTTAGTCCCAGAACATTAATAAAGGGCGTCTATTTGACGCGTCAATCGGTTAAGTTTAGGGTGATTTAAATAGTGCCTATAAACATGTAACTTATAAAATTACGATTTACGTACCCTATGGAGTACGAAACTCTTGCTTGCGGCGGCCATTTAGGGTCACTCTTCAAATTACTAAAATGCGCCGAACGACTTCTACTATTAAAAAAAAAAACTTTATTTCTGACTAACATTAATTAGACTACTAGACAATCAGTAGGCTCAATTCCGGCGTGGCCTCTAAAATCTCCTTATTCAAGTTGTTGGTCTCTTTCATTCGTATGGAAAGCGAAAAGGAAGGGAGATGAATCTAATTTAGAATTAATGATATTTAAAGTAAGCAGCGCAGCTGTCAAATACAGCTTAATTTAAGTGGGACGTTTTCGCATGCCTGCTAAACTAGTGCAAACTACGCGTAAAATCGATGTTTGATGTCTCTAAATTTGAGTTGTCCCTTTTAGTTCTTAAGAATGTGAAAGGGAAATATTATAGTTTTTAAATTTAAGTTAGAGCGTAATATGTAGAATCGGGTCCATTATTTTAAAGTAAATACACTTTGTCTTCTCAGTTTCGCAAACATTTCTGAAGGACCGTAGCTGTCCTAAGAAAGAATAATAAAAGAGGCGTACTATTTGTCCAACAAATGGAGCCTTCGAGGTAAAAATGAGGGCATATTACTCCTACATTTGGAGCGAAAGTGGATAGGCCATTTTCCACTCGGCCACTTTCCATGAGGTGACAAGAATGGATGGTACTAAATACTATTGTATCCCACTAATATATTTTTTTGACAGACGAATGCTATATTTGATCGGTCCTTGGTATTTCAAGACGTCAAATTATTTTGTAAAATCTTACTTCGAATAAAATTATTTGATTGATTGACTGTTTTAGGATATTCGGATGTTTTCTTTATCCTGAAAAAAGCATTTATTTCCTGCGAAAAGCCAAATGATTCGTAAAGGGGCGAATTTTGAATACTTGGAAATCAATATCTAGTATCTATCTACACAGACGACGTAGGGGGCAAAAATAAATAAATATGAAATTTTACACATGGATATTAGATTTTACACCACCATTGACGTTTTAAATGAAAATATTGCTAGTGATTGTCTATAATTTATTGTCATGGTCGTTCATTCATAATAATAATGGTTCGCTATTTTCGTTTAGAAATTTTACCGCAATTTACGTGAAACTTCCATTTGAAAGTGTTATAATTTATATCTTTAGCTCTGGTATTATTTTAGCAAAGTCTAATATACGAGCTGTAACTCAATATGTAAAATGGATAGCATTTCTATTGTTATTTTCTATAAATATCTATAATTCACTTTAGTGCAGACTTTTGAATTCTATCTCTGAGGAAAAGCTTAGAAAATCTGAAAAAATTGCTAGCTATAGCTAGAATTTGTAAAACGAATATGTATTCGTTCAGCTAAGTTAAGCTATACAGATTTTATATTCTGTTTTCGAGTTAAAATTGTGAGTTATTTATTATGCTAGTAAAATTGGTCCTGTCAATTACAGAAATTGTTTGCTTGTTTAAGCATACAGATTCTATAATTTGTATTCGAATTAAAATTGTGAGTTAGACACATTCGATTTTAAATAAAATATATCGCAGTAAAATGGTTGAAGTCGTCTGAATTGCCATAAAATGCAAGTCATATGATACTACGCGAAATTTCCTGGAATTCACAAATTCACCTGAAAGAAAACGTGATCAAAATGTTATGATTGTAAAGCAATGCACATCCGATTTGGCAATTCTGGCCTTTCCGGCGCTCGTACAATTCATGACAACACATTCCAATGCCGTTTCTCACCAGCTGTCTCTCTTGATACGTTTTATCAAACAAGTAACGTAAATAAAAGTAGTCCACTAACTGCATTGTCATGGATGTAGCTCTATCAGCCGCTGTTTATGCGCATCGCTCGAAACGGCTGTTGATCCATATCCATTTGGCACGCTAACCGCAACTGATTACTGTTATCTTCACTGAAATATCAACTTTATCTTAAAACACTAAAAGCTTCTATTTTTGTCTCGCAGCGCAGTCTCGTATCATACGGCAAGTTGCGTGAGAAAAAAAATGTATTGTTTCTATAATTATTGCTTCGATTCAATGAAAGTCGGTTAGAAGGTCAAACATTTGTCTCATCACAAAAAAGAACTAGTAAATAAAAATGTAACATGTTTTTAAATGGTTTATGATATTATGTTGGGTTACGTATTAGAATTTATTTCTGGGGAGAGTGGAGTGGTGAGCAACAGATTTTATAAGTAAGGCGCGCTTGGCTCTCTTCATAAATAGAGCCAGGTAAGAAAGACTCACTACTACTTGGTACTGAGATATGAACAAGTCAATTGCAAAAACAGTCTAAAAGGATAATCAAGAAAGGTTTTAGAAGCCAGAGGAACAAAAAATCTTATTTACACTACCTGCAAAAACAAAACAAACAATTTGGTCAACAATCTCTGACTATTGACAGCCCATTATTTGGAGGATTAAAACATTTCCCTTAAAAGGGAGGCAAGTTAAAGTTGCCCATCTCCAACCGCACATTTTCAGGACATAGTCGGTTGGTCCAATTCTAAGTTTATAGAACAGATACTAATTAAGTAAATTAACAATACTTAATGAAATCATCAACAAGAATAAAAGGGACGGTACAATTGACTTAAAACAATAAGAATTGAAATCTGAACCTACAGACATTTAAATTGTTTCAAAGTACATCAGAGAAGTCTTTATCAAGTTCTACAGAATTAAACGATTCAGTTACAAAGTTCCCAGAAGGATTTTCAACGTCGAATCTGATTGAATGATCTCTTAATCGTATCAGATGTTCCCTTGCTACCCATCTATTGAGATTCGAAATTATATTGAAGCAGACGACAGCGAAAATTAAATTTGACGTTTCTGACACGGACTTCCTAACGCCTTGAGGTAAATGGGTTATGAAACAAAGTCTAGAAATTTGTTGGCTTTCGGCATGAACAGGAAATTGTCAAGAACGTAGTAGTTTTACTTCGATCGTGCTGGTTGTTAAGTCGATTAACCTAACAAAATCTGGTGTCTGAATTATTGAGGTGCCTAAACCTGAAACCTCTGACGCCTTTATGTAACTAATACCGTTTATAATAGCTGGGATCCAGAACTTAGACTTCCGAAGCATAGAATCATTTATTATTTGGAAAATTCCAGTCATTCAGTCTGTGAACTTTTTGCGTCACTTTTTTGTCACTACGGTAACATTTCGCCTGATTCTACAAAAATACAGATAGCAAAAAAAGGACAATTAACAGATGAACGAACGATGGCTCATCGACATCTACCTTCATCAAAATTTAATGAAGTCTCTCCCAAGAGTCTCTCTCATTCAGAACGCAAGATTGATTTGAATAAGTAGTTTTTATATCCATTGAACATCTGTGATCTACCCACTGGCGTCTAAACCCGTCTCATATGGTAATCAATCGTAATTATACCACAATATTTTATGAACCACATGTAGAGAACTTTCTCCTTAATCTTTTAAGTAAATTGGGCACTTTTGCTTCTTCGTGTTTGGAATACGTTCAGCTTTTCCCTCATGTATCGCGTGTACCTTTACGGGTAATGTTTAATGCCTTTCGCCCATAAATTTGATCCAAAACATGTTTTAAGTATTTTCGAGTAGTATTGGGGTGTCACATTTTTGAAGAAAATCTTATGGGATGAATTTTACACCTACTATAAGATCTACGAGTAAGATCTTCAGTATATAAAGCGTCCACAAAAAAACGGTTTGAAACGAAATGTGCGATAGTTACATACTACGTCGTCATTAATGAATATTTTTGTATGAAATCAATAAACAAGATTTCATAATAGGCTTTACGTATGACTCGATGTATTTTTTTAGAAATCTTCATCGAAGAAAAATAAAAACCAGTCCAGAAATAAATTTTGCATCCCATTCAGCAAATTGCCTTCTTGACCTCGGATTAAAGTTGAACGCTCCTATGCGGCATTAGATCACTCAACGTCTCGTTAGTATTATACCTAGCATCTTTTAAACATCATCGCAGACACATCTAATAGATTACCTGTCTCGCCTCACTAATCGCTTGTCGTAAGTGCACTTAGTTAAAAGAAATCTTGAAAAATTGTCAAAGTTGACGAAAAATTTATAATTGGATGAGATTTTCTATGTTAAACGATTTTATTGAGCTTGATCTATTTGTTTTTTTTATTTATTTAACATTTATAGTTCGCGATTGACCACAGTCTCACCTGATGTAAAGCGACGACGACGTCGTGGCCGATGACGATGGAATAGGCTCTTCTAGAAGATGCCTGTTAACTCTTACCTGTTCCTTGCTCTTGTTTCTTGTTTAAACACTGTTTTTTATCCTAAAAATATTAATAAATATTCTATTGTTTAGCTTTGGTAGTTTACTGTTGCAGTATTTCACCTGCAGCGCAAGTTTCCAAGAACACAAATTTGCATCTTTGTTATTAGTTTTTTGTTTCCAATGTTATCCCCCTATCTAGAAAAGGAAAAGAAAACACAAACTATTTTATTCTCAGAAGCAAAACTTAAGTTTATTTAAATCTGTATTGGATTGGCTCGTTTTTTTTTCTCATTCACATTTACGTCCGTTTCGCCCGAACTAAATTTGCTCATTTGGCTTCAGAAGACTCGCGTCCAATTATTTATTACCAGGACATAATGACATCACAAGAAACGAATTTCGATGGCATTCCTTTCTTATCCTCTCACCAGAAATGCAAGCAATTTTCTTCCTCGCCGCCGAGGAACCGGCTCGGTGACGTGTCTGATGTCCGCACGACTAAATGCTCGCTGCCAGTAACGTGCCTCACGCCGCGCCAACAGGTGCGTCCGGACGTTATTGCTTTATAACTCCTTCAGAATTCTGTTCTCCTAGTACCCTGGTACTCTACGTTATAAACTGATAACAAACATTGACAAACAGTGCAGTGCGTGTTTTTATTTTATTTTTGTATTCTGTTAATTTGTTCTTGGGATTAATTGAGTGTAAGTTTATTTTTTCCACTCGATTTTTTGTTTTGTTTATCTCTCCTACTCTATTTACATGGGTTGTGGTTGGTTTTATATTTTGCAATAATGGCAAGCTTTTTGATATCGTGTTGAAAATAGTACAAGATATACATTAGGATAATTAAATTAGACTTAACATATCTGTTTATACTAAACCGGTACTTTCGTGAAGGCTCACGATGAATGGTCTGTAAAATTAGCTTAGTGAAGGAGCTTTTTCACATTTTTGGTACAAAAAAGTGTATTTTCTCCGTGTGTAAAAAATAGCTATGCTTTGTGGGAAAAACATCGAAACTTATGCATTTATAATTATTAAGATTCAAACTGCGTTCAGCATAGAGTAAGTTCAAAAGATCCTCTTGGGCCTCCAATCTTCTATGCTAATGATGCAATAACAAAATATTAGTATAGTATAGACTATAGTTGGATAGAGGAAAGTGGAAGAAGATGAGAGAGACCTTTGCCCTGCAATGGACCAGGATAGGAAAAAAAAAACTATAGTTGTGGACATATTTGGTCTAGCTGTGGATATCTACATGATGATGATGACGATGATAATCTATGTTACTCAAACCCAGTTATATTGACAAAGACCATTGCTACAAAAATCTAGAACTTTTTATGCTATATCATCAACATGGTACACATAATCATAACCGATGCATTATTGATGTCCGTAAATCAAACGCGTAAGCACCTGCTTCTTGTTTCATGAAGCACGGAGCAGTCTCACAAGTTACTTGCACATTATAGGCTCGACACAAGAAACTTTACCGGGCATAATGAAGGAAGTCGAGATTAATTTCCGCGTGTAATTTCATCAAACGATTATTTGAATTTGTTCTTGATCTATGGAAAGCCTTTTGAAAACTAATTTGCTTCGAATACTGAAGTACGTTTAAAGGTTATAGTAGATTTTTTAAAACAACTTTTGGTAATTAATACAATACAATACACCATTCTTTATTGACACCAGAACTTAATAGTACTAATACAATTTTACACAGTGGAACACAAGAAGCCAATAGGCGGCCTTATTGCTAAAGTAGCAATCCCTGTAGTGTAGTATAGTTTTATTGCATTAAAAAATAACAATAATACTCGTATGTTACTGGAATCTGTATGCAATTGTTTTTCCTTCTTTTTCAAACAAATTTTATTTAAAACGCAAGTAAAGGTTATTTATTTTATCTTATGGAAAACTTAGATTATTATCTTATCAACGCATTGACCTAGACTAGGTTTTTTATTTGCTATACAAACTCATCTCTATACAAACAAACCATAAGATAAATGAGTTTAGCGACTAAATATGTCTTTATCAAGAACATACAAAATTATTGTCTGCAAGATCTATCCAAATGGTTTCTGGAAAAATGTTTCTCCGTGACGTCATAATTCCCATTTTAATTTTCAGGAAACTAGTCACGATATTCCAAAACAGGCTGTTAGTACAACCACATATGAAATGCGCTAGTATTAATTTGTATTCCTCTCAAGGCACTATCTTACGCAGCAGTCACGTAGTAAAACCACAAAACCATTTTATCCTTGATCCTGATCAACCTAGTTATTTTAGTAAAAGTAGAATGTTTTATTTCTACCCACGCGATCATTTTGCCTACTACCTACCTATCTTCGTGTTTCGTATTATTTGTGAAGTTATTGTGCATGCAAAAAAGGGTTTTTAAATTTATTACAAATAAAATCTGCGTTGCGACAGTGCGTTGCTAACGATTCGGCTAAGCATGACTTAAGTTTTAATTATAACCAGTGCCTTCTGAAACACGGAATCATAATTTTTCCATGCATTTTTTTAAACATCACTAGGTTTAACAGCTGCTTGCACTTATTTATTTTCAAAATGTTCATATAATAATTCGTCGTTGACTTAAGACAAGAATAGATCAATTATGAGTGGGTAGTCTACAGAGGAAAATACAAAAAGGAATAAAGAAATGATGTAGCGATCTTCATATTTAAATGTAATACCTAAGTATGAACTTGATACTTATTAATGTGTATAGTTTCAAAGGTTAAGGCGATAAAATATGGCTAAAGCGGACATAGCGTATTTAAATAGCAGTGTCGATGAACTCTCTTGTTTGGTGACACTATTTAATTTACCCTATTGATTTATATGTTGGCAAACTTGCATAATTAATGACTGGTCGTATTTTGACTTAAGTCATTGTACTCGTAACATTCGCCCAAAGAACTACACTGCGACAGGACAAGAAGAGCAGCTAATGAGATGGTCCATTTTCTGGGGAACCATACCACACCTACACTCCAAGTTGCAATCCCCTATGAAACCCCATCGGTATAAGTTATCCCTAGTCCGACCCACCTAGGTCCGGAGTCTGTTGAGGGATATTCCAGATAGGCCATGGCTGTTTATAATCAGGGGGAGATGTAGATTTGAAAATAGATTTAAATATTTTCATTTTTTATAAAAATAAAATAATCCATGTCGACATACTTACCTATTTAATGTCTCAAAATTCGCTGGTAACAGTTCTCACGGTGCAATTATCATTAACCTATGGCGAAGTCTATGTTAAGTTCGCATTAATATAAGTGCTAGCTATTTCGTCTCTTTGTGTCACTTTTCCATGAGCAAAAACACTATTCAAATAACAGTTACATACAACAATGACACAATACATAAATGTTTAACCATATTATCACTTCTAGTTGCACGTGTTGAATGTATAAATATGCCCTTCTATGTTATAATCTAGAATGTTCCACATTTGACAGATCAAGGCCAAGAAGTCAATTCAGATCACCTACCAACCAACCAAGTATTCATTTGAATATGTTTTTGGACATTTCAAGTTGAAGGTTTTGCTGGATTGCTCAATCTTGATATCGTGCTTCCCCCCAGAGCCACCCTTTTAAAAAGTTTTCAATTATATCATAAAATGATGTGCGTTAGATGTATGTAACTCGTATGTATCAAAAGTATTTGTTTTTATAATGCGGTTATTACTTGATGATTCTAATGATAGCTGGGTTCGATCGGAACCTGAAAGAAACACTTGATAATAATTGTCAATAATGTTTCAATTTCCTATATTCAACAAAACCTATATAACAAGCACAAAGCTTACCTAAAAAACTGGATCGTACTTTTTTAATACGATCTGCCACAATTAGCTTGTATACAGATCATTTCTTGCTACAAAGTGATAATTTCATTCAAAATTTCGGGTAATGTGTAATGGTACGGGGTGATATCACTTTTTCGAAAGTAATGAGTAATGTGATATGGCACTAAAACGTACTGTTTTGAGCATGTCTGCTGTATTCTGTCTGTGCCTTAGTCAGGACGTGTTCCCGTCCTACTAGCAAAGTCTTTATTTTCTTTTACTTTAAATCTCGAAGCCTCCATAAATATTAACAGCAATAGTTCATCTCTTTATTTGGCTCTTACGTAATGACCAATGATAAGATGACTCATTTATTTATTTCAATATCGTTGGTGAATCTGTAAACCGCGAAATGGGCGTAAACGAGTCTGGAAAAATACTCTGCATAACAGATTTTTAATAATTCCGGTTACATATCCTCTTGCATTGCAGTTATGTGAATTTTTCAATAAAATTGAGGAAATTTCGATGTTTGCACAAAGTTGTCTTATACTTCGACGCTTGTAAAAATGTATTAGCAGGCCATCATATTTGAACTTCTTTTACCAGAGGATACTAAATCAAATCAGTTAGACTGCTTAAAAATTATACAATAAAGCGTGTCAGTCTTAATATTTTATATAATACTTCAGACTTATATTCTAAGAGGAAAGGTTTGTATTTTTATGCACGTGTGTGTGTGTGTGTAAAAAAAACTAAAATTCTTTCACCATTAGAAAACTACAAACATAAGCTACCTTTTACCGCGGGAAAATGCCTTACTGTTTACTGCAGTTAAAAATATAGTATGGCAATTTGTTTCATTGAAGGTACGTAATTAGCACTGGTGATAAATTATATTTTCTTCGCCAAGTATTGTTTGTCGGAAAAGAACGCACATTTTCTCTCCCGAAGATTTTTCTGACCTGGTCCTATTCTCGCTACACTCGATTTATCAATTTGCATCTATATCGTATGCAGTGACGTGACCTGTTTTACTCGAGCATTTTAAAATATTGTCACGAAATCTAAAAATACTGGTGATCTCGCTTGAATGATGTTGTGTACGCCGGTCCGTTTTACGTAGAATTGCGGAAATTGCTGCAGGGACTGTTTGTTTTATTTTGTGGTTTTCTTTGTTGTTGTTGAGAAGTGCAGCTCGGATGGTAATACGTTTATAGCATTATAAATGGTGATCCTCCTTTTTCCCCACTTGCTAGCATATAATTTACGATTCCTTCGCAAGGACTGGTTATTCTTACGAAAATTTGGCTTCCTTGTAAAATTTTGTTTTGCATCGGAGATTTAAAAAGTCCTAAAATACGAAAATGTTTCCGTTCTGCCAGCACACTGTAATGAACGTCATCAACATCTTAAAGGTCGTTGTTGTTAGATTAATTAGATTACACCGATCACCTAAAAATGAAAGATTTGATATATTTTCATTAGTCGCCTCAAAATTACCCATCTTTTTTCTCCTGTGTCCTATAAATACTAAAGGTCTGATTTGTGATTATACTATTTAGATTTTTATTTATTTTTTATTTTTAAACTACCTGTAGTGTCTGACTAAAGATTATTATTACTTGATATTGTCATTGAATTAATTCGCTGGAATATTAAACTACTATGCAAATATGAAACGCCATTGTTGTGGCTATTTTGTTTTATATAGGTAGTTGTACTTGGCCCATACCTTTTTTGCCTTTGCCCAGCAATGAGTCATATTACGGACTCAATATGTATTAAAATAATCGCATTCGAACACTTACAAAAAGCAAGTACAGTCAAGGACTAAAGCTTAACAATATGTGAAATCTTATAATTTGATTGAAGTGAGTATTATGTTTTATTTTGATGTGTGTATATTTTAACTATTAGGAAGCTACATTCACCCTAAGTAACATAGGCTACCTTTTACCGCGGGAAAATGCCTAATTCCCACACGGGAAAAACTGTTAACGTGGGCGGAGCCGCGGCGGAAAGCTAGTACCATATAAAGGAGTCTGAATTGTCCGTTGTTGTCCGTGACGCGACTATTTTAGGACCCACGGAAGACCAGCGCCGTAGCCCAGCCGGGCCGCGGCTTTCGCTGAGTGGGGCCCTTTTTGTATGGGTGTCGCAACACAGGTGGATGCTTTTAGTTGATTTAAGTATCGTGTTTTGTTTTATATTTTTGTCAAGCAGTTATTTATTTGTCTTTATTTATTGTTTTCTGTGTTGTGATGTCCTGCAAATAAATGTTTCTATTTCTATTTCTATTGAATTTATATAATGAACTTGACATTACAGAGTTAGTTAGGAACATTGTAAAGACTTCCACATTCTCGCTTTAGCTGAGTGTTGTATCGGCCAGCCTTGTACTTTTTATGCGAATCGATTTTTGCAAGTATTCGTTTCCGTTACTCGCTGGAGAGAATCGACGCCCAATAAAGGCAACGGTGCATTCAATGCCGTGTGCCAAAAAAGCCGCCAGGTCTTGGCTATAAGTTCTTTATAAAACACACGAGGATCCAAGGCGAGTTGGCTTTCGATAAAATCCGGTCTCGTAGTCATCCTACCATTTTAAGGTGAACCCTGAAATTCAAGTTCTTTTGAGGATACCACTGTGTTTTCTGTTGCTGGGTTGAGGTCGGAGGTCAGTTTAAATTGTTTGTTGAAAGGACTTTTATATTTGCGGTTGTATTTACGTTCATATTGTTACTTGCTCGTTTATGGCTGAAGGTGTGGTGGTGTCGATTCAATGAAGTGTATAAATAAAATTTTAAATATTAAATTCCTTTCGTCCTATACCTACTTAATTTAAAGATGTGCAATCACTTTTTGCGAGACCCACATCCCTTAAACGATGATCAAAAGGAAATTAAAATAAAATTACGCTAAAAATAACTTAGAATATAAACGAAAAATAATTTAATATTTTAAAAATATGCGACCTCAATAAATTTTTTTAGTCCCAACTGATATTATCACCACAAAATTAATGTTTCCAAAACCATGCCGACCCTATTACTACGATTCAGAGCCAAAGGAAATGTCTTTTTTATTCAGCCAGACTCCTTTATTTGGCGTAGCGAAATTTTTACACCGACCGGGGCGGCCATTAAAAACCACTAGCCGGCTCGAGGTCAACGACCCGGTTACATATGATTATGTTTTATCTCCTCCTTATGTGCACATTAATATATTTTTAGTCTATTCTGCGGGTAGTTAATAAAGAACATTTTATTTAACGGTGTCCAAATTGGTTTTCTGTGTCGACACGTTTGTCGTTGATGGCGACAACTGTAACAGAAAAATTATCTGAAAAGGCAACACTGTTTATTTATATATGAGCCAATCATGTTCACTTCTGGTTAGACAAACCAATCCCTGACAATTTGTGTAGTGTAGCCATTGCCCATTGCTGGCGATATTTTTTTTTATTTTTTTTGTCGTTCTATACGTTCATTCTAGAAACAAAGCTACTATATACGCTATGTATGTAAGTTAAAAAACCTGGGTAAAAAAATAACGTTGAAATAATAGAAATATATTATGAGCCAATTAATCTGAAAAGACCATAGACTTCTCAGATACGTTAGGTATTTAAACCCATTAATCTGATTATTTAATTGAATTCCGGCTGCTCTAAACGATGTTTATGAGATGATGTGGTGTCTGTTTTATCTAGTACACATCAGTTGTTTTTGTCGTCGAATATTCTAGATTCACATGACAATGATCACGCGCATTCTCTTATCGTTCTCAATGACCTCATCTCGCCATCTGATAGACAGATCATCTTTAAAGGTGGAAACATACTAATAAAACGCGTCGCGACGCCTTAGTTAGTATCCGATGCACCAATTCCATTATTTGTGTGTGGACATCACATCGCGTCGTTCATCTGTAGTGCCTTGTAGAGATGGGCCGAGTACTCGGTTACTACTCGGTACTCGGCGTATTCGGTGGTTATTTTGGTACTCGTACTAGGCCGAATAACTCGGTTCAAATACCGAGTACACTCGGTTTAAACAAAATAACAATTTGAGCGAAATAAAGATAATTAAAAGAAAAAAAAAAAACCCCAACACCAAACCGTTACTTGATCCTTTCAACAATCAGCAAAGAGCTGATAATCTTCAAATGGCCTAAGATATTTTCTTGGATCATAGCTAAGAAACTCTCGATTGTGACACATTGTAAACAAAAAAACACTACATTAAAATCGGCGCATCCGTTTAGGAGCTACGATGCCACAGACAGACAGACACACACGTCAAACTTATAACATCCGTCTTTTTTGTCAGGGTTAAAAAAGCGTCGCGACGCCTTGGTATCCGATGCACCAATTCCATTCTTTGTGTGAGGACTGAGGACATCACATCGCGTCGTTTATATAGTGGTTTGTAATGTGATTTTGGTTATCCCTACTAGTATCAATTAAATGCGAAAGTAACTCTGTCTGGTTTTTACGCTTTCACGCCAAAACCACTACCGATTTTGATGAAACTGGGCACAGAGATAGAATAGATCTTCGAGAAGGACGTAGGGAAAATACCATATACTATAGTGGTTTGTAATGTGATTTTGGTTATCCCTACTAGTATCAATTAAATGCGAAAGTAACTCTGTCTGGTTTTTACGCTTTCACGCCAAAACCACTACCGATTTTGATGAAACTGGGCACAGAGATAGAATAGATCTTCGAGAAGGACGTAGGGAAAATACCATATACTATAGTGGTTTGTAATGTGATTTTGGTTATCCTTACTAGTATCAATTTAATGCGAAAGTAACTCTGTCTGGTTTTTACGCTTTCACGCCAAAACCACTACCGATTTTGATGAAACTGGGCACAGAGATAGAATAGATCTTCGAGAAGGACGTAGGGAAAATACCATATACTATAGTGGTTTGTAATGTGATTTTGGTTATCCCTACTAGTATCAATTAAATGCGAAAGTAACTCTGTCTGGTTTTTACGCTTTCACGCCAAAACCACTACCGATTTTGATGAAACTGGGCACAGAGATAGAATAGATCTTCGAGAAGGACGTAGGGATAATACCATATACTATAGTGGTTTGTAATGTGATTTTGGTTATCCCTACTAGTATCAATTAAATGCGAAAGTAACTCTGTCTGGTTTTTACGCTTTCACGCCAAAACCACTACCGATTTTGATGAAACTGGGCACAGAGATAGAATAGATCTTCGAGAAGGACGTAGGGAAAATACCATATACTATAGTGGTTTGTAATGTGATTTTGGTTATCCTTACTAGTATCAATTAAATGCGAAAGTAACTCTGTCTGGTTTTTACGCTTTCACGCCAAAACCACTACCGATTTTGATGAAACTGGGCACAGAGATAGAATAGATCTTCGAGAAGGACGTAGGGAAAATACCATATACTATAGTGGTTTGTAATGTGATTTTGGTTATCCTTACTAGTATCAATTAAATGCGAAAGTAACTCTGTCTGGTTTTTACGCTTTCACGCTAAAACCACTACCGATTTTGATGAAACTGGGCACAGAGATAGAATAGATCTTCGAGAAGGACGTAGGGAAAATACCATATACTATAGTGGTTTGTAATGTGATTTTGGTTATCCTTACTAGTATCAATTAAATGCGAAAGTAACTCTGTCTGTCTGTTTTTTACGCTTTAACGCCAAAACCACTGAACTGATTTTGATGAAACTGGGCACAGAGATAGAATAAATCTTAGAGAAGGACGTAGGGAAAATACCTCATTTACTGAGCCGCGGGAAAGAAAGCTTATAGAAAATTATTGATTTTATTTTACTACGCGGCACGTTTAATCTGATTATGTGGCATTCCAATGGTGTGTTTCTGCCTTAAAACATTGTTTTGGTTTTAACTTATGAAGATTTAGATGATAATTATACATATTTTTTTAGATGATATGATTTAATGGAAACATTGCTTATTTAGAAAATAGATAAGATTAAAAGTAAGTGAGTGTCATTATACATTTCTAATCAAAGTATTATTTAATTATTCATCTTCTATTCGTTTTTTTTAAATCTCTTAATCTATTAAATTAAGCGTGTTTGTTTTGAAGAGAATATTCTTAATTTATTATAATAAGACGTGTATATTTTTTGTAAGTAGACTTAATGGATAGATAGACATTTATTACGTACTAGCTTAACGCCGCGGCTCCGCCTGCGTTAACAGTTTTTCCTGTGGGAATGAGGCAATTTCCCGCGGTAAAGGGTAGCCTATGTTACTCAGGGTGAATGTAGCTTTCTAATGGTGCAGGAATTTTTGAAATCGGTTCAGTAGTTTTTGAGTTTATTCATTACAAACATACACACACACACACACACACACACACACACACACAAAAATATTAGTATGATGTGTAGTTAGTCGAGCTCGCATTGTTATTTGTATATTATGTTCACATTATGTTAAACCTCCTAAATGCTGGCAATGAAGCCTTGGGAAAATGCTAGAGTACTGGGAAGTACTGACGTCATAAGTAAATCCTAGTTGAGGATATTGAGTTCTGTATGTGTGTGTAAATACTGAAATTGATACTTGCTTCTCTGTGTCAATTTCTTAGATATGTACACAGTCATTGGAGCGAGTATTGGTAAATATGTACATTTGTATTTCGTTCGGATTATACTCCGAGCAGTATTTCGTTTGGACTGTTATCTATACTATCACTACATAGTATAAAATAAAGTCGCTTTCTCCGTCCCTATGTCCCTATGTCCCTATGTCCCTATGTCCCTTTGTACGCTTAAATCTTTAAAACTACGCAACGGATTTTGATGCGGTTTTTTTTAATAGATAGAGTGATTCAAGAGGAAGGTTTATATGTATAATACATGCATAATATACTGAAGGATAACCAACAATAACCATTTTCCCGTGCGGAGCCGGGGCGGGTCGCTAGTTCTATATATTATAAAGAGGAAAGATTTGATTGTTTGTTTGTGTGCATAGAGAATAGGCTCTAAAACCACTGAACCGATTTCAAAAGATCTTTCTCTTGTAAAGCTGCACTATATTATATTATCGAAAATTAGGGATTCTTACTAAAACTCCAATAATGTAACCCAAGGTGTAAAAAATACCTTAAATATTCCTAATTTATGAATAGGCTCCAAAACTACTGAACCAATTTTGATGAAACTTGGATAAAATAGACCGTGGAAAAGAACATATAGGCCAACTTTTAACGCGGGAAAAGTTTATTATTCCTACGGGAAAAACTGTTAACGCGGGCGGAGCCGCGGCGGAAAGCTAGTAGGTACTACCTATGAAATTCATATAACGCGGGTTTTATAATGTAAACAAACTGCTCACGGAAAAGAAGCGGTATGGTATATTATATACTAGCGACCCGCCCCGGCTCCGCACGGGAAAATGGTTATTGTGGGTTATCTTTAAGTATATTATGCATGTATTATACATATAAACCTTCCTCTTGAATCACTCTATCTATTAAAAAAAACCGCATCAAAATCCGTTGCGTAGTTTTAAAGATTTAAGCGTACAAAGGGAGGGACATAGGGACATAGGGACGGAGAAAGCGACTTTGTTTTATACTATGTAGTGATATGTATACCTAGCCCGTGTGTGCTCTCTGGTTGGCGCATTCGTTATACAATAAACAGTATTTATTTAACACCCTTTTCCTAATTATAACAGCCTTGTCCCGTACCACATCGTTGAATCAAACATAGTATAGGAGAATTAAGCGGTATGTAAAATGCATTACAACCCTATACCACGCTATACTTCATTTCATAATAATATTCGACAGAATAAAAATATGTGCGTTGAAAATTACTACCAATTTTTAGCAAGAAAAGGTTATTCTCTAGAGAATTCTCTGTACGTCAGTCAGACATAGAATTTCGTACAATTTTCCATTGCTTGCACATCGTGTGGGTTAAGAGGTTAATCTACTTACAAACCCGCTCTCAATTTTCCGTTGCACATCTTTCTATTGTACTGCGTATTTTACATTTTGTCTAATCTTATTTGCAAACGAAGTATTGTAGTACTGCGTAATAAATAAGTTACATAAAACAATTTGTCCAGCTGTTGATAAGGCGAGGAAAGTCCACCGAAGCACAAGTATCTAATTTTATGACGGCCAAATATTTACTCGCGACGTTATCTACTGTTACGACTCTTGAAGTTTCACTTTCAAAAGATTGTACAGTCTAGGACATATCAGACTGAATATTTTTTACATTGTTTCGGTCTTATATCCGTTGAGTAAGACATAAAATCGCTAGGCGCGTGTTCAACTTTCCCAGCTTTGACCGTATAGATAGAGAATGGTACAAGACAAAGCTCATATATTTGTCCCCACCGAGGGGCTCGAGCCTACCCTGAAATCAGGGTGAATAGGCCTTAGTCGACCAGGCTGGCCCAGTGCGGGTTGTTCAACTTCACGCACAAACCTTGAATTACTTCGCAAGTGTGTGCAGGATTCTTCGCGATGTCTTCCTTGAGCGTCGAATAAACGTACATATGAATTCAAAAATGGAAAACAAGTGCCATTGGTACGTGCCGAGGTTCGAACCAGCGAATTTCCGAATGGAAGTCAACGGCTCAGGCCACTTGGCCACCGACGCTTATTACTTACAACTAGACTAATGATGTCAATAAATCATTTCATTAGGTACTCTGGTATTGATGTTAGACGACCAATTATGTTCGCAAGATTGTAAATACATTTCACGTGACAAGTTGAAGAGAAAAATCATTAATTTCATTTATAAACCTTCATTAAACTGAGTTAGGTTTTTTCTTTTAGTTAATTATCAAATTTTTATCCTTATCTTTTTTTTAACTTGCTCTTCATCACTAAAATATATTTAAGTATTTCATCAGACATTCAGCATGCCTAATATTTAGTATATAAGACCATTAAAGCTCGTCAAATCTATTCGATTTTTTTCTGAAGGAAAATTAAAATGATATTAGAAATAGAAGAAGAAAAAAAACTTAAATATCTCATCCGATCTATTCAAATATCTCATCCGATCTATTCATCCCTTTTCACACTTTCTTCTTATTCCTCTTATCCTATCTAACCTCGCAATCCCAATTCAATTAAATCCTTGTTAACTTTTGTTCAAGTTTCTTCGCGAGTTCCAAGTTAATCTGGCTGAACAGAATAAGAGATCTCCATTTACTAAGATGCTACGTGTGGCAACTACTCTGTTTAAACCTCAAGAACAGTTGAACAGCTTTTTGTGTGTCGTATTATTGAACAACTTGTTGTAACTATTTCTGTTGAGGAGCTCAACCCCTGAATACTGATAGGCACCACTACTACTACGGGTAATACTTTTATTTTATACTAGCTTTCTGCCCCGCAGGAAGCAAGTATAAACCGCGTTAACAGGTTTTCCCTTAGGAATGAGGTATTTTTCCGCGGTAAAAAGTTTTCAAAAAAACCCCTTGTTTGGTGATAGTGGAGTGCTGATAACTACTTCGAAGACAAACTGCAATGGTAACTGGAATTTTTCAGGGGACCGTCAGAGTACCCTAGACATCTCAGATCAGATGGTATAAGTTCCCAACAGTCTGTCACTGTACAATAAACTCTACTATGTTCTTTGACTATGCGGATTCAAGCGTTCTTTGTCGACATGAATGTCCTCTTGTAATTGTATAGTCTAGAATACGTGTGAATTAGACTGTGAGATGCGCACGCGATCCTCAATCGTGAAAAAACATGCCAAGACTAAATCTGACAAGCATATCGTGGGTTCCGCCTATTACTACTCAATAATCAGCTCTACAAATGTCATTAATGGTGCGTAAACGTGGATTTTTCCCAATAAAACGCTCGACTGGATATCATCAATCTCTTGGACTAGTTGTCATTTATTGACCACTTTGGACAGTCCACAATTGGCTAAACGAATAAATTCTAAACTCATTTTAAACGAAAAAGTAGAGGATCATGCTTAGAGATTCCGGAGTTATGGAGTAAATTTCAATACGGCGAGTATCTCACAGGTTTTTGACAGCTGAATGTAAGATAATCTTCTTTCACAGTGCTTTATGCCAACGTGGCAGGAATGACTAGACCCGCAGGCATAAGTGGAACTGGGGTTTTTTCTTTTTCCAAAACTGATAGAGCTAAAGATAAAAACACCAAAGTTGACTACTGCTGAAGCAGAAAGGTTTTTGAGTGGTGATCACTAATGGAAGTCATAATACTTGTAGAAAGGATTTGATTAGGACTCTGGAACACCTCTCGATGTGGGCATTTGTGGAAGTTTTTGTGTGAGTGCTTCAGATATAGACCTTATTGAGCTGTGTGAAATAATGATTTTCTACCTTAAAGGGCATGAAAATATATATAGCGATCTGTCTGTAAACAAACATTTGATTCGTAAACTCTATTTCGTAATTGGAAAATTCTTCTTGCTAACTGTCTCGTGATTCTACTACTTGAAACGTTTTAAGTCGTTTGAAATTTCTCCTAATTATATCTTGAAATATACACTAAGCGTCTCCTTCGATAATGTCAAGGAAAGTTGCATATATTCCAATTAATGATGTGAATTTATCATTTATTGTTTTTGTAAGGTCAAACTGCAATGCAGCATTGCTTAATTTTAAAAAGACGTTTTACGGTTGGACATTGGTGTCGATTCGATGTTGGCCAATGCACTAATCTTAACTAAAATTTAACTAAAATTTAGTTAAGATGTGTCAGATGACATATTTAGCTATTCGGAACGCACGACTTAACTTAATTTTGTATGGAATCTGACAGGACTAAAAATAAGTTGAACTAACGCCATTTAGCTATTCGGGAACGACCATTTATCTGTCATTTTTAGTTCGTTATCTGTCATTTTTAGGTGTTTGTAACTTAAAATGGTCTTAATTTAGTTCAGTTGTTTTAGGTGTAGACTTATTATATTTTGAAGTTTTGAGGTTAACAAACTAGGAAATCGGGTAAAAATTAAATAGTGATGAGTGGCTTCAACCAATCTCCTTTCGTTAATCCTGGATATTTACTGAATCGCTCATCCTCAGTCGTCTTTCAGCTAAAAACTCCATCAATCGTACAAGCAAGAGCATGCTAAGCAGATTACTTTGGATTTTGCACCTTTCCTATGTCCATCGAATAAGGAACAGAATCGCAATCGCGTTGGCCTAGCTTAACCTTCACTTAACAGTACGTGCAGAAGCCGATTTGTTGTACAGTAAGCAGCACATGCGGTTGGACACTTGCACTACGAAATTCACCCCTACATCTACGGAATACGGGCGCTCTCAGGGTCATAATGTCCAGCCGCATGTGCTGCTTACTGTACAACAAATCGACTATAAGTTCTCTTTTGTTTTTGTTTTACGCAGAAAAAATATAAATTTCTAAATTCCGAAACTAAAACGGAACGTAACACATACTAAGTTGCGTTTCGTTGCGCGGGCGTTCGATTCACTAACGTTCACTTTATTGCGGATTAAGGTTGCATGACTTTATACCTTTGCCTTTCTGTTGAAAAAAATATATAGCAGAAGCGTGCACAGAGCGAGATAATGTGTATCCGAACGTTAATCGTGTCAAGATTTGTTAAGTCCTGTCAAAAATGAACTAAAATTAGTTAAGATAAGGCGGGTGCAATACCGAATTAGCCCCATTGTCATCCACGCGATCGGGGCTTTACCGGTACATTTTTTTAATAATCCTGATCGATAAAAAAGTGCTCATGAAACTTATCCTGAGTGCATCAGTCAAGGAAGATAACTATAGCACATTATCTTTCTACTACTACGACCGGAATCCCATCACTGATACAGCATTATCCGTGGTAAGGCTGCACTTTAAAGATGTGAGCAGTGCGCTTGTTAAAAAGCCCCCACTTCAAATCACGCGAGACTAATAAAATTTAACTGATACTTACTATTAGTAGTAATCTTTCCATCTTACTCATCCTTCCATCGCTGCTGGTGGAAAAGCAGTTTTAAAGGTCTTCGCGTGTTCCTGTGATAGGACTCGCTGGTGAAGAGTAGGCGAGCGATTGTTATACCATTGTCTGTGGAGAGATACTAGGTAGTAGGTACTAGGTACAGAGCTGGTATCATAATACGAGCTATTATAATATTTATATTGCGTGTTCTTATTGTTTTCGCCAACCACAAATTTTAGTCATCAACCAAGGTGATAATCACAGGTTCTATGACCTATGACTATTATGTTGATTCACAGCTTGACCCCGGCACACCCTTCCTACAAGTTTCAAGTCCAGTTTCCCTTCGCCCTACCCACAATAAATAACTACTTACCTACTTATACATTGATATGGCCGTGACACTTTCGCAGTGGTTTCACTTCTGCCATCAACTTTCCTCATTTCGATGCATCTGAACCACGAACTTATCTATGACGCAGTTTTCCAACCACAGTGTAGTATTAAAAAACAAAGCTAGGAGAATCATGTCAAAAAATTAATTGCAATAGTAAAATTTGTGGTCGACTGGATGGATAATGGATACGCAAAAAATACTACTTCTATGGGTTGCTTATGCTTTAGTCTTAATAATACCAAAATAATTTATTTTTCACATGTACCAGCTAAAAACACTATGTAGGCGCTTTTAATGTTTGTCTTGTTTTCCTTAAAAATATGCAGACACTGAATCTGATTTTGGACTTTCTGTCACGCAGTTCGATTTCCTTATATGTATTAAAATATTTAAATGAATTACTAAACTGAGAAGACATGGCATGTTTCTACAGTCCTGTATATCCTAAAACGTTATCGTAATAATATTGTTTACTAGATGTCCGCCCGCGGCTACGCCCGTTTTGTATTTTGAGTTTTTCGCGTTTTCTCCCGTAAGAATGAAATAATTTCCCGCGGTAAAAACTATCTAAGATGTTGACCGGGGATATAAGGTACCACCATGCAAAATTTTATTCAAATTGGTCCAACAGTTTCGGAGAT
Source organism: Teleiodes luculella (assembly GCA_948473455.1). Lineage (NCBI taxonomy): Eukaryota > Metazoa > Arthropoda > Insecta > Lepidoptera > Gelechiidae > Teleiodes > Teleiodes luculella. The sequence continues at coordinate 5,035,093 of OX419593.1, forward strand.
TAGCTCGTAGAAACAGATAAACAGAGAAACAAAACATTTAAAAAAATCTGAATATGTTCTTTTATATCACTTCTTACATCCCCCTGACTCGATTACACTACCTACAGTTTTACTATATACAGATAGTGTATGTCGATCAAAACTTCAATCCTCATCTTACCGTGTTTCGCTTATCCTCCACGTAAACCGGGTAGAAAATAACATGTAAGTAGGTAAACAAACATGTATGTATTACCATGTCAATGCCAATTACGGGTGTCGCATTTATCGTAAGCCCCTGCAAGGTCGAACAGAACGTGCTTTCTCGCTTGACCGATTCTGCAGTCTGCAGCGCGTATCTTGAAATACGGAAGACAATATTCCATTTGTTATTTCGATAAGACCACCTATTCGTGTCAGTTCGTTCGGTCAGGTGATGCGACCAGAAATAAACGCAATTTTAGAAGACTAAATCACTAGATGATGACCAGCCTTGATGCTTGCTTATCGTGTGGGGTTGAAGATTAACCTACTTCCAATTAATTCCAATGTATGAGCTGTTAATATGATGATGATAACCAACCCTGATGTCAGTTTTATTGAGCCGCCTATGGTTTCTGACATGGCTCTTATAACGACTACATCCGTAGATAGCCGGGACCAACGGCTTTACGTGTCTTCAAAATTCATTCAGTCATTTTTCTTTTCTGTCCTGACCCTAGTACTATTATTTATTCTGTTACAGGACAGTGATTTAACCTGTAATGTCCTAACCAAACTGGAGAAAGTCTCACAAAGTGATATTTGATCGACTATTGCCCCACCGGGATTCGAACCTGAACCCTCCGCAACGTGAGGCGAGTTGACCACTCAACCACGGATGCTCAGCCAGCCTTGGTCCCAGTCTTGAATTGAATATGATTTTTACAAAAAGACTGTCAATAGTGAATATTGGATTGTTGTGCTCTCATTACTGCGGATGTAGTCGTTATTGGCGCAATGTCGGAACACTAAGGCGGTTCTATAATTCGGGCGCAGGGTTTGTGAGGCAGGTAAACCTCGAAACCCTCACTGTTGTAGCTACAGCTACCGCTGTTTGTAGTACATTACTACATAGTATAAAACAAAGTCGCTTTCTCTGTCCCTATGTCCCTATGTATGCTTAAACCTTTAAAACTACGCTACGGATTTTGATGCGGTTTCTTTTAATAGATAGAGTGATTCAAGAGGAAGGTTTATATGTATAATACATGCATAATATACTTAAGGGTAACCTACAATAACTATTTTCCCGTGCGGAGCCGGGGCGGGTCGCCAGTTACATAATAATCGGTAAACATAGTAAGTATGCAGTATCACGACATACGACACTTACTACTCTTGCATTTAATGTTTAGTGTAATGTGAAATAACCTTTTGTTCACACATTAATGTTTTACAAACAATAAAATCTAGTAATATGATTCATTTGAAACACGTGTTAAGTAAATCAAAATGTAACTGCTGCCATTAATATTTTAAAATAACATTATTCATAGAATTGTTTATGCTATTGTAGTAACTGTATTCTGTAATAATAGGTAAGGTAAGCTGAACAAGCTCACCGCATGTCTTCTGTCTCTTTCAATTTTTTTGAATAGAATAGGTATAACAAGGACATTTCTAAAGATCGGATCATATTTTTATAGTATATAGTATTAGCGCAAATGGCAATAAAACCATTACTAACACATATTTTTACGGTTTATCTCCGCGAAAATCGAAGAATGTTAGTAACAAGTTTTTTTTTAATTGACTTCACCTGGTTTCATCAATATGTTCAAATCAAACATTTGTCCTGTCAATGTAATAAAGTACCGGTGTTACTACTGATAACCGATTACTTACATATGTACACTACATTGCGATTCGTGTTGAAATACAGACAACCTAATTCCAGGTTGCAATGTTTGACTAGTATGTCGGATTAAATTAGAATCAACAGCTATGATCAAGTACTGGGTTACATTTTAGATGGGATAGTATTTAGACCAAACAGAGAACGGAAACAAAACAGAGTGGCGTAGACTCCACCGACAAGAGCACGGCTCTTAAGTATGAAGAAGAAGTATTTAGATTTGTATCTAGTTAGATTTATTACTTCTAAAAAAATAAATCTGTATTTGAATTTCCTAGGGACGTCGCGTCGGTGGCCAAGTGGCTGGGCCGTTGACTTTAATTCGGAAGTTAGCGGGTTCGTGCCTTGGCACGTACCAATGTGTTTTCGAATTCATATGTGCGTTTATTCGGCGCTCTCTCGGTGAAGGAAAAGATTGTGATGAAGCTGGACACACTTACGAAGTAATTCAATGGCTGTGTGTGAAGTTGACCTACCCGCACTGGGCCAGCGTGGTCGACTAAGGCCTAATCACCCTGATTTCAGGATAGGCTCGAGATAATATAAGCTGTTAACGATCTGATTTCCAAGTTTTTCTACGAATTGACAGCATAGCATCTTATAAAAAATTTCATTTCTCAAAAGCGTCGAACAATACGCTTATTTACCTGCAAGTATTTCGGACAATCGCATCTTGCAGCACTTGTACTAACGTCTTTATAAACAACAAAATTCCCATGTCTCGGCGGCGGCGGCGTAACAGTTCTTGTAACGAAGAAACAAAAGCATTATTTACTAGTGGATCTGTGAACTGCAGAGAGTAAACTTCTAGACTATTCGCTATATGAAAAATTTCAAACCAATAGTGTGTTAACGTCATAATATATTATGTCCCCAAAACCCCAATAAGGGGCTGAAGCCTACCCCGAATCATTAACATTAAGCCGACTACAGGTGCTAAGTGGCGCCCCCACATTTAAAAAAATAATGCGAACGTGGCCGTTTTCCGCAATATTTCCATCAGTAACTACTAGCGAGATATAATAAATAAAGTTAATGGCTTCAATATATCCTACAAAACACCGTCGAGATATTCGCCGTTTTAGATTTTTGAAATTTTGATCATTTTTCGAGTTATTATTTTTTAAAATGTGGGGGCGCCACTTAGCACCTGTAGGCCCCTTAATATAAAATAATAATTATCGAACCTACTCACAAACCTGGCATATTCGTTGCTAGCTTTCCGCCGCGACTCCGCCTGCGTTAACAGTTTTTCCCGTGGGAATGAGGCATTTTCCCGCGGTAAACAGTAGCCTATGTTACTCAGGGTGAATGTTGGTTTCTAATGGTGCAAGAATTTTTGAAATGGGTACAGTAGTTTTTGAGTTAATTTATTACAAACATACACACACACACACAAAAATACAAATAATTTCTCTTTATAATATTAGTATGAGTATGACAAATCAAATAATCTACAAAGTTGAATCATGGATTTTTTTTATTCATGTAGTAGCATACTTATGTCTTTTTTGTTTCACGTGATTTCACATAAAATTAATAAACCAACTGGGTGTTTCTTTCTTATCTACGCATAGTTTAATTCTAATAAATTGCAACAGGCTTTTTCAGGCCTTTACCAATCCAAAACAAAATCTCGTAGGTACTTGAATGTTTATATAACTTTTTTTACTTTTTAAGACGTCTACTATTTACAAATTATTTTGTCTCGTTCGTGGTTTCCTTTACAATACTATCGTTAGTTTTTTCTGTCCCAAGATCTACGGTCCCAAGCGTTCATATTACGTTTACCGTTTACGAATAACTACTTAACTCTCATATTACGCGTGCGTCTGGCTCACATAATGCGTGCAGAATGAGCAATCTGAACCGAACTCGATCCTCCCACATCGGATCTCATTGTTTTTTATAGTCATAAACAAAGAAAGCCTCATAAAGATCTTTACGATTGTTCAGGTCGATAACTTGTGGGATATGATTGTGATGCTTTGTTGTCTGCAGATGTCAAATGTACTGACATACCGTGGTATAGGTACACAGTTGTATTATAGTCTTCTGACTTTATCTTACACGCGCTACTTTATAAGTATAAAGTTAAAAACACATTGATTCCTGCATACTAATTTCTTTCTTGATTTTATATTTTCACTGTTTTTTTTTCGAATAAAAGAAATACGTGGTCCCTTGCACTGCACATAATGATCATAATATGTATAAGTAGCATTGGTAAGATTAATTTTGAATTGAATCACATCACGTTCTTATGATCAAATTCTATAAAAGTACCGATTTCTCAAGTATATAAAAATACGTAGGCATTTACAATACAAGTCATACAAAAAGGTGTAGGATTTTTTCTTAATAAAAGATATAAAAAAATTCTTCACATAATGTGCGGCTGGAAACTGACTTTGACAGCAATATCTACGAGCTAAATTCATAATAAAAAACTTTTCTTACTAAAAATCAATAATTAAAAACAATACTAACTGTAAACTTTTTTCTTAATTCCAGGTCACAAAACGCCTTAGCCCGTACTCATCACTGCCAACCATTCCGCCCTTAATGTCGCAATGCTAACCTGGAGTGCCTGCGAGAGCCACCAAGTCTTCAGGATCGAGAGCCGCTGGCGCTCGTGACAAAGATGAGCCAATCGGACGAGGGCCGAGCGGCCAGGATCGCCAAGTATAAGGAGGAGAGAAGAAAGCAGCTCACCGCCAGGACTGCGGCGTTGTTCTCCAATAACGTCACTGATAGGTCAGTTGTGAAGTCTAGATTTAAGATTTAGCGGCGTGCCACATACGTTATTAGAAGAGCGACCAATTAGAAGCCGAGGCCTGAAACGCGCTATCAGAGTTTTCGCAAGACATTGAATAAATACAAGTTCCAACGAAGTAAAGTTGGACCGCGGTCCCTCGGCTCACCACCATGCCCGGCGGAAGATCTTACCTTTGCCTCCACAAGATTGAATTAGCCAATCGCTCAGGGTTGGATTAACCCTACAGTTATTTTATCTCTTAAGCGTGGGTGAGCCATACGTATAGACACGCGCTTTTGTGTGCGCTACGCACACAAAGACAATGTGCACACACAAGCATGGCTCGCCTGCACTCGTTAGATAAAACATCTGTACTAGAGCACCACGTTGCAAGTTTAAATGAATAAAAAAGTAACTCATTTGCTGTCTCTGCTTCTCAGCTTAATTTATTGCGGCTCTGAATCAATTTGGCAGTCATTGATGGATTGATTGATTGATTTATGATTATGAACTGTATTATTTGATTTTTGATATTTTAATATTAATGTAAGAATTTAAAAAAAGTTTTGTAGGTAATAAAATGTCAATTTAGATTATTGCTCTTATATATCAAAATGTCCACATAATTTAATCATAACATAATAACACTAAATTAAAAAAATTAATAACCCCCGACACAAAACCGTTACTTGATCCTTTCAACAACTAGAAAAGAGCTGATAATCTTCAAATGGCTGAATATATTTTCTTGGATCATAGCTAAGAACACTCTCGATTGATATACCTTGCAAACAAAAAAAACTAGATCAAAATCGGTGCATCCAATTAGGAGCTACGATGCCACAGACAGACAGACAGACAGACAGACAGACAGACAGACAGACACACACGTCAAACTTATAACACCCCTCTTTTTCGTCGGGGGTTAAAAATAATTTAATTGTAAAGAAAGCTCTACTAATTTGTATCATCTTTACATTTCAGGCGGCCGAGACGAAATGCGGGGCTGCTTCCCGAAGACTCAAGCTCTCCTCGCAAATCTTCCTCCGAGCTCAACCTCACCTCCTCGTCTACTTCAGTGCCTATTAGAACCACTAGAACTTCCCGCCTAAGGGCCGCAGCCGCAGCCACTCACTCCGAATCATCTCCCTCCCTCAAAAAAACCAACAGAAGCTCATCCGCTCAATCTCTAGAAGACGAAAACTTAAAGAAATCCAAAACATCTAAAATCATAGATAGAGACAAAACTAGATCAGTCGCAAGAAAAAGCAATGAAAAGGAAAACTGCAAAAGCGCATCGACTACTTGCGTTCCAGATAAAGAAATTGGTGCTATTAAATCGAAACTTAAACATTCCGTTAATAAAAATATTTTAGAAAAAGACAGAAGTAATTTTATAGCCGCTAGCGTTAGAGGAGAGAGAATTTACAAGTTAGATGATAAAAAGAAACAAAATGTCAACAATACCGTTTGCTTAGCCGATGAAGAGAAGCCTTTGCTCAACGGAGATGAATTGTTCGAAAGTATACTTGATGACAAAACACTATCTGATAGTAAAGAAGAGAAGTTCGATGATTTGTTTAAGAGTTTAGTTGAGGATAAAGATGTCGTTCAAGTTGAAGTTGAAGAAGAAGTAAAGCTCAATAGTCATAAAGATGCAGTTGATAGAGATGTAGAAGTGAGTGTAGTGCCAAATGTGAAAAGCGAGGGTGCATCGGGGTTGCTAGGGGCCGTGTGTGTCGCTAAAGTGGAAAGGTTCAGTGAGTTGCTGAGTAATCTCTGCTCGCCCTGTGAAGCTGAGGTGCTGTTCGAAGATATTTTGGTTGAAAACGGGATCAATGGCGTTGTTGAGACGGTAAGATTTCCCTTCTGCGTTTTTAATAATTATAGTACTTTTTATTTTGCATCATTGACTTGATTGTCGCTGCTAGTACATATATATATTTTGAACCCACGCGGCGGGTGTTATTATAAAGGCAATAGAATACAACATTAATGAACCATGTTCTTCTGAGGTCCAAAAAATCGTCAGATTTACCAAAAGAATCTTATCTTTGAAGACAATAAAAAAATTAAGTATCGTAGGTGGTACTGGCTTTCATTAATCTCCATAATAGTAGCACAGAGTAATTAATATACTACTTAAAAATAATAGTAAGAATAAGAAGGACATTCAAATGATAAAACATAGCGAATAGTTTTTTATTCCTTCATTCATAAACTTATCCAGAAAACTGAAGACTGCCTTGTTTAGGACAGTAAGGCCTTCATTGACTAAAATAAAAATCTACACTTATTTAAAATATACTGTCTTCAACACCTTGATGTATTTGAACTGGCAACAAAAATATTATTATAATTTTATCTCTCTTTATAAATACTATTTAGTATAGTTTGTGGTCCTTACACTGAGTTGTGCTTCTTAAGATATAGTTGGCAATAAGTTATAAATGTCAATTAAGTTATCAAACATTAATCAGATTTACGCATGGTCTGACGCGATTACTGTCAATAATTTATCTTTTATGATAAGGGCCTGTCCTGATGCATTTATTATAGTTTTGTTTATGTAAATTAATAGGTTTGATGTATTCGATTTAATTGTCTATTGATTTTAGCATCTTTCAATAATAGATTTGGACATAAAGGCAACCCTTATTTTACGTGTTGGAAGCGTTCTGATCAAAATGGTGTTAAACGAAATTCGCGTATAAAAAAGTATATTGAAAAAACTATACGAACAAGACCAACATTAATAATTAAAGTGTTTTTATTGCTTTGTGCTTTCACAGATTCAACCTCAGAACTGTGTGTTCGTACTTGAAGTTAGTTTATTTTGCATTGAAACTTGATACAAGATGTAAAGCTTTATAATAAAACTTTAAAGCATAGCCATATTGAGAAAATACAATGGAACTCATTAAATTGTACTAATTTTATAGTAACGATTGTTGTGGGGATTGTAGGAGAAGACTTTTGTTTAGTAGCGGACGTCTTTGGATTGATAATGTTCGTTTCAAGTGTTGCAACAAAGAAAAAAAAATTGCGCCTTGGAGCTGGCAAGAAATACATATTTTTAGATTGTTGTATTTTGTAATCTTCTTCTAGTGCTATGAACTTCTGTTCTCAGCCACTCTCGCCAGTGCGGTCGCGTTTTTTATGTCACACAGGTATATTAAATACTAGCTATTTGCCGACAGCTACGCCCGCGTTGTCTTTTTTTTTATTACCCGTGTTTAAAAGTATCTAAGTTGTTGTCCAGGGGTTCCAGTTAGCGTATACAAACAGACAGACGGACATTTTATTCAAAACTTGTATTTTTGTGTTCAGCTACACTCCCTTCATCTACAATCAGTTTTTTGAAAAACAAATCTTTAGTTAAATACTAAAGTGTTAAGTCGGCAGGAACACAGTAAACTTTGTCCTGATAAAGCGCATTGTCAGCACTTGTACGACTTGTTTCTATGGCTGCTTGCGTTAACGGGTTTATCTGCAGGTTACAGATTATCGGCTGTGTCACTGGGGTGACGCTGCTATATGTGTTTATACTCTTTCACGTAATTTGCAGCGTATCGTCGTCGTTAAACAGCTCATATATGTCCCCACCGAGGGGGTCCAGTCCAGCCAACTGTCAGGGCCTTGGTTGACCAGGCTGGCCCAGTGTGTTGGTCAACTAAACACACAACCTTTGAATTAATTCGCAAGTGTGTGCAGGTTTCCTCACGATGTTTTCCTTCACCGTAAGAGCGTCGAATAAATGAATTCGAAAATAGAAAACGCAATTTAAATCCGCGATCTTCTGAATGAAAGTCAACGCTCCTAAGCTTTTGGCCACCGACGCTCTTGCATTTGCAGCGTATGCATTATACTTATGGACGTAGTTTTGAGATCGTCGGCGGCGCAGTGGCTAGGGCCGTTGACTTTCATTCGATAGGAGTGGGTTCAAGCCTCGGCACGTACCAATGTGTTTTAGATTTTCGAATTCGTTCGTAATGTACGTTTATTCGACGCTCTTACGGTGAAGGAAACCTGCACACAATTGCGAAGAAATTCAAAGGTTAATAATAATAATAATATGTGGGACAAGGTTGTGAGTGAAGTTGACCGCACTGCCGCCATGACGCAAAAGGGCGTAACTGTCTTCTTTTTCAAAATTAGTTTAATACATAGTTTTACTCAGAATGGTTGTTTTAATATACAGGCGTTTTCACAAAATTTTGAGAACATTTTTTTGTTATGGACAGCAGCGCATTAGAACAGGGTGGTCGACGAAGATGTCTTGTTTCACTATTTAGCCGTGTGATTTCAAAATAATAATCAGACTAACCCAGCTCTTCCTGTGGGTAGCAGGAAATGGGTCTGAGTAACCATTGCAACTGCAATCCATAACCTTCCTACCTTTCGTGACTGAGGATTAAGGCAATTCCTTCATTTAAGAGGAGCTTAAATAAGCTTTTCTTTACCTAAAAAACAGTACGTAAAAATTTGGAAAATTAATGCATGACAATAAAAGTCTTAAGCCATTACGTCACCGATGCTCTTTATTACTGGTTAATAACCTTTATTTGATAACTATCACGAACTCGCGGCTATCAATTTTCTCTAATTAACTTCAATGGAGTGTAATGTACTTACTCGTTTAATGTTCTAGCTATTATTAGGCCAATCAGCGCTTAGTGTGAGAGAATTATTTTCTTTATTGACGCCATTCCATCAATTATTTTTCGATAGAGATGAATTAGCAGTTATTAACTAATTACAGTCCGTCCAAAAAGACTAGAAATTAAAAAGTAACAACACCATAGTGTCGTCCCTTTCCAACCAAGTAATGGTGAAAATGAGACGACACTACGGTGTTGCTACTTTTTAATTTCTACTCTTTTTGGACAGACTGTAACTCACCTTACAATTACTCCTTACCCGAATCTCACTACGGAAGGTGCAGATTTCGACATAGCGACATAGTATTTTGTCATTTTGTCGCATTTTGACACTTCCTCTAGCCTCTATTTAAAATAAAATACCTTACTCTGACAGAAAAAAACTTTTAAGGCGGGCGGAGCCGTGGTGCGGAATGCTAGTGAAAAATATAATAATGAAACTTACTTGTTCTCTTGTACACTTCCAACCTTCCCGTAAATATATTTTTTAAGCTCATATTAATTAAAATTTTATCTCCGGTTTGTTTTCACTGAAACTTTGTCTCCAAAACACATCACCCCAAGGAGGGCAAGCTTCATACTGGTTGAGACCAAATTTATTTTGCAAATAATATAATTCAGCCGGTACGGCGGAGTCTGTTGCCAAAACCGAGCCAAATATGGCTGGAATATCTTAACCTTCGCAGCTGGCTAGATGCTAGATTGCATAGCTTGGTAAATTGGTTGATTAAATGAAAATTTCGCCATGTGGTTCTGGGTTAAATTGGACCAACCTGTTTTATGTACCTAAGTACTTAAGCCATGGATATACAGCAGCTTTTGTAACCAACAACTGCCGTCCCTAACCCGACTGCCAAGTGTCAAATTTGAAGGAGGATTATGCACTAGCCTTCCGCCGCGGCTCCGCCCGCGTTAACAGTTTTTCCCGTGGGAATGAGGCATTTTCCCGCGGTGAAAGGTAGCCTGTTACTCAGGGTGAATGTAGTTTTCTAATGGTGAAAGAATTTTTGAAATCGGTTCAATAGTTTTTGAGTTTAGTATGATAGAGATAGATTTTTTTCTAGGGTTGTGACATAATAATATCTTCGTCAGTTGTAGCATTTTTCTGATTTCATTCGTAATAGGTACCAGTTTTCAGCCGAAACACAACATCGAATTATTCAGAAGAAGAAAACATGCCATTTTAATCCTAGGCTCCTTCTTAGAATACGAGTAGAATAGAATAGTCAGTAATAGCCTTCTTAATTTATTTTCCGAATCATTTATTGTCATGCTCGATCAACTGCAGTTTTACATGCATCCAGGTCAAGATTGCATTGCATATACGTCATGAAATTGCATGTTAAATTATTGCAGGATGTAATTTAGATCCGCTTATGGATTTCGAGGCCTTAATATGTTAGGCTAAATGGGTGAGGGTTGGTTTTTTAATAGCTGCCAATGCTGTCATTTCATAGTTTATAGGTTTTTCAACAGATGGCGTCTGTTATAAAACAAACAGTATTTTTCATTATAGTTGCCTTAATGGACTCATCCTTTTCGCTGATATTGTAGATGTATGCCGAAAATTTCTCTTAGATTAGATATTTTTGATTAATTGTGAATTTTTTTTTAAATGAAACTTCCCCGGTCCCCACATATAATGAATGTCCAGTATTCATTATCAACATATCAAAAACACAGATATATTAAAATACAGATAATTTACCATCAATATTATGCACTTTTCTTACTGGTCTGCACACATTGTGAATCAGAACACTACCAATTTAGGAAGCGCCTGCAGCACTATCGAACACATTGTGTTCAGGTTTTCAAGGGCGCTACAGATATCGAAAAATTATTAAGAAATCTGGAGACCTCTTGCCGCCTACGATTTTATATGCATTTAACGGCCAACTAAATTGGTTATTTGCACTGCGACATACAGAAGCTGGCCATTTCTGCTTGGCCGCTACCTGTAAACATTTTTTAAGAAACGTAAGGTCACCAGCTTTTTAAGATTTATTTATAGAATCATCATTGTCTGAGATCCCCTTTCTCGATATGCAGCGACGACCTCGCCGATCGCTTCGTAAAGACTCTTATTTGGATTCGCGAACCTGACCTCCTTAGTTCCCATCCAGTTTTTGGATTCTGCTACTACATTTTGCGTCTCACTCTACGCTATACTGCATAACAAGGACAGGTGAAACGGGCTGACCTCATCATCAAGTTTACTGATTAAGGTCTAGGTACTGTTTATTTATTGTATATTGATCGATGATGTATCGAATTCTATATTGGCGCCATTATTTTGTGTCAATGCTATTAACTTTCTTTAAATCACGATGATGTCAGATAATTTACTCGCTCGAATATTCGTTCGTGCATTGAAATGTCTCGTTTATCATACTATTATTATAAAGAGGAAATATATGTATTTTTGTGTGTATGTTTGTAATGAATAAACTCAAAAACTACTGAACCGATTTCAAAAATTCTTTCACCATTAGAAAGCTATATTCACCCTGAGTAACATAGGCTATCTTTTACTGCGGGAAAATGCCTCATTCCCACGGGAAATACTGTTAACGCGGGCGGAGCCGCGGCGGAAAGCTAGTGTGTTATAAACGGTTGATCACTTTTGAATTATTTGCATTAAATACAACAGCCATAACACTGAATATTTTTCTAATTTGTGCTTTTGCGATTCATAGGAATTTTGTAATTGGGATAGTCTGTATCCTGGACTAACGGTTACTTTTCACCAGAAGAAAATAGCTTATTTCCACAAGAAAAATAAAAAATAATCAGGCGAGCCGCGGGCGGAAAACGAATTATAAATTAATGCTATAACTTTCGCGATACATATACCTAAGGCTTGGGATTTCTTTTGTTTTTATTTTAATTTCTTATCTTATGAATGATATGAGAAATCCTCATAATTATCATTTACTTTGAATGAACCACCAATCCGCATCACTTTTATCTGCGCTATTTCCATACCTAAAGGTTCCTAGAAATTGCCACCTTAAGCTTAGCATTAAGGTCGCTTTTGGAATCTTCTGTTTTTTCTGTATAATTTGTTGTCTTTCTGTATTAACTGGCAATAAAGTATGAGTATATATTGTACTGTATTGTAATCCAAAAAGTAACAGAAATCTTAAACATATTCCTACTGTTGTTATTTTATTCAGATTATCTTGCTTATATTATAAAATTAACGCGAATGTTTGTGAGGACGACGGACAGATGTTATGTTTGTTACTTTTTCACGCAACTCTCACTGAATGGATTAAACATTACAATTAGCGCGGTAAGCCGCGGGGTGAAAAGCTAGTCTCGAATAAAGTTTTAATAAGACAAATATTTCTCTATTTAAAGTGCTCTAAAAGATATCAAAAGTTCGTTTGTTTTAGATTTTAGGTTCTTCGTAAACAAGTGAAAGTTATTATTACTTATTAAGACGACGAGGCTTTAAAATTTATGATGAGAACTTTAATTTTAAGTTGAAATAAAGCTCTTACAAAAAGTTCTTTCAGTTACTTTTTACGAATCATCTATACTTAGTAAGCATTGATGATCTAACACTGCAATTAGTTAATTTATACTAAACTAGCGACCCGCCCCGGCTCCGCACGGGAAAATGATTATTGTGGTTTATCCTTAAGTATATTATGTATGTATTATACATATAAACCTTCCTTTTGAATCACTCTATCTATTAAAAAAAACCGCATCAAAATCCGTTGCGTAGTTTTAAAGATTTAAGCATACAAAGGGACATAGGGACAGAAAAAGCGACTTTGTTTTATACTATGTAGTGATGCTGGAACCCAGTTTGATTTGACGAGTACTTTGAATTTCTTTACATGTTCAAAGAATTTACCAGCATAAAAACGCTTAGTAATTATTTTCTATAGATGAATAATAATCTATCTGTAAATATACGCTAACAGACGACATCAGTTGAAAAAGTAATAAACTTGTATTATTATTTTTTAATTTTCATACAATTTATCCTTCTTTCTTCCTATAATTTTATGAGAAGCAGAAAAACAAAAGTGTTTCGAGATTTATTTCATATAAGACAAAATAATGCAGTTTCTCGAGTATTATTAGTTACTGGAGCAAAATGGTTAATAAATTTACTGTTTATGTAAAGTAAAATAACAAACCACACAGAAAACACATTGAAAATGCGAACCCTTAGGCGATATCCGAGTTTATATGAAGTTTGTAACACAGATAGCGCCCGCTTTCTGTGCGTCAATCTGGATATAAACTCGTATATAGACTCGTCTGTGGGTTCACTCACACCTTGATTTGGAGCGGGATCGAATGAGGATGAAATATTCTTTATCAAACCGATACGTCTTTTGGGTGGGAAGCGAAGTAGAGTCATAAAATTAAGGAAATACATGCATATCGCTTTTACGAATATTAGAGAATATTTGCGTTTCGGTATTCGTTAATATAGTTAATAAGGTCATTATACAACACGCTTTGTAACGTTACATCAATGTTACTATAATTCGGTAACGGTGCGTGTCTTACAACTGGCATTTTTCATATTTGTTCCTTTAAAAAGTTACATGTGTCTATAATTAACATTTTTAACCGAAGCGGTATTTTAGTTCAAACAAAAAAACGTAGTACAGTGGTATGCAAAAGTTGAGTCTTATCCGGTATTGAAATTGTAAATAACTTATTTTACAAAAACACGTTTTTTTATTCATAATGATAGGTACGGCATAAGTTAATGGCGTAGATTTACCATTCTACTCATTCTATTTTATTTCACTGAATGCTTTGCAAAATAATAACATTTCTTCAATGAGTGTGTGCCACTCTCACATGCTTTTACGTTCGAATATGTAAAAATAATCATAATATACCTATACCTTATTGCACTCCAGAATAACAAGACGTAAGTACAATCCATAACAGTAAAAGTGTATAAATTGGCGGCCTTATCGCTACAGTACGAATTTGCAACGCTCGTGCGTGGCAAAGGAGAGGTATCATCAAGTCGGAACACAGACCTTAAAATTTTTGTTATAAAATTTTGCCTCCGCTAAAGGACTCCAAACTTTTTAAATATGTAATCGGTGCGCGAATTGGCGTGAGAACTTCTTCTTCATATTTAAGAGCCGCGCTCTTGTCGGTGGAGTCTACGCCACTCTGTTCTGTCTTCCGTTCTCTGTTTGATCTCCTGGTACAACACGATATATTATACACATCCAGAAATAGCGATCATGCACCTCGTCAAGTCAAGTAATTGCCTATTAACATCCTATTTCGGGCCATTTTCATACTGAACGCCAATTTATCTCACATCATTTAAGCGAAGCATTATGCGTACGGATAAATCGAAGCGTATCCAGTTAAAATTTTATTTGGAAAGGAAGAATGATCTAAGGCTTAGATCCTGTTTTTAATACTTTTATTCACAGCTTAGAATCTAAGCTACACAGATTAGAATCAAAGTACACATGTTTTATCTCACAAGTGCAGGCGAGCCATATTTGTGTGTGTTTTATGTGTGCACATTGTGTTTGTGTGCGTATCGCTCAGTTTAGTAGCACGCTCACAAGAGCGCGTGTCTATACGCGCTGCACTACAAGTAAAGCTCGCCTGCACTCGTGAGATCGAAATAACTGTAGCATAATATTATTTCATTAAAAGAGTGAAACTGAAATATTGTACCAACCACATAGGAAGGCTCGCTTAAGCCCGAAAACATCAAAGAATTCCCATTTTCAAGGCTTATATAGCGGTTAACTTCTTGATTTCTAAAATATAATAAGGCCGTTTCATACTACATTTCGTTCTACGCTGGTCAACTTATCACTATCACTACATAGTATAAAATAAAGTCGCTTTCTCCGTCCCTATGTCCCTATGTCCCTATGTCCCTCCCTTTCTACGCTTAAATCTTTAAAACTACGCAACGGATTTTGATGCGATTTTTTTTAATAGATAGAGTGATTCAAGAGGAAGGTTTATATGTATAATACATGCATAATATACTGAAGGATAACCCACAATAACCATTTTCCCGTGCGGAGCCGGGGCGGGTCGCTAGTTAAAGTATAAAGACCACATAATGAGCCACCGTTAATACTAATTGCTCTCTCTAACAAATCGGACGGTTACTATTAGGCGCATAGTATCCATACGTCAAATGTGTATCAGGTAAAGACATCTTCTCCGCTGGAGCAGTATCATGAATCACGCGAGGTTTTTACCCATATACCGATTAAAATGTTTGCCGTGACAGCTGGGGAGTGCTCAGATATTGCGTCTTATTTCGTACTAGCGTCTATGCTGTAATATAACCTACCTTCAGTGTAATGGTATTGAGTTAGTATCGAGATCCATCATGCTGGATTGCATCAATATCGGTAGTCAAATCAAAACCATTTGTAGTGAGAAATGGTAGATACTAATGTTGATCCATATTGTCAGACAATATTACAACTCAGTTGGCTCATCCATCTTTTACTTAAATAATTGTTTCTCGAGTACTACATAGTAGTGGACAGTCGCCCGCAATCAAACCTACTGGCCCCGTGAAAGTTGATTGATAATTGTACGCAGTATACGAGTATATGAGCCATAGAGGCAGAAATTTATTTTGCTGCGGTTGTATGAATGAGCAGATTTCCTCACGATGTTTCCTACATTTAAAAAAGCGGCAAATAAACTAAACTGTTATTTATTTTACGATATTCGAAACTACATCTTTAAAAATCTATAGACTCAACAAAAACTTCGTTTCATTTGTAGCATAGAAAATCTGGCTTCACAAATGGCAATCTGAATAATAATTGTATATATATAATTTTATCTTTTCATTCTAGTATAATTAAAAATGTAACTGACGTAGTAATTGAAGTAACCACAATCAAGATAGCTCGGGCGGTGCAATTGCTTTATCTCTAACAATGTACTTGGATGGAGATCAAAGATAAACTTTTCAAGCGTTTTCGACTGCATTTTTATTACTTTTCTTTTGTTAAAAATAGTATTTCTAATTTGATAGATAGAAGTTAAATAATACTGATTTGTTGCTGGTTTTAGTGGGCTCCTAGCTCCTTTTGACCCCCGTTTAAAAATAGGGTTGTTATAAATTTGACGTGTGCGTCTGTCTGTCTGACTGTGGGATACGATCACAATCGAGAATGTTCTTAGCGTACCCCGGATCTTTAGAGAGAGGTGGCGATTGCATATATTGCACGGACAAGAGCTTTGCTCCTAAATTTTTAATGAATGATGAACCAAATCTTAATCCATTACTTTACTAAAAGTGGTTTTAGTTTAGGCTTCTTCCCTGTGAGCACATTAAAACTCTGCTGAACCCGTTACGCAAACATGTGTGATTTTTTGTATATTATTATGTTACGCTCAAAGATCGAAAACTCTCATTGAGCGGAAAAATAGCTCACAACGCTTTGTGTTCACAGTAAATATGGCGAAATTTGTGTCTCCAATGAAGTCACAGAAAGACCAAATAGCGAAATTCGTGTCGTGGCTGACATCAACTGACATGCTATTCGATCTCAACGCGTTGTGGCAATGAAGAAAAGCCATGACGCGTATCCATGGAATATTATTTGATTACGACGCACACTACTTTCCGATATGGATCCTATCGAAAATTATTGCTGCTGTAAACGAGAGTGTCGCCGAAAACCCGAAAACATCAATGGCGATTTACCGCTGTGCGATTTTTTCGTTGTTGTTTTGTGAAATCTCGGGTTTATGCGAATAAACGCGAACCAATTCCTGAGTTCAAATCGGAAATCCAACGCGTCATCGGTGAGATACAGCCACATCTCTGTGCAAAAGTCATGGAAAATTTCATGAAAAGAGTAATGGCCTGTCATCGGAGCGGTGAGGGTCATTTGCCGGATATTTTATTCCATACTTAATCGGTATCTGTCATGTCTGTCTTCACTGTCTTCTTTACAATACAATAAAAATATCACAACTCTGTCATAAAATACTAGTTTTTATTTTAAAATGAAAAAGTGCACTCTTACTGAGACACCCTTTATAAAGAGATCCTTGCTGAGAATAACAGAGACCGAGACGTCTGGCTTTTTGCTTTTGGCTTTTAAGAAAAATGAAGATTGGTAAAGAAATAACGAATTAGATTTTCACCATTCACTGGTAGAAAAATTCTGTCTGCATTTTCCTTTTGAATTTGCTACCTTACAAAGCGAAAATGTAATCTTGTTCCAATTTCATTTATTTTTCTATTTGTTGTTCTCGAATACTCGTATTATACTAACCTACCATTTCCAATCGTGTCTGGCAGTGGCCTCGTAAGCATAGTGCCACTGAAGGTTCGCTAAATTAAAAACAGACTTTTTCTTATTTCATTGAGGAGTGTTTGTTTATTTTAATTGGAAGTCTGAAAAATATGAGTTTTTCATTAAGATTCTCTTCACTTGAAAATTAATTGAATGTTTATTCTCAATACCCACACTCGTCTCATTCAATTACTAAGCTCCTGCCTAATTGAAGAACGTAGTGAAGAATGAGTGAGTATCTCAATCAAGTCAAGTCTAATATAAGGATTAGTCTATTGGATTTGGATTTGCTTTTCAAATTGAATGAATCAATTGAAAACATACAAATTAGTCCAGTTGAATTGAGGTTTGAACTTTTGTGAACTGTAGCGTTATGTGACCTTGTGGCGAAAAGGACCAATAATTAGCTTATGATAGCCGTACAATGGTTTGTTTAAGGAACCTTTTAATAGTCGTCTACTAAACTAGTTTTGGGGCAAGCGTCTACTTTCATTTTTGTGTACGGGATGTAATTGACTTTTGAGCTTCACCACACCTGACTTCGATTGTTTGACTTCTTTTTTCATACAATGGTAATTCTCCCTAGTCACACTCTAATCTTACATTAAGTTACGGTCTTTTTCGTTCATGGTGGGTACCGAAAATGACGAGATGATGATGAGATAATATTTTATAAAAATTCATCTGTCAAATTACACGTTATTTTAGGTCGGATGTTTTTTCATGACCCGTAAATAAACGAGCGATCGTTGTCTGACGTTTCTAAAACTAAATTGACAATCTTCTGTCCCTTTTGGTTCTTAATTTTGGATCAGAGAACGACCATAACAAGATTCAGATCCAAAACTTTAACAACTTCATCAAATCTTCTCTATAAGGCGTTGTCAATTTAGTCTTATTGCACATCGAAGGTTGAATGCGATTGAGGCACCTCTACTTCCACTTACGTCGAACGATCAAGTGAAAGAAGGTGCAGCGAGCGAGCCAGTTGCGAACGAAGCGCTTGCTCAAGCGCACACCGTGAATCACTCGCGATTTATTCGTATGTTTACCATGTGTAGACTATACCTGATTTATTTATCGGCTGTCTGTTCTGTGTTTAAATGAAGTGTCGTTTTTATGAGAAAGTGATTTGGATGTTTTGGCGTTGTGATGGTTTTTTGATTGATACAATGTTGTTTTTTTGTTTAATTTGAGTTCGATTCTATTTTATTATGGCAATATGAAGCTGTGATTGTTGTCTGAGATTGTACTTACCAAGTTATTTCTTTCAAATATTTATCACATCTGTAGGGTTCTTTTTACTGCAGTTGTATAATGGATACGTTTTTTAAATATTTGATATGTTTTAGTATAATGTTTTCTGTTAGATAGTTTTATCTTTAAATTATAAAAAAACAAAAAGAAAAAACAGGCGTCATCTGTTGAAAAATCAATAAACTAGTTTTATCTTTATCTTTAATTTTGGTTGTTCGACGTTCGATTTCCAATATGTTGCTTTCTGTTAAATAAATACGGGGCTTACTACTTAGAATAAAATAATAGATCAAAAACTAACCTTTTACTGCGCTATAGTCGGGTAAAAGAGTTACCTTCTACATTTGAGTTCGGTTTTACATCAAAATTAGTTAAATTTTTCGGTCAGAGAGTCAAGTTCGGTTCGCCTCTATTGCCAATTATGCCAAATGTTTTTTCTTAATGTCAAAGAAAATACTTAGTGAACCCTAGTCCTAAAGATCGTGGAACTGTGTACAGACATTTTTATCGTACTCGGAAGCGACAGGTCTTTTCTACAAGTATCAACCTCTTGGCGCCTTGTAAGGTAAACGAATTCTTTAGTGCATTTGGCCCCGCTCAATTTGACCCGAGATCGGACGGAGATGGTGGTCGTTGAAAGTGCGTTTACCCGTGGCTGGGTCTTTTAGATCACTTACGTTCTGTGAAAGATTTATAATAGAAGAATATTGCCTTGTGTTGAGGTAAATGACATCAAAAGCTGTCTTATAAAGATTCATTTCTGGTAGAAAAAAAAAATAATTTATTCGATTCGAGTAACGCTTGGCGCTAACTCTTCTCGAAATTCATTTTCCATCACATACTGTTTCAGTTCCAGTTTTCCTATCCTTTATGATAATTCTCTTAGTTTTGTTGTCCCGTGGTTTCTAGCTAAAAATTATACCACCAACCCAGTTATGTCACTCAGATACATAAACCCAGCAGCGATCACCTCTATACCACCAACAATTGCGTTCTGTAAGCCATCTGCCAAGCGTAAGGATTATGGTAAATTACCATTGGTAATATCACTATTTCGAATACCTTAGTCGGTGTACTGTGGGTATTATATTGCTTCAATAATAATTCGAAAGTTATACCCATAAATAACCAACGCAAGTTATTATAGGGTCATATTATACTGTTATTTACGCCTCGAGAAGTAAGCCTCTCTTGCTCCATTTCTTAGAATGTGATCGTACTAGTACAGTAGGCAGCACATGCTTGAGAAGCCCGTATTTCATAGTTGTAGGGGTGAATTTCGTAGTGCGAATGTCCAACCGCATGTGCTGGCTTCTGTACATACTTGAGAAGCGTGTTTTGCGAGTAACTTCGCACCTCATCAATCAAGCCGTGTCCTTAGGGTACAATTTGGCTCTCTAAAAATAACTACATGCGATCTTCGTGCTATTTTTAGAAGTCACTGAAATAAGATAGTCTATTTGGAAATTGACGAATTAGGAAGTGGTCAATGTCGCAATGTGTATGTGTTAAATTATCGCGTAAAAGACCCGTGAAAATACGTAATAATATTGTCTTTAAACGTCGTCGACCGGATTATTTGGAGTCAGAATTTTTTTCATAGCTTATTTGTACGAAATCAAGTGTATGTCTAAACTAAGGCGTAAATTTTATAATCTTGCATACCGACTAATATCTACAATCTATCAAAAAGAGCATTCTATCTACCTACATCTCTTTTCTTTCTTTTTCACCGTTTTGTATTGTGAGAACGAAGTTGAACGAACAGACATAATTTCCTATTGAACGAGCATCCAACCTGTCCGACTTATTGCTGTAATTGTCAAATAGCAGGTTTAATTGAACATTCAATATTCAATGAACTAATTAACATTTGCGTTGGAGTTGCATTGCCTAGATCGACATTCTATCTGCTGAGTGAAGGCTGTTCATAATCTAGGCCTGCGGGTTTTAGCATGTCGTAATCGCAATGTGACAAGGGTGTTGAATTGAGAAAATTGTCGTTCGATACCTTATTCATTCTTTAGAATATTTTCAGCATTGTTCAGGGTACATTTAAGTGATGATTTAGGTAAGTTCGGTAAAGCTTTACACATCGATTTTGCTTTTATCGTTGTACTTTATTTGAAAATGATTTTTATTTTATTTGTTCGAAGATCGTGTGTTTTTGCTGCCTCAGAGCAGTCTTCAATCGTAAACAAATATTTTACTTAATTTTCTATAAGTACTTACAATTATACACACATCTCTACTGTATAATTATGTTAACAGCAAAGAAAGAGCATTTGGGTGTGCATGTTATCTACATAAGTAATGTTTTCTTCACTTTCTGTTTTGCTTAAGTATTGAGAATTTTCCAAGCTTTTCTTAGTTCTCGCTCGAAGTCTTTCTAGTTTATGTCGTAATAGTGAGGCTGTGGGTTTACAATAGATATTATTATGTCATAACCAGTCTGGAAGATTCCAGCTGAGATAAATCCAAATTATCCAGATTGCATTTAGTGTAGGAAGTAATAGGTCTTATGTCATAATCATAACGTCGTCGTCGTCGTCGTCGTCTTTAGCTTCTTGCGATATTCTTTTATATTTTATAGCCAGTGAATTGTTACAAGAAAATAGATGTGATATTGAGACTCTGAACCTTATGTGACGTCATAAGCTTCATGAGACACGATGAGGATTTATTTCAAGGATTATAAGATCAAAGTGGTGAGTTTTTTTCTTTCGTATTTTCTTTCAATATCGTCTGTGAAAATGAGCTTGGATTTTTAAAAATATATTATCTAATACAAGTGCAAGTAGGTCAATAAGTACAAATATTGTAGTAATAAATACTACATTAAAAAAACTTAAATCGTTATGTTACACAATCGTAGCTTAATCTAATAAAGAGGTTCTTAAAATTTTAATTTTTGTTCTAGCAAAAATTACACTTAAATTAAACAGTAGTATAACCATTTCATTATCATTTAATCTACGAAATGTTGAGTGAATGTCTACGAATTCTCAGGAGGCAGGGGATTAATTTCGGTGTTCTGTGTTTACGAGAATTCTGCGAAAAGCCTTCTGTAGTGCCATAGGGACCACTTGATGCCTCAAGCCTTCATTTAATTTATCGCTGGTGTTAAGTACAAGTGATTGTTTTAGACGCAGTTTCATGTTATAAGTTAGTATACGAATATTATTTTGCTAGTAATATTTTTATATAGATTTTATTAATTCAATGCTGAAATCCTTTACTGTAACAGCTACGTCATCGAAAAACTTTGTAGTCATTAAAAATATAAGCAAAACTATTAGTAGGGGAGAGCGGGGTTGGTTTTAACGGGGGTAAATATTAAATTAACTTACCGATTGTCGCCAAACGGTATTCACTACATTCATGATACTATTCTATTCTATTTAGTAACAAAGGGAGGGCTTGCTACTTTTTGTGAAATTAAGTAAAATATATTTATCTAATATATAAAAATACTTTCTACCCTAGGATCGAACCTGGAACTTTCTGCGCAGGTACATAAGTTCAGTGCTGAAATAAAAAATCCCGAAGCAATATTAAAGCCTGACCAGAGAAATAAAAAAACCTTGCCATATTGCGGAATTTCAATGGAAATAATTTTAATAATGGAAATTGTTGCCATAAAAATAAAAATATACACGTGGCGCCCACAGGGCAGGTTTTTTATTTCTTTGGTCAGACTTTAATTTCATTCTTTGTTTGTATTTACTTTTCTTTTCTCTGACCCTTGGAATGGATTTGTCAATGGTTCTGTCAATAGTTTTTACTTTTAAACCCGTCTAGACTAGACCACTAGACTAAGTTTTTACTTCGTCCTATGAAAACAGTCTGAAGATTTTTAAATTGAAACATGTCGACGTAATAAGTTATCGAATTTTATTTAGGTGCAAAGACTGTGTGATCTTTATTCGATCTTTATTCGACCGCGTTTTAGACCTACTTATGACCACTATATTATTACAATATGTATATCTATAGCGAATACATAATTATGCCCATGGTGACTCCACACAATTTATTCGTACAAAGCCAATTTCGGACACACTACAAATAACAATGTTATTTCCTAGAACCTACAATACTTTGAACACCCACAAAGAAGTGCATCATTTTTCATTTTGTAGACTAATATTTTGCTTCGAATAGAGCGAACTTGAAATCTATTTTCAAACCTTACACACATTTAAATTATTTGTGTCTGGTCATCATTTTCTAACTTATTAACTCAAGCATAAATTGCTCAGCAAACTTACCTGTTTCACTAGATGACAAATACAGCAATGCTATAAAATATCTGACATGAAGTGAAGATTCTGTTATGTCTAAATTAATGCTTTAGTAAGAATATAAGTCTAATCTGTGGTATTACTGTCCATTTTTAATAAGATACTGTTATTAGACACAATCAAAAAATACCTATGTTTGTCGTTAAGGTTTAAAAAAATTACACACGGCTCAGCACCGTAGCCAATCAGCAAAGCCAAAATTTACTTATCATAATGGCTACAGACTATTAAGTGCCAAATATGAAAGTAGAAAGAGAAGGTTGACAGTGAATCTTGAACTAAAAAACTTTTTCAAACACTAAATTAAAAAAAATGATAATCCCGGACACAAAACCGTTACTTGATCCTTTCAACAACTAGAAAAGAGCTTCAAATGGCTGAAGATATTTTCTTGGATCATAGCTAAGAACACTCTCGATTGTGACACCTTGCAACCAAAAAAAAAAACTAGATAAAATCGGCGCATCCGTTTAGGAGCTACGATGCCACAGACAGACAGACACACATGTCAAACTTATAACACCCCTCTTTTTCGTCGGGGGTTAAAAAGGAGTTTCCCTGAGAGAATAAATATACATAGAGCACGCGCATCGCTCCGCTGCCTTTATGTCAAGCGTAAGCAAATTTTGCCAGATTTTGTATGGGCGGTGAAATCAATAACATTTTTCTTTTTTGATTTGTTCCTCGTGTCATGTTTGTAACTTATCACTGCATATTTAAAAATGTTCTCCTATTAAATTTCTTATTTTCACCGGGAAAAATAATTAGCTCCGATAACCATTTGATACAAAACGAACGCGCTGAAGATATTCGAACTGTTCATATCCGTGCTTACGGTTCATACTCGCATAGGCGTACTCTATCCCTCCCAGAATTTTTTCTATTTATACTCTAAGGAGTTTCCCTTTGATGAGATGTGACCTTCTGAAACTTATGTATTTTGCAATAATGCTTGATCATGTTTTCTTTTGTATTTCAGCGCAAGTCAGTCCCAGAATGCAGCGCCCCCTGTCGCCGCCTGCAGCCTTCGCCGCGGACCACTAGCACGCCGAAACGACCGCAGCCCAGCATCGGCGATGAAGGTGAGTTTTGTACATAATATTAATATCATTATTATTTATTATTTTGTAATATTATATTATTTTGTTTATCAAATCAGAGACGTTCTGACAAAAGGTCGGGTCAAGAGTACTCTAAACCGACGAGCATGCATAAGGAGATTAATGAATGTGGATGAAGCGAAAGAAGTGTGTTTGGATCGTAGCAAGTGGAAGGAAGTGGTCTCTGCCTCGTGACTTAATGTATGTGTAAATACCCGATATTTCAGTGCAGTTGCATAATCACGGGACGCTAAAGAAACTGTGGTTGATGGACATCTTTGATGTTTGTGTAGTAGCTTTGTGCTGACAATCAGATGATTTATGCCCTATGCTTGAGTCACTAAATTGTCGAATCAGGTTTCACGGAACTTTCCGGGAAGCAGAAAACTTCTACCACAAAACTGGCATGGTCTTCTCACTCCATAGAGTTCAACCAGTCCAGCCTTAGATAAACGGCCTTTTTATAAAGCCGACCTTTGAGCAAAGCTTCTTAACTTCTGATATGACGTCATTAGGTGTCTACGTCTAACCTATGATGAATAAAGAGATTTGACTTTGACTGACTTTTGTCGTCCTTATGGCCATTCCTTTTCTTTATTTGGCTTACTGTTTAGACCAGACGACGACCATTATACAGAATAAGATACCAGTGAAAGAACATTTTCAAAGCAGTTTACAGTAAAGACTGCGAAACGCAGTACATACAGGATTATACTGTTAAAACATATCCATACTTTATATTATAAATGCGAAAGTGTGTTTGTTTGTTTGTCCTTACTTCACGTCCTAATTATGCAACGAACTCGACTTGATTTTCGGCATAGAGTTAGTTGAAAGGATGGAAAGTAACATAGGCTTTTTACCGCGGGAAAATACCTCATTCCCACGGGAAAAACGGTTGACGCGGGCGGAGCTGTGGAGCGGAAAGCTGGTGGCTCATAAACCGAGGTGTCCAACAAATTTTTATGAACCAATTCCGTGTGTTCTACCAGCAATCACCGCATAGCTCAATTCAGTTGCTGCAGTCGAGCGTGAAAACAATGTTTGCCAATTAACTGCGTACGCGCAAATTGCTAGCGCCGTAGACGTTTTGATTTCCGGTCTATAATTACTAGTAAAAACGTCACTTGGAGTGAATTTACTCCTATTTCATATTCTACCTAAAGGCAATCACAGACTGCAAAGATACTGCATGTTACATTACATGAAATATCCTCGCCTACAATTTGTACGGCGCACAGTATTTGACCATTTTAGCTTGGTCGCTAATTTGTATGTAGCTTATATAAATAACATTAAATTAAAAAATTTAAAAACCCCCGCCACAAAACCGTTACGTGATCCTTTCCACAACTAAAAAAGAGCTGATAATCTTTAAATGGCTGAAGATATTTTCTTAGACCATAGCTAAGAACACATTCGATTGTGACACCTTGCAAACAAAAAAAAAACTAGATCAAAATCGGCGCACCCGTTTAGGAGCTACGATGCCACAGACAGACATACAGACACACACGTCATACTCATAAAACCCCTCTTTTTCCGGGTGTTAAAAAGGAGGTCACCAGTTTTTGAGATTTTAACTGTTTGTGTAGCTCCATACCCATACCATCAGATGAAAATAACGTAGAGAATTATCTCATTCGAGCGTGGAAAGTATGTCTATGGCCGTCGTCGTCGCAGGCGCCGCCGTATGCTCTACGCTTTGATCAATGAATGTGTCGGGTAATTATGGTCGTTAGTTTGTTTAAGTATTTTCTAGTTGGTATGATTGATTGACGATGTCATAGTCTTGTTATCTCACTACTTATGCTAACTATTTTCATGTAGAAACGTTGTTTTTCTTTCTTGGAGCAATTATAAATTTATTACCTATAGTGATTTATTTACTAGCAGAATGTGTAAAAATGACACTGGCTTAGCCGAGGAGGAATCATAATAGTATTTATGTATTTCACTTCGATCGATTTGAAAATTCAACTCTACCTTAAAGGTGCTTAAAAAAGTAAAAGTCTTTTGTGTTGATTAATTCGTCGCTTACAACGCGATCTGCCGTAAACCATAATTATTTTGTAATTTACAGGAGGATAAAATTAAATAGGCCTTACCTAGGTTTATCCTTAAATATAATAAAATTATAACTATTAAAGAAAATAGCGTGAACTAAGGGAATATCTAGATTTAATTATTATTCATACCAATTTCTTTGGTAGGTAGGTATTTGAACATTATACAACTACAAAATTTATACAAATTTACTCAGACTCGTAAATTGTAAACGTATTTACATTGGTTAGAGTACTAAGTAAATAAACATCTAGATCCTTCTACTGAAAATCGAATTCTTAGGCATAAAATTGTTTATTTTACTCGCAAAGCTAAGAAGAAGCTTTTACCAACCTAAAATTATATACATCTATTTAAACATCAACAAAATTCATAGTTACTATCACACGATTTGGTTTACTTTACAGCTTCTTCAAGGATCATATTAGATTATAGATTTTTTTAAATATCATATCATCATTTCAGCCGTATAGACGTCCACAAAAATCAGTCCTTAGCACGCAGGCTAATTTGTACCTAAGTCTACCTAAGTATACATAATTCTTAAGGTTTATTTACGCTGGGGCTACATTATATCATACATATATTATAAGAGGAAAGATTTAAGCTAGTAATTGATAAACAATTTTTACATTAAGGTGCTTTGAAATTTATTTTGCCACCATGTGGCCTCGAATAATTCTGCAGCATGTCGCAAATGCCGCAAATGTATTATATTTAACAATACATTTGCGGCATTTTATAACATAGAATTTGCGAAATTTATGTATCATCATGACGCACGCCGCACAATGCCAACGTAAATAAATAAGCCTTTATAATAGTTATAATCACCCCAACGACTCATTTTAATTTTGAAAGATCCGGTTAGCCGTTTCTTTATCATTCAAGACCAATCAAATAAATCATAGACAAAATATTTGTATCTTCCTGAATATTATTAGCAAATACGTAAAACCTCAGACCTCTTCAAAAGGTCGAGTGATCACGCCGCTTAGACAGTCCCATATAAAGGGCAACTATTTGACCTTGATCGAAGACTTACTCATCAATTTAACATAGGCGAGGTGAAGAGAGACAATCATATTACACTAATATTATAAAGGCGAAAGTTTGTGAGTGTGTGAGTGTGTATGTTTGTTACTTCTTCACGTCTAAAAACGGCTGGAGCGATTTTAATAAAATTTGGTATGGAGTTAGTTGACACCCTGGATTAACACATAGGCTATCTTTTACCGCGGGAAAACACCTTATTCCTCGGGAAAAACTGTTGCCGGAGCCGCGGGGCGATAAGCTAGTAATTAAATAAATAGAAGAATAGATATTACACTGTCCTTTCGCGTATATTTATGATTTTAGAGTGAATATCGGAGGTGGTATATTTTTTAGCTTGGCATAGTCGCCGAAATGCTGTTACGACCCTCCCTAGATCAAAAGCAAAGAAAGTAATATAAGTAGTGGAATGGACACCTTTCGGCTGAATGGTGATGTTAGTTAGAGCGACACCTGTGGTTTTCTTTCGGTCGTTCATTACGAGTATCATAACCACAGACGAGAGAATACCACCTTGGGCTTGGAACACCAATAATGATAGCTTTAGTCCCTGATACTTATTTACTTACTTCGACGTCGATTTACATGTGAATTTGCTCCGACCGACAAAGAATATGACATTTAAACAATATAAATAGACTTTCTATTCTAACTAATTCTATTTGCGCTGCTGGTACCACACCGTGTTTATCCGTAGACGCGATCTAACATTGAAGTTTCCTTTTGCTGACTGTACTAGTAATTGAACCTGGATGGAATGAGGTTCCGGAGTTATTCCCGGTTTTCTTGAAGCTTGGACGCAAGTTGCCAATGGTCTCTGAATAGCGGAAATGGAACAATATTGTGGTTGTCTGACCGTGTTGCAGATCCTACGATACTTTATGCCATTAACTTTATCACTACATCACTACATAGTATTAAACAAAGACGCTTTCTCTATGTCCCTATGTATGCTTAAATCTTTAAAACTACGCAACGGATTTTGATGCGGTTTTTTTAATAGATAAAGTGATTCAAGGGGAAGGTTTATATGTATAATACATGCATATTATACTAAAGGATAACCCACAATAACCATTTTCCCGTGCGGAGCCGGGGCGGGTCGCTAGTACATAGTATAAAACAAAGTCGCCTTCTCTGTCCCTATGTCCCTAAATCCCTATGTACGCTTAAATCTTTAAAACTACGCAACGGATTTTGATGCGGTTTTTTTTAATAGATAGAGTGATTCAAGAGGAAGGTTTATATGTATAATACATGCATAATATACTTAAGCCCTTGCATCTTAACCCACAATAACCATTTTCCCGTGCGTATAGCCGGGGCGGGTCGCTAATTTAATATATCTCGCTAGTAGTTATACTCGTAGATGGAAAAATTACGGAAGGTGTAGGCTTTTTGTATTTTGTATGTGTTTTATACCTATTCATTCAACCTGATTTTGGTAGGTATAGGTAGGCGCTATGTGCTTGATAATATGGTCTGTGTGGTTCTTCTGAGAGAATATAGGTATTCCAACCACCAACCACATATTGTTCGTTCGTTGGGTGCTCCAGATTAATTAATATTTATATTCTGCGGATACGCATAAGAAACATCGATAGGTTGACTGAAAACAACAATTAATATAATTAAATATCTGATTCTGTTTCCGTTAGTAACTGATTTTCCTCTGTGCGATATACTAAGTCAGGAAGCATAAAACTTTAAAACTACGGACGTGTGCCAGTAGAATCCTGATGAGTCTATCCGATTCCAATGCATTCCGTGAATTTCCTTATAATGTCCTATAACACGACCGGATCGTAAAGTCCGACGATAGCTTTCTAACGTAACTTGCGCTCAAACTCTTTCATTTTATCCCCGTTTTATTTTATATCTTAAGTTAATAGAATCAGCGAACAAGTTTAAATAGCCACAGTATTAAATGGATTATATCTTTCGGACCATATTTAACGACTTAACTTGATAAGTCCTTACATTAAACATTGCTTTATGTCATTCAAAAGCTAAAGGGTCCCTTTTTCGGGACAAAGTCACCCGTTTAGCTTTTGTAATGTTGAAAATCAAGTATTATATGTTAGATAACTACCTACATAAATATTTTCTCTTCCCACATCCACTGCCAGACTGCCACCATGATTATTTGAGCCGAAAGACGTCGACAGCTGGAAAGCTTCCCTCAAAGATATTATTTCCATTAATTACAATACAATAATCAGAAGTCGGTGGTCCAGTAACTGGGGACCGTGTCCGTTCGGCACGCGTGGGATGAACCCTCGCCACATTTCAATTTCAATGTGTTTTTGAATCTTTTGCAGTAAAGAAAAACATTGTAAGGAAACCTGCTAACTCCTATGATGAAAATAAAAGGTCGTGTTTGAAGAGTGACTGACTAAAGCTTTTCTATTCACTGTGAAGGTACAGTTACACATGCTCATTAGTAGCACGAAAGCATGCTACTATTGAGCAGTTGCTACCTAGTAGCATGTGTATCGAAGCATTGCTAATTATGAGCATGCTAATTTCGAGTTTGCTCAAAAATCGACAGTCGTGCGATTTTTGGGCATGCTACCTGCGGCGCGGGTGGAAGGGGGGGTGCTTTTAGCACGTGTGAACAGGTTTGCTTGTTGAGCATGCTCATCGATCAATCGTTTGCTTTGCAGCAAGTGCGCGTGCACGATTTCGCGGCAAAAATGTCTCGCTGGGGCGATGAAAAAACTTGGCTTGAGTCAGATGGGAAAGATTTAAGGGGGGGGAGGGCGAGAGAATCCCCGGTGGTGTCAAATGGCGAATCTGAGGTCAAAATTGGAAAAAATGGCCGCTATTTTGAACTTTTTTGTTTCTGAACGGATTGCTTTCAAAATCGATATCTAGGGTCCCCAGTGGTGTCAAATGACGACTCTGAGGTCAAATTTGGAAAAAATGGCCGCCATTTTGAACTTTCTTGTTTCTGAACGGATTGCTTTCAAAATCGATACCTAGGGTCCCCAGTGGTGTCAAATGACGAATCTGAGGTCAAAATTGGAAAAATTGGCCGCCATTTTGATTTTCTTTGTTTCTGAACGGATTGCTTTCAAAATCGATATCTAGGGTCCCCAGTGGTGTCAAATGACGACTCTGAGGTCAAAAATGAAAAAAATGGCCGCCATTTTGAACTTTTTTGTTTCTTAACGGATTGCTTTCAAAATCGATATCTAGGGTCCCCAGTGGTGTCAAATGACGACTCTGAGGTCAAATTTGGAAAAAATGGCCGCCATTTTGAACTTTTTTGTTTCTGAAAGGATTGCTTTCAAAATCGATACCTAGGGTCCCCAGTGGTGTCAATTGACGAATCCGAGGTCAAAATTGGAAAAAATGGCCGCCATTTTGAACTTTTTTGTTTCTGAACGGATTGCTTTTAAAATTGATATCTAGGGTCCCCAGTGGTGCCCAATGACGAATCTAAGGTCAAAATTGGAAAAAATGGCCGCCATTTTGAACTTTTTTGTTTCTGAACGGATTGCTTTCAAAATCGATATCTAGGGTCCCCAGTGGTGTCAAATGACGAATCTGAGGTCAATTGGAAAAAATGGCGGCCATTTTGAACTTTTTTGTTTCTGAACGGATTGCTTTCAAAATCGATATCTAGGGTCCCCGAGTGGTGTCAAATGACGACTCTGAGGTCAAATTTAGAAAAAATGGCCGCCATTTTGAACTTTTTGGTTTCTGGTCCGAATGCTTCCAAAATCGATATCTGGGGTTTTCAGTGGACTCCGATGACGAGTCTGACATGACAATTGCAAAAAATGGCTACCATTTTGAACTTTTTTGTTTCTCGTCCGATTGCTTCCAAAATCGATATCTAGGGTGCCCAGTGGTATTCAATACGAAACTGACTGACTGAAAATATGGTCGCCATTTCGATTCTTTCGTTTCCAAACCGATTGCTTCCAAAATAGATATCTTGGGTTTTCAGTAGTCCCTAACAACGAATCTGAGGTTAGAATCAAATTGCCCCCTCCCCTCCTCACTAAGAAAATTCTGTTCAAAATGGCTGCAATTTTTTCCAATTTTGACCTGAGATTCGTCATCGGACACCACTGGGGACCCTAGATGTCGATTTTGAAAGCAATCCGGTCAGAAAAAAACAGTTCAAAATGCCGGCGATTTTTCTAATTTTGAACGCACAGTTGTCATCGGACACCACTGGGGACCCTAGATATCGATTTTGAAAGCAATCCGTTCAGAAACAAAAAAGTTCAAAATGGCGGCCATTTTTTTCAATTTTGACCTCAGATTCGTCATTGGACACCACTGGGGACCCTAGATATCGATTTTGAAAGCAATCCCTTCAGAAACAAAAAAGTTCAAAATGGCGGCCAATTTTTCCAATTTTGACCTTAGATTCGTCATTGGACACCACTGGGGACCCTAAATATCAATTTTGAAAGCAATCCGTTCAGAAACAAAAAAGTTCAAAATGGCGGCCATTTTTTTCAATTTTGACCTCAGATTCGTCATTGGACACCACTGGGGACCCTAGATATCGATTTTGAAAGCAATCCCTTCAGAAACAAAAGAGTTCAAAATGGCGGCCAATTTTTCCAATTTTGACTTTAGGTTCGTCATTGGACACCACTGGGGACCCTAGATATCAATTTTGAAAGCAATCCGTTCAGAAACAAAATAGTTCAAAATGGCGGCCAATTTTTCCAATTTTCGTCGTTTGTCATCGTCAAAGTCAAAGTCAAAATTAATAAAAAAAAAAAATAGAAAAAAAAAACAAAACATTAATAAAAAAAAATATATAAAAAAATAAATAACAAAATAAAGAAAAGAATATTAATTAAAATTCTTAAAACTTTTTGTAGTATCACTGTGAAATTTTTTTTATCATATTTGTGGTTGGTTCTAGTGATTCTAAAGGAGACAGGACTCAATTCGTCCCTAAACCATTTCGCTATTCTACGCGAACTGTCAAATTCAACTAATATTGCTAATATTAATCTGACGTTCCTTATTTTAGACGATCAATTCAACTTAGCTTGAGCTAGCCAAATGCAATTCTATGCTTGCGCCATTATAAGTTACGCTTAAAATTGCTATCTAATCTGACTAATCATAGCGGCGATTAAAATTGTCCTGTTATACCTCAAAAACTTGATGAAATACAACAATTTTTGTAAAAATTGTGAATGACTATTATAACCTTTATACAATTTTGGAAATTCAGACAGAATGGATGACAAAGTGATAAAAAACCGTAGTTGTATTGTATCGGGAAAAAGTAATATAGGAACTAGAAAAAGTATATTTAGGTAAAATTAAGAAATATTAATGAAATTTGAAATCAGATAGTGTAAATTTCCTTAGATGCTATAAATCTGCCATAATCTGCCACTTTTGTAAATCGTCTGCATGATCTGCCACAGGCAAAATTTAGAGGCAAAATCTGCCAAAATGGCAGAAATCTGCCACAAATGGTCACACTGCGAAGCATAGCCCGTGCTAAATTAGCATGTGTATTCAATTGTTTGCTTTGAGCATGCTTATTTAAAAGCTTGCTTAAAAGAAGCATGCTAAACATAAGCAAATGTATCAGTTCAAAGAGCATGCTCGCTTTAAGCATGCTAATAAGCATGACGTTTTAGTAGCATGTGTAACTGTACCTTGACTCTGGGTAGGCCGTAACTGCTCGTTTTCTTTAATATGTGGGAACATAATTTCACACACGGCCGTCTGACCCCAAACTAGGCAGATGTGGGCTGTTAACGTTAACAAAACTGAACAGAATAGTCAATGTTCCAGTATTATAGCTGAATACACACGCAGCTATATTCATATTAATATGGCCAGCTATAAACTTATATTATATCTCGCCACCACACATGGTAGCTGTATTGAAATTCATATTTTCATCGTTACTGCGTCCTCTTACGGTCTAACTATAATTTGCTATATCGGTCGACATATTTTGGTAAGTTATAGCTGGACATTTAATATGAATATAGGTGCGTGTGTATTGGGCCAAAAACGAAATAATGAATTCGAAGTCGATCCTCACCTTGCTCAATTAACATCGCGTTACGATTCAATAGTTTATCGAAGGCAACGATATGATAATGGTACTATGCGTGCCAAATAAGAATAGGACTGGCGCCATCTTGAATTGACAGTCCGTCCTTTTCTTTCTATTTGGCAAATAAGTATCACATAGAACCGCGAGGTTGTTACCTCCCCGTCTAAATATAGAACGTTATTTTTTTGTATTTTTGTTATTTATTGAGTCGATGGTAACACTTAAATTAGAACATTAATTTGAGATTCAAATGTCCTTCACAAAATACATGGGCTTGAAAATGGCTGTCAGTAAAATATGTTTTATATACAGTCACATTCGTGTTTTAAGTTGTGGTTGCGGTTGCGGTCGACATTCGTTAGTATCACATTTAATATGCAAAAAGGTTTTTCAGGTGTCAGAAAATGTTTATGAATTCTCTTTGTTATAAAATTCACGTGCCTGTTTGTAGATAAAACACAGAATGCTCATGCCTAACGAGTATTTATTAATGTCTTTGAAAGGTTTATCATACGATGCTGATTTAAAACTTACCATGATTTCCGCTCTTTAAAATTTTAATATTCTGTGCTCTTAGCAAACGGGTTGGTTGAGCATCGTAGTTGTTGTGGATTTAAAGGTTGGGGACTCCTTATCTATCTGTTGTATTTAATTTTAATAGTTGCCTGGAGGAAATCGCTTAGAGCGATAAGGCCGCCACTTGCCTTCTCCTCTTTGAGTATTGTTACTGTATTTGTTTTTGTTTTGTACAATAAAGTATATTTTGATTTTGATTAATTTTCAATATTTTATGCAGGTTCCTCACGATATTTTCCTTTACAAAAGTACATATCAAATCAGTAAGTTAATAAACAACAGATTTCCTGGAACTACAAGTGAAAATTGGAAAATTGAAAAAATAATTATGACTTTGCAGAGTTGGAACCGTTCGATTGCACAGTAATCCTACCAACTACGCCAAGAGCCGTTAATGTATTATTTATAACTGAATGGTCCAACCAGAAGGCCACAGTAGAACCAAGGCTGAAACGAGGGAATAACAGTACTTTTGCATTCCATTAACATCGACTTCCAAGAAAATCGTCCTCGCGTTGTGCTATAAAAATTTAATGACGGCAACCCTGCGTTCCTTGAGGAATGGCTTTTATGCTGCGTCCTTTAAACTTCTAAATATTTATGCTCTGCTAGTAGCTAGTAGTATCGGAAGCATGTGCAAAATGCATTCATTCATTCATACAGTATAGCGCGTGCATTCTTTTTCATCATCAGTGTTTTCATCTGCGAAGATACTGCATGTTATGTGAAGTGACGTCATCTTACTTATCGGATCTCTCTTTCCGACTTACCACTTTAAATTAATATAACTCGTAAAATGTAATTTGTAAATATAATGTCATATTCGGTTATGAATGTTAATTTAAATTCATATTATTAATTTTTAAAAATAAACATGTTTTATTTTCCATTTTGTACGCCACAGACGCTTTTTATTTTATACCATGCGATGTTTATATTCAATCGGATCTCATGCAAAGTCGATGTTAATTTCCCCTTTTTCGGAATAAGGTATTTGATAAGGATCAGCTTCATTAAGTATTCTTTCAGTTGAGTCGGTTGGTCGGTAAATTCAGTTTGACGAATGTGTCGTGCCGTGTATGAACGAGCGCGTGGGTGTGTGTGTGTGTGTGTATGTGTAGGTATGTTGACGTTGAGTATAGATTATGTTCATTCGATTTGCTGCCACATAATAATAATTGCAATGAGTATGGATTCGAAAGTATGAATGGATGTGATTATTACCTCGTGCGGAGGAGGGATAAGTTCTTTTGTCACGACACAAGAACTGGTTTGAAATATTTTCTTCGGATTTGTCTTATACTAAGAAACGTCGAATTGATCACAACGTGAGTAGGTACCTAATTAATTTTAGCAATTTAGATTTTATTTTTATTCATAATCGATAATTTCAATCAAATATTAACCAATTTATCCTACTACTATTATACTATTATAATTAGGTATATTATTATAAACGCCCAAGTTTGTGAATATGGATTTCTCTCTCTTTCACGCAAAAAGTACTGAATGGATTTTAATGAAACTTTGCAATAATATAGCTTATACATCAGAATAACACATAGGCTACCTTTTACTGCGGGAAAATACCTCCTTCCCACGGGAAGTTTAACGAATTTAGGTCTGATATGTGTAGAATAATTATCTTACTTTAATAATTAGTTTGATGGTATTCTATAATGTATCTCCCAAGATCTCCTATATTATCACATTTGTAACCACTTTGAAAATCTCTAGTTATCACTATAAAATTGTCGTTTCAGTTTTACGCTAAATGGCGGAAATTGATATTTTCATGAATTAGGTAGAGTTAGGACAGAAGAGTACAGACACTAATATTATTATTAATAACTAGCTGTCCGCCCGCGGCTGTACGCCCGCGTTGTTTTTTTTTTCCCTGTTTTTTTTCTTCTTACCTTTTAAACCTTCCCTGGACTTCCACGAATATTTCAAGACCAAAATTAGCCAAATCGGTTCAGCCGTTCTCGAGTTTTAGCGAGACTAACGAACAGCAATCCATTTTTATATATAAGAAGATAATAATAATAATATACTTTATTGACACCAAGAAAAACATTACAGAGAAAAAAAATATATAACAAATTAAATTAAGAAGTTAACAGGCGGCTTTATTGCTACGGTAGCAATCTCTTAATATTTTACATATAATATTTTATAATATTTTACATGTAAGATTTCCGTCCTCCGTGAAGATACCATACTTTTCACCCGACTACGGCGAAGCAAAAATCAGGAATACGTTGGCCTTGCAAATACCATTAACATGAATACTAGTTCAGCTAGAAGCCATGAAATACAACACGTGGACGAAACGTCCTTCAGTGGAACGATCCTGTCCATCCCCGCTGACCTCCAGCGCGATAACTACTAAACCTGGCCTCGTAAAACGTATAGCCACCATTGAGGAATTACTTACAAGTACTAGAAAAGACACGAGGTGGACCGACGATCTGGTGAGGGTCGCGGGAAGCCGCTGGATGCGAGCAGCGCAGGACCGATCATTGTGGAGATCCTTGGGGGAGGCCTTTGTCCAGCAGTGGGCGTCTTTCGGCTGAGATGATGATGATGATGATGACTAGAAAAGACACCTCGAATACATTCTGTGCGCCAACATGGCGGCAGCGGAAGGCGAGCGGAATGCAAAGGCAGGCAAACCCTCTTGACGCATAAAGTCAGATTCGCATAATGTCCTTTTCGAAAATAATGTCCGATTCACACAAAGTCCGATTCGCACAAACCTCAATACCACATTGTCTTCGTTTATCTGTAAATAAACATCACAAAAATTAAATAGTTACTTACATAAAAATACTATTCATATTTAAAATAGTTCCCAACGCCATTGAAGTTGGAGATCGCTACCTCCAATTCATATTTCTATAAGTGCGGTACGCGGGTTTCGTTTCTATGCACGTTAGTAAAATAGTAGTTCAATGACAGCCACAGAGCTACGTGACCAGTATAAACTGGCACTTGCCTCTATTATAAATACAAGAGCTTAGAGTTCCTCTTATTATTGGTTTTGTGTAGGAAGCCCGACTGTATGTGCTAAGTACGCATTTCCTTGCCCAGGGACGCTGGTTTTATGTTTAAATAAAAGCTTTATTATAGTTCAGATGCTGAAGTTTAGAGAAATAAGGTATAGACTCAATAAAAGATTTTAGTACTCATCATACTAATGTTAATATTATAAAGAAGAAAGATTTGTATTTTTGTGTGTGTGTATGTTTGTTATGAATAAACTCATAAACTACTGAACCGATTTCAAAAATTCTTTCACCATTAGAAAGCTACATTCACCCTGAATAACATAGGCTACCTTTTACGTAAGCTAGTCTAAACTATAATTAGTTTTGTTTGAGAAGGATTAAAAAAAAACATGACAATACTACACCGTGAAATTTAACTGGTTGTTTATCCGCAACTCATGAAACTGAACAACTCATGAAACTGAACAACTTTCCTTCCTCGGCTTCGCTTTTCAAGCGCGAGTTCCTTGCCTCTTAGGCAGGGATCGGAACCGGTTTTTCATACACTTGTTAAATCACGCTAGTTCAAACCCTATCCGACTATAGCTCTAACTAAGATTAGTCCTGGGGGAACATAATATGCAAAGCAACCGGCAGCCCTGGCCTTCGCCTGCCGCAAAAACAATTACTTTAATAATTACAAAACCGATTGAAACCGGTTTCATTCCGTTCTTTATCAAAAACCGGGTAACCAGAATATTTTTGGTTTGTTTCATTAAGTTCCATCTATTGCCGGTTAATTGGGGAACGGAATTATATCTATTTTTCGGACGATATTAACAAGGATTTCAAAACCGGTTTCGATCCCTGCTCTTAGGTACCAATCATGGTCTAAGAAAACAAGCTCTAACACTCCGACCACATGACTGACACAAGCCTACGTCATTTCTACGTCATTTTGCCTGTTCATCCTTGTCGAATGCGTGCAATAGGATGAACAGCGCAAAATGACGTAGGCACAAGCCTGACACAAGTCAGTCACATGGTCGGAGTGTTAGACTTGTTCTAGACCATGGTCTAAGAAAACAAGGTCTAACACTTCCACCACGTGACTGTCTATTACACGCATTCGACAAGGATGAACAGCGCAAAAGACGTAGGCCTGTGTCAGTCACGTGGCCGGAGTGTTAGACTTGTTCTAGACCATGGTCAAAGAAAACAAGGTCTAACACTCCGACCACGTGACTGTCTATTACACGTATTCGACAAGGATGAACAGGCAAAATGACGTAGGCTTGTGTCAGTCACGTGGCCGGAGTGTTAGACCTTGTTTTCTTAGAGGTACCAACTATGTCCTTAACGTAAAAGCATTACAATACAATACAATACAAATATTCTTTATTGACACCAAGAAACACAGACATATAACACATACAAAGAAAACATTAGGTTTCAACAGGCGGCCTTACATCACTTAATGCTTTCTGGACGTATAATATTGCATGTGCCACAAAACTGAAACCGTAAAACAGGAAATACGACATCCGGACACTTAATACGACATGATATTTTATGTCATGAATGCTACTCTCATTCATTTTCTCATAACGTCACTTCCAGACATACCTACTCTCTCGTGAAATAAAACTTGTAGGGTAGGTAACATTTAGAATTAAGTATTTCAAACACAATATAATTATATTGTTAATGAAATTAATTAATAAAAAATGAAAT
Source organism: Teleiodes luculella (assembly GCA_948473455.1). NCBI lineage: Eukaryota > Metazoa > Arthropoda > Insecta > Lepidoptera > Gelechiidae > Teleiodes > Teleiodes luculella. The sequence goes on from OX419593.1 coordinate 5,073,833, forward strand.
GTTTAAAGTGTAATGAAATGTAATGGATAAAATTACTTTTAGTAAACTGCATATAAAGATTGTAAATAAATTAGCGCACAATATTTTAAGGGAGGAACCTACCTGTTGACGCTCAAAATATAAAAAAAAGACCAATAAAAAAAAGTTGAAACAAGATATATTCTGAGCTTAGCGTATTTACAATATTTACATCAAAATTCTTGATCTATGTATGTACGAAAATCTTAAGGATAATCTTGCTTGCTGCAAATCTTGTAATTTTTTTTTAATTTTTTTTTACCTATGCTTGGGTCGAAAAAGTACGACGGATCAAGCTTTACCAGACTTGCGGGGGAGCGAAAGACTCTACCCCAAAGTAGTCATGTACCAACGCGACTAGGGGCGGCTCGAGGGAGCCTCGGACCTAGGCCTAGCGTGTTGATTTGGAAAAACATCGTGAAGGAGACGACGACGCCTCCGTCTCTGATTATTAGTTTTGATTTTGGTATTGGCCGCGCCCCCGCCGGCGGGTACCGGCATTGTTGCCTGAAGGGTTTTTTTTGTTCACCCAAATGTTTCTTTTTGTAAGTGCTGCATATTGTAATAATTTATAAATTATAATTTTCCACTTACTCATTACCGTTGAATCAAACGCACTTTGAAGCTTACAAATGCAATTAAAAACATTTTCACTAGTTTACTGTTTCGGGCACCTAATTATACCAGCCTTTGATGTTGTATTCTGCTAAGAATAGTCCATTAACACATTATAACATTGCTTAGTATTTGGATAAGACGATTTTGAACCTGTTCGTTTTCATAAAAGAAAAAGAAAACGCTTTGCTTCCCGTAAACATGGTTCGAAGATGGAAAATAGAAAAGATGAGAGTGGAGTTTCTTCGGCGGATTTTTCTCTACAGCAGCGTTTTTTGCGAACCTGCCAGTTTCTGCTCAAACTGAAATCGCATCGCCTCTTCTTCTTTTTTAAATTGTTCATTTTTATTTTTTGTTATTTAGGCTTGTACATTCTTTTGTGATAAGAGCTGGCCTTGGTTTGAACGATCTAACTTCTGCTCTGACGTCATTAAGTGTTTTAAAAAAAACTCACGATGAATACGTATACCTACATTTGACTTCGATTTTTCATATCCTTGGATATGATGTAGATTAATGGAAAATTTGGTTTATTTGTACGATTTCATAGTAAAGAAATACTGATGATTATTATAAGTGTCAGAGCATCAAAAATCTCCAAAGAGGGTAATTGTCTGTAAAAACTAATTAGTTAACTAAGTCTTGTTTAAAATAATTAAAACCCACGAGCCCCGGTTTTCATTATTATGTACAACAATCCAAAAGATATAATACTTGGACAAAAACAAAATATTTTCTCCTTTTTTATGAGAAAACGTACTAAGTTCGTAATTCTCTTAAGTGCAGGGATCATATTTACCAGGGCATTAGAACTGCGAATGAGTTGTTAAACTCGTAAACTAGGCTAGGTGGCCTTGTAATATAAAGCTCCGAAGCAAACCCCACGTTGATAATATTTTAGCACGCCGCCACCGACGCACAGTGGTTCGCAAAACGCAACTGCAATACTTTAACTTGCGATTCCTCGCATTCACACCGTTCTTTTTCTTTTCGTGTCGATTCGGCGACTAGATATTATAAGAGGACCAATACTCCGGTTATGGCATTGTTCGTAGTATTTGGGGCATTTTACAGGTCTTCGCGTGTGCAGCTGGGAACATTGACACCTTGCGTGGCCACTGGGCACGGAAAGTACGATCATTAGTTTTTTTAAGCAAATTTAGAGATAAAATTACTCCATAGAGAAATGCCGATGACGTTCTTTATTGAATCAGCTAATAATGGCGTCTGTCGAGAGCTGGGAGCGTAGACCGTTTTTATGCTTGGGTTCTATGGCTCTAGGGCTGGATCTTTGTTTATTTAAACACCGAATCTTGAGGGAAAACTGTTTATTAACGCAAAAACACTGCGAGCACATATCACGTTACAAATGGTTGACAATAAAGGAAAAGTGGGCGGAAACGGAAGTTGTCTTATTCTTATGTTGGTAGATACAATGTAAATCAGTACTGCCAACATAACAGCGTCTGGTGGTTTTAGAGCAGGATCGATAGACACTTCGCAAAAATAAACAGCATTGAATTTAACTTGCACCCTACAAAAAAAACTGCCTTAACTATTGCATTTACATTATATTTATAAGGTGAAGTAATCGGTTTATTGACATAAAATTGGCGCACTGTGGAATGAAAGTAAGCCCACAGTATTGCAGTTTCGCTCCACTGTGCGCTGGCTCCCAGTCGATTAGTGTTAAATAATTCATAACAACCTACAGCAACTTTGTAAGCAGGCGCTGTGTGCTCAGTTGCTGCTTGCCTGGTATAAGTACAGCTTAGTTTAGGTGTTTAAATGATTAATAAACCATCAAGTTAACTGATACATACATAAATATATTCGGTCTTACCAAAAAAAAAAAACAAAATATATTTTTACATACCATAAATATTTTTAGTTACTAGTTTAACGTGTTTTTTTTATTTTTTGTGTTAACACTAGTTATTTTTAACTCAAACAATGTTTGACATTATCAGCAGCATAATATTTTCTTCTTTGGCGTATCACAAATTTACCACAAAAATGGAGATTTGATAGATCTAAATGAGCACTTGACACTGATCGGGATTTTTTTGTCGCGTTCATTTTTGTCTGGAATTTTTTTGTATTAGTAACATACATTTTCTTTTGAAAGCTTAGTAATAACAGTTGTATTATAGGTTTCTTTGGGCTTGTCTCTTTGACAATTTACAATACAATATTCTTACAAATACGAGTACAATATACAAACAATTTACTTTTGTTCTGCGAATCTACTTAAGCCTTAGTGACTCACTTTCAGTAGCCTATTTCACGAAGCGAAGAGAACTTACTCTAGTAGGTACGATTCAAAGTACACCGCGTACTTGATATGGCAAAAAAATGGTTTACATTGAAAAGACCAACTGGCTACGCAATGAACATAAAATTGAACTTGTAAATTGTAGCTAAGCTAAGTTCTCAGAATGAATAGCAATTTTCACAAACACGTCACCCGTTTATCCGAATAGCCTACACTTGAAATTATTCATGAGTTCTAGGTTAACCTAATTTTCCAATTTCGCTCTGTTTCGGTGAAAAAATAGTAAAATTTGATAGCGGAAAAGCATTCCAGCTGCACATGCGAAAGTAATAATTTTTTACGAGTCCATAAAACTACCGGGTTTTGGAAAATCACGCTATAATATATATCCGCGGGTCATAATTGTTTTTTTTTATTTTGGGTTCATTTAGGAGACAATACAACCACAGTCCATTACTAGACTATGGCCTCTGCCTTCTAAAAGAAATATTGCCCGCTTTTGAATTGAATTGAATCAGATTGCCCGTTGCCACAGATTAAATAATAGTAGGTACAGCCGTTGCATAGTGCACACCCAGACAGGCCCCCACAAGATAGACCGATGGTCTGGTGAGGGTCTAAGAAAGCCCTCTTTTGGAAATCTATCGTTGTGGAGTACTTTGCTGAAGTCTTTGACCGGGGGGTGGATTTCATTTGGGTGAATGATGACAGTTGGATTGACCCTTAGTACTATTTAGTATCCATTGAAAGCCCTCGTAGCCTAGTTGGTAGTACGTCTGCCTACGAAGCACAAGGTTGCGAGTTCGAATCCCGCCCAGGGCGAACATTCGTGTGATGAACACTTGTGTTTGCCTTGTGTCTTGATGTTGTATATTTATTTAAGTATGTATATCAGCTGTCTGACACCCTAGTACTGGTTCTGCCTAGTTTGGGGTCAGATGGCCGTGTGTAAAAAGTCCCTCATATTTATTTAAAGAGCTCAAATATTCGAATACGTTATACAGTGAAAATAAACTATCTTTCACTTGAGCAATTGCTCTCTTTGTAACAAAAACTTAAGTTTCACGTTGCACTCGATGGAGCTAATTGATAACTCGATGCGAAAATGATAGACACGCGTCCGAATACACTAATAACCTACAGTTTTGCGATGCGACATTTAAAAGTACAATTTAATGTTCATTGCATTGCCTCTTTTCTCCAGAATATGAACAGTTTTATTTTTAGCATACTGACCGCGTAATGAACATTGGATTGCGAAATTTAGGTTCTTAAACGAGGCGTCAGATTTTACTTTTTTCATTTTATAACATCATCATGCTTCTGATAGACTAACAATTACGAAGATTAATGGGTGCTTGAAAATTGTATCATGTTAGTGTTGATAATTAAGTGTTTTTAAATAACAATTTTAATACACAACTTTTTTAATAATTTATTTGTGATTTCGTTTATGATAAACTAGCGACCCGCCCCGGCTCCGCACGGGAAAATGGTTATTGTGGGTTATCCTTCAGTATATTATGCATGTATTATACATATAAACCTTCCTCTTGAATCACTCTATCTATTAAAAAAAACCGCATCAAAATCCGTTGCGTAGTTTTAAAGATTTAAGCGTACAAAGGGACATAGGGACATAGGGACGGAGAAAGCGACTTTATTTTATACTATGTAGTGATGATATGTCATCATCCTCATCCAGAGGTGGGAAAATCAGTCCACGCTATCGAAGATTTGCTGATTCTAAGTCTATCAGTGATTTTGCGGTCTTTTTAGCCCCCGACAAAAAGAGGTGTGTTATAAGTTTGACGTGTGTGTCTGACTCTCTGTCTGTCTGTCTGTCCGTGTAGCTCCTAAACAGATGCGCCGATTTTGATTTAGTATTTTTGTTTGCAAGGTGTCACAATCGAGAGTGTTCTTAGCTATGATCCAATAAAATATCTTCAGCCATTTGAAGATTATTATCTCTTTTCTAGTTGTTGAAAGGATCAAGTAACGGTTTTGTGGCGGGGGTATTTTTAATTTTTAATTTAATGTTATATCCATAGTTTATTTTCGTCTTTTTCTTTTTTATTCAGTCTGTTCTAAAAACCCACTCAAAATTACTTACTATCTTACTGAAACAAATTCTGTTCGCGTAGCAGAAAGAAATGCGAGCGAAAATTAATTCCAAGCTATTTAAGTTTGATTCTCTTTTTATTTGACCGCACTTTTATTTAATATTATGTCTACGAATCAAATCTTATAAAATGAATTTAATCAAGTTTATTGCTCCGAAGTCCCGAGCATTGCTTGACATTGATCCAGTCAACGCCCTGCGGGATGACCTGGCGTGATTGACTGCGTCTCAGACACGAAGGTACACAAACTATTTGAGATCAATCTTCGGAACAGTGTTTCATATTAGTTTTTTGATCACGTGGAGAGAATAAATTGGTTTGGTCACGTGGAGAGAATGAGTGAAGGGAGATTGACTAAACAGATTTATAAGGTGAGAGTGGAAGGAAGTGTTGGAAGGGGAAGACCAAGACGAACGTTCCATGATCGAATCTGGGACGTTCTGACAAAAGGTCAGGTCAGGAGTACGTGAAACCGACGAGCTTGCATGATGAGATTAATTAATGTGGATGAAGCGAAAGAAGTATGTCTAGATCGTAGCAAGTGGAAGGGAGTAGTGTCTGCCTACCGCTCCGGGAAAGAAGTAAGCCTAGACCATTTGAAACCGGAAGGCTAAACTATTGTCTTGAATTTCTGGTGACGTAGGGTCGCCTTCTGTCTGCTTCTCCTAAAATACCGTGTCACGCTACATTACCACGGTATTGATATATAGGTTAGTTAAAATAAATTCTATCTTATCCTATCCTACTTCCTACTAATATTATAAACGCGAAAGTTTGTGAGGTGAGGATGTATGGACCATTTGGCGCAAAAACTACTTTAGAATTTTAATGAAACTTAACATTAATATAGGCTATACATCAAAATAACACATGGGATAATATTAGCTACTATTGAGATCACTTAATATACTGGGTACCAAAGTACCAACCAATACGGGCGCGGTCACGGTCGGGCTTATGAATAGATCCAAAATAGATAGAGGTCATAGGTTTGAGACTGTGCAACCTTTCTGATCAATGACATCGTGATCTAACCAAAATTTTATGGTTACTTATTTTTGTATTCGACTACTTTAGATTTAATTATATCTAATACTTAATGTCTTTTACGTTTCATCATAGTGAAATGGGAAATTAATTTATCAAACAAATTTAATGAACATTCACTGTTGGTCCTGCTGGGCGCATGAATAGGAATGCAAGACGGGACGACATTCTATAATAGGTATGCTGCTACTATCAGCAGCAGTAGAAAAATTGGCACATTAATTTTCACACATTAATAATTATGTGTGTATATAGTTTCCGTACTTACTGTTAACATCAGACAATGTTTGTGCAAGGAATCAGAAGTGGGATAGTTGGGTTACAAGTTGCGTCTTTGAGAATGGTCTCTAGTCTCTCAAGGCCCTTTTGGGTTTGATAAGGTGTGATTTTGAAGCTATTCTTCAAAACGTGATGCAAATGAATGCCATAGAAGGTAAGTTATTGGCGTTGGAGCAATGATGTATAATTCGCAACTCCCAATTCACGATGGTATTTATTTACTTTTGATACCACAAACTCGCATATACTTATTACTAAAACAATTGACAAACAATTGAATTTTCGGAACTACTGACGGAAGAAAAGAACTTAAATTTCTTTCTTGTTAGTCTAAAAATAAACATAAAAATGTTCTGAGTGTAAGACCTAAATACTTAGATAAAGCGAAACAATTCGCTTAGCTTCTTTGTCTAGGTCTCTTCACTGAAGATGAAATTTTTACTAGTTAGCACTTACTAAATGCAGCTAACGATCTTTTTCACTTCGTCTTAGCGCAGGTGGTGCGAAACTGAGAAGTTTCTAACCATTTTGTTACTTAGTGGGTAGGCGGAACATATTCTACTATGACTCAAAATGTACAGGATTCTACTATGACTCGAAATATACCTACAGGCATGCTCGTTTGTTAGTCTGTCTGTAGCAGTGTGGTAGGAGCGTCAGTAGCGTAGTGGCACAGAATATCCGCCACCATTTTTTGTTGTGGCTAAAACATCTGATTCCTGCGGCCCTCGCCATGTACTATTGAGTTATTATAAGTACCTACTTCGGTGATAATCTGATTGATTGATTTTTTTTTTGTTTTCTGTTTGATTTCAAATTTTACCTCGGTGAGGAAAGTCGAATTAGTCTTGATTGGTATTGGTAGGTACATATTCTTAAAAAAATACTGTTTACTCATAAGACAAAAAGGGGTCAAGAGTACCTACTCTAAACCGACGAGCATGTGTGAGGAGATTAATGAATGTGGATGAAGCAAAAGAAGTATGTTTCGATCGTAGCAAGTGGAAGGAAGTGGTCTCTGCCTATCCGGGAAAGAGGCGTGAGTTTATGTATGTATGTATGTATGTTTACTTATACGAGGATTGAAAACATCTCTCCCTCATTCGTATAAACATCTTCATATTCATATGCTTTTTCCTAAACCCTCATTTCTTTTTATCCTCAATTTGTGTTGAAATATTCCACCTTAGCGGATTTTCCTTGCGCCATAATGATAAATATACTTTCGCCTGGAAGGCAATACCTATAATCCAAAGAAGTGCGAGAACAAATTCAATTTGATAGTGGCGGTGATAAAGGTTTATGAAAATTATTCCATGCGGATCTTAAATTGCCCGACTGTGAGTGAAATGGTTTATGTGTGAATTTCATATTCATTCATTTAATAAAACTTTCGTATTTCATGAAATTGGTAGGTAATTGGGCATATCATTATACAATTTCCCGCAAAGAATATGAGTCGAAGGCAGCAAAAACATTTGCAACAAACACAATCACATAATAATGAATGGATTATTTGATGAAGAAAATTTTATGAACTCAATTTTTACTTTGATAAAAAATTAGATTAGCTGGATTTACGCATCCCAGCAATTAAAACGTCTCATGTATTAAACAAAACGAGCTTCTTTAAATCTGTTTGTATCCGTTAGTACAGTGAAGTTCACGGAGAGTTGAACACGCGCACCGCGATTCTCTCCCTTATTTAACGGATATACGATTCAATGTCCAAAGTGTTCAGCGTAGCTGGCTCTTAACTGTAGGTACATTAATGTAGGTTACTACATGGTGGTCAACTCGGACTATCAAACCTACGTCATCATGCTGTTCATCCTTGTCGAATGCATATTATTCGACAAGGATGAACAGCAGATGACGTAGGCTTGTGTCAAGTCACGTGGTTGGAGTGTTAGACCTTGTTTTTTAGACCATGGGTTACCAGCATTTTTCACATCGCAGCATCATAACGTCACATGTGTCCCTAACACAAAATGTGCTTCGATATGGACACCTACTATAGTTACATTGATCCTGAATGCACGTCACTCCTATAATTATCCAGTGTTTTTGTACAACTTTCTCCTTGGGAGGCGGGTTTATTTTGGTTATCATTTACGGGAGTATCGTACATTGCTGCTTGTCGTACCACATGGGAGAGGGTCGCTGTTAGAGATGCGATCTTTGTCGATAATTTGTAGTGATAAAACGATATCCATATTAAATGTGATTTGACAAAGGCTCCTTTAAAGATATCGATCCTACAGAAGTTTCTAAAAAGTCTAAATAATCAATTTAATTTGAATTGCCACTATGATTTAAGCGAATTTAGATGGAATCATTTTATTATTATATTACATTATAGTTTTTAATTTTATTATCAGTAATCGTATGAACAATAGTCATAATGAAATATTTTGCACTGTCTGCGATTACGCATCTGAGAATATTATTTTTATTTACATATTTATATCCATTCAATGGCCATGTTATTGATATAAATCGAATTATAACCCATAGAACAATAATAAAAATTCCACTCATTATTGTATTTTGAAAGCGCATTTTTTCGATATTGTATCGATTAATTTTAGTAGATCATAGTTCGAGCACATCCCTAGCGCGTGTCAGGTCAGTCTTGTCAGTGGGGTCGGCGCGCGCGCTATACGATCGATCAATGATCTTTTATTGATCTACCTACGGAAGCTGTAGATCATCGATCGAGCCAAAAATAAATACACTAGTTTTTTTGTCTTCTTGCGAGATGAGAAGATAAACAAGACGCGAAAAGTGTTTTATGAACGTGTAAAACGTGGTATTTTAGTAGTGTTCAGTACGTTCCAGTTGCGCGCGAAAGTGTGTTTTAAACGTGGAACATATAGAACTGCCGAACTTTCTTTTGGAACTCTTAAATTATTTGAAACAACGGCTAATTAAAAGCTTGTTTTGCCGGTCATTTGGATCCCGGCGCGTGCGCATGTGCCAAGCCGGCGAGCGCATTTCTTTCGAGGTGACTAAATGACATCGACCCGCGTCTACCCGTCTTGCAGTTAGTTTAGTATTCATTTATGCTTCAAAAAGACATGTTTTTGAATTGAATTAAGAACATTTGTGTTATTTATTGCGTAAAAGAATGACAGATGTTTTTGGCCAGTGTTTTTAAGGGAGATTTTAAAAATGGAAGTGTTTGTGCAAGACTGTCCGATAGTGGTGTCGTGGTTTGTGTTTTTGGTGCTTATTTGCCGGTGCTACTATCAGATTGGCAAACCTTTGCAATGCAATGCAGGTAAGGTTATGTTTATATTTTATTTTTACGACTACCCGAAACACAGAAAAAACTTTTCGTATTCTGTAGTAGGTAGATATTGTGTTGGACAAAATTCTTCGTTGGACATTTTGTATGTTAGCCGCGCAAAGGATAGTGTAGGAAATTTGTGGGTATCTTAAGATTTATTCCGTATGCAACTACCTGGTAAATAAAGCTGAACTAAAACAACATGATCTAAATCATAAAAAAACTAATTAATTCATTCCACATACATATTAGTCAGGTAATTTGCTAATAAAGCAATTAAGTTCTTTGCATTATTCATTTTTACTATTAGGACGGCCTCGTAGCCTAGTTAATAGTTCGTCTGCCTACGAAACACAAGGTCGCAGGTTCGAATCCCGCCCAGGGCGAAAATTCGTGTGATGAGCACTTCTGATGGCATTGTGTCTGAATGTTGTATATTTATAAATGTATGTATGTATATCAGCTGTCTGACACCCATAGTACAGACTTTTCCTATTTTGGGGTCAGATAGGAGTGTGAGATGTCCCACATATTTACTATTATTTATTATATACAGAAACTCGGTCATAAGTCGAATTAAATTAGTAAACAAAAACAGACGGGACTGTGTATTTAGTACAATCACTACATAGTATAAAATAAAGTCGCTTTCTCTGTCCCTATGTCCCTATGTCCCTCCCTTTGTACGCTTAAATCTTTAAAACTACGCAACGGATTTTGATGCGGTTTTTTTTAATAGATAGAGTGATTCAAGAGGAAGGTTTATATGTATAATACATGCATAATATACTGAAGGATAACCCACAATAACCATTTTCCCGTGCGGAGCCGGGGCGGGTCGCTAGTATTGTATAACGATGAAATAAATGGGTCAGGCTAACATTTTGTATGAAGCATTAAACGTGAAAATAGATCTGATCTGGTTATATGCTATTGACTAGAATATTCAAATCGTTGTTTCTAGAATTTCGGCTGTTGAAACAGTGGCTTTCAGTCATCAGCCGAAAAACGTCCACAGCTGGACAAAGGCCTCCCCCAAAGATTTACACATTACAGAGATGAAATACTAAATCAAGAGAAGTTGCCTTTACGACCACCTTTAGTGGAAAAATGCATGCCACGCGCCACGGGGCAATTTACTTGAAATATTTAGATTCTTATTAATTAAAAACGTTTTTATACGTTTTGTAGAAAGCGTCAGGTGTTATGTAAACAATTGAGACTTTAATTGCTTTTGCCAAATGAAATCAACCAATAACTCGATTCGATACAAATAAAATACGATTCCATTTCAGAAGCAATATTATACGTTTCTGTCCTCCACGTGCAAACTTTTACTGCATTTACTCGTAAACCTACTAGGTAAATTGGGATGTGTAACTCTAACATCCATAGGTAATAAACCCGGCAGCTAACCAGGCCAAGTCAATAATGTAACTCGAGTATAATTAACTACCGGCATCTACTAGATAAATGCACGTTTAAAAATATAAATATACACTTTATTGTAGTTCAAGATCCAAAATTGTAAGCTATTTATTTATTAAAAACAGATTGGATTGAATGTGGGTTGTATGCACGTTGTATATAATGGCATGTTAATGGAAGGATGATCGATCTTTAAAAAAACTGACATTGTTTAGAAAACTTTGAGTTTATGTATATTATTATGACAGCACGTTATCCTACTGCGCCGCCTTTTATCGGAGAGAGTGACAACTCCTTGGTAGCTGGCACTCTAGCGGAGCGTCGTGTCTTTGGTGACGTTTGGCTTGACAATGACGTTGACGGCCTTATATGTTGGTTTGTCACTTTTGCGCGTACCAAGTCTGACGAATCGCTTATTTCCGATGCAATCATATTATATCTGGAGTCGAATAAAATCGTAGGTGAACCCGAACAACCAGCAATAAGGCCTCCTGCGCCTACATATAGATAGACTATGTATTTCTATATTTTTCTCTTTCTTGGCCTGTCGTCGTGGCCAACCTGTCTACCAGCCCCTCTTACATGCCCGATCCACGCGTGACAGACATAATTTTGTCGTGCGTATTCTCTTATCCTTTTGGAGGATTTATATGCGAAAATGCTATAGTTTGTTACTCTCTTATGTTTTTGTAAATATGATTGTCACTTTTAAACTAGCTAGACCGCACATGTCTTTTTTGATATTCCTCGACTACTTAATTATGCTGGACAAATCAATACAATACAATACAATATTCTTCAATATTCTTCTTCTTTTATTTAGAGAAGATTTCTCCAAACTTTTAACACGAAAAGATAAATTTCCTAGCCAAAAACGGCCAGCAATGCGTACATAATGTGACAGGACTTGTCATTTTATTAGTACTCGATCATCAACATAGCGAACACCCACACAATATCACAATGAACCTATTCACTGGCACAGTACCATGTTGTACTGTTGACACATCGTCCATTACTCCGCTTATTTGCCAGTGCGGAACCCCCATCAATTTGCTGTTGTGACGTCACCACGCGGCCTTCCCGCGGCCGGTCGTTGAACTCCGGTGACCTTTGGTGATGCAAATATACGCGCATTCGTTGACGTGTTTGAAAATCGAATATTTTCGGTTCGATTTATTGGTTTGATTTCATTGGTTGAATCGTGATGTTTTGTTTGTCTTTGTACATTCTTAGGTGCAATTGTACCATTGCTCTGTCTGTCATAGTTTTTGTTAAAGTTAATTTTAACTCTAACTTTAACAGTAGTAGTAGAATCTAACTAACATCTGATGTACCATACCATCATATTTATTGACATTGCTAATGTTATTGGGGTGGCTATTGTAAAATTCAAGTGATTCAAGTTTAATATGGGTAAATTGTCATTAGGATAGATTTTCAAAAACATTATACACAGATTATGAACACGGGGGGGGCGGAATACGCTAGTCTTGTGTTTATAATGTAATTAGTACGTGTAAGTGTTATTATTAGACCCATAGAAGTATTTTTTTATCTATAGGTAATTAGGCTACAGTACAACGACTGATTAAATGCCAAATATGAGATTTTTACATTTTATCCCAAAGAAAAGGACTCAAGTTTAAACTTTAACTCGACTCGATCGACTTTTACAAAGTTGCTAAATATATACATACATAATTTGTGCTGGCTCAATGAGACGAATCCACGCTGAGTTTTGGAATTTTTTAATTTATTAAATTAGTTGATAACTCAGTTTCGAAGTTTAAAACTCATTATAGGTCACAAAAGTCATTCTAACTTGCAACCTTAATAATTTCTGATTAGTTGATTATGTATGAAGAAAGCCCCCTCATAGAATCAAATATTATGATACACTCTGGTAGGTACTTATAGTATAGTTACAGAGAAACTTCCCATAGTATATTTTACTAGCTTTCCGCCGCGGTTAACAGTTTTTCCCGTGGTAATGAAGCATTTTCCCGCGGTAAAAGGTAGCCTATGTTACTCAGGGTGAATGTAGCTTTCTAATGGTGAAAGAATTTTTGAAATCGGCACAGTAGTTTTTAAGTTTATTCATTACAAACATACACACAAAAATACAAATCTTTCCTCTTTATAATATTAGTATGATAGACCTACACGGTTGTATCGAAAAATCAAAATCGAAGTATCAAGCTATCATTGTTTGATTTTTTTGTATTTAAAAAATAAATGAGTATTACCTATTAAACCTTCTAAGGAATAGAGAGAGAAAGAGTAACTCTAAATACTAAAAAAATACTACTAAAACCAAACCAAAGGGGCTCTACCATGCTAAGTGGCGCCGCCACCCTTTAAAAAATAATAACTTGGAAAATAATCAATTTTTCAAAAATGTGGACGACAAGACTGGAGACGGAGTTCTATAGGATATATAGAAGCTATTAACTTTATTTATTGTACCTCGCTGTAGTTAGAGATAGGAAATTTGCGAAAAACGGCCAAATTTCGCATTTTTTCTATCTATAACTACAATGAAGTATAATAAACATATGTGATTGCTTCTATATATCCTACAGCACCCCGACTCCAGTTCTGTGGACCGGATTTTTGAAAAAAATATTATTTCCCGAGTTATTAATTTTTTCAGAATGGCGGCGCAAATATACGAAACGGATAAGTGAAACTGTTTGTTAGAGCAAACAATTTTTTTCTAAAAGCTCTGTTAGCTTAGTTTTTTCTTAACTACGAAAAGCCTAAGACAAGGTTAGTGCAAACGGGTGTGAGTAGTATTTTTGTAAAAGTAATTTTATATATTTTATTACTTATATATTTTATTTCAACAGATGTCGTCTGTAAGCGTTTTTTAATTTTGATCTATAGATAGTTTTATATATTGTAAATATTTAATTATTATTGTACTAGAACCCTCTAGCTATATCTTATATTATCTAGTGTCATAAATTTTCAGTATAAAATGAAATTAGTATAAAATAACTATTCTCTAATATCTGAATACCTGATTAATTAATTTTGGAAATGCTGAAAATTCATTTGATATCACTTATGCCATTATCTTCACGCTTGGAATGCTTCGCAATATTGGTTACACAAGTGAACGCTGTTACCAAATCCAGAGGTTTACCTTTAGCTAATTGTAAGTCAGGAAGTAAACAGAACTTTTCTAATTATGTACATGCAGAAGGAGAACCTAATTATAAAAGTTCTAACTTGTCACTACCGTCTTCAATCAGAGACAAGTTAAAAGTTTAATGGCACTGCGGAACTCATTCTTCGAATCTCTATTTCATGTTTAAACGAATGACAGAAAATGACAACATGATAACCTAACCAATGTAAATTGGTCTGGTTGTAAATAGTATTATGATGCCATTGTATGTCAACTTATGTTGGAAATTCCTTGTTGACTTTTGGTTCTGAAATCTTTACGTACTGCACAAATAAGAAGCGTGGAAGGAAACTATATTGTGAATTGTGACAGCTTTATGAAACTTGACGACGGAATAACGTTCAGACTTCATCCATTGCTAGAAATTTAGGCCAGTTATACAAGGAACCACATATTTATAGTTGGTAGGACTTAGAAACCCCCACACTGGCGTCTTTTGAGCGTTGTAGTCGTGCGTCGCGCATACCATCATAGGCAGTTATCGATAACAGCTCATATATGTCCCCACCGAGGGGCTCGAGCCTACCCTGATAACAGGGTGAATAGGCCTTAGTCGACCACGCTGGCCCAGTGCGGGTTGGTCAACTTCACACACAACCTTTGAATTTCTTCGCAGGTGTGTGCAGGTTTCCTCACGATGTTTTCCTTCACCGTAAGAGCGTCGAATAAACGTACATATGAATTCGAAAATCGAAAACACATTGGTACCTGCCGAGATTTGAACCATCGAACTTCGGAACGGAAGTCAACGGGCCTAGCCACTTGGCCACCGACGCTCTTTTTTCATAGAGATCATAGGCAGTAAGACTAGTGAAATATAACACGGACGCTAGTGTGGGGGCTTCCTTAGGTAGCAAGCAAAATTCCGCGCTATCGAATTTAGTTTTAGATTTGTACAAAGTTTCCAATTATTTAAATGGATTTGATTTGACACAGAATGTTCGATTCAAATAATGTCTTTTCGCAAAAGTTAATCCAATTAATGACGTCACTCGTTTCGCCCACATTCTCGTACCTATACCACAATGAGCATTCTGGATAGGCATAAAGAATGTTAATTCATATGATATTTTATAGTTAATACCTTACAATAAAGAAATATTTTTTCTCTTCTGTTCAATGATGTTTTTATATTCAAAGATGTTTACAAAATGAGATTTTCTTAATTATTATTTTTTTGTAACTTAAATTAATATTTACCATAATTAACACAAAAATATATTAAATCAAGATGCAGGATACTCTTAACTTGGAGAATATAAATATTCAAAAAGAAGTTAAGAAAGTAAATACAAAATATTATTTTGTTTGTTGTTAATTAATAAATAAGATGCATTTATTGATAACAATACCGCTGTAACATAAGAAACCTCTATTATAAAATACCGAATTGTCTATTTTTTTGCAAATTTTAGTGTCAAATCAGCGCTATTACTGAACACTTAAATAAAACGTTGTGTGTGTTCAGTAAAGTAGAACCCTTCTCGACTGGCCTTTTCACACAATTAGCGGCGGATCCACAAGCCCTCACTAATTAAGACTAAACACTACTCAACTTGGCGCTTACTCGCCCTTTAGTTCCATTTTGTTATTTATTATATTGACTTGTCTTATCTATACTATAATAATCCTTTTCAAGTATGGAGATTATTGCAACACCCCTTTTACAGTCTTTCGTTTTTTCATACAGGTAAGGTGCCCGATCTCATTAACCCTGGTGTCAGAACTATTTATAACTAGGTTGTAGACGCTGTAGTGAGCCGTTGGTCTCTACTATTTATGTAGTCGTAATACAAGCCATATCAGAAGCCTTGGGCGGCTCAATAATTATGACGCCAAGGTTTGTGAGGATTCCCATAGCACAGGAATTCCTAGTTTAGGGGCCAGGAACACAGCACCTATGTTACTATTTTGGAAAATAAATTACTTTTTTTTTTGTTTGTGCGGTAAATTCACCTCGTACCGCACACGATAAGTAAGTAAGCTTGATGCCGAAACAAAATCGTCAAAGTTATCTTCTTAAGTAAGTATTTACTTTGAGTTTTGCAGCGATTCGGTTTCAGTTATAAGTCGGAAAATATGGATAACTCTGTGTTTTGTTAAGAAAATTGTATTTTCGAAGTAAGATGACGGCCCCGTAGCCTAGTTGGTAGTACGTCTGCCTATTGAGCACAGGGTAGTGGGTTCGAATCCCGCCAAGCCCCTCTAACATGCCCGGTTCACGCGTGACAGACATAATTTTGTCGTGCGTATTCTCTTATCCTATTGGAGGATATTTCAATATGGCAGGTTTCTCGCGCGACAAACATTTGTCATAGCACTGCATGTTACGGGTGCAGGGCAAACATTCGTGTGATGAGCACTTGTGTTTGCCTTGTCTGGATGTTGTATATTTATATATGTATGTATATCAGCTGTCTGACACCCATAATACAGGCTTTGCCTAGTTTGGGGTTAGATTGGCCGTGTGTGAGATGACCCACTGTTAAAAAAAAAAAGATCTGCGATCTAAACTTCCCTATTTGGTATTCTGTGCTTCAAGTAGGAAGCCGCTGCGGCACTTCTTATTTATTTTAAACGTACCTTAAGACGTATAATATTCTTAAGAAACTCCGTAACTTGTGGTAACTTACTCTTGCTAGCGCAGATGGGAGCAAGCGGTTACGTAAATCGATGACTTTGTTTTTAGTTAATTTCTTTTGATCTGGTAAAACGATACTGCCTTTATATTCGTCCTCTTACTTTTTTGTTTTTATAATAAAAAAAAAAAAACCGGCCAAGTGCGAGTCGGACTCGCGCACCGAGGGTTCCGTACAAACCTGCAAGGTTTACAAAGTTCTTTCATTACGACAATCGAGTCATAACTATGGTAATCTTATTGCAAAATGAAATTCATAACATTACAATGGGGAAAGATGGAGGAGCATAAATTTAAGACAAAGATCTCTTTATCGTTTAAGTAACTAAGTACTAAGTAAGTATTTCAACTTGATAGCTCTACGCGTTCATGAGGAAAAAAGTAATAAGTTTATATTTATTAAAAAATATATATTTTGTAATGTAACTAAAAATTTAAGGTTTTCGGAATTTTTCCTTTATGTGTGCTATAAAACGTTGCTTCATGCCAAATTTCAAGATTCTAGGTCGACTGGAAGTACCCTTTAGGTTTTGATTCCCTTGCGAGTACTTGCGAGTTTCAAAATATGCAGCTTCAAAATATTGCTGTTTCTTTTGATTGCGTTGACATAGAAGTTTGATTTTGTTACAGCTTAAAGGTATTATAGACCTGAGTATTTGGTATGAATTTCAATTTAATACCTCTACGCGTTTATGAGGAAATGAGTAGTAAGGTTAAAATTATTAAAAAAATATATATTATGTGATGTAACTAAAAATTTATGGATTTCGTAATTTTTCCTTTATCTATGCTATAAGACGTTGCTTCGTACCAAATTTCAAGATTCTGAGTTCACGGGAAGCACCCTGTAGGTTTTGATTCCCTTGCAAGTGTCGAAAATTTGCGGCATAAACGGCTGTATCTTTTGATTGCGTTGGCTTAGAAGTTTGATTTTTTCACAGCTTCAAGGGACAGTAGACCTGAGTAATTGATATAAATTTCAGCTTCATACCTCCACGCGTTCCTGAGAAAAAGGGTCTTGACAGACGGACAGACGGACAACAAAGTGATCCTATAAGGGTTCCGTTTTTTCCTTTTGAGGTACGGAACCCTAATTAATTTATGCTTATCGTCAACCCAATTCCTTTATAGGAACTTCAGTCTCATCATCGCTATTTCCAGGTCAGCTAAATACCTGGTTGATTAAATAATAATAAAGATAAATACACGTCAAACGCTTGTCTAAAAAGTCTTGTCTATAATAATCGTGTCGTAGTCATGTTTAACTTTATTGTGTATACGGCAAACTTTCCAATGGTCATCGTCACTTTTATTTAGAGCACATAGTATTTTGTTGAATTACCTAATTGGATACCATAGTGAAGGAAAAATGAGAGTGCGATATTTTTTTCTGTTCTTTTCCCTAATATTTTTTCACGTTATATCTAAAATATTGTGCGTCAAGGTCGTCTGCGGCTAAATTATTATTGGTCGGAAGGCAGGATATGATCTCGGACTCATAAAACTGAGCCTTTTAGATCGCCCCGGGCTGTTTGTGCTTTACGTTCTGTTAAAACGTTTAATTGCAAAACAAAAATAGATCTTTCCTTTGATACTAGTAGTAGGTGCCTATAGAGAGTTTTTTTTCTTGTGCTGAACTACGTATAAAAACTAAATGTATAATTAAATGTGTGTCGGAGAAATAATTATGACGGTACCTTTTCTACTTTTAGACGACAACGATACCGAAATCCAATTTATGTCCTCGAAATATATATTTACAATACAGCAATCAAAAGGTATGTATATTCCTACTTTACATAGGTACTGTGGTGTGCATGCATCCTACATGCTCACCGCGTTCGTGCTGGCAGCCTCTTTCCGCGTTTGAGCCATTTAATTATGAAAAGCGATAATGAATTCGAATTTAGTGGCTGCCAACGCAGACGGCCGTAGCTCCAGCTACGAGCTGGTCTTTATGTCATATTCTTCATGTTCTTCATCAATAAATAATTTGGAAGTCCAGATGCTCGTTTTATGTGTCGAGGAAAATCTACGACAGGATAGTGCTGCTGACGGCGTTACGTCGTGATATGGTGGAGTGCTACAAGAGCCCCACCTTCCTCGCTAGCAAAAGAAGCAAGTGCTCAAGGAAGAAGAAGGACAGCTACGTGATCCCCCAAGATGACGTGTCCCGCACGATGTGAGAAGATGATTTAAACGAAGATGATGGAAGGAGTGAGAAGCGTTGCTGCCGTTATGAAGGCGTCTTTCTGTGGCTGTCACGATGGCGCCATGAATGGACTAAGATGCGTGGAGGATAATAATGCATAAAGGATGTGTTGATAAAAGCTAAGTCTCTATATTCATTTTATTAGTTGTGTCTAAAGGCTTGGTGAAGTGGCCTTTATGAAGTTTGAAGAGCTTCGTGTGATTTGCTGCTAAAAGCAAATATGTTGATGTGATTTTCCGTTGTGTTATGATGCTGAAGATGCGTTTTAGAAGAGTGCGAAGTGGAGAGACGACGGAAGAGTCGCCGTTTTTGCCTACCTAGTTTGCAGGATTAGAGTAGATAGTGTATTAATTGTGTATATATTTTACCTAATTTTTCCATATTAATTCGATTTAATTTAATTTCTTATTATTTTCGTAATTTGATGTAGTCATGGTGATAAGTCCGTTGTTTGGCAAATAATGTCTTTTTGTTTGTGTCATGTCATGAACAAAATGACTCATGACAGTTTTGACGCAATTCCGTCAAAGAAATTGTAAATATCTGAAAATTTAATTTTTGAAATAATTTCATAATATTATCGATAGAAAATGACTAAAATGTAGTAAATATAGGTTAGTTTCTAATATTTCTTATTGTCTTGTAGGATTGGTTAGGATGTACGAGTGATTTCCTGTGTTAATGCTTTAAAATGTTTCAGATTAACCAAAGAAAAAATAATCAAAAAACTGATGACGAATTTATTATGATGATCGTTTCTGATGTGATGACTCTTCGAGAAAGCTGGACGACTTAAATCTAGATGACCACACACACGGTATGAAGAAGGAAAAACGTGCGCGTTTAGCTAGAATTTGGGTAGTTTTTTTTGGGGTTAATTGGGTTGATGCTTAGTTAGGTGTGTTCCGTGACGGAATATTTACTGTCACTCCACATCAAGCACATAGTGCTGTGGAGGAACTTTGGTTGGGTTCATGACTTTGAGTACTCTCGTTACCGGTACCACAGCTAGGAGAATTCCCATTAATCTTTTCAGAGGATAGGTTGGAGCTGAAGAAAGAAAATAGCTCCCATTCCCATGTCTTGCCCAAAGCTAGGTTTTGTTATTGGTGATAGCCGTGCGCGTTTACTATAAATTTATTTTATTATTTTCTGGTAATTTTGTAGTTCATTGGTCGTCCAACTTTTTCAAATTTATTTCTTTAACCTTTCTTAATTGATTATTTGGTGACTATTGAATTATTAATAACTAGTTAATATTATTTTATTCATAGTATCCGACACAGATAGGTTTAGTAAACTTTTTCGAAATTTTATTGAATGTCTATTTGGATTAACTGTAGACAGACATGCTTGGCTGTGTTGATTCTTTTTTCTGGATGGTTTTTGATCAACTTAGTTGGATAAAAATACAACACCAACTAGCTGGTAGCAGCAGTCAGCTTTTGACATGTCTGTGACTTTGTAATGTTTTTATCCGTCCTTAGGCAGGTAGCTTAGCTTAGGACAGAACTTTGTAACAAAGTATTGTTAAAAAATATTGCAATGGTATTGCAAATTTTTTTTTAACTGTACCGGGCGGGATGTGGTGTGCATGCATCCTACATGCTCACCGCGTTCGTGCTGGCAGCCTCTTTCCGCGTTTGAGCCATTTAATTATGAAAAGCGATAATGAATTCGAATTTAGTGGCTGCCAACGCAGACGGCCGTAGCTCCAGCTACGAGCTGGTCTTTATGTCATATTCTTCATGTTCTTCATCAATAAATAATTTGGAAGTCCAGATGCTCGTTTTATGTGTCGAGGAAAATCTACGACAGGATAGTGCTGCTGACGGCGTTACGTCGTGATAGTACCCTTCACCCTTCATCACATCTCGAAACACTAGATTTTCAGATCAATACAAGTAGTCATACTAAACTCTACTCCAGGGTTACATTACAAAACTTAGTCAATTACACGGGGCTAATTTAAACACAACTTTACTTTCTTCGTCTTTTGTATAGCCTTAGTAATCCTTATACATATTATGCCTTCTTTTGCAATTTAGCACAGTTTTTTCATATAGCAACAATTTGATTCATAAATCGTAGCGGTTTGAATAAGCTAAACAAACGGCTACAGCCGCTACGCTTCGTAGCGTTTAGGTCTACGCGCGTGAGCTACGGAAAAGTTTTTTTTCGCATGTTGCATGGTAATATGTATCAAAAGTTATGCATTTACATGTATGTATAGTCAATGAAGAATATAGGATATTTAAATTTTATAAAACCTTGTTAATAAAATCATATTTTTTGAGCACGTGTAGAAAATAATGCAACTTAATAAGAATGTTTATCTGATAGTAAAATGGGTTGTTTACGTTTATTATACAGTATCTTATGTATGAGATATAAGGCAATTTGAGGTTTATGACGTCACGTATCGCCATGATCGTACGTTATTTGTATATTGTTGGTTCGCGTTAACCCAAAAGATAGCACGTTTTTCTTTGTGTCCCGTAACATACTCTTAACAGAAACAACAACAGTTGCTTGGTTAAAGTAAACCGTTTTACTTGCATTTTAATTTCTTTTTTTCCACACGAGTAAGAAGTATCCTGTTTTAACCTAGGTTATTAACTGAAATACATACAGATTCAATGCTATACTAAATAACATTCAAAACTTTTTCACCGTGATTGTATCATTTACATCAAAACAGCCCCCGTAACATGAAGTGCTATGACAAAAGTTTGTCGAACATTTAACTGTCAAAAAGTTGCGAGAATCCCGCCATATTGAAATATCCTCCAATAGGATAAGAGAATAAGCACGACAAAATTATATCTGTCGTGCGTGGACGGGCATGTTAAGGGGCCTGGTTGCTTGTAAGATATTTGTGGAGGCTGAGGTTATATTATAATACCGTTGTTTGCTTACCGCTTTTATTTTGTTTTGTATTGTAAAAGTAGTATGGACGTAGTAGCTTTACAACTAACGTCGTAAAAAGGTTTTTCTTAATTGACCTATGCCTGTGTCGCAAATCGACGAAGCTTTTCACCGGCCTAGAGTCGTATAGTTGGTCCAATTAAAAAGCTTACTTAGCTTAGCAAGTGGGTTTCTAGGTTAACCTACCTCACAAACCCTGGTGTCAGAATCATTGAGCCGCTTTTGACTTCTGACATGGCTCGTGTAACGATTACAGCCGTAGATAGTAACCGGGACAAACGACTTTACGGCCTTCCGAAGCACTGAATCATCTTTCTTTTCGGACAATCAGGTGATTCAGCCTGCAATGTTCTAAGCAAACTGGGAAAAGTCTCTCAAAGTGATATTTCTTCGACGAGTCCCCACCGGGATTCGAACATGAAACCTGTGTAACGTGAGACGATTATTTGACCACTCGACCACAGAGGCTGTGATTAAAAAGCTCAAAACTGAAATGAAATATGTTTTATTCGAAGTAAGATTTTACAAATCACTTTTCAACGTCGAGGCGAGTTCACAATTTGGCTGTCTTCTGTGGAGAAGAACTCGCCGGAAGAAACTCCACAGGCGATGCATCTTTTCAAAATATTTTACAAAATTATTTTTTTAAGCAATTTGATGTGAATCACAGGCAAAATCATTCAGCAATAGGAGACGAGTATTACATTAAGTTGATATATAACAAAGAGTGCAAACGAAGATATGCAATTAGAGGAAGACTGATTGACTGACTAGATATTGATATCCAGGAACGCTGTAAAGGTCCAAGGCTGCTGCAGCATATGCACCGCTGGCTTGCGCTCCGGTCGACCGTGAAACTCGACGAGAATATAAATAACTGTATTTATATAGCCAATTAGTCACATATACTGCGTAAGAGCGATAGCCAAGTGGCTAGGGCCGTTGACTTTCATTTGGAAGTTCGCTGGTTCAATCCTCGGCACTTACCAATGTGTTTTCTATTTTCGAATTCATATGTACGTTAATTCGACGCTTTTACGCTGAAAGAAAACATCGTGAGGAAACTTTGACATCTGCGAAGTAAATCAATAGATTGTGTGTGAAGTTGACCAACTCGCTATAGGCCTGCGTGGACGATGGCCTATTCACCCTGATCAGGTAGGCTCGAGCCCCTCGGTGAGAACATATATGTGCTGTTAACGCTGTTATCTATCGCTGACGTAGATGTTCTAGAGTTGGCGAGACTAGAAGGCCTCATCTTGTTAGACTATGGTCAAATCAAAATAGTTTACCTTTTAAACTTCATTAGAAAAAAGCAAAAAAATTGCGATGACCCGTATAGAAAGATTAGACGCTACAGAACAGATTCTCAATTAGACAGATTCGCTATTCAATAGATTTTATTATAATATTAACCTACGTAATATAATGAAATCTATCATATCACGTGTCTTTAAAATGTGTTTTCTCTTTAATACAATTGTTTTATTTTTTGTTACAGGTACGTTGTTCTTCTTTTATTCGAATACGAAAGCAACATTCTATGGTATGTTATATGTACGTGTATAGTATAACTACTTTATATGTTTGAATTTGATTTTTCGTGAATGGCATCTGAAATATTATGTTCGATATAGGATAATGTTTCATTGGGCCCGATTCTACGTATTACGCCCTAACTTAAATTTAAAAACCATATGTCCCTTTCACGTTCTAAAAAACGAAAAGGGACAGGTGATTGTCTACTTAAATTTAGAGACGTCAAACATCGATTTTACGCGTAGTTCGCACTAGTTTAGCAGGCATTCGAAAACATCCCACTTAAAATTAAGCTGAATTTGACAGCTGCGTTCTTGTTTTAAACATCAATCATTCAAAATTGGATTCGTTCATCTCCCATCCATTCCGATTCCCATTTGAATGAAGAAGGCCAAGAACTAAAATTTAGAGATTTTAGCGGTTTCGCCAGAATTGAGTCTATTATCCTACTATTTTAGTATGCTTTAGTTTCAGTGTAGTATTTAAATACTTTCATCTACCCTACCCTCAATCTAGTTTTGGCCTAACAGGCAAAGTTGGCATTTTTAGAATGCTACCCAAGTTAGTGCCCTTGCGAAGTTTTTAATTATAGTCAGTCAGCTGTGTAGAGAAATAGGTACTTCACGTCTACCCTAAACTTATAAAGGTTAATGGCTCTCTTTATATTCTATCCCTTCTTGAAACTTTCAGGTTTACTGACATAAAATATTGATTATGTAGAGAAACATAAATAAATCAAAATTACCGCGTGCGTTGAAAGGTTCAATCCGATTTCAATATTTCCCCTCCACGCGTAATATCTTTTTTTTTTTTTATCTACCCTCACTTGTTTCGTAAATTCAACGTAGCAAGCTTTGCCAGACTTAACAATATCGTGAAATACCTACGTGATTGCTTTAGAAGATAAATAACTTCAACAAGTGGTTGGAAGTGGCTTCTGCGCTTTTCTTTAGTGGGATCTCTTTATATACATTTACATGTAGGTATATAATATTATAATAACTAGCTTTCCGCGCCGCGGCTGCGCCCGCGCTAACAGTTTTTTCTGTGGAAATGTGGGATTGTTCTGCGGTAAAAAGTAGCCTGTGTATTATTCTGACGTATAAGCTATATTATTGTAAAGTACTAATTGAAATTATTGAGTAGTTTTTGCGTGAAGGAATAGAAAACTTCCTTACATACTATTGTGTCTTCCCTCAACAATGAAGAACACCTCAAGGATAATTAATAGCCATTTATTGTATTTTTCAATAAATGCTACGCTTACTACGATCTTCAGATACAAAGACAAACTAAAACTTCAGAAGAGACAATTCAGTATTTAAAATAAATAGTTTTTCTAGAGATACGGCATTAGTGCCAGTATCTTCTCTAAGGAGTTGCTAACGCGATGAAGCAAACTCCACAATACATACATCCACCCTCAGAAGCTTTCGCGTTTATAATATTAATAGGAGTAGGATTATAGAGCTTCCTAAAAAAAAGATGTACAGACACGTATTTTTCACTTAATATGCTATTGTCATTTGTCTGTCTATGTGTGCAATAAACTGTTAAATAAATAAACATTTTCAGTGCAACTTCGTTTTAGCCTTTTGAATCCAATGTGGCTTTATACAATATGCATTGGTTATCTATCTACGCTGCGCTGCCCTTGACCGCACTTAAGAAAATATGTCCGTGACAGCCTTCGGCGCAGTCGGTGTTGTTTCACGAAATATTTTCATTCCATTTGCAGATGGCTGTTCTAGTTACGACTATTCTAAAAGGCATTGTTGTTTTTACACGAAATTCAGATGTGAAAGTTATTATGTTTTTTATGACTGGTCGTTAGACGAAAGTACACGCTTGCAAAATTATCTCGACGTAATATTATTCCGCTGAAATTACTGAAATTATTCATCGTTACAGCTTCTAGCTGGCGCCATTAAGGGCGATGCAAATTTTCCAAGGCTTGGCCTAAAATCTTAATGAGCCAGAGAACGTAGAGAACTTCTTCATGTTGATACCATATCAATTAAACATAGCATACTCTTTGTCCTTAAACTGGTGGCTGTTTATACTTTGTACAATGTGGATGGAATTTATTCGTTCAGTCAGTCAGTCTCACTCAGTCAGTCTCTTGCCGCCCGCGAGAGAGGACGTACGCCCTTCGCCCTCCGTCACGCGCACGCGACACCATACTCTTTAAAAAAGGAACGCATATTTTTAGTCCACGGAAATCGCGTGTCGTTGACCATTTTGGAATCGTGAATGCACAAAGGAAGTTTATTGTAGAAGCATATTTTCGTATCGAACGGTTTGTGATCGACGTGATAGTGTTATTGTTTACCGTTGAGGTGAGTTTGTTTATGCGATCAGCTGTAAACACGATGAATGCTCAGCACTTGTAGAATGATCGCTGTGTACAAACGTGTCGTAAAATACCACTTTTTAGCCGATACTTTTCTTCACCTTATAACTAACATCAAGAGTCTAACTAAATTATTTGCTGCAGAACTAAAACCATTCCTTTAGTGTTTAGTCTGGTGTTTCCACAATCCCCATAGTGGGGAGGTGCGATGGGGATCGCAGTTGTTAATGGTTACACAGGACAATGTTACTACTTATTCTGGGTTACATATGGTATTGGGTTTCGAAGTTAACCTATCTCGCTAACCTGATACCTCTTTGTAAGACACTTATATAGGAAGAATCGTCGTAGGTACCTATATTTGTATACATATTAAAAGATAGAGTTCATTTTTTATTACATTTCTTTATAATCTTTATTTGTTTGCTAAGATTACGGTCACTGTGGGTTAACACTTAAGCCGACTGTATAAGATATTATTTATTGCGTTTATGTATCATCGGAAACTTAGTGAGTTATTTCTCGATCTTATATTTAGTAATGACGTCGACTGTACTCGTATTTGGTGATAAGATTGTCTTGATCGGTCTTCTGACATTTTGATAAATTTATTTTATGGATGAGGATAAGCAAAAAAACATGAAAAATGAATAAATATTAGTCTCATAAAGATTAAAGTATTGATGTTAGATAACATGTGTATAAAATATACTTAACATTCGTAAATGTTATTGTTGTTTGTATTCAATTGGTTTTATATTTTGTTGACGAGTCAAGTAATCATATGAACAAATGTTTGTAATGAAATATTATATACAGACAGATCAATTTATTATGATAAGAATTGTTATGATTTTCAAACTATCTAACTAGGCTTCTAATAAGCTCGATATTATTTAATTGTGTTCATAATTTCTATTTAATTTCACATAATTTATTGCTTGATAAATTATATTTACTTGATTTTACTGCTTTATATTAATGCTACAGATAATAAACCAAGAGTTCATTAGGCGAGTTGTGGAAAATTATTATTTTAAAAACCTGTTCTAAGATAATGACTAAATTATGATGAATAAATCTAGAACGTACATTATGAACTTAGATTTTCACGGTAGTTAACCTATATTTATACTAACTGTCGTGTCGCGGATATTAACCGGAAAAAGGACAGTGTAGAACGTATCTTATTGTGTCTGGAATAAATACTATATTTCAATGTACGAATATACTTAAAATAATGGTCATATTACCTGGCCAAAACTGTTTGACAGATTTTTTGTTTCTTTTTTTCTGCTCTTAATTAAAATGACCGCTTCGCGTTTCACTTACAAATCAATTAAGTCGCATAAACTTGTAAAAGTTACTTCGTAGGCTAACGAAGGGAACGTTAAGGAAAAAAAAATTATACCAGCAAACAGGATCAGTATAATAAAGTTGTGTAAGGGCACTTAGGATGCCTTTTGTAAATAATTTTAATACCAGACCTCACTACTTACTCGTAAGTATGGCATAGAGTGGGCAAACATGTGGATTATTGTGGATAGCATCTAATGTATATTTTTATTTAATTTTCACGTGGGAAAACACCTGTAGGTACTTACAGTAAAAAATCTGTGTCTATTCTGTAGAAATATTGTACTGTCCATTTCTTTTTACGTATCTATAAAATTGTTGTATTTGTCCTAGTGTACCTACGTGATGAATCTGTATCTATCTGTTAATAAACATTGAATATGTATGTACGCGCATCATCGCAGAACGACTGCACTGCATTGGATAATTCCTTTGGTGATTTCGTTATCAGGACCAAGTTTGCACACCTAAAATAATCACACTAATATTGTAAAGGTAAAAGTTTGTGAGTGTGTGTTTGTTACTTCTTCACGTCTAAACGGCTCGAATGATTTTAATGAAATTTAGTATGGAGTTAGCTGACACCCTGGATTAACACATAGGCTACCTTTTACCGCGGGAAAATACCTCATTCCCACGGGAAAAACTGTTAACGGAGCGGAAGGCTAGTAATTAATAATATGGCCTGTTCTCCCTGATTCGAGGGGCAGGCTCAAGCCCTCCGGCGGCAGGAACATGTGGACTATTAACACCTTTATCTACTAATCACTTCGATGACGACTTGTCCGATTCTATATGGAATGGAACGTACTACTAATTGATCACATGTTATACTATCTTTCCGCCTAGTTTTTCTAGCTTTTCCCGTGGGAATGAGGTATTTTCCCGCGGTAAAAGGTATGTGTTAAGCCTATGTGTTAATCCAGGCTGTCAGCTAACTTTATAGTAAATTTTATTAAAATTGCTCCAGTCGTTTTGACGTGAAGAAGTAACAAACATAGCACAAACTTTTTCCTTTATAATTTTTGTGAGATTACTATAAAGTACATGAATACTATACTACTTCTATTATAGTATTTTCATCTACAGTTTTGTTCTGATTACATCACTAATAACAACATTATTATGGAACAGAAACCTTGGAACCCTCTCCGTTGCGCACTAAGTGACTTTGAACCTCTTTATGAGGCCTACAGTAATTTTCCTGAGTAACTGCCTATTTCAAAGTTTATATCGATGGTTTATATACTCGTAAATATTGTGGCATTGGTCGTAACACCTTGGTGCGTTCTTTTAATTAGGATCCGAAAAGAATATTTATTCAAAGAACTAAATAAAAACATACCTACATTCATTTACTATTATTCACTTTATCATTCTTTTTTTTTATTATACACTAGCGACCCGCCCCGGCTCCGCACGGGAAAATGGTTATTGTGGGTTATTCTTAAGTATATTATGCATGTTTATACATATAAACCTTCCTCTTGAATCCCTCTATCTATTAAAAAAAACCGCATCAAAATCCGTTGCGTAGTTTTAAAGATTTAAGCGTACAAAGGGACATAGGGAGGGACATAGGGACTGATAAAGCGACTTTGTTTTATACTATACTAGCGAAGTAGCGACCCGCCCCGGCTCCGCACGAGAAAATGGTTATTGTGGATTATTCTTAAGTATATTATGCATGTATTATACATATAAACCTTCTTCTTGAATCCCTCTATCTATTAAAAAAACCGCATCAAAATCCGTTGCGTAGTTTTAAAGATTTAAGCGTACAAAGGGAGGGACATAGGGACAGAGAAAGCGACTTTGTTTTATACTATGTAGTAATGTAGTGATATTATATTTTTTAATTATTTTTTTCGATTTTCTAAAAAAATATTTTTTGACGTATTCAGAATACAGCTTCTGTGCAAAAAGCCATCTTATTACGTAAGGAGTCATTCTCGCTTCCTCTTCTAGAGTTTAGTAGTTTTTCGGTAAACTTACATAATTTCAGTCATTTTTTATTATATAGACTTAGTAGCAGTGTATCATAAGTACATTAATTACTCATAAAATATCCAAACTCGGATCATAATAACACCTGTGACCGACAAACCATGGTAATTGTTTCCCAGCTATTGTAATTAAAGTTATTGTGTCTTTGTGTACTATTATATATTTCTGCGTCTGTGTTAAACTTAGCTTTTGACTTGACGTAAGTAATTTAATAATACCGAACTGTCTTTGTATTACGCTTGTGTGTTTTGCATATTAAATATGAAATTGTCTTATCGTTTGTCTGCAAAAAGGTGTTTTGAAATGGCAAGTGTATTTTGGAGATTCGTTTAAAGATTTTTAAGGGTTATTTTGTAGATATTTTTTAAAGAATATTGTATTCTATTGTTATGTCGTAGGATAATTAGTACGTTTTTATTGTGCCTTTGATTTGACAAGAGTTTTTTTAAGTTTAGCAAATAACCTAATTTTAGACACTGGATTGATATAAATGCTACTTTTTACCGACTACCTTTTTTCCTACTCAATCGTACAGCTAGCAGTATTTTCTCAATAACGACTGTTACTTTTCCACAACAAACTCTGCTCAGAACGAACTTCACATAAACCTTATTTGAAAACTAGCTATACGTGCAGAATATGAGTGGAGAAATGTTAAGATGTGCAGCGACCTACATAAGATTCTAGGTTTCGTATTAATAGACGTACGTAATAGCTTGGCTTTCAGCGTACTCGCCGGGTTTATCCGGATAATTCGCCATGTCGTCGTATTATAGTACGTTACGTATATTATACTTGTGTGTTGTGGTGCTTAGTACTCGCCGGAGGATATTTCGTATTGGAACGGCTAATTTTATTTTGGAAGTTGATATTTACTTTTTCATGATACAAATGGTGATAATAGTCTTAGTATTAAATTTTACTAGGTAGGTACATAATATTACAATACCTTGTTAAAGGTGCTGCAAATATCATGCAAAATTATTAAATTAAAAGTTACTAAACAATTTCAAATAGTATTTAATAAATTAATTGCAATAAAACACATAACATAAAATAAATTCCCTGTCTAAATGACATTATCCATATCATAATACATTTTGTTAATTTAATTAAATTATAGATTTATGTTGGGCAACTCAGATTTTAAAATAAAATAACATGAATAAAAGTATGTTAGCTGCCATTTATATGTAGTATTTTGCAGTCAATTATTCGTCAATTTCATAAAAACATAGTTTCCCAAATTTTCTGGAAATAAGATGAAAGGGTCTAAGGCGATAGAACTACATGTCAGCTAGCTCTATATAATATACCTTCTGGGGTTATATTGCACCTTCACTTAAATATTTAAAGAGAGATACAGTTCACGTACGAAGAAAACGCGGCAGACATGTTTACTGTTAGTTGCAGCCAACAGCAGGTAAAATTATACCTTGGGATCTCTCTGGGATATTTTTGTTGATAATGGTAACCATAATTCAGTCCATTGTTTATTTCGACAAGTACGGTCATATAGAACATTTTTAAGTGTTTTGAAAATAATTTAAGGTGGTATTTAATTTAGACATTATTCAATAATTTGTTTTAACTGGCTTTAGTCGCTTTTTCCTTCGCGCTAATATTATTTTATCTTAAAAAAGAGGCATTATCCGATTGAAACAGTCTACATTTAAATTTTTAATCGAATCCATTTACAGTTTAAACGTTAAAGTCTAAACAGCATCCAAACATAGTACTGCAATGAATGGTACGTATATTATATAAAAATAAATGTATAAAAATACTTTCAGGTTTATATTTAAAATGTTTAATCAATATATCTAATCTCTATTGTAGTGTAATTAATGTTAGAGTTTTTCTCTTGTCGTCGTTCGCAAGTATGCAACAGGTCAGCGATGAATGATTCCGATTTCACTTGAGATATTGACGTTTCCTCCGAAATTGATCATAGGGCGGCCATCTTTGAAGATTACGTCATCGATTCTATGGGTTACCTGAATGACTTTTTTTAGTTTCCTCTATTTGGTTGATTTAACTGATAATATAATATGAAGAAAACCTTGGTTTGCAATAGCTAAATCAGGAATTTATAGAATAGAGTAGGTACACTTGATTTATTCATCACACACACAGCACACACACACACACACACACACACACAGCTGCAGCACACTTGATTTATTGCATTAATATAAACATTGAAACGAACAGGAAATATAGTTTACACCGTACACATATAGACGGCGTTATTGCTACTACGGTAGCAATTTCTACCAGGTAACCATAGTTGTTAGAGTCTTTATTTGATTGACAAGGATTTAAGCTACAACAATGGCGTTCCCATAGCGATCTCCAACCAGCATGTCAAGCAATATTACCTATTTACTATTATGTTTTTTTTTTTGCTAATTTCTGTCCTGAAATATTTCCTCCCTAATAAATTAATTGCTCTGCTCTTGGTCCTGCAGTGGATAGTGCTAGGTCGTTGTATTCTAATAGATTGATACAGTAAATATCACCAGATGCCAGATAGGTATCTTCAAGTCCGGTGAAGCTTGATTGGTCGTACCTTTTCGACACAAGCATAGGACAATAAAAAAAAAAGCCAGATATCTAGTAGAAAATAAAGCAATATAGTAAATATTAGCAGGTACCTAGTTGTGATTGAAATGTGAGTGCAGTTTCCCACGTACGGCCTCGCGTTATCGCGGATAAGATAAATCTATCTCCCATCCTCTAACGATAACTTCACCTCGGAGTTATGCGATCGGAAAAGTATGTTATGTTGAGTATACGTATTTGTACGGGATGAGATATGATAATGGAAGTTATATATATATTTTTAATTTGCTTTCGCTTGTGTTGTAATCCTTGGGGCAGGCCTTTGTCCAGCAGTGGACGTCTTTCGGCTGAGATGAATGAATGATGAATGATGTGTTGTAAAGTTGGCTTCTAGGGGGAGGAACAGAAGGCTTCTACCCCAGGTGTTATAAATTGTGATTTTTTAACAGAAATGTTTTGTTGCTTTTTATTTAAAACTGTCTATGGAAGCACAGAAGAAAATAATAGTACTACATAGAAGAAAATAATAGTACTAACCCGTCTCTCTAGAAATATGATCCTTATCACACTACTATAAACAGGATTTTTGATTAGACAATACAAAGTTTGGATCCGAAAAACTATTAAATGTTGATACTAAAA
The DNA here is from genome assembly GCA_948473455.1 of Teleiodes luculella. Lineage (NCBI taxonomy): Eukaryota > Metazoa > Arthropoda > Insecta > Lepidoptera > Gelechiidae > Teleiodes > Teleiodes luculella. The sequence continues at coordinate 5,106,346 of OX419593.1, forward strand.
GATATTGGTTAATTAGTTCAAGAACCTTTTTATAGTTCCTATTGGTCTTGTGGTTTGAGGCACTACTAAATGACTAAACACGGATAGAGTGCTGATACTAATATTGTTAACATATTTCTATTAAAAATTACGTTTGTTCAGTTGCATAGTGTGTAGCAGAATATGGACATTCTGTAATTTATGACCTACTAGCGACCCGCCCCGGCTCCGCACGGGAAAATGGTTATTGTGGCTTATCCTTAAGTATATTACGCATGTATTATACATATAAACCTTCCTCTTGAATCACTCTATCTATTAAAAAAAACCGCATCAAAATCCGTTGCGTAGTTTTAAAGATTTAAGCGCACAAAGGGACATAGGGACATAGGGACATAGGGACGGAGAAAGCGACTTTGTTTTATAATATGTAGTGATACTTAAAATTAAATAATTAGGTTCCTTTGTGTTTCTTTGACCGTGTTATTTTATTTTAAGTATAAATTACTTCATATTACAGAAGCGATGTATCTGCTTGTTAATAATTGATATATGATTCCTATTTGGTAAAATGTCGCTATCGCTACTTCATTCACCAGACACATCTCTCAAGAGCCATCTTTATCAAAACTACTTTATATGAAAATTATGTCATTTTGCGCGTGAGTGGAAACAATAAAATATTATTTATTGATCGTTTCACATGTACGTTTGGCCATCAATATTGTTAGCACGTCAGTTTCTAGCTTATACTTCGCCTGCCTTTCTAAACACGACTTGTGTCTGTCCATCAGCTGAAAGAAAATGTACAGTTGTCAGCATAAGCGGCTGGACATGTTGACCTTGAGACCGCCCATATTCCGTAGCGGTAGGGCTGAATTTCGTAGTGCGAATATCCAACTGCATGTGCTGGCTTCTGTACATAAAAACTGTAGAATACTCTCATCTTTTGTGAAGTACAAGGTATAAGTAAAACATACCTATAGGTACCTATATTACGTTCTAGCTTTCCGCCGCGGCTCCGCCTGCGTTGACAGTTTTTCCCGTGGGAATGAGGCATTTTCTCGCTGTAAAAGGTAACCTATGTTACTCAAGGTAAATGTAGCTTTCTAATTGTGAAAGAATTTTTGAAATCGGTTCAGTAGTTTTGAGTTTATTCATTACAAACATACACACAAAAATACAAATCTTTCCTCTTTATATTTATAATAATAATAATATAATATGAGTATGATTATAATTACGTATTATAATCGCGATAAGACGCGTAAAATACGATAAAATGTACCCTTAAATTCTGAAGAACGACCTTCTTTAATATTGTATGATGTTATGGACAGCAGCTGTGATCGTATCTTTTAATAAACATAAATTTATAAATACAAAAAAAAAAACAATTATTTTAACTACCGATAAACTCGTTTTATGTGAATAATATTTGGTTTAATTTCGGTCAAATACTTTCAGTAAAACCTGCGTTGTAATAATGCATTTAGTGCTTGACGGGATACTCAAAGTTGACGACGGAGGTAACAAAAATACTTACAAACATTTACACTTACAGTTGGATATTTCGTTTAAGTATATCTGAGTTTTATTGTTTTTCTTCTTCCTGCTCATAACATAATTTGTTTGAACGGCCGAAATGCCCGTTCCCGAATGCTAATGCAATATTAGCTCTATTTTGGGTCGTTACAAAAATAAAATTTATTGGTGCCGTCCTACACGCGATGCGCTCCTAAGAAAAGACGCTTCATAAGTATATCGTATACTGAATTATCAGGGCAAAACAATACAAAAACACAAGATGTTTTGTTGTTTTTGCACAAAAACACAAAAAAAAATCTTATTTGCTTTGCTCGACCGACAAAAATAGGAGTGTTATAAGTTTGACGCGTGTGTCTGTCTGTCTATCTGTGGCATCGTAGCTCTTAAACGGATGAGCCGATTTTGATCTAGTTTTTTTTGTTTCCAAGGTGTTACAATTGAGAGTGCCATTTGAAGATTATCAGGTCTTTTCTAGTTGTTGAATGGATCAAGTAACGGTTTTGTGGCGAGGGATTCAAATATTTTTAATTTTATGTTACTTTTTTTACGTTTACTATTTTTAGCCTGAAAGATCCCACTGCTAGGCATAGGCCTACCCAACCTTCTTAGTACTGTTTGTAGTTTTGGGTAATCTCCCACCAGTCCTGTCCTGTCTGCTGCATGTAACTCGTTTCTCCATCTTTTTCGGGGTTTAACTCGACTTATTAAATGTAGAAACACTTAAATCGACATAGTTTATTACTAAGGTACTCGTAGATAGAGCAATATTTAGTTTAAAAGTTTGTAAACAAACACTTTCTAGCGTGTAGTATTATTTCCAGTGGTCATTTAATCCGCCTTTTTCTGGCCTTGGTCTTCCTGTCACCTAAATGCTGATTGATTAAGATGAATCTTGCTTCACCGGTTATCTTCCAATACATTGAACAAGAGCTCTATCTTATAAACAGTAGGATTATTTTGGTCTGGCCACAGATATGACAATACTTGCGTAAATGCACTTAAAAGATATCTCGTTATTGTCTTTTTAAATTTGGCCTCAAATTATTAGAAGTTTTTTTATTTAGAACTTTTGTTTTAAGCAAAATCCACGTATCAAGCTTCACTAGACTTTTTCGTTTATGAAAGAAAAAAAAACTTTAAATTATTTTACTGTAGGAAGGGATATCTATAAAATTTATTCGATCGATGTTTGGTTTTTAAAAATATTTTTTTCTTATATTGTCTTCCGTCCTATTCTTCTTAAAAAAGTTGGTAGAGTATTAAGAATATTATTATAGTAGTATTTTCAAATTCTACTGTTAAAATACCTTGCAATATTCGTACTTCGTTTGTCAGAATAACGTATCCGGGTAATATTAGTGTTGTTCAGTCGTCCAAAGAAAATTGCATTTGTTTTAGCCAATGCCAAGATTTTGTCGCGTATTAATGTCTGATTGTTTACCATGAGTCATTCTTAATCATTGTCATGTCTGTTGCATAATAGCTAATTACCTACTTTACTTTAATAGCAGGTTATCATGATACTGTGTTTTCAAAGTTAATTAGGTGTAATAATTTGTTATTAAATATGTTTTTGTTTTGATTTGTACATTTACTAAAGGGAAGCGAAGCACTGTTATGTTAATATTGGTTCTTGTCAACTTTATTGTTGTGTTTGAAACAAACAATAAGGATCATTGTGGTTATTGAATTTAGTCCAATATGTAATTTAAATTTGAATGCGTCAAAACCACTCTACCACTGTGGTCAAGATCTGTATATCCTTATTCAGTTGAAGCACATCTAATGTATCTGTCGTCGGCAAATTATATAATTTATTATTTTACAGAAAGCATCGGAAACGTTCGGTGAATTGCAACATGCCAAAGGCAACTTGTTAAATGCCTTGTCATTTTATAAAATTCCAAAAAAAGTCGATCGCATTCTGTAAAATGCCGCGGCAAATTGTCTAATTATTTCCTAATCTGTCCACGCATGCGAAATAACAACAACGATAGTAATTTTTTATACGAGTAGAAATAGCGCAAATTTATGCGTCGGAGCTTAGACACTTACCAATGTATGTATCCCAGTCCGATGGTTGCACTCGTCTGATAATTATTTGCCTAAACAATTGTATGCCGACTCATAGCTGTAAGCAAGCTGTTAGACAGATGCGGCCGCAGTTAAGTCACATAATTATATGACTAAATTTGCAGTCTAGTAAAATAGTTATTGAAGCGACGAGCCAGGTAAAGGTATTAACAGCATGCTCGTTTATTGCAAGGCTTGCAAGTCGGGATACAATTGTTTACCTAGACAAATAGTTATCAGGCGGCTGAAACCATCAGGCTGCTACTCTTGTCTAATGAGACATACAAATCCTGACCACTAAACCACCTACGCCATCATTACCTTCATCATTACATAACTTCTGAAAGTAGGCAGGGGTCACTAATTGATCAGTTCCCAGAAGTTGTGGGCTTACTACGCAGATGAAAGGGAAGTTCTCTTTGACGCCCGGCGCCCGAAATTCTATCTGCCCAATTACGTATTCGAGGGGATGGAACCACAGAGTACGTAACCCTTCAGGCGGTCAGTAACCATTTCTTTATGTGGCCTCTTCTAAATATTACCAGTTCTGGATTCGACCACTTATTGTTGTACCCAGTTCTAAAGGAGACCATTTCCGGATTTAACCACTTCGTTATATGTCCGCCCTTAGTACAGCCAATAAAAAATAAATTAGTAATACAAGTAAACCGCAAAATAAGAACCGTAGTTGAGTTGTAAAACGTTCGCCTCACATTACGAAAGTTCCGGTTCGAATCCCGGTGGGACACTTGTCAAATAAATATAATTATATAGTGAGACTTCCCCCGGTTAGGTTAGGTAGGACATTGCAGACTGAATCACCTGATAGTCCGGAAAAAAAGACGATTCTGTGCTTCGGAAGGCACGTAAAGTTCTTAAGCTGATTTACAATGACAACTATTTGTATTTGTATTGTATTGTATTTGTATTTGTAATCTATGTTGATACCCAAAAAGGTTTAACTTTGTCGAAATGTGAACAAATTTCAACACATTTTACATTGAGTAACCCTCTTATCATTAGAAGGATGACCAGACAAAATACCTAAGTTTGTATTTGCCATATTTTAAAATTAAAAATTCTGTAATATTAAAAATCAAGTTCTTACTCGTAATAAACATTGTTTTCCGTTATTACGTCACAAATAACAATAAACACGTTATATAGAAGCAGTGCTATGTCTAAGTGTAATGTTTGTTTCTGCTGATCTCTTTGTACTGTCTTTCTGTTTTTTCTCCATAAATAAATAAACAGGCACAGTAATAACTTAAGAAGTTATTTCATAGCTACTATTCATTTCATTTTTGCGCATTGCGTAGTGGAAATTGGAAATGATACTCTCCAGAGGCTGTCAGACAATTTTATTACGGACCCATTAGCCAAACGATAGCTTTGCATTTATGCACTTCAACGTTCATTGACTGTCAGCTAAATTAATGAGTGACTGGAAGTCATCAAGCAAATGAAATGTAAAACGAACGTTGATACTTCGCAATTACTTAATTCATTGCTAGCTGCCTTTATTTATGGACTAAATGTCTGCTTGCGGCTACACCCATGTTATTTTCATTATTTACGCATAACTTTTTTCTCTGAAACAATAGCATTGTGTACTCCAGGGAACACAAAACTTTTCAGAGAAAATGAGTACTGTGTTAATTGTGAAAATGCAAAGTTTCTGCATCTATTTACACAATTTTACGTTAATACATTCAGTCGGTATGGCATAAAGGAAAATATAAACAAACAAATAAAATAATATTGCATTGTAAGTCACATTATTACCAGAATAGAGTATGATATTACTTACTTTTTAGACAAGCATTTAACCCATGTTGTGCAAAGATTGTTAGTGTTTCTGATATTGCTTATAGAGAAGCGATCGTGAGAGGAGAACTTTCTTATATAAAATAAAAGACAAACTTAGCCACTCAACTCTTGAAGTTCCCGACACAAGGTACATGTCCCTTTCCTTTTCAATCAAGTTTCATGTTTATCTTTATGTAAGTGGCAATTACATTGTTCTGTAGTCGAGAGCTAGACTACAGCATCCTATCAAAACTTTGCAGACAAACACGTTAACTGCCAGATCTTCAGTTTCTCGGGCAATCAACTTGATGTGAAGATTTTGTTGTATTATTACAAGCTTGTTCTCAGACCTATAAAAAAAACAAAAAAAAGTATAAAAGTTTATTAAAATCGGCCAACCCTTTTCAGAGGAGTATGGTAACTTACACTGTATGGGACTGTGGTGGCGCGAGAATTTTATATATTAAATACATATATCTATCTGTCCTTCCACATATTTGCCTTATCATACTCTTGTTTGGAATTTGATTCCAAATCGTTATCAAGATCAGATTTACTTATTTTACACATACTTCAAAATTCATCATCCTCTTGGTCCGACAACAAAAAAGAATCCAATTCAAAAGTGATGCATGTAAAAATACATATCTATCGGCGATTTTTTTTTATTATAACCACGGAGGACAGAAAATCCGTGATTTTAACTCAACATTAGATATAGCAGCATATAGGTATGTACATTACTTACCAAATTCTAATTAATGTATGAGCTTCTAAAGTTTAAGTCTGTGGTTTTCTAAATCCTCTAATATTAGAATAAGTCTGTGTGCACACGAACGTTTGAGGCAACCACAGACAACATCCGTTTTAATGTTGAAAAGTCAGTAACCGTTCAACGTGTAATGCAGTGTAATGAACTTTTCGGATTATAAGAAGAAAACTAAGAAACTTTATTTTAATCTCGTTATTTTTTGGGTACCTCAGATTTATTAGTGTCAATAATCTGAATCATGGACGAGTGTCTATATTAGTTTGTAATAACTTATGATAGATGGAGCTGTGTGCACTCTAAAGCACTTAGTAAAAGAAGCGTTAAATAATTTCGTTGAGCTTGTACGGAGACTTGGTACTGCCAGCACTTGCGGCTGGACATGTTAACCTTGACAGCGCCAGTATTCCGTAGTAGTAAGGGTGAATTTCGTAGGGCGAATGTCTAACCCCATAAATGCTGGCTTCTGTGCAATTTGGTAGTGCGCATGTATGGCCCGGATAGCCAATGAGATGCAGGTTCAAGTTCCTGCCCAAGCTCAACAATTTTTATTTTTCGCTTCGATTTATCATGGACTAAAATTCCTAAGATTATGACAAAATATTCTATACCTAATTGTATTTTTTGCCCGTATCTTATAAAAAAGTCAGTACTGTAAATTGTAAATTACCCAGAAATAGTTTAATATGAAATAAGCACCCAGTTACAAAATATTGACTGAAAGAAGGAGCAAGCATTAAAAAAAATACATACCAGCCTATCTTAAACAAATAAGAAAATGTTATTCAAGAGTGTACTTAATAAGTATGTTAATAAATAATAAATATGTAAATAAGTATGTATGTAATTAATAATCTATTTACTACTAGCTTTCCGCCCCGCGGCTCCGCCCGCGTGAACCGTTTTTCCCGTGGGAATGAGGTATTTTCCCGCAGTAAAAAGTAGCCTATGTGTTATTCTGATGTATAAGCTAGATTACTGTAAAGTTTCAGTAAAATCCATTCAGTAGTTTTTGCGTGAAAGAGTAACAAACATACATCCATCCATACTAACATCCATATTTATAATATTAGTAGGATATTCAAATACAAATCTCACGCGGTACTGTTTAAGTAAGCTGTTGTGTAAACAGTTTACTCGGTAGTTAGTTATCAAGTTTTCGTAGTAAAGAAATGTTCCCATATTGTAATGTCAGGTTGAATAGCGGATCTGCTGATCTGCTCCCATCCCAAGGCCGTTTTATTCTATTGTTCCCACCACATGTTGATACGCTACTTACTAAGTAGTAACTGGTTACCGTAAGTGTCTAGAGTCTAGAGTAACTTTTTTTGCCTCAAGCTTCGGTTACACACAGCGATTAGTCGCTGCGAATTGGCACTCGCAGCGAGTAATCGCTCAGTGTGACAGGGCTATTCGCTGCGAATTCCATACTGACCGTGTTTATTTTTAGTCGCAGCGAATGCAATCGCAGCGATTATTCGCTGTGTGTGACCGAGGCTTTACGGTAAAGAGTACCTTAGTCTTGATATTGTTCTGTGTCGAAAATACAAAAATACGAATACTCTTAGATTATTTTGTAAAATGACAGTCACAATTTATTTTGTTAGATTATATTTTAAAATGGATATTTTATTTTACTTCATCATTTCAGCCGAAAGACGTCCACTTATTTTACTTACTTACAAAAAAAAAACAGCAAAATATTTACAAATAACTGCTAGAACAGAATCGAGTTATGTTGTATACACATTAAAGGTTGTAGTACAAAGAACATAAAATCCCTCAGGGATACAATTTGAGCAAGCTTATTGAAGGCCGTCCCTCCGTAGTAAGTTTTCGTTACTGTACCTTGGCGATGATTTATATTATCGTTTGTTTCTTCATACATTGATTAGAATCTATAGGAGATAAGTCAGTGTATCGTAAGAAACGTAGCAATGTACGGTACAATGTCTCATGTCGTATACAAAAAAGTTACAGAATTAATCAAAATAAATCTATGAGAATATTGCAAAAAAATTTACCAGACCCTCGTCAGACCATGTCACCAAATTTTCCGGTTGATTTGTTCATTATTTTGAAATGTTTTAACTTTGTGTTTTAATTTTGCTAACTGTAGGCACCAATGTGTGGATTAATCAAGTTTATGATTTTCTCAGAAAGTGACGTATGTTAAAAAAGCTTACCTAAAAGCTTACCTAACAATTTTTTCTGGCCTGGATCCAAGTCTTTTCAGCCGTATTCATTCATTATAGTGTGACCATCAGTACGTGCTCGATCGGTATTATACAATTTTAAAATGGTTTAAATTCTAGTGTTTAGGTTTTACGTTTTCATAGTTAAAAATTCTCCTCTGATTTAGGTGGTAAATGTTAATATCAATTTGACCTAATAGCGCAACGGCCTACATTCCCGGAGCTTAAATTTGATGGATGTGGCGGATTAAGAACTGTTGCCGCGTCATCATTTGGGTAATAAGATTTCCTTGGAAATGGGACTATTTCAGTTTTAAACGGGCTTTTAGTAATTTATGGCGTCACTTAGTTATTATGCTGATTTTCTGGTTTAATTAATATTACCCTTCCTTAGATTTGTTTAAGTCTAAAGGATTTGTACGGAAATAGTCAGACACGCAGTTTGTCAGGTTAGAGTTCTACGTAAAATGATAGACATTTCGTGTTTCTGGCATTTCGCGTATCTTGTAAATTTTCTGTGATAGATAGTTTTTTCTATGTGAATAGTATCGTAGGACATTCCCAAAAAAAAAATAACGAGAGCGATGTTGCTGATACTAGATGTTCTAAGAAACAGTACGGGTAGGAACTTCTTATTAAATTTAAGGCTGAATTTCTAATATTTGCTAGCGAATAAAAAAGGGCTTATCGAATTCTTCATTATTTGATCACAATTTCGTAAGCTAGGTACTTATTATCTATTCAAGGCAGAACCTTATGGGAACTCACCTGTGCGAATTTTCCCTATGAATAGTTTTCTATACATAATGCTCCGAGGACCTTGATTTAAATAGACTCTATTTAATGCGATCCCCGAAACCCTTTCAAAAGGTAGGCGATGTTAAGGGTATTATGTAACGAGGTATGAAGATAGAGAGAGCGTATTGAAGTCACGAACAACATAATTGGTTCAAATTCGTATCACTACATAATATAAAACAAAGCCACTTTCTCTGTCCCTATGTCCCTATGTATGCTTAAATCTTTAAAACTACGCAACGGATTTTGATGCGGTTTGTTTTAATATGTATAATTTATATGTATAATACATGCATAATATACTTAAGGATAACCCAAATAACCATTTTCCCGTGCGGAGCCGGGGCGGGTCGCTAGTTTTATATATTTGTGTTATGTAAGTATTTCATTTTACAGTTGCTTCTATCGCGTGAGAGATTTACTATTAGATGATGCGTACAGACTTTCAAATTTTGTAATATTAGTTATGAATGTTAATACAGAAACCGTAAAATGAGTTCTTGATTATTAAGAAAAATAAAACGTGGTGTAAAAAATCATGCAGCTGTTCTTAAGTTAGATGTAAAAAAAAGCACAATAATACCAATCTTTCCTCTTTATAATATGTGACGTTCCACGTGCAAAGGTACCTAAGGTACCTACCTTATGGTCGGTATTAAGTTACGCATATCCCTGTAATCAGCAACTGATAAGCTATTCAAATCCAAAAATATTATCTTTATACTAAAACCCGCCATGATGTACTTTTGCACGTGGAACGTCACATATTAGTATGCTATGCTATGAGTAAGTTCATTGGGTTACACATTGAGCTATAGGGGCAGTACAGTACCACCAACTTATCTGTGAAGTGGTCAAAAGTGGTACTGACTCCGCTACAGGGGCATCAAGTATTAATACCTAAAAGCGATTGGACAATTTCACATCGCTACTAGCGCCGCCTTTCAGCTCACAGATAAGTTAGTTGATCTGTAGGTGGATAACTTTATAAACTTCTACCCACATCATTTCTTCTGAATAGATACTGAAAGAAATGACTTTTAAAGGTCGACGTTTTACGCATGGGTAATAAATAGACTGAGATTAAATGAAGTTAGATTTTATGTCTTTGGAAATTATTATATCTACTTTTTCAATGTAAGTCTTATGAATTATGTCAACTATTATTTCATTATTTTGTTTCTCCTATATCTCAACATTACCTAATTATTCTGGTTTTTAGAGAATAAATATATAAAAAATCCAAGTATTTTATATACTTTAAGTTCTGGTTATTTATTTGGTCTGATTTTCAAATTACTACAAATATGGACCTCTGACCAAATAGTTCTAAGCGACGACAAGTCTGTTGTTATATGTTTTCTTTGAGCAAAGTCTTAAGATATGGATTTGTATTCTGTATCTATGTAATAAGTGCATTTTTTTAAGTATATCACAATATTATATTGGAGTACCTACCTTACGACTTCTGTATAAGAAGTTCATTTATACGATACATACCTACATATTTTGAAAAACAATTAGAAGCTTAAAATGTCGAGTGCGTCATATTTTACTTACTCATGTGGACAAAACGATAAAATATTAAATTTAATTTCACTGACAATCATTTGTTCAATGCTATCGTTCAATGAATTCGAAAATTGTTTCGGACAAGCAAAACCATCCCATTTGTTCGTCTAGACTAGACTTGGATATCTTATAATTATGTATTACGTTCATGTATTTATCTAGACTAGAGTCTGGAGTTTATAAAATCATTACTGGAGTCTGTGTATAATAATATGTAGGACGTAGGTGTATAGAATAGTATAATAGTTGGTATATTTTGATAATTTCAGTTGTTCTTTATTTAAACTGTCAATTTACTGTAGCAACGTATTGTGTTACTGTATAAATTCGTCTAGTTGAAAATAAAAAGTGAAAATATCTGCTATCATACACTATATACCCAACAGAGGGCCTCGATCGAGCCTACCTTTGATTAGGATGAATGCAATATGGTTGACTAAATTTCCTTTCAAATTTCTTCTTTCAAGAGCGTCGTATAAGTTATATATTGGTTCAGAAAAACTTTTAATATGCGATGATATTAGACAAAATATCTGGTTACTTCTACCAGTAATATTCAAGCTAGTAATATTTTCGTTCTTTTACCGTAGCAAAGTGTCTGGGAAATGTAATTAATCAGCGTAAAAGGCCATGTTTTTAAAACGGAATGAATTAGCGCGAAAAATTTTTTTTCACAAACCAAATGAATTCAGCAGCAGCACAATAAAACCATGTGGGTGTACGCTTCATTTGTTTGTTTTTGCAAGAGGTTTCGTATGACGTATTATTTTAGCCGTGTCTGTGTTTGTACAGTGCAATGTGTTTTCCATATACGAGTGTTGTTGTTACCAGGACATATCGTTTTAGACACGGTAACGAATATCTGTTTTAATACTATTCTAAATACTAGTTATCTAGTAAGTATATAATTATTTAGGGCTTTTTGTTTGAACGATATGTTAAAGGGGCATTATGCGCCTAAAGGAAACATTTTGATACTTTTTTCGGTATTGTATGTTCAATTAGTAGTTACTGTATGGTTCTTGAAGGAATTGCACCTTTGTTTTGTTTTTACGCCTGTATAATATTAGTATAATAGCTTGCTAGGAGTCCTAGCCTAGGATTATTACCCATTACAATCTCGAGGAGACGCGCTGGATAACATTTCTTATTTGTATTTTTTTGTTTTATTGTTGTACTGTAAATTGTGTTATTAGCAATCGAAAAGTGAATGATTGAATCGGTGGATCTACGAGAAATGCTTCTCCTTTGTGGTCCCACTGGTGGGACAAATTAGTGGGACCATGAAAAAACGGGAGCTTTTTAGGGCTTTTCGTGTAAATACAGTCTCGATCAACTGTTGTAATTAAAGCTGTTGCAAATACGACGTATCGAGCTTTACCTTGCTTTGGGAGCGGCAAGCTCACACCCTTAAAATGAAACAACTAGTTAGTTATTAGAGGTTATTTTGAAGGTTTTGCTTTTAATCCTTTGTGTGAATTTATAATTACTCTGTGTTGCGTTAGATAGATGTACTTGTACTACATACATAATACAGTCACTTTTTATCCCGGAGCGGTAGGCAGTTTTTTTTATTTTTTACTGTCCTGTGCTTTTGTCGTAAAGGTACGACCAATCAAGCTTAACCGGACTAGGAGAGCAAAATAAAAAAAAGCCAAATTTTAAATATTTTTTCCAAATAAGATAAGATAAGAGAAAATCACTTTTCGACGTCAAATTTTAATGAAGTTAGGTTACTAAGTTTTGCACCAACCAAAACACGACACTGTTCAATGAATGTCAAACAACAGTAACAAACTTGTTTTTGCTACCATTTTGATAGTTGATTAATTTTCAATAGTTTTTTAAAGTCCCGTACTTTTATGAGTTCATTCATGTGAAATGAAATGAAATATGTTTTATTCGAAGTAAGATTTAATAAATCACTTTTCGACGTCGAGGCGAGTTCACAATTTGGCTGTCTTTTGTGGAGATGAACTCGCCGGAAGAAACTCCACAGGCGTTGCATCTTTTCAAAATAGGTATTTTACAAAATTATTATTTTATAAATGTTGTGTCTGTCCGTTTGTGTCTCTCCGTTTATTTTAATCGTAGTGTACCAGCCACATACGTCTACTCAAGTATACTGCATCCGCAAGTTGTCAAAGTAAATATAATTTATTCATTATAGGTTTAAAAAAAAACCTTAATTACGTCATATCAGACTCGGTCTACTCCAAAGGGCGTTAAGGGCGACGACCAGCCTAATCCAATAACGGTAGCGTAGGAACTATAATATTCGCTATTACAATAATTATAGTAATAATACATTGTGCCATATTGCGATTGTATCACCTTTGCAAATGCTATTTTAATGGTAGCAGAACAGCCCGGCGTTGTAGAGTCTAGACTAGACCAATAAATAATGTACCTAGAGCTAGAGGACTAATGCGTTTGAGTATTGCCAACCTTAAAATTGAATATATCTATTAGAAAGCTTCTTTCTTAACCAAACTTGGTAAGAATACTTTTATTGGTTCTTTTGGAAATTAGATATCTTCCTCAGATAGTATTGTAGTCTATTAAGTCGTAAAGATCTCCAGCAGTGGACGTTCTTCGGCTGAAATGATGACACAGAATTCTAAATCGTCATCATCATCATCATTTCAGCCGAAAGACGCCCACTGCTGGACAAAGGCCTCCCCCAAAGATCTCTACAATGATCGGTCCTGCGCTGCCCGCATCCAGCGGCTTCCCGCGACCCTCACCAGATCGTAGGTCCACCTTAAGGTCAAAAGCTAAAATACTAAATCGTAGTCCCTAAATATGATGACGATGATGACTCAAATTACGTATAGCGGCGGCGCTATCAATCACTGTTACATATTACATAGTAGGTATTTATTGGCTAATAACTGTACGTAAAAAAAACCAGATTTGCTTGGTAAATATTTGTGATGGAGTGAGTTTTAATTTAGCTTCTAAATAGGTATTGTATTGGTTTTCTTTAGGATTTTTTTTTTTATTGATGGATGTTTGATTTAGCAAATGTTTTTATTTTATTGAAATAGGTTACTTAGATTGGTGAATGTGAATTTCATGAATTTGTAATGATGTTCCATAACTCCAAAATCGTTTATCACTTGGTTTAATTTGAATTTTCGCCCTTTAATTGTTTGTTGGCTTATAATAAACCAATTTCATTAATTTAACCTAATTTGAGCTAATTTGTTTATTTCTTATTCTTTAACAACAGCTCATGTTAGTAATTTTTTTCGAGAAACAAATTATGATTGGAATTCAAAATTAATTCACGTAACTATATTTTCAGAATTCATTCTAAATAACTGAGTGACCCTGTGAAATAGTTTTTACTTTGTTGAAAAGATTTAACTCTTTTCGTGACGTCATCGTGTTTATCGACCTAGCTGACCTCTAGAAGTGGGTCAGATATTGTGTTGTGTTGCGCTGTCCGATTCCATTTTCATTATAATGACAGCTGTGTTTCATTATGTAAATTCTCCCCACGGTACCGTCGTTTTTCCCGTAGGAATGAAGTATTTTACCACGGTAAAAGGTAGCCTTGTTCTTCTCCAAGGTCTGTTTTATCTTGTGATAGCGTAACAAACAGACAAAGTTTATTTCGGATTTATGATATTAGTAGGGATTGTTTTAACGAGTACATAGCAGATTTGTTTAATAATTTTCTAATTGCTTAGCTGAAGTTTGGAAAATTATGTAATTTAAATTTGACCTTTAGAGAGAAATGTTTGGTTCAAGCTTTTTAAATAAAAGGTACGATAAATAATTGGAATACACCGCAGTAAATATTTGTTTTGTGACTTAAATTGTTAACGGGTAAGTAGAAATTTGGTTGTCTCTTACAACTAAGCAGTAATGTTAGTTACATGCCTTTATTTATTTTATAGGTTTAACTCGCGACCAGAAGTACGGTTCTATTTTCTAGGTTTCCGCCTCGCGGCTACGCCTGCGTTAACAGCTTTTCCCGTGGGAAAGGGGTATTTTCCCGCGATATAAGGTAGCCTATGTTATTTCTCAAGGTCTATTCATTCTTTTTTTGCGTTGCTAGGCTTCATTAAAATAGGTCAAGTAGTTTCGGAGCCTATTTAATGCAAACAAACAAATAATCATTATATTTCCTCTTTATAATATTAGTTTGGTTTTATCTACGCTAGCTGGTCGGTCAAACCGAAATCTAAGCGGATGCAATTTTTTTACTGACTTTAGCTTTCTTAGGTTGTAAAAAAATATAAGTTAGGTATTTACTTATTGTGAATATACTGAATACTAATTATTTTATTGTTACATGAATAATATAATCATTTGTCAACTCGTACTTTTCCAAAATACCTAAGTAATATAATAGTGTTGATCATATACTTTCATTAAAACAATGAAATAAATTAATCTAGTCTTCGTAATCTTCGTTTCAGTCCCATTTGTTAAAAGCTTCGTGGAATTCCAACAATACTAATTGTTAAAAACACGAGCCGCGAAATCGCTTGTGGCAGCCAGTACACAATT
This sequence comes from Teleiodes luculella, assembly GCA_948473455.1. Taxonomy (NCBI): domain Eukaryota; kingdom Metazoa; phylum Arthropoda; class Insecta; order Lepidoptera; family Gelechiidae; genus Teleiodes; species Teleiodes luculella. Next base: position 5,121,613 of record OX419593.1, read on the forward strand.
AAACTATTTTTAATAAACCGCCTATACCTACTACTACTACCTACAGGTGGGATGTTGCCATAATCCTGACGAATCAGATTGAGGATCTTAGTTGCTTTTGGGTACACATAAACATTGCTGTCCATTTTAATTTAGTCGGAAATGTCTGCGAACCTCGCTGGAATGCACTTCCCCTCACGCTTCCCCGTACCTCGCCCCGTTTTCGCCTATCCAGTACCGTCGCCAACGCAAGCGCTGATGCATGACGTCATTATGTCATTAAGCCAGGTTCTCAAATATTTTCGACCAGTTGTGCGATAACTAAGGAACAGATTGGATTGGGCTTACTCTAAGTCGAAAACCACACGGAATAAAGAGCTATTGGGTTGACTCATTGTCTCTTACAACATAAATAAGCCAGTCTGGTAAATTAAACTGATACCTCCAGAACTGGCGCTCATTAAAAAGTTCAGAAACATCACTCTTAAGTACTTTAACTAGGTTGCAATGTAGCGGGAGCGGGACACAAAAGAAAACTTATAACTATAGACTTTACTTCTTTTTGTATATCCACGGTCAAACTATTTAATTCTCGATTTAATAATAATAGTCAATTTTAAAAACAACGCAGGCGTGGCCATCTGGCTGACAGCTAGTTTCCAATAAAATTGATCCAAATGACATCATAGCAATCCTTCGTAGTAACTTAACGGTGACTATGTTTCAGCGACACGCAAGGATATAGTCAGAGGTCAAATTAGATAAGACGCACAACTAGAACCTTGGGGAAATAACAGTAATGGCTTGAAAAGATGACCACAAGACGCTCTAATGGGTAGAGTAGGCTTGACGGGGCGTGAAATTAAATATAAGGTATTACATAGGAAGAAAGTTGTCTATGTTTAATTGTTTATACTTACAGGTGAATTAGGTACTCGTATATAGGCTAGTTTTTAAATCATTTTAGGGGGAGTGTTATACCCATACCTATGTAAACAATAAAACAACAACATCGGTGGTAAATGTATCTTATATTATAGACTATAGTCATACTATAATTAGATTTGAAAAAGATTAGACAGTGTGAACTATAAAAAAACGTGCAATGGAAAATAGAACAAAATAATATATCTGCCGTCTACTTTTTCTACAGGTAGGTGTACTTAACCGTTTTTTGATAAAATTTTCTAATCACTACATAATATAAAACAAAGTCGCTTTCTCTGTCCCTATGTCCCTATGTCCCTATATCCCTATGTATGCTTAAATCTTCAAAACTACGCAACAGATTTTGATGCGGTTTTTTTTTATAGATAGAGTGATTCAAGAGGAAGGTTTATATGTATAATAAATGCATAATATACTTAAGGATAACCCACAATAACCATTTCCCCATGCGGAGCCGGGGCGGGTAGCTAGTAATTTATAAGATACGTCTTTCTATTGTATCGCATACTTGATATTCTGTCTGTTACCTGAAATGAAGTATAATAAAACTGATCAATTTTCTCTAAGAATAAAAAATCTATAGGCGCGAAGGTATCATTTTGTAGCTTTTAGTATTATACAAACAGCACGAAAGCTAGTCCTAGTATAGGTACTAGGACTAGCCAAGGCAAACAGTCCGTTTTTCTATTCAAATGGTAGGCCATTTGAATAGAAAAACGGACTGTTTGCAGTTAATAATAAAACAGTTTTTCCTTTGCCAAACTCAATTCTCATCTTCCAGGAACGTGCTGTCCAAACAATCAATCCTCATTAGTTTAGGAAGATTCTAATTTGAACTTCATGATTGTTTTCCAAAATATATAGATTCAAGGACGGACACGACGGTACGGGGAACTGTAAAATTTAAAAACTTTTCACAAGAAAATCTTTCTGAGAACTTATTCCATAATTTTTGAAGTTTATTTTGTGTTAGTCAATCAAAGATTTAATTGTTTGCATTGAATAGGCTCAATACTCAATTATTTATTGCATTCCATGTTGAAACTCGGTTCAGTAGTTTATTATTTAGATACAAAGATAGAGTGGACCCTGGAAAAAAAATAGGGTACCTTTTACCATGGGAAAAATTCCTTATTCTCACGGGAAAAACTGCAAACGCGGGCGGAGCCGCGGCGGAAAGCTAGTAGATTATAATTTCATTAGACTTTACATTACTACATAGTATAAAATAAAGTCGCTTTCTCTGTCCCTATGTCCCTCCCTTTGTACGCTTAAATCTTTAAAACTACTCAACGGATTTTGATGCGGTTTTTTTTAATAGATAGAGTGATTCAAGAGGAAGGTTTATACGTATAATACATGCATAATATACTGAAGGATAACCCACAATAACCATTTTCCCGTGCGGAGCCGTGGCGGGTCGCTAGTAGCATTATAATCATAGAAGATGGTTTCTTGTAAAATGTGCGCCATTACAATTGGCTAACTGAAACATGTATTAGGCCAATTAACAGGACTGTCAAAATGATGAATTGATCGACTGTCTAATAAGAGCTTTAGGATTTAAGCCGAATTTACATTACGAAAGTAGTGGCATGAAATTAGTTATATGACACTAATTTCATCAACAATTTCACGTGTAAATTAACAGTTTCATAATGCATGCATCAGTTTTGCGACACTGGATTAATTTCATGCGATGCGCATATTTTTTGTAAAACTAATGTCACGCAACTACTTTCACGATGAAAACGCGACACGAAACTAGTGTCGCGAAAGCATTTGCACAGGGCAGACGTGTGTTTTTGAGTGCATCGTGCAGCTAGTTATGCGTCAAAATGGCTAACCAACGTTGGTCAGTCGATAAAAATATAAAATAACCTTTTTTTAATTAAAATAATAAATCGAGATAACCTTTTTTTAATTTTATATATTAACATCTGCACCACAACGTTTTGCATCGCAAAATAAAGGTTTGATGTTGACAGAGACATGGCGATGGTGATACTGTTGATTTCACGACACTATTATTTTTAATGAAAGTAGTTTCACACGTGCTGCAACTACTTTCATGAAACTCATTTCAACATGCACGACACTAGTTTCGTAATGTAAATTCGGCTTTAGTTCGAAGCTTTGAGTACTATCGGACGGGTCTTACTCCGTAGTTTAAATTAGGGAACTTAAAGGTGTTAGTAGATCGGCGCAGAAAGGTAGGCAGCTACGTCGTCGTGTTCTTAGCTAGTGCCGTGCGATCGAATTGCACTTTATTGTTACAAAGCTAGAGTTGCCATTTATTTTAATAATGTCGCTAAGTGAACCTTCTGTAAAGACTACTATTTGGTATTATGTAGTATTATTATATAATTGGAATGAGTTTAGATGAGCGAGCTAGACGACTTAGTTATACTTTGATGAAATTCGATTCGAATGAGATTAATTTTAATATAATTATATTTTTGGAGGTCATTGTTTGTAATTGAATTCTTGAAAGTCGTATTTTAATTAGATTTCGCGATGTTTTATTCCAAAAAATTGTTATGAAATAGAATTTATTTTTTAATTCAACGCTTAAAATTTCTAATTCAACGCTTTTTTAATAGAACTTTCACACTTGAGTGGCCCAAAATGAATATAATATTCGTCTAAAACTATTTCACAAAAGCAAGGGTCGACAATTTTTCTAAATAACGCTTCGGGTTATTGGCCAAAGGGGTTTATGAACTTTGACCTGACGTCTCGTGTTACAAAAAATTACTTCATATAAAGATAGGATCAGACGGGGCTTTATTAACATAAAAGCTAGCCAATATTTTTTGCATAACTACCTACTCGTGATATGGACTACCTATTTGAATGAAAGTAAGGTACCAAAATGCACTCAGATTTTTAGGCCAGGGCCCTTTTTTACTTGTAGCTTTTAATGAGAACGGGCTTAAAGAAAGAATTAAAAATGCTTCAATTAATGAAATGAAATTAAGTTATATTTCAGGCAGTATACATTACATAATCCTAATTAATTTTGAAATATCCTTTAGCAACACCTTTTATAGCCACAGAATACACATACAAAACGTATGATTTAAATTTACACTATCTTTTGAATGTAGATTTGCCCGTAAAATTTATAACCATAATGTAAGTCACATAATATACATATTTGAATAAATTAGGGCTTTATTAATTTGTTTGCGTCGTGAAATTTGCACTCGCGTGTTACAAATAATTGTTATTTATTAGTAAAGGCAAAATTTAATCCTTCTAGCAATTTCTTTTGGCAAATAAGTATACGAGTTTGTTAATATAAATTAAAACGATTGTTTTAGAGAGTATTGTCATCTATCGTTTGGGCCAGTGAAAATACTCTTTTCTATGAAAAATATTTTCCTAATAAGGGATTTGGTATGAGCATAGTGAAATCTCCTAGACGCGACGGTATCTAGAATTTGTTGTTCCAGACATCATAGAACATCTGTCTTTTTCATGTAAATTTAAAACAACTGTTGCTAGAACCTTGCTTTAAAAAAACTGTGCTTTTTGTACATTTAAAATGATAACTTTATTTCTATGCAATGCTTCTAATTTTGCTGAAGTATGTTGAATTTTAGGGTCCATTATCGTATTTTAGTATCGTAATTTGATAAAGGTCCTTTTGAATATAATCTTGTTTTCTCGTCCAATGAAAATGTATGATAATATCGTTACATAACTTGTGCAATGATGTTCTGATTCTGATTGTTTTAGAGATTTAAATTGGACTGCAGGAAACAAAATTAGTTTATCTACAACTGCGATGTTATAAAAATGGATTACATTATTTTGTGGCTTTGGTACATAATAAATATATTATTTTAAGGGTAATAGCATCGTAACGTAGCTTTTTAGTTACAGCAAAAAAAAACATACAAGTATAAATAATATCTACGCTAATATATTTAAATCTGCAATCAATTAATTATTTTTTCTCGATATAAATATGTATTACGTCATATTTTGTGTTCTGTTCTTATTGTCAAGTGCTAAAGTGCTAAGAGAAAACTTGTAATGGCCTCTTTACTTTATAGGCGTTCTAAGAATGCCAGCAACAGAAACGATGTATTGAGAAGATTCCAGTTTCATTGTTGTAACATAGTACTCAGTTTCAGTGCTAACAAAGAAAAGTTTTGACGACCTATTTTGCCCTAAAATGTCTCATAGGCCGGGAGATGATGACAGAAATTTTTAGGTCATTTGTTACAGTATGGCGGTTTTACAGGGGTCTTAGTACGCAATGACAAAAAGAAAAATGATGGTCATAGCGCTGGTACTGGCGGCCCAATCGCGTGGGCGTTAGTGAACTAGTCGAAAAAATTACGAAAGTCAAACGATTTGTACCTACCACAAAATTTTTATTATTTTCCGATAGCCCGTAAAAATAACTAGACGACAGTGTCATGCCATACTTCTCCGGTGTGACTTACAGCCCGCCATACTAGTTAATAAATTAAAAATTCAACCATTTGTACCAGGGTAATTTTTGCACAGTTTGATCATCTTCGTGCAGCCATTTACGACAATCACCATGCCATACTTTTCGGACGGCTCCAAATGGTCGCCATACCGCCGAAAATTTGCATTTTTTTTTTCGCGGTTGGGCCGCCTGTACCAGCGCTATGACCATCATTTTCCTTTTTGTCATTGCGTACTAAGACCCCTGTAAAAACGCCATACTGTAACAAATGACCTAAAAATTTCTGTCATCATCTCCCGGCCTATCAGCAATGCGAACTTCTCAAATGTGTCGTGTAATAGTCGAAGTAAATAATGATCCCGTATTTTACGTTATTTTGTTGCTCGGGTTATTACCCGACAAATTACAGAAGTACCAGGTTTTATGACTTGAAAATTTATGTTTCACATTCCCCTTCGCCGGGTAATATAAATATTAACAAAAGACGGCGTTTTTCTTTAGGAATTTGTGTCTCCAAAGTTAGGGACTCGTACAAGTTATTTCTATGAGGTCGAGAACATGTTACCAAGATTAAATAATCTTCGATTGAATTAGGTTTTTGTCTGTTAATATTAAGATAGGATGGCTTCGTCCAACAGTCAGGCTACCATGAAGTTTCTAGAGTGACATACGTAGTTTTGTAGTGCGTATACTCTTTATTGGGCTATTATATTCAAGTACATTACACACAAGTGGCATTCCTTATATTTTAGAATGCTGTGAATGGCAAAAAAAATTATGGTGGGTTTTGTCACAGCTTTAAACAGTTATTATTGGAATCGCGTTTTGCAAAGGTTTCAGCCCAGCCAGCTTTAATATTGCTGAAAAAGATTCCTTGAATAAATAAAAATCATTTTTTCCACAAATCCTTTCCTTCATCCAGATGACAGCGCCTTCGTATCGCTTAGGACGAACAATTTTCTCGTTTCTAAGAAATGTATCCCCAGAGTCCTAATAATGACTAGCTTTTCGCCCGCAGTTTCTTCCGCGCTTCCAATTAGACATCCAGGGATACAACTTTAGAACTATATTAGACTCATTTTTCAAAAATATCCCAAATTATAATAACAACAGTAAATAAAAACAGTAACAAAATCGACTGAAAAATTACTGAGATATATACAATCAAATTTATTCACAATGTAATTAATTAGATACCATTGAGAAATGAACCAGTGTCAAATGACCCATGAAAGTTTTCTTTTGTGTATTTTTTTAGATAAAAGACGAATTAAAGAATTAAAATAGCTTCAAAGAAACAAAATGAAATAAAGAAATTAATCAAGGGAAGCTTTGGGAATTGGGAAAGAGGTTTCTTGGACAAGACCTAAGCATTGTTAAAAGAAGCAGCAATTTGTTTGGAGAAATTGTGAAGTTTTGAATAGGATCGACTGTGAGTTGCGTCAGATCCAAGATTGTCAAAAATTGCGTTTTAGAGACCCCCCAAACTAGCGTATTTCGAGCGTGTCGTCGTCGTGCGTCTCGCATACATCATAAGCAGCAAGGCGAGTGAAACAAAAGACGTCGACGCTCGAGAAAAACGCTTGTGTGGGAGGTGTCTTAAGAAGTAGATCCCTTCCTTTTTGTCGTTGAATTTGATTACCCACTATCGATGTTGATGGCAATAGTGCATGCCATATGGTTGACTAGAGCAAGTGCTTTTAGTTTTATGTGAATTTTATTGTTTGACCTACATCGGGCGGAAGCGATCTTGTGTTGGCACATGTCGTTTAGACTTCAGCGCTATAAAGTTACACGTGTATCAACCGTTCGTTAACAGCGTAATATATTTCCCCACCTAGTGGCTCGAGCCTACCCTGAAATCAGGGTGAATAGACCTTAGCCGTGGTATGACTCAGGGTGAATGTAGCTTTCTAATGGTGAAATAATTTTTGAAATCGGTTCAGTAGTTTTTGAGTTTATTCAATACAAACATACACACAAAAATACAAATCTTTACTCTTAATAATATTAGTATGATTTAGCAAATCAGAAAAGCTACTTTATACTACGGGAAAAATATCTTATTAACGGAAATATCGTAATAGAAATATGAAGCCTACACGATTGCAAGCGCGACTTAAAAGTTAATATACTTATATAGTTATAAAGTTAAAACAATTTCAATTAGCTACATGTTTTCCAAGTTGTATTTTATATTATTCCACGAGTTCGTATTCGCTAACAGAATTTCAGAAATTTATTCGGAATTACTTTTCGATTGATCTCGATTCAAATGAGATCGTTGTTTTTACTGAAAATGTTTGCAAAATATCGGCCGTAGATCTGTTTTAATAATACGATATAGTATGATAGGTAGCATTGATACCTTTGATCTGAATAATTAATGTTTCGTTGAACGTTTTTTTACGATGTTGAGTTATCAAAACATTTTAAATATGGCCGATATGATTGGACTTACGAGATATAAATAAAAAAAAACGAAAGTTAGGAGGGTTCTTTTTCTTAACTTTATGTAGTCTTTGTGGCAATAAATGTACGTTGAAGAATTTAATTTTCATCTTTAGGTTTGTTTTGATTAGATTTTTTATTTAATTTCGTTTCTAATAGAGGATTACTTCTTTAAACAACTAGATCAAAATAGGTGAGCATTTCAAGAAAACCACCGTTTATCCCTGTGCGCTTGGTAGGTCATTTGCAGTTTTGTGTAGGTAAGTAAGTACCTAAGTAAATTAACAGCAGAGTTCACAGTGTGTGTGTGTGTACCCATATAAAATGTTATATTATCTTGTGCAGTGTCTTACTGACATGCCGAGTTTTTGAACTATCAAGGTGTCTAGTGATCCCATATTGCTTGCTTATCGTGTGGTTTTCGAGGTTACCTCACAAACCCTGGTGTCGGAATTATAGAACCGCCATCCCATTTTTATAGGCAGGGTCTGATGATGAGATCCTGGAGAAGTTAAGGAAACTCTTCATATTTTAGTATCTCGGAAGGCACGTAAAACCGGCTACTTTCTACGTATGTAGTCAATTCAATTCAATTCGTTACACGAGCCATGTCAATAGCTTTAGTAGGGACTACTATTTGGTATTCTGTGGCTTTAGGCGGTTCCACGGCGGTTCAATAATTCTGACACCAGGGTTTGTGAGATATGTTAAACTCGAAACAAAGTACCTAAAGCGAATTTAATATAGTTCTTTTTCTTTTTTACCATTTGCTAAAGACCTGGTAGGCCGTTTTCCTGATCTGTTGTCACGTCACAGTACAACAGTAGTACATTATGAATAGATTTTTATTATAACCAACAAATCTTTTTTTTTTCACGTAATTCCATTAGACAGTCCAGAAAAGTTCACGTGATTTGAGTATGTTAGCTTCGTAGGTAGGCTTACAGAGTACCCCAGGATGATCATTTCGTGAAACTCGCGTACTCGCGCGTGTTGTATTAAACGCCCACATGCCGTATGAGCCATCATAAATGAAGGCAATCATGTTTAACGTTATAACTGGTACTGAAAACATAACGATCTTATAACAGGGTAATACTCGTATATAAGAAAATAACATGTAAGAAAATTCCGAAAAGTGCCGTCTATTATGATCAGAATATTATGTTAATAACGCTATAAGGTTCACACAGCGCTATAAGGTTCACACGTGTTTTTCTTTTACGAAATGATTTTTAGAAAATATAGATGTTTTGTAAATTCATCTTGTTATTGATAGAACCATCAATATCACGGAGTAAAAGGGCGCAAAATGTTTTTTTTTTTTTTGACAAATGTTTTTGCTGTTTTATGGAGCGGTAAGCTTCAAAGAGATAAATTACTAGAGGTATTGGAAAACATGAATAAACTGGACTTTGAAGTTGGTACTCGATGGAAGACCTATAATGATTATAAGAATATAATAGGATTGCACACTACATCCACAACTATAAAATTTTACCAAAAAGATTCTATTGCTAGGGTAGCAATTTCTGCTATACAACCATTAAAAAAAGGTAAAGAATAATACGATCGATTCACCCTGATTTCAGGTTAGGCTCGAAGCCCCTCGGTGGGGACGTATACAAGCTGTTAGCGAATACGATCTATTATATTTATTTTGAAATTGAAACTAAAAGAATTTGTTTAGCTCTCAGGGGAATTTTGTGAATACCTACTTCGAAATTTTCGAAAACTATTTTTCTAGGTTTTCGATAACCAGTTACAACAAGCTGTGTTTGAGCACATCTGTTACAACTGCAATTTCACCAGAGAGTAAATATAAAAAAATATAATATACATAGGTACATTTTTTTTTCGTCCAAGTTTTTACATCTCTGAATTTATACAGACAGACTCGAGAATCTCATTCGCCCGAGTGCATCCAAATGCTATATTATGTCTTCCTCCCGAATGACATCTCTGAACAATGAGAAAGGAATTCAAATTTTGAGCATAATAAAAGAGAAAAATAAAACAGAGTGAGTTCCTGGTTACCTACGAAATAAGAGGTATTGGGTTCAAAACTTGCCTAGGATGTTATAAGCGATTTGGTTGGCTTTGTATGATTGAATTATTATTTATTTGTGTAGGTAAGATTACTTAGTCGTTTGAGTCCATAGTACGGTTCTGTGTATAAGATGTCCTCAAATACGAGTATTTTCTCTTCGTTGAAGCATGATTCATAATTAAATCATTACCCTATTGGGTCATCCTAATTCACAATAAACTTATATTTATATTGCGGTCTTCTTCGTTCATATTGGAACCGAATAGAACAGGAGCTAATTAAATTTTCAATTAATGATATTTAAAAGAAGAGTGCAGCTGTCAAATTAGGCTTAATTTTAAGTCTGATGTTTACGAAACGACGACGTAAACTACTGCGATCGACGACGAGTTAAATCGATGTGTGACGTCTGACAATCTCCTTCTCTTTTAGTTCTTAAAATCGTGAAAAATATAATCTAAATTCAAGTCAGAGTGCAACAACTACAATCAGCTGTCTAATCTATTTCGTTTAGTTTTCTTCCCTTTAGTTTATCTTCTTATATTTTAGCCCAACTTAAGGAATAGTACGAGTATCATAAAACTGTGCACGATTTTAATAGCATACTTATTTTGCTCACGTAGTTGCAAATTGCTTTAAATGAAGTTTGTTTTGTAATAGGAGCTGAAATAACAGAATAAAGTATTTTGTTACGAGACTGCTTTGTGAACAGTGTCACGAACCGAAAATTTAACTTGTAAAGTAATTCTTTTGTGGGGTGACCCTGACCGTCGTCAGGGCGACATTTTTGGGGTAAATTAAAAAAAATGTTAAGAAATAAATTTACTTTTTATTTTGCATCGTTGACATTGATAAAGGAATACTACTTGAAAGTAATTAGGTCTTGCCAGTTGTATGAAACCATAGAAGTAGAATAAAGTTCGTGAAACACCATTAAATTAAAATGTATGACATCTGACTCGGTTGTAGGTTTTTGAAACTAGTAGTTAACTAAAATTAAAATGCCTATGCTCATTTACGAAAAGCGACAGTTCATTGACGAAAGGCATGATCTACTGTTACTGTAACAACAATACTTTCCTGTTTAGTTTCTGTGCCTCTTTCTTGTTATCCATATAGTTGATGAGACGGTCTTAATATTGCTACCCTATGTCACTTCTTATTTTGTTAGTGTCTAACCCAAGTCAATTACTACTGTAATTCCATCTTACATTTGCCGACTCCTTAACTGAGTTAGTTATTAATGCCTATATAAGTAAGTACTATGTAGTATCAGGTGGTGGGTGATTCTTGATCTGATCCCGTGTTATGAAAAAAATCACCTTCTGTCTATCACCTTCTTTATGTTCAATAAATACTAAAGACGGTTGCAGCTGGGAAATTTACTACATAGTTTCACTACAGATTGTATAATAGTTCACGTTGTTTGATATTTCAAGGCACTACTTTTCATAATATTTTGTTTCCCTTCATTGTAGAATTGTTAAGAAAACTTATCAACCTCTCCTTTATATGAGCTAACAGTTCTTCGATTTTTATTCCCACAACGCGATACATTTCTAATAAAATACCTGACGCTTGAAAGCGTGAACTCTTGTTAATATAGCTGTCAATTTCGCCAATATTGAGTTAAGACGTGATTCCTGAAACTTATATTAATATGCATTGAGTTTGACACCAAAGTATTTCTTGGAATCCCTTTTCAACATTAGTCTATAGCGTTTCTGTTTTGTTGCTAGTAATTATGACTTAGTCATAAAACTGTTCTGGTAAATTCTTATGTATACCTTTTCTTTTAAAGCGAATATTTTCTTTGTATATTTTTCCATTCGTGTGTATAAATTATACGACTATATTCGTGTGCCTGATTTGTCGAACTTAGCGAAGCCTTCGAGAATTCTGTAAAGGTCGTCCGCAGGGGTTTCTATTCTGTAGCTTTTGACAATTATTGTACGCTGATTTGGGAGTCATTGTGTGGGATTTGATGTTAAATATTCACGAAGACCTTTTAGTGTTTGCTCTTGAAGCGTAACTTTCATCTAAGAATCCTTTTTATATTTGGAGAAGTTTTGGTCAGATTGTAATGGTTGAATTCTAAATGTTCTTACATTAATCCGTAGAAATGTAAGCCTGCGTTTATGAATAAGTAAAAGAAATAATGAGCAACCCAATTTGGGAAGATTACAATAAGTGGATTGATATAGTTGAGCTCATTAAAGCAAAACATATGTGAGCTCTAATATGAACGATAAAAAGTCGGCCACAATCTCATCCTGAATTAGATAACAAATATCTTAAATTAAAGGTACCTATTATAAGGAAAGCGTTTGTGGCATAACTCCCATCACTTTAAATTTATATATTTTTTACTTTCAATTCAATTCTGTCTGTGACGGATATGCGACCGTTAGTGAATTCTATTAAGAGTATCTACCGTGCTTCAAAAGACTTGCTAAGCAGCGTTGATTCCATTAATAGTTATGTTTCTGACGACGACCGCTTGGTCTGTGAATGAATAATATCATTCATGCATAGAGTGAAACTTTCCCAACAATTGCAATAAATCAAATGTGCACAGTATTGCAACTTAGATTTTTTTGTATACTTTATTTATTTTAGTATAGAGGGCGTATAACAGCCGCTCGCCTGTTCAGCCATCAAAGTCGATGCCTCTTGATTATTTCACCATAAACCATTTAAAATTGACGTTTTAGTAAATTATTTTAAAATATCAATGATCGTTTCAGTCTTAACGAGCCAATCAATTAATATATTTTTAACACGATTAATTTCGCGATTGTATGGACGCATATATGTTTCTTAAGACCATTATCCGTGTTTACATTCTCAGTAAATACTATGTATGTATATATGTGACGTACGCCATAGAAACCTTTGATAAAAACAGTCAACGTTGTATACTCTTCTTAAAAACCGGTAGTGGATAGTCATACAGTGTCATGATTGTCTTCATATTATGTTATTGCGCAGACGATCGAGATGGATAACAGCATTGTTCATGGTCCGTGTTTAGGTGTACAGGGGCCGTTGTGATTGTACGAATGTCTAAATATCCCGATCTGTACTCGTGGGTGGGTTATGTGATGTGTGTGATTTAAAGTAGTGCGTTACATAAATGTCAAACGTCCTCCGGAGTCCGGATAAAGTGGAGTCAGCTACGGAGATGCCAAGTAGATCTCTTATTATGAGACATGCAGACATAGTCTGGTTTTTATTTTTAATAATCTGTGGTTTTTGTAATCTGGAATCTTCGAGTTTACTTGATCAGACTCTCTCAGATTTTTCTTTATTTCTAACTTTAACTTGGTATCTTTTTCTAGCCCTGCTTAGCTTTGAATTTCTTATTTCAACGCTTTTTTAATAAATCTTAATAAGAAAATTATTCTTGGAAACTCGGAAAGTTTCGTCATATTATTTGTAAATGAAAGAAAGTTAATCGTTGTTTATGTTTTTACTTAAAAATATGTTTGTTAGAGATTCAGACCTTGACAAGTCGCTCGTATAATAGCTTCCTTGAAAGCTTTTAAATTGTGTTTTATACCAATTCCCCGAAGAGATAGTGTTTGCCTTTTTAAACAGTAAACGGAAAAAGTTCCATTTAACGCAATTTTAAAATGCTGACAATTACAGTTAGTTGTATTGTATTGTGAAAATTAAAGTTTCCTTGCGAATAAACGTTTTGCTCCCCTTATTTTTGGGTTATTTATGGTCCAATTTTCGTATCTTTTAGAAGTGTTGTATAAAAAAATCAAAAACTACCTAAATTAGTACGTTTTTATTATACGTCAAACATCGTCCATAGAGGCTTTGTATATGCTAATAATAAATTTAAATCCTGATCAACATTTCTTCAAAATTTAAACTTATGTACCTAGTCTTTCATTGTATCTACGAAACTTTCAAAAGATATGAAATTTGGACCATGTTTACGGAAAACAAAACGTTTTTCCCTTTTGTATGAAAACGTACAAGTTGACAATCCTCTTAACGCTATTTCAAAATACTGGAAATTAACAGTTTGTTTTGTCGTGACACGGAATGTCACTGCACTATGTCAGCGACAAATTAGGACGGCATGCGACATAACTGGAGTACGGACTGACCTTATTTGGTTCGGTGGACGTATTATCTCCATGATTAAATTAGTGTTAATAGATATTTTTTTATAAACGTTTTTAGTCAAAGAAGACGCCATGTGATACCGGCATTAGAATAGGACCATCCCATGTCTACTCTTTGGGTGTCGTAAATGGTGAATCACTAGATGCATTACGAAACATAAACGCACGCACGGTTTGAAGATCGGTGTTTTCTGCGTACCAAATCTGGATAATGCGTACCAAAGGTGGTTTTAGTATAGGCTCCTTGTGAGCTTACTAAAACCACAGAGTTAATTGGTAAGACTGTGCTAAAACTCTGCTCAACCCGTTAGGGTAAAGAGCGTGTCTAAATGTAGGTATGTGTGTTAATCAGTATTTTTTTTTATAAGTTTAACCGTAATACACGTGTGAGAGTCTTCATGTACGAGTACCTATATGTTTGTTAGAATATAATGCCCTTGTAATAAGTTCGTCCATACACGTGCGATTTGATAAATAACGAATTGTTGAAAGGAGAATAACATGTTTATTATCAGCTTTTCTTTGCGACGAAAATAGACGAGGCAAAGTGCAATGAACTATTTGTATTATCGATTTGCACTGGACAAAAATAATTGGCGGTCTTACTGACCCTATTTGGGTTGAACGCGATCTACACAGGGCTAAATTTAGTCGCCTCGTAACTAAAGATAAAGTCCAATGCGCCGTTTATTCTGGCTCAGTGTCTGTTGCAGAAAGATGTGACAGGAAGTGGATGAAGAATTAACTTTATGTAATGTACAATACAATACAATATAATATTCTTTATTGACACCAAAATATACAGTGCACAGAAACAATTTTTAAAACAAATAAAAGAGTCAAAAGGCGGCCGCCTACGGATGCCTTTGTCCAGCAGTGGACGTCTTTCGGCTGAGATGATGATGATGAATAAACTTATTGGTGCTATTTTTTTAAAGTATGGATAATGGATATGGGTTTGTCTTCTGGTTCTGATTTTACTAAACCCACCCATGTTTTCGGTAATATGCAAGGCTAAAGTTATCAAGGAAGGTAGACATGTGACCCATGTTCTGTACCAGCAGTATCTGTAAATATATAATATTTTGTTATTGGCACATTGCTCTTTTATTTTCTTCATTTATATCCTACTAATATTATAAACGCGAAAGTTTGTGAGGGATGGATGTATGTTTGTTACTCTTACACGCAAAATGTACTGTTTTAATAAAACTTTACAGTAATCTAGCTTATACATTAGAATAACACATAGACTACTTTTTACCGCGGGAAAATACGTCATTCCCACGGGAAAACCGGTTAACTTTTCCCGTGGGAATGACGTATTTTCCCGCGGTAAAAAGTAGTCTATGTGTTATTCTAACGGGGCGGAAATCTAGTAATTAATATAATTTTGTCTGTAAATTTTCCTAAGATAAATTAATAATCGACTTCAAGTTTCACCGGACTTGTAAATAAAATAAATAAAAACTACTACTACTACTAAAGTACTACTTGTACTTGCAGTGCTTGCAGTAAGTAAAGATTAAGTTCAAGTAACCTTATACATGAACAGGAGATAGGGTTGATACGACGATGCGGTTAATTACCGAGACGTAACTGACCGCACCGGCCGCAACCTTCGCGGTTCCACGTGGTCGCACATCGGTCTGTCCAACACGATCACGTTGCTTCCAAATGATGACCATGTCGCCTGATAAGTATTTGTCTAGGTAAACAATTTTATTGTATGCCGATTTTTTTTTTAATTGACCTATGCTTGAGTCGAAAAGGTACGACGGATCAAGCTTCACCGGACTTGAAGAAAAACTAAGTCTAAATCGAAATGACAATTTTAACTTGGGTTTGCTAGAAAAATTACGCAAAATGTCTCGGGTTACTAAGGCTAGAAGATGGACAGTTTTAATATTTAGATGAGTTTGAAGTTAGAATATTTATGAGAGAAAACAAAGCTCATCAAAATATGAGCTAACAAGTCCTTAAAAAAATAAAAATGTCTGTTATGGTGATTGTAAGCAATTTATAAAATGTTATTTGTTTATTTTTAAACTATATACATTCACCTTTAAATTCAGCAACACACTAACGGTGAGACAGTGTTACGGGATCCTGCGATACAAGCTGTGCTTGTGCAGGATCCAATGTATAATGTTCTGTGCGCTGCAAATCTGAGTAAATTTTTGTATCAACTTTGTAACCATTTTTGTAAACAGTTGGCAATAAATTTATCTTTATCTTTAAATATCAACTTGTTAACACATACACGCATTTGTCCAGGCGTCAATGCTCGATCCGCAATATTATTTCCGCCATTCAGTTGATGTTACACAAGCGGAATTACGAGCGGCGACCGGCAACAATGGCATCATCATCATCAGGGCTGTCACAAAGGTCTTTGCTGTATACATAATTATTATAATTTTGCTTCCAACGTTCATGAAATTTGTTTATGTGGGTACTATCAGTATACACTGTTTAAATCGTCTGTCAGAGATGAATTTACTTGTGTAATATTCCCATTTTTTTCTCGATACCCTTTTTAAAGCATGAATTAAAAAAAATCTTTTATGTAAGCTTTTGTTCAGTGATTTTTAACGGTGGCCCAACGGGATTCGATCCCGGATCTTCCGTAACGAGAGGCAAGCGTTTTAGGCTGTTATATTCCCGTAATGAAGGTTATTATTCATGTATATGTATGAGAATAGGAGACAATCCAAGTATAGGGATCAAGATGTATATAGGATGTAATTAATTTAGAGTTTCTATGTCATCATTAACAGCTCTCGGGGCTCGAGTCTACCCTGAGATCAGGGTGAAAGGCCGTAGTCGACCACGCTGGCTCAGTGCGGGTTGGTCATCTTCACACACAACCCTTGAATTACTTCGCAAGTCTGTGGAGGTTTCCTCACGATGTTTTCCTTCACCGTAAGAGCGTCGAATAAACGTACATATGAATTCGAAAACCGATAACACATTGGTACGTGCCGAGGTTCGAACCCACGAACTTCCGAATGGAAGTCAACGGCCCTATTATAGCCACTTAGCCACCG
This sequence comes from Teleiodes luculella, assembly GCA_948473455.1. Lineage (NCBI taxonomy): Eukaryota > Metazoa > Arthropoda > Insecta > Lepidoptera > Gelechiidae > Teleiodes > Teleiodes luculella. Next base: position 5,138,683 of record OX419593.1, read on the forward strand.
ACGCGACGCTCTCAGTTTTGTTCAGTTGCTAGGTTTCTATGTAATCAATACAAATTATTAAGACTTAATTTCTTAGCACGAAATTCTTCAAGAAAATATACAGTATACTAAGCAGCCCTTGATTTACAATCCAATCGCGATACGTCACGCGCGTCGCATCGCACGCGCACGCGGCAGTCAGTGAACCTAGTAGAACAATGCACACGTGCGGGTCAAATGTGTCAGCGATAAACGCGTTATTTTATGCTGTAATCGTCCCACCTGACCAATGAAGTTCAACTTCTTCACTGATGCTAGTTTCCGTGTCAGATTTGTTGATTATTCTAGAGATATTTCCATGTCTTTGTTTCTTTAGTGGGATAGCAGTTTTTGTCAATCGGTGGGAAGTGGGAATTGTCACCCTTGAACTTAATATTAAGAAAAACTTCTCGCGTTGATACTTAAATCATGTGTTTTTTATTCGATTGAGAATGCATAAAACTAAAATACTTTTTCTGTTTGTTTCAGGAATCCAAGCAAAAACAAAAAATCGCCGCTCCCTCGAAGCACCACTCCCCAAGACTGAAAATTCACTGCCGTCTTCCAGAGTATCTCCTAAAAATACTTCTTACTCACCTTTCGCGATCAAGCCATCACCACTTAAGCCTTCATCCTCTTCCCCTCACAAGCCTTATGAGAGGCGTCGTAGTTCGGATACAAGTTCAAAACCTAGCTGCATACCTTTATCTAAGAAGATTATCGAAAAAAGTATTCGCTCTTCCACATCTCCAGTTAAGAGGGAATCGCCGACTAAGTCAGACAGTAAACCCAACCCAGAAACGCCTAGAAGCCGATTACTCCGACGAAGCCCAGATAAAGCAAAGAGTGATAACGAAGCCCATCGTAACGATAGAAGACATCGAGCTCAAAAGAATAGTGAAAATATTAGCGAAAAATATCATTATTCAAAGAAAAGACTGACTAGTTTAGAAAATAATTCACCGAGAGACAAGAGCGATGCTAAGAAAACTTCACCTAAACTATTAAACAATAATTTGGAGGCAAGTTCTAAGTCAAATGTTATTGAAAGTGTAGGAGGTTCTAAGGATAAGAAAATGTCTACACTTCACGAAACTCTCAGACCACATAATTCTAGGCTTTCCCAGGAGATGGACAGTCTAGCTGCTTTGACTAAACAAACATTAGATAGGGTTAACAAATTGTCGAATAACTTAACTAGTAATAAGTTAAACTTAGACTCATCTGAGCCTCGTTTCGACTCCTTATTTGCATCGACGTCGGAGCAAAAAAATAGCAGTCAGTCCTTTAACTATGGACTTACTAATGAAAGACCAATTGCGAGCAGAGGAGTCACTGAAAGGTTGAGAGACATAGACACAGCTGCTCAGAGACTAATCGACTTTGAAAAGCAGAGTGCAATGTTTTCTGATCTCAATAATGATACTAGTCAAAATCGTCGGCCTGATACTTCATTAATTTCTAGCAGTCACACACCAGTATCTATTTTGAAAAGGAAATCTATACACGAAGATAGTACTGTATTGAACACTCTCAATCAAGCTATAGCTTCTCCGCCTGTGACGTTTTCGCCAAGCGTTCTTGAGCCTCGCAATTGTCGTTCAGACAAGCGACAAGGCATACTTAAAAAGCGTCGAAGCTTAGATGAATCACAAGTTGCTAGGAGAAGATCTTGCAGCCCAGAAGTATCCTTCGCTGATGATGGTGCATCATCAGATACTAGTAAACCTATTTTGAAAAATAGGAGATCGTCTTTAGAAGACGTTGTAAGAAATAGATCACCTGATGGACAAATTCAAGGCATCTTGAAAAGAAAAATGAGTCGTGATGAAGACTCTGTTAACGATGATTTATCTCATGGATCACCGGAACCTCACGGAATATTAAAACGAAAGTCTAACTCCAGTTCAAGTAGCAGCACAGCTTCTTCCCACATTTCCATTGCTCAAGCTGTTTTGTTAGCGGCCGCGGGCGGCGCTGAGATCGTTGACGATGATAAAGAAGCAGTGAGGCCCATTCTCAAGAAAAAGAGTTTCTCTGAAGAACGACAATCTCCAGATATTTTACTGACAGATACTCCTAAACCTATACTGAAGAAAAAATCGTTTGAACATGATGAATATGACTTAGATCTTCCAAAGAAACCGATTCTTAAATCATCAAAAAAATTGTCGGGTGACGAAGGACATGCTTCTAGTTTCGATTTAAGCGAAGACGACAGAAGCTCCAGAAGGTCATCTCTGCTGCGGTCACGGACATCTGATCATTCTGGATCGGAATGTGAAGCGACAGTTAGGCCCATTTTAAAACAGAGAGGTTCCAGTCTGACTAGGGAACGCAGCCAATCGCCGCGCCCACGGCTTTCATTTTGCGCGGACAACGATGCTAATACTAGTGAGACGAATTTCAGTTGCGACGCGAACGACTTGTCTGCGGCTGGGCCGTGGAGAGTCTTGAATATTGCGACCGACCCGGAAGAAAGTTTTCCTAGTGCTGTGCTCCGACGCAGAAACCTCCGACCGAATCCGAATCCTCGATCGAAAAGTTTAGCTTGTGATGTAAATGATGAGTTACTTTCCATACTTAATAACAGGCGTTTAAAAGTGGAAGAAAATTGTGAAAACGGACATTGTGAACCTTGGGATCGTGATAATCAAGATCCTGAAGAAAACAATAGGCCCAAGGCCTTCCCTTCGATAGCTGCTCGAATAAAGACCATGGAACAAGCTCTTACTAAAGATGTAACATCGAGAGATCAACCCTCAACTTCTAAGCTTCGAAGAAGTGATAATAAAGAGCGATACAAAACTCAGCCAATCACTGTTGAAGAAATGCGGTCGGTAAAATCGAGGTAAGCACTGAATTTGTATTGCCAGATTCCTTCAATAATAATAAATAACGTTAAACATAATGTCAATCACACACGGTTCCTAAGTATACTCCTTACAAAAACTCTTGCCGCGGATAGATTTCCCCTGAGGTTCTAATATTGATTGTATTTACTTCGTAGTGATTGTTCTTCTGATCGCGTTGCCCTAGATAGTAAATCCGCTGACTCACAAGTCAAAGTTCGCGGGTTGTTTATCTCACTCGTTTTTCTTTCAAGCGTGGCTAGCTTTTTTAAAATATGGCTTTTCCCGTGTAAAGGTGATTGTGCTCTGCCGACCTCAGATCCCGGCCGCGAGCGTTGGCCCGATGCCATTATTTTGATGTTCGAGTGTGCGCCCGCCGGATAGCCCCCGAATGTTTTGTTCGAGCTACGCTGCGCACTCTACTTCTCATTAGCATCGCTTTAGTGTCGTTTATGAAATTACTTCTCGTACTTTTTGCTTTGCTTTATTTTCTCCTGTTTTATTTTCGTCTGACACGATTTTGACTAATGTTCCGCATTTACGCAGCTTTATTTATTCCTACTTCTATAAAAGACATTGTTCAGACTTAAAATTTTGTTTACGTAGATCATTTCAAAGTTAGTCTTTCTAAATTATGCTTTGTTTGAAAATTCTTAGCGGAAACTTTGTTAGCATTGACTATAAAATGCTACTTTAATCCTTTTATCGAGATTAATGACTGCACTAATTTTTTTCTCAATTACTGAGTAGTAGAAGTTGGTAAACATAGTGTTAATTTTGTTTTCTGGATCTGACATCACCCGGTGTTTGGTTTTCAGTTTGAATCACGTTCAGTCTGATAGCGTAAGAATTAAATTTGGACGGTGCGTTTGGTGCGCTACTTCGTGATGCACTGTGAATTTTAAAAAAGTGATTGATTAAAATTTTTACTCAATGGATCGCTTTTTTTGGTATTGCGAACAGTTAAAACAGTAAGTTATCCGTTAGCTAATTAAGCCACTATACAACACAGTGTGACAATAGGCCACTGTTATTGATTCTATTACTTAAGAAGTATTTTTACATGAATTTGCATTACTTACTAAACATATAAAGCTTTTTCGTTTGCCTGCAATTCTTGGTACAAGGATATAATTTTTATCGTGACTTAATATTTCTATTGTGTTGTTAGCTTTTGTTATTTTTTGGGCGGTTAGTTTTGTTTTATGCATTTTATATCTTGTTGTCATGTTTACTAGAATATTATTAGTACGCTCCTATCAGCGACCTCGTACCTGAGATTCCTGACCTTCACGTACAGAATGCGTGACTAATTACATCTGCATACGGCTTACATTGTGCTTGCATAATAGCTTCAGATGCATAACTTGATTCGTTGCCATGTCTGCTAAAGGGACTTCACTGATGCCAATAACGGACTTAGGTTTGCTATTATAGTGTTGTTCGCAACCCAACTCTTATTCCATATTATTTGAAAAGAATCTAAAATTTTATTCAACACCTATCTTTCGAGTGTAAAATTTATACGCTCTTACTATCATATGCAGCTGCATTAATCTTTCCGACCACGATCCTATTAAATTGCTAAATGCTTACGATGACATAATAATTTTCAGTTCCTTATTGGCTCTCTACATATAAGTTTATAAATCAAGTAGCTGTTTAATAAAGGATGTATTGTTATTATCACATATCAATAATATTTGTCAAAGCACCTAGAGATATACAATCACTAATTAAACACGAAATATTGATATTTCAGAATTTACATTGTAGATCAGTAGGTAGTAATATAATATAGTTTTGGCAACAATGTTTATTTGACCATCTGGCGATCTTTCATCTCGCTTGCCAAATAAGTTGATAATACAAAATGTATCGCCCTTTCAATGTTTAAAAGCAGACTGGGAGATTAAAATAAAACATTATAATAAAATTATAATATTACTAAAACCTAAGAATAAAATAAATTTAGACGATTGGTCTTAGTTTTTGCTTTGTCTGACTTTTTGACCTTTCTATTAAAAGTATTTTTTTCTGAACTAAAAACTCCTTTACATAAATAAACGTGCATTTTATATGTTTTGTGAAATACTACGTCATAAATAAGTAACAGCTAGTGATAATGATATTAACTAAATCTAGTTTGAGCCAATAATAAATTTGTTTTCGGATAAACTTAGTATAATTAAGACTAAATCTACCAATTCAGTGCGATTAAGGCCAAAATGTTACCACGTTCGAATTTTAGCTCTTTGATCCAATATATCTTTCTATATAATATAATTAAGAATGTGCAAGGCGTCTGAATGGCTTGTTGCTTGATGACGGAAATAAGCGCTCCAGCATTACTGGGTCAAACTATTCCTAGCTCCGTTGTATGCGCGTCTGTTTTATGAGCACAGATGTGCAATAGTCCGTCCTCTAATTCATTGCTGTTTCCTTCGTTGTTGATTCTACGATCAAAGGCGTCTTTGTTGATCGAATTCAGGGTTTCAAAATTAGTCGGTCAATAACTTACTGTCTTATCTTCATTGAATTGTTGTTGTTGAACTATTTTATTCCTATTTTATTATTTTTGTCCGCTATATTATGTAACTCTCTTTTCTAGGTCTTTATATTTTACATCTAAAGCTTACTATGCAATTAAAACGATTGCTTTAGTGATTTTATGAATGACTCTTAGACTAGTATTATGATATCCTGTGCTTCTAGTGTAAGTAAAGTGAAATTAGGTAATGCACAAAGATTAGTGAGGAAAGTAGGTGAACAAGGATTTCTTCACCGTTTCTATTAGTGGAATTATATTCCTACTGACGGATGTCGAAGGGTTTAGCCTTAAAATAATATTGATTATTTGGCTTATTTGTAATCACGCCATTTTACTCTTTTTTGTTTATTCTGTGCTTCAATGCAAGTATGTGGACTTCAGAGATGACCTTTTAATTTCCGTATGCGTGTGATTCTCATCTTATTTTGAAAAGTCCGATATGTTTTGCAAGTCATTGCTTTATTCAAGGAGTATTTGAATTGGTATGCCACTTACGGCTGCTGTATTGTATAATGCTGCTTTATATTAGCCGAGACTTCTCTGGAATTAGATCAGAGAGAACAATTATAAATCACTGTGATAGCGCTTCCTCGTGATTGGTAGTTTTATTTTGGATTCGTCTTGTGTTCGGAAGAAGTGCACGCGACATTTTGTTTGAAATTTAAACATGTTATTGACTTTGAGGTCTGAAAGAGAGGCGCCATATAACTAATTATAGTTCTTCGTAATCAAGGATGTTTTAAGATCATCGTTGTCTTTGATGGAAGTCCAATATAGATCTCTGTTCGAACGGATACTTACTCCATCAAACTTGAAACTTTTTTATAGTATTATAGGTACACTTTTATCTTCTAGCAACGTCATTGTAAAACGTAAACTGTGTACTTAATACTGAGGGTACTTTCGAAGTAATGCATGTTATGAATTTGTGTGTGATTGATTAATAATAACAACCGTGAAAGTTTTAAAAAGTTTAAATTGTTTTGTTTTCTTTTAATGTTTTATTGTTTCTTTTCTCTTGTTTGTCCAGCCAGACACCCATTATAATTTCTCATTCATAAAAAATACTTATTTATCATAACAGTAATAACTAAATCGGCATAATTTCGTTTACGATCGATCTTTGAGTAATAGCTCCAGAGGTGTGAACTGACATTTGTAGATGTATTCTAATCATGTCAAACTTCCTTAAACCGATAGATTGGCGTCTCGATCTTGATCGCTCATGCTGTGCCATAATTCATCGAAATTTATGAAGGCGTAAAGAAACAGCGTCCGTCTCTGTCTTATGTATGGCTGCGATCTACATTAGCACATTTCTTTTCTCATTTCGCAGTTTGGAGCCGGGCCAAGCGAGTTTCCAAGCGTTCGTTCCCGACGCTTGTAGTTTTCCGACCCGTGCCGTCGCGACTAGTGCTGCTCCCTCCAGAGCCCCATACGAAGAACCAGAGAGAGACCCTTTCAAGGACTTCGTGACTTCCTTAGACTCTCCACCCTTTGAAGCCGATCAGTTTACCAAGCCGGTCGTGAACGGCCTGGATACTTGCACCAAGGACGACAGCTTCGGCGAGGCCACGTTCTTGGACTTCGAAAACATCAACGCTGGGAGAAAGCAGTCGACATTGGATGAGATCGAACAAGAAGTGAATAAAGTTCGCGTGGCATTGGACGAGGATTTCCGTGCGCTCGATGAAGATGAGAGGCACCAAGCAGAAGGAGACAACTGGAGTTTGAACGTGTCCTGTGATAGTGGTGTCTACAACCGCGCTTCTTCAAGAGACTCCGGGCCACATTCTGGTGAGTGTACCTTGTTTTTGCTGAACAAAGATGCAAGTTCTTTTCCTCCTTTGAAATTATTTTGATAGATCTACGTCAGTGGTGTAGTGGTAGGGCTGTTATTGCTTCTCATGCGAGAAGCCACGTATTCATATGTTTTCGATTTTTGTTTCGTATGCATCTTACCTGCACACAATAAATATAAATTCTATAGTTCGAATGTCAAGTGGTCGAACTCGCAATGACTGGACCATATTTACACACGATAGATTAGAGTTCGGTGTGGGGATGTACCAGAATAATAATTAATATTGAGAAAATTGTAAACCCGTAACCCAAACTTTCGACTTATTTAGCGAATGCATGCACGTTTAACCGATCGTGTCATCAGCATCGCGTGGAAGAAATCGTTCGAATTTAAATGGCGGAACGTTTGTTTATGTTGTGTTTGGTAAATTTAGATTAGGAGTGCGCTCCACAGCTCATATTGGGCCGGATTTGAACAGCGTAACCTTGCAGCTGATGTCTCTCGGCCCATTATTTGGGTCAATGTAATGCACGTTTTCGTTGTCAAAGCGCTCCTCGGAGATTGCAGTCGTTTTTGGCTTATTAACCAATTTGTGGCATTATCTGAAATGATCTGGTGGCATTGAAGCAGAAATTATTCGATCACGAAATAAGCCTGTTTAAAAGTTGCGGAAATTTCCGGAATTTTCATCTCGAGGTTTGCTCGAATTCTTTCTCTGGCTTGTTAAGCGATTGTTTATATACCATTAAGAAAATGAAGTGTTTATTATTTATAAATATCTTTGTAATAGCTTCACATTTTGAAAAGAACCATATTTCCTAAACCCATATTTTAAAAACAATGGTCATCTATACTAATATTATAAAGAGGAAAGATTTGTATTTTGTGTGTATGTGTGTGTGTGTGTGTGTGTGTGTGTATGTATGTTTGTAATGAATAAACTCAAAACTACTGAGCCGATTTCAAAAATTCTCTATTAGAAAGCTACATTCACCCTGAGCTTAGAGCAACGCGGGCCTTCCGTACCCGGCGTAAGGCCCGCGTTGCTTTAAGACCCTGAGTAACATAGGCTATAATTTATTTTCAAAAAAATTAGGGATCCTTACTAAAACTTTAATAATGTAACCCAAGGTGTAAAAAAATACCTAAAATATTCCTAATAATTGAATGGGGTCCGAAACAACTGAACCGATTTTGGTAAAACTTAGTAGGTACAAAGATAGAATAGATCTTGGGAAAGAACATAGGTTACGATTTACCGCGGGAAAATTTCTCATTCCCATGGGAAAAAATCTTAAAGCGGGCGGAGCTGGCTCAAAGAAAGAATAGACCTTGCATAAGAATACGATAACTTTTACCTCGGAAAATACCTCATTCCCACGGGAAAGACTATTAACGCGGGTGAAGCCGCGGCGGGAACCTAGTTTACAATATTTTAAGATTTTAGGAAATGAGGCAGCAATATGACGTAAAATTTAAAGATAACAGTATTTTGATCGCAGATCTTTTAGGGCCTTTGTCCAGCAGTGGACGTCTTTCGAATGAATGAATAAACACAGTAGGTACCTATAACGTTAGTAATATAAAAATAACTATGTATGTCCAGAAAATTCTTATGAATTAATAGTTTATTGCCTTTGATTCCGTCCCAAGATGACACTAAATGAAACCTGACCTTGCTAGAGAGCACCATAATTTCACTGTCATAAAAAAAATCTCTCAATTCTCTTTTAGACTCTATTTTCGCAACCCTGGTAATATTTTTTCTCAAATATCGTTTCTTAAAATTCCAGGTGAAGAACTCGGCCTGATTGAGAGTCAAGAAATCCAGGCAAACCACGCAACGAACAGCAGCAGCAACGAATGGTCATCTTCTTCCATTGAACGAGGACTTTTGAACATGGATCGAGCGAGGAAGTCCACTGAAACCGAGCCAGTCAGGATCGCAGAAGACCAGGATGGCAGTGATGACGAGAAGGCGAACGAAAGCGGTTTCGCATTGGGGCTGGTGAAGAGTAACAGTGTTGTGGCAAGAGCCAGCATGTGGCAGCAGTTACAACAGAAGGCTAAAGGTGATTTTTGTTTTGTGTACATAACTACAACAGATCAACTAACGGCCTCCGTGGTTTTGGGGTAGAGTCTTCCGCTCCCCCGCAAGTCCGGTGAAGCTTGATCCGTCGTACCTTTTTGACTCAAGCATGGCATGGGTCAATTAAAAAAAAGCCTCCGTGGTCGATCGGTTAAACGCTCCCCTCAGTTTACGGAGGTCCCGGGTTCGAATCCCGGCGGCATTTCCCAGTTTGGTTCGGTCATTGCAGACTGGAACACTTGATTGTCTGGAAAGAAAACTGATTCCGTGTTTCGGAATTTACGTAAACCCGTTGTTGGTCCCAGCTGAGGATGTAATCGTTATGTAACGACTCATACCTATGAGCTATGTCAGAAGTCAGAAGCCATAGGCGGCAGATTAATAATTCTGTTATCAGGGTTTCGGGAAAAAAAAAAGATCTACTAGCTATTATATAATATGACTAGCGACCCGCCCCGGCTCCGCACGGGAAAATGGCTATTGTGGGTTATCCTTAAGTATATTAATACATACATATAAACCTTCCTCTTGAATCACTCTATCTATTAAAAAAACCCCATCAAAATCCGTTGCGTAATTTTAATGATTAAAGCATACATAGGGACATAGTGACATAGGGACAGAGAAAGCGACTTTGTTTTATACTATGTAGTGATTAGGTCATATTCTAAAAAGATCCCTTTACTGTGTAAAGAATGTTGTTTTCTGAATAATTCTGCTAAAGCATCATGTTGTAACAAGTTTGCAATACAGTTTGCTAACACGGCGAATCGTAGGCGTAGGTAAGTCAAGAATACACGAACTACCAGTGACTCATTGGTTGAACTTGCATGTTTGTCTAGTCCACGGTACTTGTTGCTATTTGTTATTGCCACTAGTATTGTGAAAATTATTTTTGAGCCATTTTAATAAGTCAAGTTAAAAGCAGTTTGCTTTATCATCGTCTTTGTTACAGTTGCATTTTCCCGTGCAAATCTCAATTTATATTTATGCAAAAAAGAAACTGGCAAATCCGTTGTTAATTAGTTTCAGTGCGACAGAAGGACAAACAAACAAACAACACAAATTCGCATTAGTATAATTATATCAGCATAGTTAAATTTTATGTTTTCACTTTTCCAGGCACACCAAAGCCTCTCCTCCGACACGGCCGTCGACAAAGCAAAGACGGACCGTCAGTCGTCGACCGCTTCAAAACTCAGCCCATCTCTTTCACTCCTGCGGAACCAGAGCCAGAAGACAGCCAACCTTTCTCTCTCACACAGTCGAAAAGTACTGCCAATGTGCTAGACAGGGATGAAGATGGTGAGTGGATGCTAGAAGATAAGGGATAGATGATATTGGAAAATTGTTTTGAGCAACGTCTATTGCGTGTTTTTGTTACGTCCAGCTGATAAAGATAATGTTTCTATATAATTTAATTTTACTTAATAGAATTTTTTGCAAGTAATTTCGAGTCTTATTTTTTTGTAAAAGATTTGATGCTGTGATTTTAGTTACCGATAATAAAAACGTTAAATTAAATCAATATTATACTTTGAAATAGACACAACGCTTCATGTTAGATATTATGTGAAGTATAATTATTTGTTTTAAAAGTTGGTTATAATATTTCATATGTCGGTCACTAAAAATCACCTTGAACAAATAGCATGTAAATTGCACATTTGTAAATGAAAACAATATGAAAAAATACGCTTCCTGTCTTTTGATTGTCGGCTTTTGTTTCTTTTTTGCATGTCCTCGACTACTCTACTATGTGTATGTCCCGGGCTCTTACGTATACACTGCACAATGTAATGTAAATACGCACAAACTCACGGTGGCAGCTAAGTTAGACGAAGACGACCCGGCGAAGATGTCTCTAATGGAAAAAATGAAGATGTTTAATTCAAAGCTGACCCATAAGCCACCAGTCGCCGGCCTGCCCAAAGCAAAAGAAGAGAGGGTACCCAGAACATCTCGCCTGCGCACGATGCCTGTATTAGCCAGCCAAGTGCAAGAGGCGATGGAACAGAACGAGCGGCTAACCAAATCGCTGACCCACGAAGATGTGCCGCGTAACCCTGACTTCAAATTGAAAATGGAACTTTTCCGTTCGGCCAGTGCGAAAAATACGTCGCTAGAGTATCTCATGAGGCAGAACTCAAAGTTTAGGAGCTTAGGTCTGGTTTTGTTCATTATTTTGCGTTTGGTTTTGTCGTTTGCTTAAGTCGTTTCGCTTTAGGTTGTTGCACTAACTGGTTTCTAGTTTGGTTTGGATGGTAAGTATCTTCTCTGCATGTTGCATGATGTAGAATAAAACACTTTCTTGGTAACGGTTAGTAAAGTATTTTCCCTTGCTCTGACCTATTTTGTAAATATTTAATTTGATGAATAACAGGGTGTTTAACTAAGTTTGGTCTACAATATTTCATCGAGTGTGATTTTTATTTGGTTCATTTTAACAGTGACACATACAATAATTTTCTACTTTATGAATGATTCACATATTCATTGTAACCCAATGGTATTTTACATTCCGGTGAGCGCTAAAATATTGCTAGATTTCGGTTTATAAACCGCATGAGATGTTGAGGGAATAAATATAATAAATCACAGTAACTCGCCATTGGATTCTGCCTTGAGTAATATTTTATTTTAAGCGTGATAGTTATTGGATTTTAGTCATCCGCTCACTCAATATGACGCAATTCACGAATGACTCTATCGCGATTTATATCTTTACTAATAGTTATCTATATGACCTTGACCTTACAGTCTTGCATATTTTGTGTAAAGACTTAAGTATAATAAAAAAAGCTTTCTTGATTATAATGCGTATTTATTTTGGCCGTAAAAATGTTTTATGAAGTCAAGATTATGATTTGATGCAATATTTTTCCTTTTTTTTGTAAATAAATAATATTAATGGGAATTATTTTGTGTATTTCGAAGATACAGCGGATGTTTTTGGTTACACTAAACGAAGAAGGCGTGGGCGTAAGAAATAAAACAAGCGTGGTCATCGTCTGCACAATGATTCATTTTTGGCTAGTAAACTATTTATTTCGTGGTACTAATATAATAATATTCATTTAATATTGGGTGTCATATTTTATTAACATATTGGCTAAAAGTCGTCTAAGTACCATGCAAAACCATATTCCATTAAGTACCTACTTAATTTGCATGGGACGAACATTATGGTGTTTGACCTTCGGCAGCCAATGTGTTAAAAAATTGTGAAATAATATTGCAAACGAAATAAAATCGAATACAATTATTGTTTGTTTATGGCAATTTTATTTGCAATATTCTAAAACATCAAGAAAAATCTAGAACTAATCTCCTAACGCCATCTGTTGTCGCTTTCACAGACTACGACGACGATTCGCCGACGGAACGAGCCCAAAGAATGATCACCCCAGAAGTCAGAGGGATTCTCAAGGCTGGGACCACTGTTGTGCCTTCGAAACCCAAGACATTGGCTAAGGGGGAGAGCTCTGAGGTTAGTATTTTTGATACTTTAGACCTTCTATCTCCTTATCAAAAGTAGTAAAGGTCAACTTCCACTTCTCACACATCCCACATAAATTAAGCTGAATTTGACAGCTGCGCTGCTTATTTTAAATACCAATTATTCAAAATTATATTAATTCATCTCTCGTCCTTTTTGATTTCCATAAGAATCAAAGAGACCAATAGCTTAACCTTTTCAACTCTAATGACGGATATATCCGTACATCAGGTTGACCGCCAACGACGGATTAATCCGTCATAAAAATAATGTCAATAAAAGGCTAAAATTGAGTATTATGTAAATTGAATAATAATACAATGACTTAATCTGGAATCACTATTGTTCTATTAAACTGGATTTTCCGTGGCGTGGAGATCCTGTCACCAATAAAATTGCGGCGGTGAAAAGGTTAAACTTAGAGATTTTAGCGGCCACGATGGAATTGAGCCCTCTATAAGTCTTAAATGACAATACCCGGACCAGTACCGTAGAGAAAATCTTAATCACTACATAGTATAAAACAAAGTCGCTTTCTCTGTCCCTATATCCTATATGTATGCTTAAATCTTTAAAACTACGCAACGGATTTTGATGCGGTTTCTTTTAGAGTGGTTCAAGAGGAAGGTTTATATGTATAATACATGCATAATACTTAGGGATAACCCGCAATAACCATTTTCCTGTGCGAAGCCGGGGCGGGTCGCTAGTAATACAATATATTAACAAATGAAATAAATACAATTATCTTTTAAAAAATATATTAAAAATATTGACAAACGAAATAAATACAATTATCTTTAAAAAAATATATTAACTACCAATTTTGTATTACGTTTCAGGGTCTAAAAGACGAAGGCATCGATAGTTCATCCGACGACGAATCAGCGTCAGCCACCACGGTCTCTTCATCAGAGAAAAGCTGTACATCATCAGACAGCTCCGAAGACATCCCAGGACCTAAACCTAGGAGGTTCCAACGGAAGAACAACAAATTGAAGAATTCCAGAACAGAATCTGACATAGTCAAACTCCAAGAACCAATCAGACACGACGCTCGTAGGATTCAGTTACCAGGAGCGAATGAGTTGAAGGAGCGTTTGGTTCAAGCTAAAAACGTAGAAGTTAAAACTCCATTGCTCGCTAAACTAGGAAGGCGCCCGTCGACCGAAGACAAAAAAGACGATGAATCGTTAAGATATCGTCGCTTCGTGAAGAAAATTGATGAGCCGATACAGTTAGGGAAGCTACGGAGGCCAGCGGAGAAATTAGTTGAGGATAAACCTCCGACGGTATTGAAGATTTCATCTTTAAATCAAGCCGCGAAGAATAAGTTCTTTGGTTTGGAGTCAACGCCGCCGCAGCCGCCGCCGGCAAAGAGAGAAAAGAGCATTGACGAATTAGCAGCTGCCGTCAGAAAGTATATTCCACCGGTAAGATGTTCCTTTTAATCTTTCTTCTATATACGTCTTCAATAATAGCCTCGAGGAGCCTTTTTGTTTGCAAGGTGTTACAATCGAGAGTGTTCTTAGCTATGATCCAAGAAAATATCTTCAGCCATTTGAGGATTATCAGCTCTTTTCTAGTTGTTAAAAGGATCAAGTAATTGTTTGTGGCGGGTTTTATTTTTAATGTAATATTAATAAATCTTAAATAGTTAAAAGTAGCCACATACTAGAGTGATTTCTGTTTGTTTCCTACATAGTGCAATAAATTTAAAAAAATATAATATTAATAATAATAATTTATTTCAAATTTCATTGTACAAAGTAATAATCTAGACTAAGAATAACAATTGTAGCAAAGTAATTTACGTGCCCAAGCTAGAGGTAAATAAATCCCTGTGTTATGGGCAAAACGTCTACATTTTAAAATAGCTAAGTGCAAAATAAAATAACTTAAAAAATAATCTACAAACAATTTTAATCTTAGTATACTAATAACTTCTCTGTCTCTACATCAGATAAATTTTGAAATTTTACACGCGGCAATCTGACCCCATCTAGACAGAGCCTGTACTATGGGTATTTAATATATTTTGAATACAGTCTACTATTTGCGAGCTATTAATGGCTCTTAAAAACATCGTAAGAAAACCTGAACACACCTGCGAAGTAATTCAAAGATTATGTGTGAAGTCGAGCAATGCGCACTGGGCTAGCGTGGTTGACTAAGGCCTATTTTTACCCCACCCTGATTTTTAGGATAACTCGAACCCCTCGGTGGAGACATTAGCAGCTGTTAAGGAATAACTTTTTAGAGTCTAGAGTCTAAAATTTAGACCATACAGATTGATTGTTGATTGATGATTGATTGATTGATTGATGGGTGATAGATTGTTTGATTTTGTTTTCATGTTTTGTATATTGTTCTAGCAGCCGGTTGGCAAGTCAATGTCAACGCACGCGATAGAGGTGGGCGGGTCGGGGTCGGACGGCGAAAGCAGCGGGGGGAGGGAGGTGCGACAGATCAACACAAGAGTTAGAAGGTAGGACTAATATTACCATCTTAATACCACCATGATTTGTAACAGGTTCTAGAATAATCGCGGCGTACGTAACGCACTAAAGCCGTATCCACACGCGTGCCGTGTTTGCCAAACAGAGTGAGACGCAGTTATGCGTTAGAATGAAATACAAATCACCGCGCTCACTCTAGCGCATAACTGTGTCTCGCTCTGTTCGGCATACAAGGTAGACGTGCGTAGCCCGTATAAGGTTAGGGATTTTACAAACTGTAGCTGAGACGAGATGTCTGAGAAACTAAACGTGCGAGTTTTGTAATGTTACGTACATTAAGTAAAACATTTTTCTTTCCTCTATGGCTGACAAAAAAGTGTATGGTGGTGGCAAAGGTTATCTATTAATAGAACATTATTATTCAAAACGGTTGTGAAGTTTAGCCGTCGCATAAATTTAACTTCCAATCCAACCAACAGCTATCGGAAATGTTTGTACGAATACGAGGGTTTCGCACTTTATACGTATCCCGAAATATTCAAGTTACCTACCTTAATTTGCTTACAAGAAACACACAATTTCGAAACTTATCACCGCAGTGCGAGATAAGATCACTATTTAATTGCGATATTATATCTTTACAATATTGTTTTACTCTCTTAGCAATTAGTGAATTTATCACATAAAGAAATCTAGACAAGATTTACTGTAGGTACTCAGATGTGACGGTATGGTCAGCAACGAAACAAAACAAATTTTTTTTAGGTCATCTTTAATCAATGCTTCAAGACACTTAGGCCTCGTTTACGTAGACGCGGGGCGTCGCGCGGCGCGTGTGGCGTCCCATACTGTTTGAGACGCGCGGACAATCCAAATGTATAGAACGCCGCACGCGCCGTGCTACGTCACGCGTCTCCGTAAACGAGGCCTTAGAAAGAACGAAATTACATTTATTAATTTAACTTAAAAAACAGATATAATACATAGAAAAAATACATAACAGGCCTCCTGATTTCTTTATTACCATTTCAACCATTACTCACTATTTATTAACAACTTTATATTGACAAAACAAATCAAAAGTATTCGACGAGATAATTATTATAATTTCGACTAAATGTGATTGGGATCTCTTCGATAAGACTTTACTCACGTGATAGTTTGCTTGTTTGTGATTCGATAAGCCAGGATTTAGTACCTAGTGCAGGCCTCCGTCACTCCATGTACTTGCGCGCTATAACTACCTACCGCCCGGCCGAGCGGTCTCGGGCCGACCCAGGACCAATTCCCCATTCCCTAAAGGTGTTAGTAGAGTGGCGCAATATGCGAGAGAGAGAGATATGCAGCAACTTCGTCTTTTCGCCTAGCGCCGTGCGATCTGAATAGCACTTTATTATAACGGAGCTAGGGTTGCAATTGCAATTTATATGAATTATGTCGCCTAGTGCAGCTTCTGTAGGGACACAGAATAAATAATAGTACTAGGTAGGGACTACTATTTGGTATTCTGTGCCTAGGGGTATACTTGTACTCTGAGGTATTTCTTTAGTATACATTTTTACGCTGTCTGTACTCTCATATGATTTATATAGTTTAAACTTAATTTGCGCTCATGCCAAGGACACGATGTGTGCAAACATTGTACGAGTATGCTTCCTTGTTACAATAAAATTGAATTACACATATTAAACTGAATATAATTAACAGCCATTTTATTATTTTACATTAATTACGTACAATTTTATTGCCAATATTAATTCGTTGTGTCAAAACTGTGCCATATACAAATGCGATAAATGTCGGAAAACGTTTTAAGTAATATTTTTGTCATCCATGCCAAAATATTATTAAAACCATTTGTATGGTTTATTGTGAAGAGTTGCATACCCATTGATTGATTGTAAATCAATAAAATGATTCGACATTCGACACTTAGAAAAATATTACTTAAAAAACTTAAGTGCATTGAATTCATGATGGACAAGTCATCAGGCAGTCTTATTGTTATAATAGCAATCTCTCTGTTTTCTTTCTTTCTTTCTTTCTTTCTTTCTTCTTTCTCTTTAGCAGACTTAAATTGCTTATAGCACAGCTTATAGTGCAATTTAACGTCCAGCGGTGCACATAATTGATAACTTTCAACCCCGCTATATTATCCCAACGCCTACTTAGAAAACAAGTAATTTATTCAAAGTGGGTAAATCTATGATTAGCTTGCTACGAAAGTATATAATCTCAAGTTTCAATTTATTTTGTACGGTTATTTTCAAGTCATACCTACTTACCTATTTCATTTCTCTGTGCTTATCATTGATACCTTCAGCAGCCTCCGTGGTATTACGCAGTTCCTGGTTCGAATCCCGGCGAAGCACTCATCGAACAAATATCACTTTGTGAGACTCCCTAGTTTGGACATTGCAAGCTAAATCATCTAATTGTCCGAAAAAAAAAGATGATTCTGTGCTTCGGAATAGTACGGTCGATGTTATGAGACATTTGTGGGGGTCCCGAATTTTCTTTATTTAGTTTCGCCACAGAATTATATAATAGTACTAACCCGTACAGAAAGGACACTCACCGCCCAGCAATAAAATGAGTTCCCAGCCCGATAGCCCCCCACGCCCCGCACCCCGCAGGCGCCGCGGGACTCTGGCGGGTGTTTTCCATAGCGTGTCAGTGTTTGACTTGTAGTTGATATTCAGTTGTTATTCGAAAAGAAGTAGGTTGTCAAAACGCGTATCCGGACTGATACAGCAAACGCGTTTTGCCAACCTACTTCTTTTTGAATAACAACTAACTGAATATCAACTAAAAGTCAAACACTTAAACGCTGTGTAATGTTTTAACACTGACTTGCGGCGTGCGGTGCGTGGGGGGCGGGGACTCATTTTAGCGCGGAGGGGTGAGTGTCCTTACTGTGTGGGTTAGTACTATTATTTTCTCAAAACTGTTGACCCACCCTGTACATATTTATTTTTGTGACACGATTGCCGCTAAAAGCATTAGTGCTTCGAAAGTGCATGGCGCATTGTCAGTCATTTGTTCATACAAATCGAGTAATCAGTTCAAGCACGATTCGAGGTATCATTCTTTAACAGCCCATGTATGTCGCCACCGAGGGGCTCGAGCCGACCCTGATTAGGCCATAGTCGACCACGCTGGCCCAGTGCTATTTGGTCAAATTCACACGCAATCTTTGAATTTGTAGGTGTGTGCAGGTTACCTCATGATGTTTTCCTTCACCGCAAGATTTTCGAATAACCGATACCTATATTAATTCAAAAATCGAAAGCACATTGGTATGTGCCGAGGCTTGAACCAGCAAACTGCCGAATAGAAGTCAACGGTCCTAACCCCTTAGCTACTTGGTCTATTCATCTCAAATCACTATCACTACATAGTATAAAACAAAGTCGCTTTCTCTGTCCCTATGTCCCTATGTCCCTCCCTTTGTACGCTTAAATCTTTAAAACTACGCAACGGATTTTGATGCGGTTTTTTTTAATAGATAGAGGGATTCAAGAGGAAGGTTTATATGTATAATACATGCATAATATACTTAAGAATAATCCACAATAACCATTTTCCCGTGCGGAGCCGGGGCGGGTCGCTAGTCACTATCACTATCATCACTACATATTATAAAACAAAGTCGCTTTCTCCGTCCCTATGTCCCTATGTCCCTATGTCCCTTTGTGCGCTTAAATCTTTAAAAATACGCAACGGATTTTGATGCGGTTTTTTTTAATAGATAGAGTGATTCAAGAGGAAGGTTTATATGTATAATACATGCGTAATATACTTAAGGATAAGCCACAATAACCATTTTCCCGTGCGGAGCCGGGGCGGGTCGCTAGTATAGTATAAAACAAAGTCGCTTTCTCTGTCCCTATGTCCCTTTGTACGCTTAAATCTTTAAAACTACGCAACGGATTTTGATGCGGTTTTTTTTAATAGATAGAGGGATTCAAGAGGAAGGTTTATATCTATAATACATGCATAATATACTCAATAATAACCCACAATAACCATTTTCCCGTGCGGAGCCGGGGCGGGTCGCTAGTTATTTATATTAGGAAATTTTCACACATCCTTGTTTTCACGTTATCCAAAGCGAGTTAGGAATCGCAGTTGTTACTGGTTGCACAGTTAAACTATGTTGCTTATTTCCTGTAAATACAATAAAAAAGAAATCGAATCAGTCCAATATTCCGGCAATTACTCTGCATGATTCATTATCGCTTAATAACGTCCTGATAAAATTACAAGCCAATCTACCAGCACACGCGTACATAATAACATTACCTATATGTACAACTACCTATAGTATACATGCACCTTATCGCAATGAAACACACGGCGTTATTACCATAAATGGTAAACTCTTTGAGCACGCGAGTGGCTACTTGCTGCACGCGATATTCAATCTTATGTAATGGGTATTAAGATCGGGTGTTAACTCCGGAAGCACAGATACGTGGTCGGTGATTTGCGAAACTTAGGAAGAGATTGCGTATGGAAAGAGCAGGTCAAGGGTAGCTGGTCTTTTGTACTGTGTAGTAAAGAGATCGGAATAAGTAGATTCATTGACAAGTGTCTTGATTTGATATATGGGCACGCTTGCGAGATGCTGAGATTTTAATTTATTTTTTCGATAATTGTGGGCAATTCAAACAAATCAAACAAACAAATATTCTTTATTGCACATAAAATAATTTACATATAAAAAACTACACGAAAATAAATTTGCGGCAAATGGCGGCCTTATCGCTTTAAGTGATTTCTTCCAGGCAACCTCGAGCAATTCACGGGCTTTTATGTACCAAATTTTCTACACGGTTAAACTAATATTATAAAACCGCATGTATTTTATTTAGAAATGGAAAAATATGAAATAGACAATTATTTTTTTATTTTATAATTAAAATTTTAATCATTTCTTATTCGTCTATCTATTGTCTTATTTAAATTTGAAATCTTGTTACTATTAATAATACATTTAAAAAAATAGATTTTTATGACATCTGTCTGTACAAACTAACCTATGTCAACATTACAAGAAACCACTCTACCTACTCCGATCTCTGCGCTTTACGCTACAATTTCTTTACGCGTTTGGAGATGAGTCATCGTTGGTAATCACACGCCTGTTTGCCGCATTGTTTACTTGAAGAGTAACTAAACTAGGTACCATCTCCATTCGTAGTAGAATATCTCATTTCAAATTATAGAGAAAACATAGTGACTGATATAAATTTTATGGAATTATAAAATGGTAATTATATGTTTGATTTTTCTATCATTAACCATCATGCTAAGTTTAATCGAGTTTGAAATTTTGTTGTAATTGAAGCGAATTTAAACTGCAGTTCATATTAGTTGTATGATAATATGGCGACTTTTTTTTCTCAAGACAGAGCTTGATTGGTCAATCGTTTAAAAAGCTTTTCAATGATTGTAAGTAATAATGAAATTAAATTTGTTTATTCTTTAGGTTATATAGGTTTATTTTTACATAATGTAATAAAGTTATAATTAACGTATTTTCACGGTATTATACGCGATCTCTATACAATAAAACTGTAGAGGTCGAAAATCTGTAGGTACACTCAAGTCTGCCCTCGTTAATGATGAACATCCAAGTATATTAAATAGCTATTGTATTTTCAAGAAATGCTACACTCGCTTCAATCTTCAGATCAAGAACAAACTAAAACTTCAGAAGAGACAACTCTGTATTTAAAATAAATAGTTTTTCTAGAGATATGGCATAAGTGCCAGTATCTTCTCTAAGGAGTTGCTAACGCGATTAAGCAAACTCCACAGTACATAGAATGCTAAAAGAAATTTGAATTTTTTTTTTGCTAAAAACCGAGTCAGCGGGATGTAAGAAGTGATATAGAACGAATTTTTCCAAATTTTTTGTCTCTTTGTATTGGCTAATCTCCAAAACTGTTGGACCGGTTTGAATGATATTTTTCACGGTGGTACCTTATATCCCCGGTCAACATCTTCGATAGTTTTTACCGCGGGACAATACCTCATTCCTACGGGAAACTGCACGGAAAAGTCAAAAAACAACGCGGGCGTAGCCGCGGGCGGACAGCTGTAATGTAATAAAGTTGATTTTTAAAAGTTAAGTTATTAAAGTTAGTTAGAATCAACAATGACGTGATCTAAATACGTGACACAGAAATAGAACTTAAATTGAAAAAGGTAGTCAGTATTGCTTTTTACCATATCGATGAATTCGTATTTTGTCATTGACCACATTGTTCGCTTGTCACTTTTTGCCATTTGCAAATAAATGTATTGACAACTGTGACCAAACACAATTGAATCGCGTGACATTTCGCAACTGAAATAGCCACATTATGATGGTTGTTCTATTGTTATACTTCATGTCCTAAATAATAATGCAATACATTTTTTCATAAAAAATCGAATGGGATTACAGCTAGTTAGCTATATCACTTGACTCCATAGAATAGAAATGTTGCCATAAACATAAAAATATACACGTGGCACCTTCAGAGCAGGTTTTTTATTTATTTGGTCAGGCTTACCTAGCATACTTCGTTTTAATACTCGTATTATGAATGTAATAAATTTTGATATTTGTATATTTGGATGTTTGTTACTCAATCACGCGGCAACCACTGAAAAAAAGTTTGGTTACCAGCTACACACCTACTTTAGAGATTTGCGAACTATTTGTTAAAGTGTTATAAAAAAAGGTTTTGCTATTTACAAACGAAGTTCGATAACACATAGCAAAACCGTTTTGTAACACGATAACAAAAGTTCGCAGTCCCTAAAGTATGTGTTCTCAATTTTTTTTAGTTTACAAAGCAGGCGTAACATATTATGTCAAAAAACTTGTGGGAGACTGATGCCTAAGATGGGTGTAAACCTGTGATTCAGGTCATCAGGCCTCCCCATCATCACGATGTCATACTTCATCTGGATAGACCTAAAGAGAACTAAAAAAATTGCCACGTTACCTTACTGTTAAGGGCGTTGTTGTCTAAACGTACACATTACGACTTCCAAAATCAAAAACACGTTAGTATCTAGCGGATATTAAACCGGCATCACGGAACTGTCACTTATTTATTATTCATCAAATAAACTGGCCAGGCGCATTCTTACATATCATATGCTAATCTTACACTGTTACTCAAATTTATTTTATTTTTGAGCATGTATTCTATCATGTTCCTTATGTAAATTAAGTAGATCACATAAGATAACTTTTGTGTAAAGTAGGAACAATTAAAAATAATGTTTCAACCTGTTAACCAATTTAGTATGTTGTTTGAAGAATAAATTATGATAATTAAAATTAATAAGTTAAACGGACACCTATTTTTTCTTTTTCTTTCATTTAGCGGCCATTGTAAGTACGGTGTAATCTTTGCTTGTCTTAAACACTTTTTCGAGCAAACATTTAAAATACATTTCTACTTTGATGTCATATCATACCTTTCGCGTTTTCTTGCGGTAAACAATAGCATTTACAAACGGACTTATTCAACTATCCCAAGGTTACCTGGAATACATCACAACATTAGGAGTAAGGCAACCAATCTGTTGACCCTTTATTTTGTCTGTGTATCCTGTTCATCTCTCCCTTCAGTGAAAATATACCGTTTGGCGTTTTTTAAATCCTGGCATACTAGTGAACAAATGTTTCATCCTTTTTTACTTTTAATAATCTGTGCAATAATCTTATTACCTATAGTAAATGCATGTTAGCTAATGAGAAGTTGACGTAACGCTAGTGGGTCAAGTACGAATGCGAACAGTCTATTTGGCCACAATGAGCATTGAACATTGAACAATGCCTTAAATTATATCTGAATATACATCAGTTGCAAAGGATTTCGACGTGGGCGTTTTGTTGCAAAAACTGAATTATTTCAAGGATAGTAAAAACAAACTTACCATCAATCTCTTCACATTCATTCAGGAAGACAATCCCATCATTATTGACACAATGCGATCCGCAAAACATAGTCTCTATAGCCTCTGTCTTTAGAATAAGGTTCGTTTCTAGAAGATCAATTGACGGCATTGTTCATAACTTTCACCTTATGACGTAGATGATATTGGTACACAAGCCTTCGCATGTCCTCTACTTAATATTGTATGACTCATGGCGTGGTGCTACTATGCCTCAAGTCGTAATATATCTTTCCTTATGGCTTAAGGCGAAATGGGATCTTTTGTATGAGAATGGCATGAGATAAGCCTTTTGTTTCTTTATGGCATTGTTGTGTTTCTAGGAATAAGAATTGTGGATTTTATTCTTTAGTTCTCTCAAGTATGGTTATTGCTTGTTGACTATCAAATTAGCGTGTTATGTTCTGTCTTTACAATTTCTAAAGGTTTCAAACTTTTATTCACAAATCGTTTCTTATTACAATTCAATGTGTTAAGCTTTCACATAAATAATATTGAGTTCTACTATCAAATATGCTATACGAGGGCTGATTGATAAGTTTCCGAAACGACAAAGAAAAACTTCAAAAATCTATTTAAAATAAATTTATTTCTCAACGTAGTTTCCTTCTACCTCGATGCATTTAGTCCAGCGCTTCTCCAATGCAGTTACACCTGTTTGATAAAATGTTTTCTCCAACCCCTCAAAATACTCGTCCACGGCGACAATGACTTCTTCATTTGATGAAAATCTCTGGCCACCTAACCATTTCTTCAGGTTTGGGAATAAGTGGAAGTTGCACGGGGCCAGATCCGGGGAAAAGAGTGGATACGGTAGCAATTCGAACCGCAATTTATGGAGTTTGGCGACTGCAATCATTGACGTGTGTGCAGGTGCGTTGTCAAGGTGGAACAAAAATTTTTTCTTGGCCAAATGTGGTCGTTTCTTCTGGATTTCTTCACTAAATTTTTGCAGCAAGCTTGCGTAGTACTCTCCATTTATTGTTTTTCCTTTCTGCAGATAATCCACTAAAATAATCCCTCGAGCATCCCAAAAACAGTCGCCATCACTTTGCCGGCCGACAAAACCGTTTGCTTTTTTCGGCGCAGGTTTTCCGCTCTCAGTCCACTGCTTAGATTGTTCTTTTGTCTCGGGAGTATAATGAGGTTTCATCGACTGTTACATAACGCCGCAAAAACTCATTAGGATCTCGGTTAAACAGCGCCAAACACTCCGATGAATCGTCCTCTCGAAATTGCTTTTGGCTACAGTGAGCAAATGCGGCACCCATCGCGCGCAAAGCTTTTTCATTTTCAAATGTTGGTGCAAAATATTAAAAATGCATTCAGATGAAAAGCTCACCATCTCTGCTATCTCTTGCAACTTTAAGCGCCGATCATTCAATACAATTTTGTGAATTTTTTTGATCATGATCGGATTCGTGACTTCATTTGGACGGCCAGACCTGGGGGGTCTTCGCAGCTCTGTCTTCCACGTTTAAAATCAGTTACCCAGGTGTGAATTGTACTCAATGCAGGAGCAGAATTACCTAAAACACTGTCTAGCTTGGTTTTGATCTGGGTTGCTGTTTTCTCTTTTAAAACCTAAAACTTTATCACCGCACGAATTTCGTTTCTTTCCATTGTTAAGAAAATTTACGACAAAAAAAGTTCTACGTCCTCTCAAACAAATTCCAGCAGTTCGATTAAATTCAAATTTGGCGTTCTATTTTCAAAAAGATGCCAAAATATAATGTAATATTTCTTTTTTGCGTATCATTTTTTTAAGTTCGTCGTTTCGGCCACTTATCAATCAGCCCAGGTAATTAGCTTATTAATATTCTTAATTGTGCGGCGAAATTATTAACGTGTTTACACTTGAACTGACATACATTCATTTGAGTTCGTACTGCCTGATATTTCTTTAGCATCACCCAGCTGTCTGACTTTTATATACAAAAATCATATTGGCATAAAATTACATAGATTTTATAATAAAGATTATGTATTCACTATGCTCACTTTCATCAATACCGAATGATTCTATATTGTGGGTAATCGTTGAATCAGTGTTATCACAGTTATCTTTCGTAACATTTCATTTAAAAATTCAGTGATAACTCTCATATCATCGCTCGTTACCCAAACAATTTCGTTTTGCGTAACATCTGTCACCGCCGTAAAGAGCTTGACATTTAGGTATGTCTTCCTGTCATGAATCCGCGCCATCTATTGCCCCGCTTGTTCAATACAATATAACAATATCTCTACCATATAACATCTGCCACCACGCACATTACACAACTGTGTACTTGCACGAACGCGTGCGTGCGCCCGCGCCGATGCCCCACAAACCCAGCTATGTTGTTCGCTAATTGCATACTGACGTGTTAATTTGTGATATTGTTCATTAATAGCATTAATGGCTTCAACGTTAACCGTTTTTGCTGTCATTAGGTTCTCTTGTTTATTGATGCGAGCACTGGAAACCTTAGACGTAGCTCTATTTCATTTCTGGATGTTAATACTCAGTTTATTTTAGAAATTTTTCTTTCAAGATATCGTGCGTGCGAGCACTGGAAACCTTAGACGTAGCTCTATTTCATTTCTGGATGTTAATACTCAGTTTATTTTAGAAATTTTTCTTTCAAGATATCGTGAACGTGTTTTGAATATTGACATTCGACAGTAAATTTGAATAATTTTCTCGAAAAGTCGAAAATCATTTATATAAAAGTTAATAAAGGTATTAATCAATTCAAATCTTGACCCTTGGGTGGCAAAGAAACAATTATGGAAAGTCTATTAACATATTCATTGATAAGAAAGTTGCGTTTGTGTTGCTCTCAGAGCAAAATAAATCTATACTAGAGTTTTTATAGTTAATAAAAAGCATATTTAGTTTGAAAAGAGTATAGAAAGTTGCGTTTCGGTTGTTTCCAAATTTAATTTCACCAATGCTGTGTAGTAAATGTTAAATTATCACTGCATAAATTTTTAAAATCTCTTAACATAGATATAAATTAAAATGCGAAAATAAAACTATCTGTTAATAGATAATAATAAAAGAAATAAATTTTATTACATTCGTTAAAATTGGCGGCGAAGGCTAAGCCCTGGGGCTTAAGTTACTCATCTTTTCACGCTTCAGTTTCGTTATTATCTCGATTTTTACCTTGATGAAACTCTTTCTATTCCACTCGTGACGTGACAAAGTTGTTAACAAGACAATAGAGCGAGGCGGAGGTCATACGGAAGCGGTTAACAGGTTCAAGCCAGAAAGGTTACAGCTATCTGCTATCCCCGGGCTAACGGCTTTGAAATTAACACCATTAGTGACTCACACGCCTACTCGAGAATACTTAGCTGGCACACTGATACCAATCAACTTTTTACCTTTTAAAACGAGTGCTATATCAGAAAGTGTTTGTTTGACTTCATTTGGTTTTTATCTCATTTAAAACTCAATAATTATTAAGATTAGTCAGATTAGATGTTTTTTGTACTTTATTGTACACAGTAGGTATAAGGAGGTTAACAATATTTAGTGCATCTATAGATGTACAGATATTCTATAATGAAGTTATAACTAGGCTTCTCTATTTGCTAAAGTGTTTCCATTTCGATTGAAACTGAGCTTTTTTTGGTCAAAGAGTATTCATTTTCCACTGCTCATTTATTTTGTTTATTGGATAGACTGCAGCAATTTAAGAACTCTGTTACTCGATATTTGACAAGAAATTTATTTTATCTAAATACTTAATAACATCTTTTGTAAGGCACAGACCTAAAATACAGAACTGTTGCTAGTTTGGAAGCCTGGGATATATGCTTGCATATCTTCTCTTTTGAAAATAAATATTCGTTGTTATTATTATTAACAGGATGTTTTAAGAGATTTAGATCCTGCCTTGATCTCTGTCTTCTGCCGTTGTCTTTGGCTGTTGAAATATACGAGATCATGCGGGATTTCAAGCTCTTAAAACATCCTTGACTGAAGACATCAAATCTTAGACAACAAAATCCCATGACTTCCTTGAATGTCTATTAACGCACTGCATTCGTCTTACAATGTTATGTTACGTGCTAAACAAACACATTCATATTGACAACATACTATCTAACGGTAGACAATTAGCTACCAGATGCTGTCCATAATGTTTACATACAAGGTATTCTTCCGTTATGACCATATAAATCATAGGAAGTTTACTAGAGACGTTAGAAACGTATAATTTAGCGCTTGTTGATTTGATATACCTGGCTATTCGTGTGGCTTGGCTAGATTATATTTTTAACTTAGAAAGATGTTTATGGATTTCTTTAATGATTTTGGAAATCATGTAGTTTTTAAAATAGGTATCTTATGAATCATGTAATTTATTGTTTAATGTACCATTATATTATGCACAGGTGAAAAATAGTGCACAAATGACAAATAGAAAATATTATTCTCAAAAACAAATTAATAAATACTATACTCGAAAAACAAACTATAAAAATGAACAAAAAAAATTATACAATTTTATAATATCAAGAAGCTATGGAGTTATGTATCTTGGTTTTTATTGTTTATTTTCATCTTTTATTTTCCTTTGTCCGTCTTATACTCTCGCCTAAAGGTTGCTTGGAAGAAATCGCTTAAAGCGATAAGGCCGCCATTTGCCGTAAATTTATTTTCGTGTTGTTTTTTATATGTAAATTATTTTATGTGTAACTAGCGAACGACCCGCCCCGGCTCCGCACGGGAAAATGGTTATTGTGGGTTATCTTTAAGCATATTATGCATGTATTATACATATAAACCTTCCTCTTGAATCACTCTATATCTATTAAAAAAAACCGCATCAAAATCCGTTGCGTAGTTTTAAAGATTTAAGCGTACAAAGGGAGGGACATTGGGACATAGGGACATAGGGACAGAAAAAGCGACTTTGTTTTATACTATGTAGTGATAAAGAATATTTGTTTGTTTACCTTTAAACTGGTTTACGATGACAATAAAATCTAAGAAATGTCTATTGAAGTAGCGTTTGCGAGTCAGACATTTTATATCCGCAACATTGTATAAAGTTTAGATTCAACTTTAAAAATGCATAGCAGTTCCTACGAATGCACATACTCCAGACGTGCAGATGCAAGTTTTATACTGTCCCCAAAAATGTGAAAGATTCTAGTAACGGTCTTTCGTACTAACTCTTGGGAATCCTTTAGACCGAATTGCGACCATTTTAGATCCAATATTCAAATACCAGTTCTGGGCCGCAAATATTTAAGGTTTGTCATCGGCTCGCAAAGAAGATATTCAAATTATAACTCTTAATGTCAATTTCTACAATAGCAACACAAACAATTATTTTAGATTGTTTGAACGAGTCTTATTTATTAGTACTATTTATTCATACAGTAAATATTTACACTCAAAATCAAAGGCCCATGAAGTTATTCTGAAGGTGAATAGATATTCGCACACTCTCACGCCTGACCCTTTGAGCCTTTGAGTTGAAAGCCCTCTTACATCCAGACTCAATCAATTTCACCTGAAGGTCATAAAGTCCCTCTCCCTAGGCACGATGTCTAGACCCAGTCTAGACTAGTTTTATTGAAATGAAAAGCACCCTGAGTCCAAAACAAAATGCTTGAGTTGTATTCGAGAGCACGTCTCACTTTCGAAGTAATTTTGGTTTACCCATCTACATTTGCGTCTGCAGCATGACTTTGTCTAGTGTCTAGTCTAGACGTTATCGCGATGTATATTTGTAGATGTTGAACAACTTAAGAATGAATAGCGGAAGTTTTTATCTTTATTTCCAAATTTCGTTTTCTCTTTTAACTTATTTATTCAACGATTTTCATAATCCGCTAATCGCAATTTCGCCGCGCGGCGTATCGAATGATAGCAACGGGTTTTTGCATATCCGTTCAAAGAAACGGTTCCAAAACTGCGGTAGCAGTCAACCAAATCTGAATTTGCCGTGCTTACGTCACATTCTTTTGATGCTTTAAAATATTCGACTTTATTCTCTTAGTCTTAAACGCTAGCCGGAGTAATGTTAGAAATTTTACGACTCTCGGTTTCAACACAAATGTGTAAAATAATGCCGGATCACGGTGCACTGATTTCGTTCCGACTTCATACGCAATAGTTATGAGTTACTCTGTGGATGTAGGTTAATGTTTCCAAGATAGTTCCACCAGTAGTACGATGTATGCGTGTTTTGGTTCTTAAATTAGAATTTTATCGTTACTGTTCGATTTAAACTGATTTATGTAATTATTGTTGCAGGTATGTACTGAATTTGTTCGTCATGTAGCAACTGTTTAGGAAACGGTAAGTAATTTTCGTATTTACTTACTTTTTATGATGCATAATTTATTTTTTATTTAGGAATATGAGTTTGACATTGAGCTCTTTGACATACACAATATTCAATATAACGCACGTTCGGTAACAAACCTATTTTAAACACATTTCGTAGAGGTCTAAGCATAGCGGATCGAAGGATCTTCTAATGGGTCCGATTTATTCGAACGTCGATAAAAACTCGATCGTGACAGTCCCGACTCCAGAAACCATTTAAAAACTTCTTTCCCACGCTCACCGCCACACCGCTATCAGTCACTATTACATTTTCTGTTATAATTCGAAATAGTTTTTGTAAACTCTACAAATTATAAGTATCTGTATTAAATTAAGCTACAGGACATTTACTACATCTAGAAGTTTATCTTACACGTTTCCATTTGAGGTCTTAAATGTCAAGAGGTGCACTATGCAGTCTTCCATCTAAGTTTTGCAAGTGCACGTGTATCGCGGATGAAAAGGTCAGTCGGTGAATAGAACTGGCAGATGTACATTGCACAATGGGATGGCTTTATAGTAAATACAGATGTACTCTTATACATACTGGTAACTAGGAAGTCCATGTTAAAATTATTGTCTATTCTTTCATTAATACAGATCACACAATGTACGTTGGACTAGACATGATCACAGGGAATATTATGTTTTAAACAAATGTTATAGGTTTGTTTAAACGTGATCAAGATTAAAGTATTATTAAACAAACGCCACAATATGTTTAAAATATAATTATTTATAACATTTTCATCAACATTGTTTTTCTTTTAATACTTCTAGATTTCTGCCTATGTTAAAAAAATAGCTAAAGCCTTAGCTTCTTTGGACCTATTGTATTCTATAAGATAAATTAAACTTCACCCTCAAGCTTCGATACCAGTGCAGGCAGGGTCTTCATTGTTTATTCAGAGCGTATCTGTAATATTTAATAGTAGCCTTTTGTTTTCAATAGCTCGTGCCGGGTGCATCGGCGATGATACTCTCATTGCTTTATTACGCATTGTTTTATTTACTGTAGTATGTCTTACTACTGTGAGAACTCTACCTTGCTTAACAAAATTGAGTTTAATTAATGCTATCGCAGTACCGTTACCGTTTACCCGTATTCTGGTTTCTTGTGTGGCAACTGTAGTAGTGACTGAGTTCGTTTCGCTTGACGGATGTTTGAGAGATTTGGGTATTGTTTGCATTGTTCATTCCCTAAACTGGTCGTCGTATTTTGTCACCATTTTTGCTTCGTTGCATTTGAAATCTTGCGATGTCGAAATTTTATCATCTTAACCTCTTCATAAAAGTTAAAATCGTTATGGTCTTTGTTTTTATTTTCTTTACTTACTCATGCAAGTTAACATTTTTAATATTTATTTCTAACGTAGGTAACTCTTTGGTATTTAATGACAAGGTCTAAATCAAAGAAATGTGATCGAAAGATGACACCGCTGTACATCCAACCAACCGTAGGAACACGTTTGTTTATTTACGTGCCGCCGTAGTATGAGCGCGATGATGTAGGCCGTTAATGTGCCGCAAGCAGCGTCGCATAGAATCGCTGACGGACAAGCAAGAGTCAAGACTAGTCAGCCAGTCAGTCGCGCGCGCCGAACCCGGCCGCTCGTTCGTGAGCCGCTGCCTTACAACAGCTGATCGCCAACATAAACAAAACATTACAGAAAACATATCCCATTTCGAATCATCTTTCGTCAAAAATATCCAGCAGCGAACGACATGGCCGGCACAAGCCTCCCGCGATAACAAATCAATACTCAAAACGGTGCTCGAAGCTAACCGGTGCAATATTACATGCAATAAATTAACAATAAGACTGATATATTATAGTGTTTTTACATTGTAACGATCAAGGTTTCATCTTACGAGTGTAGTGTGTGATGGATTTCCTCGATTGACTGTAATATCAGGTGCGGCATCGTCGATTGTTTAACCGGAGCGTGTATGTATAAATATTTACATTATTACATCTGTTTACAATGCCTACTATGTTGTCGATGATCCAATGATGATCATTGTCAATGAGATGCTGTTGAATTCTTATCGTATTCTCCGAATTGGACCTCTACTTTGCTTTAGTATATCTCAACTCTACATTTATATGTACACGCCTAGTGGTAGAGTCAAATAAATATTCGATATAATCATAATCTAATATTTATTTTACATGTTTATGTTCTACTTATTATTTAATTAGTTTAGTTTGTATTGAGTGCTTCTGATCTGATATCATAGCCACTATCAAATTATTGTTAGGTATTAACTTTTTGTTCGTGAGGTTGTTTTGTTTTCCTTATTCCATCTACACCGAAAGATAATTCTCAGAAATTGCTCATAAAATTTTGCGCAAATCAATCCTATCTGCTGTACTTGTAATTGTATAGCGTGCACATCTTACCCCGGCTGCCCCGTCTGGGTTTGTGTGTGTGCCCGCGACATCCCCGGCGCTCGGGGTAGCTCGGGGGTAGCTCGACTTGGGGTGCGTTACCCTCCGTCTGAACGGGAGGCGACGGGAGACGGGCGCGGTCGTCCAACCCAATCAGCTTTGAAAGTAGCTCCCGCTTTTATCATAACTCGAACTAAAATTTACACTGATTCCATTTTAAAATTTACATTCCGCTTTTTATTTTATTATGTTTATTTATTTGAGTGCATTCACTGATTTTGCCAACTTATTTTACTCCTTTTATTACTTTTTTTTTTATAAACATGCATGTAATTTCTTTTAAATAATTTATCTGCGGAGTGCTTCAGGTTTAATCACGTGTCCACTATCAGTCCAAACGTTGTTACATTTTGCAAGTCGAATGTAATTTATTAACAGAAATCGATAAGGTATGAATCAATATAGTTTAATTTACAAATAACGATACACTCCTCACCTTAATTCCTGTTTATATGATATTCCATTTTGGGATTCCCGACCTTAATCATTTGGTATTTTTACACGTACGAATATGTTTATCATTTCATTACAGAAATATTTTTGCGACGTTAGTGTTATCAATTTTCTTGTTAGAAAATTCTATGAGATTTCTATCGACAATTGCTGGGTCATTCATTGAGCATGAAACGTTTTTCTCACTTACCTAGGTATTAGCTCGGTGATATAATCTCTGTCGACGATTCGTTATCGCTGCACGCGACTGGGACTTTCACTATCCAGTCTTAATATGCGTCAGGAACTTGTGCCGATTAACATTTAGATATGTCCAACGATGATTTATTAACATTTTGATCATTCCGTTCAAGATTTGATCTTTTCATTCATCGAAATGTACTCATTTTAACATAGATTCAATGACCTCTGACTCAAATGTCTATTGGAACGTTTTTTTTATTTTCTCGTCTAGTCTATTTTTCATTTCGACTATTAGCATCTATTTCGAATGGTAATGTAATGATATCAATTAAGTTTATAATTACTGGAACTAATACAGAAGTTATTAAGCTGAAAATTAATTTCAAATTATCCACGCACAACCTACAGACAGGCATATTCTTTGAGATGTTCAATTCGATTCTTATTATTCATCTGAGTGTCCGTGAAGTTAATTTCCATCAGAAAGCGGTCAGAACTGTCTTGGATTTATTTATCAGTTTCACCGTCTTTTGTATTCCAGGAAGCAACATCACATCTCTTTGACTAGGGAAAGTGAATTTCCTTAAGATAAACTTTGTGATTTTATCTGTGTTGTTCACGCAACTTTTTCTTTTGCAATTGACTTTGACTTCGTATGTAAATAGGTACTTTAGACAGATGTACATACTTTAGTTGATGACTGTAGTAATTTCTTTGTTTGTTTTTATCAGTCTGTTTTTTTTTTTTATTTAAAATAATCAAATCGAAGTCCTCGCTTTCCCATTCTGGTTATTTTTGTTGTATCTAGTATGTTGAATTCGTCTGGTTTTAGTTTATGGTTGTTATCTGACAAACCCTTTACGCGGTCGTGTGCTCTTGAGCGTGACTCTTGGTTTTTTTGTTCACTTCACTTGGATATAGGTATCATTGGATTGTGACCCTTATTTTGTAACTATTAATGTCAATTTCCCCTGTTTTACAAAATATTTATATCCAGTTATTGGGTGCGTGAGGTAGGTAACAGCTATCGAAAGGAAGCAACAAAAAATGTAGCTATAATTTTAAACATAAAGTTTTAGATATATTACATTCATTTGAACACTATAATTACAATCCAATGATACCAATTTGGAACCAGTTGTTAATTAATAATATCTATGATAATAATCTGAACCATGTGCTGCTAATGCTAATGTACTTTTAAGCTTTTAAACTTCAAGGTTATCTATCGCAATACTTGTTTGTACATTTTTTGCAGCTAAAAACCCGTAATAAGGCACGTAGCAAGGTTAGATAGTTACGTTTGTGGCCATATTGTCATTTGTGGAGATTGTATGCATTAGAATAAAGTATTAACCTTTGTAGAATTTGATGTCAATTGCGGTAGATTTCTATATAATCCCTTAATTCACAAGTTTTAAAACGCTTTTTATTTTATTTTTTTGTTTATAAGTCTTTGTTTCTTATTGTTGCATCTGTGACTTACGTTTTACTTAAGTAACTTGATAAAGTACTCAATTCTGTGTCCACTTTTTAGTTTTTCACAAATCAAGAAATATATATCGGTTCAAATTGCGCTATTATCTGCGTGAGTACAACAATTAAATGATAAATTTAATGGCATTGTATCCAATCCACGCGTATCAGGTATTCTGTGATATACTGTAATAATACACTCATCATTAGCTAACATATTGCGAATTCTTTTTTACCAACAAATGACTTGTCGTTTTACTTATATGTAGTATCATCGCTCTTTATAGAAGCATTTGTATTTACATCAAAAACCACTCAAAACCTTCTTATAAGTGACTCTTGAATTATAAATAATCTGCCATTACGAAGTTATCCTCTTAAGGTTTAGTGTTCCAAGCATTATTCTCAAGTGGGGGAGTCCATTATGAGAGGTGTGGTCCAAATTTAGGATAATGAGCATAGCCGTTGTTGTCACGGCAATTAAGCGGTGTGCTGTGGTTTCGTTTCCGGGCCAAGTCTATTTTGGGAATGTTGATTGATAGGTGCAGCTAGTTTCTGAGGGCGTTTCCCAATTGGATATTTTTAAACAGTTTTGTATCATTTCATTTGTTTCGTGTCTTGTTTTGGATGACTCATTCTTTATTGTTAACTCTTAAAATGCTACGTATCTATGTTTTACAATCTTTCTTACCTTATCTGCGTTATAATTATCACTTGATTCGTTCTTATTATCATGCTGATTCAATGTTTTTTTTTATATTTCCAGTAATTGTTATCTATTGTTAATAACAACAGGCGGGAACCTCTAGATAATCAAATTGAAAATACGAATGTAACATATCGATTGCCTGTTTTTATTAAGGTCTACTTAGGTACTTATACCACAGAATACCAAATAGTAGTCCCTACAGAAGCTGCACTAGGCGACATAATTCAGATAAATTGCAACCCTAGCAACGTTATAATAAAGTGCAATTCAGATCGCACGGCGCTAAGCGAATACAAGTACTTGCTGCATCTCTTTCTCTCGCGTATTGCGCCACTCTACTAAAACCTTTAGGGCTGTCGTCTTTGAGAAAATAAAACAGCTGATTTATTAACCTATAAGGTACCTACCTGTTACTCGAACAAATGATGATTCAAATATATAATAATAATAATAAATATGTGGGACATCTCACACACGGCCATCTGACCCCAAACTAGGCAGAGCCTGCACTATGGGTGTCAGACAGCTGATATACATACATATATAATTATACAACATCCAGCAGACACAAGGCAAACACAAGTGCTCATCACACGAATGTTTGCCCTGGGCGGGATTCGAACCCGTGACCTCGTGCTTCGTAGGCAGGCGTACTACCAACTAGGCTACGAGGCCCACAAATACACCAAATACTATAAACCAATGCTACTACTATTTACTAAAAAGCGGTTTAGACAGCGGCGGCGGCGCAGGGGCTAGTCGAGCGGCAGCGTTCAAAACAAAAATATTAGTTTTTTGGTGTGGAAAATGAATACTGAAGATTTTAATAATGAAATAATGACTCGTCCACTTATTTAAATGGCAAAACTTCTTCAACATAAATTTAATTAAAAGGTTGTGTGTGTGTGCTAATTTAGGAATGATCTGTTGTACCTCAAAAATCAAATTATTTTCTCGTAGTGTGGACACTTCCGAGTATTTTAGTAATAAAATATTAAAATACTTATTAACTTGTAAGATCGCGCGGATATACTCGTAAATGGATTATTTATTGATGAATGTGAATGTGACCGCCCGGCCCGCTAGAATTATTTTGAACTTAAAATATGCTAATTTAATTATGTGATAACGAATTTTGCGGCAGAAATATGTGTAAATAAGTTTTGTGCTAATTTAAGAATGATAAGGCACCAGACGGCATCGTAGGTACGCGTACGAACGAATGGCGTTCCAAAATATTGAACAACGTGCGCGCGCTTCGCTTGCCGCTGCGCAGCCGCACTGAATTGGGGCCGCAGACGGCCTGAGACCGCTCGGCCGAGCGGTAGGTAATTATAGCGCGCAAGTACATGGAGTGACGGAGGCCTGCTTATACATATATCGACAAATAATAATTTACAACTTAAACGTAATAAATGTACACCATATGCAGTTTTTTATGACAGATAAGTAGGTACTGTTTTTATACTGTTTTTTTTTTTCTACTTTGACTGGTTGCCTTCTTCAAATTGCATATTTTCGTTTGCACTCTTTGTTATATATTAATCAAATTGTATAAAATAATAATTTTTGTAAAATATTTTTGAAAAGATGCAACGCCTGTGGTGCTTTTTCCGGCGGGTTCTTCTCCACAGAAGACAGCCAAATTGTGAACCCGCCTCGACGTCGAAAAGTGATTTGTAAAATCTTACTTCGAATAAAACATTTTTCATTTTCATTTTTAATTTTCATATACCTACTGTGAACTTTAGAGAATGTCTGATGTAAAGATAAAGATAATAAGAAAGACAGTAAATCTTGAATTGTGGCGATATTTCTACAATTCTGAGCCAGTCCCGTTGTGTACAGTCAAAGTCAAACGGTTTCTATTCTAGTACGATTTTTGGACGACTTACTTAAGAAAGCAAATTGTGGTTTATTGACCATTAGGTCATTTCGAATTGTTACTTTTTTGATCTATTTAAACAGTTTTTACAACATCTTGATCCACCATGGCGGCACGTATCAGAAGTCAGAACAATACCCCGTGATCCGGTTCTCACGTTTCATGCAAAACCGCAATGCTTCCTTTCCCTCGAACTAGATTTCGTGAGATTTTTGTATCGTGAATTGTCCAAATATGGCATTTAAGTATTTCAAATCAGAGTAGTGGCGGAATGTCAAGGTAAAACTGGATTACATTTTTAATTTTGTCATTTTTGGTACGTCTACTCATTCTTTTAACGATTGGTGTTTTTCTATCCTGTAATATAATTTTGTATTTAAATACCTATAGGTAAAGCCCGACCAAAGAAATATGACACCTCGCCATATTGCGGAATTTCAGAGGAACTAATTTTATAAGGGAAATTGTTGCCATAGTCGTAAAAATATACACGTGGCGCCCCCAGAGCAGGTGTCATATTTCTTTGGTCAGGCTTTACATAATTTAGTAATTTAAAACAAATTACTGCTTATATTACTTATAGTCTGGATTAGTAAAAAGATATTCTAGAATTAACTTTGTGACTAGATTACGCGATGAATACAAAATAGAACGGTTTTGCTTAAATAGAATCACGATCAGAAAGTATAATAATTAATAAAGTTACTTTATTACTTGTTTCAAATCACTATCACTACTTATTATAAAACAAAGTCGCTTTCTCTGTCCCTATGTCCCCATCTATGTCCCTTTGTATGCTTAAATCTTTAAAACTACGCAACGGATTTTGATGCGGTTTTTTTTTTGTAGAAAGAGGGATTCAAGAGGAAGGTTTATATGTATAATACATACATAATATACTTAAGGATAACCTACAATAACCATTTTCCCGTGCGGAGCCGGGGCTGGTCGCTAGTTATTAATAATTTAAAGAAGGTCTTATGAAGCAGATGTCAAACTCACAACTAAGAGATGATACTTAACTATTTTACACTGGGATAGAGCCTTCCACTCCGGTGAAGCTTGATTGGTTTGTTTGTACCTTTTCGACACATCATAGGTCAATTTAAAAAAATAAACTACTATTGAGAATATGTTTTAACTTTTTTAAGGAAGAGCAGACATTACCTCTTTCAATATCAAATATGACCTTAATTGCAGACCATGTGATAACTTTGAAGTTTACCTTCAAAGAATAACCTTTGTGACGTTTCTGTGTGTAGTATGTTCAGCTGCTTCGATGCATGCATGAAGTTCACTGTAAAATCCTTGAGCATAAATTATCACGTCGTCATCGATACCATCGTCTGCTATTTCATTTTTCACCTACTCTACGTAACATTGTTTGTATATACCTCTAATGTTATTAATGTTATTATTTTCTTTCGTAGCAAATGTTTTTAAATTTATTCTTATGTTTTCCTAGGTTCTAAAAGTATAGGTAATAGTCATCACATTTTGACCTTGAGATCGACCGTATCTATAGCGGTAGGAGTGAAATTCGTAGTGCGAATGTACATCTGCAAGTGCTAGCTTCTGTACATAACCGAATTTAATTAAAATTATTCTTTAAAACTATATGTCTACTACTCATTGTATTGAACGCTTGCTTACGTATTGGTATGAAAAGTATCTACAACTGTTGTGGAAGATAACATAGGGAATAAACCGTAAAGTATTACCTAGTCTGATCTCTCCTCTTTATCTTACTTCTTTCACTTCAAAACTGATTGATAACTAGTTATTTAATATTATTGCTCTTCACCGCCTAACAAAACCTGCACAATAACTTCGTTACCTTTTCACGTTTGCAGCAGAACGGACATCATTATCGTTAATTTGATGAATCCATTACTATGGCGCTATAACCCGGGGGAATATGAATGTATTTCCTGCGTAATGGTGGCCGTTTGTGGAGCGGTGTGTTTTGAGTTATCCGGGCTTGGTTTTGTGTGTCGCTTTTGGTGTTGTCTCCACCATTAGAAGTAATGTCGATCAGAGATTATTGTTATATTTTTTCATTACAGTATATTGGGTGTTCTTCGTTAAAAACCACTTTTTAGGTACTTTTTTCTAAATTGGTCTTAATAATGTCAAGACTGTTCAGCTTAACCGGTCATAAGCCTGACTCATTTCTAGTTTCAGTAATCACTATTAGCTTAATAAAGGTTTTGATATTATCTTAAAAAATACTAAAAATACTAAACTAAGAGTAGATAAAGTTTCCATAAGATAAAAGAGTAATACATCAGCTTAAGTTCTCTATTTTTCATTTGAAGGCCTACATATTGATCACATAAACCCGTGATCTACATTACAATAACAATTATATGATATATGACCCTAAACTACTTTCTCCTATCCTCATTAATCTATGTTAGTACTAACCCAAACAGTCATGCTTTGTAAATTACTACAATAACAGGCAGGCATGGTCAGTTGGTCGGTACCCGGTACAAAATATAAAACAGTTGTTCTGTCCGTACCTTTGTTAGGCGTTGCGAAAGCCGCTTTCACTATGATATTGCAATGTGATGGGGTCGAAGGGATCTCCGAACTAAATGTCGTTGTAACTGTAGCAGGCAACAAATAATTGTAAGGCCATTTAAAAGTGCTTTTGTTATCTAGAAGTAAGTGCGATTTTGGCAATGTAAGTGGTGAACTAGATTTATAATATTGATGAAGATCATGATTTTCTGACAGTGGGACTGTTTTTTATAAAATCTTTATATGAATAGTGAAAAATATATTCCTTATAGGCCTTCGTCTTAGTTTAGTGAAAATATAAATTCCAATTTACCTATACTGCTTCCTCAAGGTAACGCTTGCATAAACTTATTAATATCAATAAATCTGACTTTTTGTGCAAACGGCAATGTCTCTTAATATTTAAAAACTTCCATCATTTAAATATTTTAAATTTTATTTGTTGTTCTGAGTCTTTAGGAAAATCTGTCACATAAGAAACTTTTCTGCTTTCTCAGAAATAATAAGACTCGCCAAAACTAAGATAATGCAATTTCACTCCGCTTGGTCAAGGCCACTTCCGCTACAAGTAAGTTTCAAGGATATAAAAATAGATGAAGTAGATAATTTTAAATTCCTTGGAATAGGTATTGATAGTCATTTAAATTGGAAATATCACGTGAAAACAATTTGCCAAAAATTAAATAGGTTTACATATGCCCTAAGAAGACTGTCTCAAACAGTTTCAAAACAAGCTGCGTTATCGGCCTATCATGGGTACGTATCTTCTATTTTAAATTATGGACTTATTATGTGGGGAAATAATACGGAAGTAGACAAAGTCTTCATACTGCAGAAAAGATGTATTCGTGCGATATGTGGAGCGTGTTGCTCTGAATCATGCAGACCACTTTTTAAGATGTTGGACATTCTACCTTTGCCATGTGCGTATATTAAGAGTGTTTGTTTTTTTGTTAAGGATAATCCTATGTGTTTCGACAAATATACTGACATAAATAAAAGACAACAGAGAACTAAATATTTAAATTTGCTACACCAGCCTTTAAGTCACACTTATATTTACAAAAATAATGCATTTCATATGTGCATCAATCTGTACAACAAATTGCCAGACCATATTAGACAACTTGATGGGAAGGAATTTAGGGCTGATTTGACAAAATGGCTCATGGAACGTTGTTTTTATAGTGTTAAGGAGTATAATATGTTTGTTAATTGAGTTCATCTTGACATGTATTATTTTATTTATTACCATGTAAAATTTTGCACGTCGTTTTTTGTACTGACTGAATACGCGGACTCCATAATTGTGATAAGATCTTTTGTAATGTGTGTATTCTTTGCAAATAAATGATTTCTTTCTTTCTTTCTTTCTTTCTGTTGTACCTCCAGGAGTTTACAGAATTTTTACATAAGTCCTTCCAAAGAAATCAAAATATATTTCAATTTTGATGCAGTAATAGAAATATATCCATTAGTTATGCTACTTTAAATCTCCGTGGGTGGTCTGTCAAATCTATTACCCAATCATATTCCTACGAAATGGTGTCCATTACACTGAATCATTGTAGAGTACCGATGTTACTGTATATCATAGCAATTTGTTAACAAGGTAGATAGTAACTTCCTGTATCTTTACTGCGATGAAAATGATTTGAAAATATATACGTAGCTAACTGTAGAACGTTATGGAAAAGCTGGTTCTGTTGACTCTGGTTATGATGTATGTTATGTCTTCAACTCATTATAAGTAATTAATTTAAGCCTTTTGTGTTGAGATGCGCAAATTTATTAAATAAAAGGCGAAGATTTTTATTATTTATATGGATATCTAAGGACATGCAAGTTTGTTTATCTGTGTGTAAACATTTGCAACTTATCTAGCTGATTTTGATCGGGTATATGCTAGAGCTAGACTTATGTAAAATAATTGTATGACATTCCTGCAAGAATATAAAAAAAACAAATATCTTCCTTTATACAATGGTTTTACAATTTGTTTCCACTTTATCTTGCTTATCACGTGACACAAATTAGCTAAGTTTGTGCATTGCATTAAATAGCGTTATCTAATGTTAATATGCTTTAACGATGCTTACGTAATAACTGCGTAGGTATGCATGCACATACTACAAGCTATAGTTTATTCATAGTGTACTGTTAGCATTGTATCATAGTATTTATGAGTTGTAAGATTGTATAACAAACAATTAACACGGTCATCTTGTAGGTACTGCAAATGGCATTCTTCCGTTTTGTCTTTTGCTTTTAAATTATCTTAAGTGCCTATAAAATTAATTTTGACATTGTTGACATAGAATATAATCCTTGCATTACTCGTAAATAAAGTCCTTACCAATTCATCATCATCATCGTCATCTTTTTAGCTTTTTGTTTATTTTCATCAATATGAACAACAATACTTGCATGTCACTGGTCTTGTACTTAGTATTTATTAATTACCTCTTTATTATGATGTTTAATATCATCAAAAAATCTATTTTGTAGATCCAGTTTCTTTTTTTTTTTCGTCTTTTTCTCCAAATAATTTAGATTTTATGTTTTTTCACTGCACCTAATTTGACATCGGAAACATCTCTGCTTTGCAAAATTCCTTAACGATATGCCGCCATTTTACAAACTCGTAGGTCCTTTAAAATTGATGAGGGCTTGTTAGAAGCAGAACAGCCAGTCATCTGTTCAGAGGGATTGATTGTGCGATGTAGAGAAGGCATGGGTATCATTAGTCTTGTCTTGGGTGCTTCGAGTTGAGTTATGCGTTCAGGTGTTTATTGTATTA
Organism: Teleiodes luculella; assembly: GCA_948473455.1. Classification (NCBI taxonomy): domain Eukaryota; kingdom Metazoa; phylum Arthropoda; class Insecta; order Lepidoptera; family Gelechiidae; genus Teleiodes; species Teleiodes luculella. The sequence continues at coordinate 5,180,744 of OX419593.1, forward strand.
TCTGTAAAATAAATAAATTGATGTATGAAACTTGTCATTTCTATTTGTAATATACCTAATGCATTTAAAAGTTAAAACTCCTAGATCTTTCGTTCTCTTTACTTCGTTGATGCTTTTGGTTAAACTTTGTCTTCTATTAAATCAATTATTACATTAATTGTTGATGTAGATTCTCTTTAATTACTGGAGAGAAGAAGCTCTTCAAATACAATGTTTACATTTTTCAATTTATTCCTTAAATCTTAATTAAAACCAGAAATGACTTGCAATTTTAATTACAATCGTAGGGCGTGATTATTCTGACCATTCACAGTGGGAACTCAGTCGTACGTTGAATAGCCGGCGGCGTGGGATGAGGCTGTCCTCAGACTAACGGTATAAGGGAATTTCGTGTTAGTGCTTAGACAACTGTTTGCACTTAGTGGGTAGTGGAAAGAGAAGGGCGTTGATAAACATCGGACATTTAGGATCTGATTTGAAATCTACTCCATTGCTAGAAAATTAGAAACACGAATCAATATATGTGTTTCCTTTTTTATTAAGTAGAAAGAGTGCTTCGTTTTTTTTTTGCTAAACATTAATCTTTACTTTTCTCAAATGGAAATTTCAGTTGTGGGTTAGTTGGTTTTTTTTTTAGTTTAATTTTTTTTCCCTAGAACTGCTATGTTGGTGCAATTTTGAGATTTACTGTTTTAATAATTCGTAGAGCCAACTGTATGTTCTAATTGATTTCTCATTTCATTTGACATAATGACAAGGAAATGAAAAAGCTCATTACTAAGACCCACATACGAGTATAGTCAAATGGAAAACGACGAGTTTTGATTGAAAATGGAAAATTAATATTGTAGATCATTAGTGCCAGTGTGCTACCATCACTTATAGATAGATTGAAATGCTATTAATGTTCTTCTACGTTTTGAAATTTATACCTAGTAAATAAGTTTCTGATTCGTGTTGTAAATAAATATTTCTAAACTAAATTTATTCAATTCAAATTTAAATTTTCAACAATTTTCCTTATAAAATTAGTTCCATTGAAATTCCGCAATATGGCGAGGTTTTTAGGGTTCCGTAGCCAAATGGCAAAAAACGGAACCCTTATAGATTCGTCATGTCTGTCTGTCTGTCTGCCTGTATTTATTTCTCTGGTCGGGCTTTATAACGTAACGTCTCTAATAATATACAACTCGTCTTACAAGTTGTTTGCCGCTACTATATCTTCGACACCCATTCACCCAATTCATCCACCAATTCATCGGTATATGAGCTCTTAACGAAGAACACTCATGTGCAAAATCAGTTTTTAAGTATTACACATTTTCCAAGAAAGTTTCGAATGGCAAATCAAAACGAGTATGTAATTATCACTGTTCGAAACGTAATGCCTGTTTTTAAAGTCGTCCCTAGCTTATTAATGTATCTTGACACAGATGCTTAAAAATACTTAAACACCCGTTACAAAGGTTAAAAGTCAACTCGTGGTTAGCGCGTTGCATACAAATTGCAATGCATCGGTATTTGTCTACAGCCTGTCCATAGAATATAATGTAGATTAATATTCTGAAAGTTACCTCATGTTTCAGTCCTAGGGGAAATCTGCTGCCGATGCATTATGCGGTGATTCTGGAGAAAAATCGGTACAGTTCATATATTATTTTACAAATTCAAACTATCATTTATTTTCGGCATATATAGGTTAAAATTTAAAGTATTTTTATGGTTACATAAATTACTTTTCTCTAAGGGCTTCGTCGTGTGAGTACCTACAAAATACATATTTTAATTATGGTTAGGGTTAGTTGGTAAATAATAATCGTATGATCTCTCGGTAGTACCTATAAAGTTTTTTTTTCCATACTCGAGATGGTTTATTTAGTTTTTTATACTCGATGAAGAATTGACTATAGTCTAATATTCGTTTTTCCTGCAATTTAAGATGACTTGTGTCTAGTATCTAGCACACGATCTAATTTGACAAATACCTGTATAAAAACATTTAAAAAAATACCATTCGTGCCTTATAAACCCTTGAACAATTCATACAACGGTACCAGACCAGCTAAATCCAAAGTGTCTAACTCGATTTTCCCTCCACACAATACTACTGAGCTGTTCCTTATTCTATTACGTTTCCCAAAAGGACAGTCACACACACAAGTAAAAAGGATCTACTCGTTCGAGTTTTCGAACAGTAGAGATAAAAGTTACGTAAAACTTAAGTATGAATGGATGCTGCCTATGGAATGCCCCTTTAAGCTTTAGTGAAATACCCAGAAAAAGTATTGGCAGGGCCTTTTCTGGAGTCATACTAAATTATTCTATCAGGCGGGGAATTTAATTTATGAGAGAAGGAATCTTACTAAGATTGCTGATTTTTTTTTTATAAATTTAATTAGTAATTATAAATGACCAAAGTCTTCCGAAAATATACGAACGTCACCCGCCGTAAACCTTATTCACCTGAGCTAATTCACCTAGGTGTCACAGTCGATGGCAGTATGGCCTTAATGTTTCTGAAGAATTATGTAGTTAGTTAAGTTTACAAACATATATTCTTATTTTAATTTTATTGGAGAGTGTACCTATCTAAAATATTTCTAAAAAATATTGATATAATGTTCTCACGCCTACCGTTTCTAAATGCTAAATTATTTTCAGTCGTAGTTATTTCTGGACTTATGACATTGGTTACCCCAGAATTTTTTCTATTTATACTCTAAGGGTTACCCTAACCAACTGTCACCCTTTGACATCTAAGAAGGTGGGCGGCGAAATTACTTACTGCGCTACATCATTGCAGCTCAGGAAGTTTATTGACGCCGTTATTTTTTATCGCATTCTCTACGATTTAGTATCGGTATCGTTGACCCGACGGCGATAGACTTGCAATATTCAATAAAACTCGCTACAGGTGGTCGAAGCAACTGCGCTATGTCACAGCAACTAAATACAATTTATTGGTGCTATCAATTCCATCGCATTTTCCTGTAAGTATGCAGAAAATAATTATCGTGAACGTATGGAATAATCTCGGTCTATTAAGCGGGATACATACAATATATGTAAAGGAACTATAGAAATAATCATTCTACCATACTTATTAAAGCTTTCACGTATGTTTTCATTACACCACGGTAAATATCGCGTTTGAAATCATAATAGTTAATCTTTTTAGCTTTAACATCCACAACTAAAGAATAATACTTTGCACTTTGAGTTCTATACATAGACACGGACATTAGACATTACTTATTTGGCAGAACTCTACTTGTATTCATAGTTAGATGTAATAAGGTGAAGGTTCGAATGAAAGCTACCCTTGGGTCTGCCAACATGTTTGGAAACTAATGTTTTTTATCTTTTTCAACTTAAAAATGACAAATCAAATCTATCATATATCCATTAGAGTAAAAAAAAAAACAATGTGTATAATATATGAAACTAGCTTTCCGCGTGAACAGTTTTTCCCGTGGGAATGAGGTATTCTCCCGTGGTAAAAAGTAGTCTATGTTACTCTCCATCCTTTCAAGTAACTCTATGCCGAAAATAAAGTCGATTTATTTTGAGTCGTGGACAAACACTTATTGTATGGAAGTATGGATTTTAAAAATCTTTTTACTGCTGTACCATTACTTTCAAGTGCGTTCAATTATTTTTGAAGTGGCTTTGAATGCATCCCTTATTAAACCGCGCGGCAGGTGGATGGCCGTAGAAATTGCACTGAGATGGCATAGCAACCAAGGATTTTTATTAGTTGCCATTATATTAACCGCGTTTTATAATCTACGTAATGAATAAGCTTGAGAAGCTTGGACTAAACTCAGGAATAAATTACTGTTAAGTATTATAAAACCTAGGTATTATTTTTTTATTATTGTGTTGCCATTTCGCGGTCCTTTCTTTATTTGTCGTCATATTAAAATATTTTTTAGTTTTTTTAAAAGCTAGTGTAGCATTCGTTAGTTATTTTTTTAATAGAATGTGAAGTTGTCTGTATATAAGAATTAGGTGCAACACCAGCTGTGAAGTGTCATAATAATTGTTAAAGTATATTTAAGACAAATGCCCATAAATGTTTACATTATAATCTTAATAGTCCTTCGGCATATCGATGCCTAAACTCACAGTTATGTAGTGGGTGTGAAATAGAATTGCTAATCGTTTGAAAGGTGGCACCTGCTTGCTCAACTGGCGTGGGATCGCATGCATGCGCTTACGCAACACGAAACCTGCCCTTATTGGTCCGGACAGGATTTCTCTCATTTCCCCCCACATTAAACGATGTGTGGAAAATATGTGCCTGTTGAGAAATATGACGGAATGCTCCGAATTCGACGTTTGTGGCTCTGATTGTTTTTATGTAAACTCTTTCGTTAGTTTTGAAATCGATTTACAGTCTAACTATTAATGCAGGTAGTGACAAAGACGATTCTTGTTTTGGAAGTCTTCAAAATATCTTCCGATATCTACTGATGTCTTTGAGTGCGTAATACCCTGTTATTCTTTAAACAATTCAGAATACACCAATATTTTCTAGCTGTCAATAAGCGTAAAAGTACTTCTTCTCTACACCTTTCCTTGCTCTTCCTTCATTACATTACTTATCGCAACGTTCACCGTAGTGGTAACATTTGCAACAGCTATACGGCTAATGAATCACACATGTACGTTAATATGTTAGCGCTTACTTAGTCTTGAGCCTCTTTACCTTTGCGTTTCGTGTATCTTATTTGAATCTGGTTAGGGTTTCCACATTTCTTGAGTTTTCGTCTAGGAACCTGAATTTCCCACCAGGTCTTGACCCAAGGTCTTGAGGAAACGGGCTCAGATGAATTGTCAAAATTGTTTAATGGTTATACTGTACCAGAAATGTTTCTATTTATACTCTAAGACTGTACCATTATATATTTATTAGATGTGGTTAAGTCTACAGTTTCAACGTTTTTTTATTGTCTGTGCATATTTACAGAAGACTAGCTCTATGATCCTAAAAAGGGATACAAGAATTTTTCTATTATATTTTATGCCCCTTAAAATTGATTACAGTAAGTTGTTTTTGGTCAGCATAATTATACAGTTAACTGCATTATTTGTCGAAATCAAACACTAAAACTGAGGATTTTGTCTGTTTCGATACCAATAAAATTAATTTTATTACTTTATGAATGACTCAAATTATGTAGGTAATCAAATCCATAAAGTAGGCTTCAAGTAGCTTCGTGATTCGTCAATGCCACGTGATTGTTCTACCGAGTAATTTCGCTTTGCTAAAAGATTAATTGCTGTATAATTGCATTTGGAATCTCGTTTATGGCTTTATCAAACAATAGCAATTCGTTATTGTATAGATAGATACGTAGTATATCTATATTTTTTTTAAAAGATCCTAATGAGTCAGTCTTTTGTTTATATAACATAATAACTTTGCTATTAGAACCCATTTACAATGCAAGCACTAAAGAAGGTGTGTTGTCGAGACCAAAATTGCCGTTCATTATTACTAAGAAAAGAGTTTCAAGTAACAGTATACCTTTTAAAAGTCTAATACTTTTGGGTACCATAAAAAGACACTGCATTAAAAAAGAAATGCGTTTGCTACAACAAAAGTTGAGTACTTACAACATCTAGCGTAACTAAGTAATGAAACCATAGTTGACAACAAACTCATTTGAGAAGAAAGTGACTTATGTACAAACCATAACTAATATCACCCTCAAAGCGGAAACTCCCCATAAAAAGTGTATCGAAAACGTTGCAGTTTCTCTTGAAAAGAAAACAGATAGATTTTAATTAGCGTTTCCAGTTGATTGGGCAGCAACAAAAGCTTTCTATGGTAAGTTATTTTTATAAATCATTAGGTAACTTTCTACGCTCAAAGGGCCGAGTCGAGTGGAATAATAGAACTGAGGCTTGATTAGAATTGATAATTGACAGCTGAGATTAATGCGAAAGTAATTCGAAATCGAAATACTTGATCGTTGTAGACAATACTGTAGTTTAGAAAATGGATGTAACAAATTCAGATGGTGTCTTTTCATCGTAGTATTGAAAACTTGATATTTTGATTTAGAGGCTGTCCGTTTAGTTAATTTAGTATACCTAACTAAGTATTCCGCGGACATTTTAATAAAATATTTTCCATCAATCTTACGACAGATTGTCGTAAGCCTCTTCATTTAATATTTTACTTTTTTTGACTTAGCTACTTGTTTACTTTTGAATATCTTTGATCCCGTTAGGCTGATTTAAATAAATTAAAAAAGACATTACGTATACGAGTAACAAATGCGCAGGTAGGGAGAGTGTTTTGGATGAAATTTTCTATTTCATTGAATCCACTAACTGCGTACTGGCTCATCGCACAATGACCTTTTATTTCCGACCATAGCCATATATCAACCTAATTCATTTTGCGGTGTCACCACCATCCCACGTTCCTATAGCAAGCAGCAGGGAAACGGGAAATGGTTGGCATAGTGAATTAGTGCGGTCAGATTTGGCGTAATCGAGCAGCGAATTCGAATCGAGCGGCTAATTCGATCTGCGACCGCAGCCCGTAGGCTGTCGACCATGGTACAAATGATAACGGAATGCTGGTATTTGCAAATCGTGCGTATTGTCGGGATCGAGGTTAGCTACTTGATATTACTACTACAGCAGCCAATAATCCATTACTGGACTGTTTCTTTGTAAAAGAAGGTGTTGTCATAATAAGGAATGTTACTAAGTATGTAAAATCACTTGAAACTTTGTTACAGTAGAGCTTTTATATATACAGATACACTAGTTTTTGTTTCATTAAAAAATATCAAGTAGTTTTGATTTTATATGCATTCAAAGTTCCCATAAATATCGAGTCCCGCTGACAGTCACGTGACCGCGTGTGACGTCACATAGCAACACTCCGCTCCGCAGTAGTTTACTCGCGCAGTGTTTTGCTTTATTTCATCGCTTCCAGTTATATGAATTGAATTAATAATAGATGAAGGGTTCGAAAATGGACAATCAAATAATCTACCTAAAATAGAAGTACTTGGTTGCTCATTATTTAGCGACAATAGTGATTTCTTTGCCGTCGAAAGGCGAGGAGTAAAAATGCAAAGGTAAGTTAAGTTAAACTTTTTATAATATAACTCTCGAAAATAGATATTAATATCTGTTCTATAAGTATTATTTTATTGAAGTACCTAAAATACCCAAGTATTTCATTTCGTAATGCCACTAGCTATAGCTAGAAGTAGGTATCAGAGACCTTAGGTTTTAGGTAATGTAATATAGGTCAATACAAAAATAATAAAACAAAATATACTTTATTGTACAGAACAAAAACAAATACATTAACAATACTCAAAAAGGGAGAAGGCAAGTGGCAGCCTTATCGCTCTAAGCGATTTCTTCCAGGCAACCATTAGGTCTTAAAACCGAAAACTACTAATCCCTACTTAATATTACAAATGCGAAAGTAACTCTGTCTGTCTGTCTGTTACGCAGATAGAATAGACCTTGGAGACGGACATAGGCTACTTTTTATCGCGGGAAAACAACTGATTCCCACGGGAAAGATTCGGGCGGAGTCGTGAGGCGGAAACTTGATATCTACGAGCTATCTGACCTTGGGGTTTGATAGAATAGACCTTGGAGATGGATATAGGCTACCTTTTACCGTGGGAAAATCCCTCAATCCCACGGGAAAAAGGTCACCGCGAGTAGAAAGTTTTGATAAAACCTGGTACATAGATATAATAGACCCTAGGGATATGTATAGGCTACATTTTACCGCGGGAAAATACTTTAATCCCAAGGGGAAAATAGTAGTACAGGTGAAAAGTTTTGATAAAGATTGGTACAGAGATAAAATAGACCTTGGAGTAGAATATAGATTATCTCTTACCGCGGGAAAATACCTTATTCCCACGGGAAAATGGGAGGTCTGGCAGAAAGTTTTAGTGAAACTTGGTACAGAGATACAAAATATACCGTGCTATTATACCGTGGGAAAATATCTCATTCCCACGGGAAATATACCTAGTAGCGCGGCGGGAATTTTTGATGATACTTGGTACAGATATAGAATAGATCTCGGGGGGATGGATTAAGTCTACCTAATACTAGTAGCGCGCGCGGCTACTTTTTCAGGCTAGAAATCATCTCATTCCTACGGGAAAAGTCGAAATCCAATGCGGTTGTAGCCACGGGCGGGCAGCTAGTAGGAACATAAAAAGGTAATCACTACTTATACTTAAGTCAAAATGATCTTCACAACAATAAACTGTGCTTCGATTTCTAACAGGATCTGATCTCTTCATAGCTTGTAATCATTTACTTCGTATTTTGACATCCATTGGAACGACAAAAAATAACTTATCCGGCGCATTGATAGCCGTATTTGTATATTTTGGCACAACACATGATTTTATGGTATTTGGATTGTTATTTTTTTTTTTATTCAGAAATCCAAGTACAATATACCTAATAACGCAAGGCAGCCGTACGGAAGAGCGGGAACGGACTGAGCGAGCGTTGCATTATGACGTCACGCGCTTGAACGCGGAATTTCGTCGCGCGCTCACTTTAAACTTCTCTATCTTGGAAACTAATTGACGTATCGAAATAATTCTTTCACTAGTATTTTTTATTTTGAACGGAGAATTTATAAAGCTAACATTCAAAATTAGTGAACATTCTCAATTTTCACGTTCGGCAGACATGTTAGAAGCTTATTTTTCTTCATTGCGTTTTAAACAGACCCAAAAAGTATGACCGCTTCTACAGCATTCTGACTGCTGTTCAAGCTTAACATGCGCACCGCGATTTGCTCCCTTATTGAACGGACATAAGAACAATGCCAAGTCCAAAGTGTTTAGCTTAGCGTGCTCTTGACATAGTAATAGGACACCCAAGATTGATCCAATTTTAAGATGGGATCTCCACGGCATAAGTCATTTGAGCCAAGTTAATCTGTTGCATTGATTTGCTCTTTGGCAACAAACAGTATATTAGTAATTGAAAATGTATCACATATGGGAATTCGAAACATTGTGATATTTTAAAATAAGTAGTTTGGTTGAATTTATCTGTGGAAGAGAGTTGTCTAAGTGTTTAATATAATAATAATAATTTCTTCATTTCAAAGAACTTATACTATTTGATTGTAACAGTACAAAGTTCCACGTCAGTCCCTATCTAGGTGAAAACCTGTATCTTGGGAGGTAGTAGTTTTGGCGCCACATTTTTGTCTTGTCCACAATAAATTGTATATTTGGCACACTGATGGATAAATTATGTATGCAGCTTTGAAACATCAGAATTTGTGAATTTGCAGCTGTTGACACCATGATTCATGCGTTTTAGTAAGATTTTATGGACCATAATTTTGCTTTTGAACTCAAGGTCGCCTATAAAACATTACGGTTCTTGCGTTTAAGTGCCTATCGATAGAATTTGTATAGTCGTATGTTATTTTTACACCTAACTTGAACCCAAACATTTGGACCTACTCCATTCTTACCACGGCTGTCGGATTTGAACCGTGATGGATGAATCATGATAGATTAGTTGGTCATGCGTCGTTGGTTCAGGAGGAAAGCGTAGATAGAGTTGGGATCGAAGTAAGTGTGTACTTGGATATGCATCAATCATTGGGGATTCTGTACTACTGACCTTTGGGTCGAATTTCTCCAGTTGTCTTCCGATTTTCGCAATGACTTGCAAAGATTGTGGTGGAAATTTCGATTTTCTTTTCTGGATTTGCTGTGGCAACTTTCAATTGTTATATTCATTCATGCCATTAGTTTTACGGTTATCTGTTCTTTATGGAAAACTTTGGGTTTCAAAAACAGTCTTCGTTTTAACGAGTTGCTTATGGGTTCGTTTTCTGTGAATGATCAATTTTATTATGTTTGATAATGATGTATCTTTCATGCTTGTGATTATCGATTATAGTTTCCACCTGAACAAATAGATAAAGTCGTGATGTTGTTATTCAAGGACATTACTTACAAAAGATACTATGTTGACGTAGTAGCTGTAGTATTAACATAAAATACACAACAAAAGTATAAAAATTATGGCACTATTTCTTTCTTACTTCTGTGTAAACGTGGTTCGAGGTATATCCCCAGGAATCAGACTTATGTTAATACAGTAATTTATCTACTGTCAAATCTTATAGTTTTTTAACCTTCTTTTCACATAATGTTTTATGAGATTCTTACTGCAACTAACTTACTTAAGTGATGCAGCCTAATGGGATTAGTTTATGCAACTTTTAAACTTAAACTGACATTGAAGCAGTATACAGGATTGTTTGGTGGACTATAGGCTTTGTTGGCTTTGCTTGGTGATTTCTTATTCAACGTAGATTTCCTAAGGTCAAAGAAGGCATCAAGAACGCGACGACCATTGCGAACAAAGTATTGATATCGATTATTTTTATTCTATGGAGTTAAGCAAGTGTAAAGGAACAGAACAATACAATAAAAAAAAAGTATAATAATATATTATGTGTTTGCAAAGGGAGTGTGCGGCACGGACCCTGCCAGACGCAGTCGTGGCAGTAGGAGTCCCTACGCACTCTCTATCCGGTCCAGGGTGCGGGGGTCTTGATCCACGCCGAAAATAAAAGCCGCTTTCCACTGGTTGTTTGCCACTTGAAGACTTCTTCCTTTGGGAGTTTCTTCTGTTGGAACTGAGCCCGCCGCCGAACTGATTTGGCACTAAATCGGTCGGGCTTTTATAGTTTTACTCACACATATGCAGGGAGACTGCATATGTGTGTATACTCCCATAGGTGAAAATCTCCAAATCACATTTTTATTATGATTTTCACATTCAACTTACAATTTCTCAATAAAGTTAACATTGGGCAACTATCATTAATTTCTAGGTAAAAGAACATAACAATGTCTACCTTATCTAAACCCTAACATTAACCTAACTATTCACATTAAGAAATTATATTGATTAAAAGTTATAAAAACGACAAAAACAACAACTTTTTAACCCTATTATTTACAATTGTCGAGCAACCCTACGCTAAAAGCATCTTTATTTACTATATACACATAGGTAACCTTATACACTAACAAACAAATGTACAATCATTATCCTAGGTCACCTAGATCCCAACCTACGAGCTAAAACGTGCGTAAATCATAGTGAAAATTACACCTAAAACGGTTGAAAACTAACAAAGTAGACAAGAACAGAAAATACAATCGATGACGTCAATCTAGCCATCCTTGTCTAACAAGTACTTACAACTTAACAAGTAGCGTACACTCTCATTACTCCGCCATCCTCTGATTGGAAGGAAAATCATATGTTCCTCCGGGTATACGCTAGTTGTGGACTATGGCGCGCACGACTACCTCGAATTGCTCGTAAGTTGAGATTTTCGATGCTTAGCCTAATCTTGGTCGCGAACAGGGAGTAAGGAAGGAAGTGGTCTCTGCCTACCCCTCCGGGAAAGAGGCGTGACTGTATGTATGTATGTTTACAAATATCTTATAGTAAACTTATGCTAAACCCCCACAGAACATTTAAAAGAGGTTAGAATGGCGATAATGCGCCGTCCGTATGAAATCCGGTGTCGCCGATTCCACCCCACCTTTCACCTCCACTACATCTGTACTTCAATAAAGATGAAGTTTACGCACATATTTGCAATTTCAAATCTAGCCAATCATAGCGCCGCTCAATCACGCGATTTCAAATGGAAACGAATCATACGCATGCACGCACACTGATGTAGATTTTTATAGCTATGTGTGAGTTAGACAGCGCGATCGTTTCTTTGCGTGAAGTATGAGCGTTTTGCTCATAGTTTTGGCGCGCCGGCCCCGCCCACATCGCCTTTCTAACCTCTTTTAAATGTTCTGTGGTATCACCATTACGCTCCACTTTATATTGTTTTGAGGGACTACTATTTGGTATTCTGTGGTTTTGAAGAATAAATCGAATTGCGTAATTTTAATATTTCTTCATTTTGTTATTATACTGGATATCAAATTTTTTTTTAAGGAAAGCGTTGGTTTGTTTGTAATAGTCGTTTTGCATCAGGTTTACAAATAACAACATTTAAAGAACTGTTAATAAGTAAAGTTCAGCCAAATCGACCGAGCGGCTTATTCCATACATATTGTAAAAAAAAAAAACTTTCTTTGAAAAAAATAATAATTGTCCTACAGTCCTACTCTTATTATAAGCGTAGTTCCCATAGTAAACAAACATATACGAATATGAACAATAAATCAGCTAGATATGCCATCAAATTGCATCAGACGTGGTTCTATAATGCCTAGAACTCACTGGAGGGTAGTTGACTTAAGAGTAGTCATTTGTCTTTAGGTGAGAAGGGCAGGGGAGAGATGGCTTGTTGAACGTGTTCTGACGTTTCAAGTTGTGATGAGAGATGTAAGGGAGAAAAACATAATAGAGCTGAAGATTTCGAAATGTTTTATTTTTTGTTTTTGTATCCGGTCTTTTAGTGAAATGTCCTTTGAAGTAATAATGTTTACTTTTTAGCTAGTTTTCCGCCCTACGCCATCGTGTACTAACTTTTCCCCGATTCACACGTCTTATATTCGTACACATACGAGTATATGGTTGAATTAAAGGATTATAATTCTATATTACTTGTAGATCTATGTAATGTACTACTCCAGAATGAATAAATATTTTCATTTCATTTTCCCATATGGGAAGCGGTTAAAAGGATTTCGATTTAAATGTGTCTATACAAATCCGTTTATTTGTTATACTTACTCGATTAAATATTATAATGGTTAGAATAAGATATCAACAAAATTATATGTAATAGACAAGGATGAACAGCGCAAAATGACGTAGGGTTGTGTCAGTCACGTGGTCTAATTGTTAGACCTTGTTTTCTTAGATTAGACCATGGTTACTCAAAGTACGCGTAACACCCTTTTTACGCCTTAAAAACTTACACGTAATCACCCAGATTAGTATCGGATGTCAGTTCTTCAATTGCCGTTGCATGTACACTGGGCTTAGTAACCCCATCTGTGCCATTTCTTGAGTCCTCGCGTCAGAGTGCAACTAGATGTCAGGCTTCTGAAACCCAATTAGTGCCGGCCGTGTGAACCTAGCTTTACTTCCTTTCCTAGTGTATGTACGGCGCATTTATTAAATTTAAAATACATATTGAAAAATTTAATTCGTAGTAATGTGAACAGGCTTTTTTTGAGTTACGTGTTTTGTTTGCTTAAGGTACAAGTTATGTACTAGCACAGAAGAAAATAATAGTACTAACCCGTACAGAAAGGACACTCACCCCCCCGCGCCAAAATGAGTTTCCGCCCGATATAGCTCCCCACGCCCCGCACCCCGCAGGCGCCGCGGGACTCCGCCGGTGGTGTTCGGGGGTGTTTTACATAGCAACTAGCGCCATTGACTTGTAGTTGATATTCAAAAAGAAGTAGCTTGTCAAAACGCGTTTTCTCTATGGAGTGACCGCCTAGTGGTACTAGTACAGTATATAATATGCGGATCATTTTTATTTTTGTATTGTGATGTTCAATTGAAATAAATATATCTTTATAAATGCGAAATTGGATGTTTATAGATATTTTGCTTTCACCCTGAAAATAATGAAGGGTTTTGGATAAAAAGTTAAATAGGATATTTTGATTACTATTAAGATAAAACGGGATATTTACCGTGGTATTTATAAAAAAAAGCCGTTTTAAACCCGTTTTAAATCTTAATAGTAATGAAACAACCGTGAAAGTTTTAAAAAGTATAGGTATAGGATATTTTGGTCGTGGGAAATTTTCGGCATGTTTTTCTATTTGCCATTATTATTAGATTATGAGATCTAATACAGGTCAGTTTAATAATTTAAGATATTTATTTTAAAATTTATGATGTAGATACTTGTTCAGAGTTATGCTTACCCTTGATGCATTAAAGTGCAAAGTGCAAATACCTGTTTGGCTTCAGAAGCCTATCAGGTGGAGGACGTAAACTTATAAACTACTTTTGTTATTATGGCAATACATAAATATTATTATTAATAATAATAATAATCATATTGTTTTTTGTATCATGGTCATAATAAATCAAATGTGGAACACACATGACCCTGCAAGGGCACTGCAAATATCTAAATTAATATAATTGACTTACTTATAAGTTATTATTTGAAAATAAAATAATTATGTCTAAAACAACTGTAAAGGGTAAGAATATTTTTTATAAACAGAATCCTTCTTCTGTGGTAAAATAAATGAGTTGAGAAGTATCCTCAAATTGTCTTAAGATGATGACATGAATTTGATGATGTGGTATCTACTAACCTTCGGGCACTTTAGGTCTAATTACCGGAATGTCCAGTCGGGTTATTAAGTTTATTTCCCTGAACGTCTATTCTCTGAATATCTAAATACACAGAATAAATAATAGTTATAGCGTAGCAGTTTCTCTAAAAATTTTAAATGTATATTTTAATGTTATTTAGATATGTTTTATTTATTATTTTTATTGCATAACCAACTGATTATTTATTTGTCTTGTTTCAGGTATGTACAAATACAGTCTTATTTATATTAATAATAAATTAGATTTACTTAGCTGTCTACTACATCCTAACGACTAGTATAGTCAAGTAGGTAAGTGCCATTATAACTCCTTGTATGCGAAATGATTGATTGATCAGGATGCACTGATTGACCGCTTTAACCAAACTAGGGAATTTAATAGTTCTATTTTGAGCTTATCTATTTTAGTATTATGGAATATCTATTTCGTACAAGTATTTCACTATCAGATTTTTTTACATACAATCTTTATCCTGAAAATAGGAAAGCAACAAAAAATATTTAATTTAATGCAGTCGTTTGAAGTATGCGCGTTCCCAACCTAATTCGGCTAAATTTTACCTGAATGTAGGAAAACAAAGATGATTCCTTGCTTCGGAAGGCACGTCAAACCCGTTGGCTCGGCTACTATCTACGACGTTAGCCGTTACACAAGAGTCATGTCATGTCTAGTGCTTAAGCTGCTCAATATTTTGACACCAGGGTGCATGAGGTAGGTTAACCTCGAAACCCACACAATAAGCAAGCAGCATTTTTATCATACAGACTATATTTAGTCCAGTCAACGAATGGCTCAAAGAGGGGTGTAGAGTGCGTGAGCGGGAGCCTAAGCGATTTCTTCAGAAACTTATTATGAGTGCTTAGGGATAAAACATACTAAAAGTCCTGACGTCTAGGAGGTGAGCTGGAGGGGGGAGGGGGGTGTCATAAAAGTGCCATAAAAGTTATATATTTGTAAAGCCCGTGAATGCTGCTACCCGACCATATTTATTTTGTATCGATACGTTTCTGAAGAAATTGCTTAGGCTCCCGCTCACGCACTCTACATTTGTTTATTGACCGGACTAATTATGCACCGTGAAATTTAACTGGTTGTTTAACCGTAACATAATGATAGTACTCATGAAACTGAACAACTTTCCCTAAGGAACATAGGTTGAACTCACAAAATTAAAATTCATTTTGTCATAAAAATGACCGGTCATGTGACTGAAGTTTATATGAAACTAGCGACCCGCCCCGGCTCCGCACGGGAAAATGGTTATTGTGGGTTATCCTTCAGTATATTATGCATGTATTATACATATAAACCTTCCTCTTGAATCACTCTATCTATTAAAAAAAACCGCATCAAAATCCGTTGCGTAGTTTTAAAGATTTAAGCGTACAAAGGGACATAGGGACATAGGGACATAGGGACATAGGGACATAGGGACGGAGAAAGCGACTTTATTTTATACTATGTAGTGATGATAGTGAAGTTGAATTTTAATTTTAAGATTTCTACCTATGTTCCTTAGGGAAAATTGTTCAGTTTCATGAGTAAGTACTACCTCTAAATTTTGCGGTTAAACAACCAGTTTTAAACCCCCGACGAAAAAAAAAGGGTGTTATAAGTTTGATGTGTCTGTCTGTCTGTCCGTGGCATTGTAGCTCCTAAACGGATGCGCCGATTTTGATCTAGTATTTTTGTTTGCAAGGTGTCACAATTGAGAGTGTTCTTAACTATGATCCAAGAAAATATCTTCAGTCATTTGAAGATTATCAGCTCTTTTTTAGTTGTTGAAAAGATCAAGTAACGGTTTTGTATCGGGGGTTATATTTTTTTTTTATTTTGTGTTATTCACGTGTATATGTAGTATAATGGTAGTATAGTATGGTGTCAGAAAATAGGTCAAAATACTTCACGCACGTTCCAAAGGAATGATTTGAATATGAAAATGTGTATGTAAATGTCCTTCATGCCCTCAAGAGAATATAATAAATAGAAATAATGCCATCGTTTGCGCTGCGGACTACGTAATAACTATTTTATGATCGTGGCGCTGCAGTCTCATTAAATAACTAGTTTCTAGTTATGTTGTTTGCAAAGAAGTAAATATAATAAAAAATCTTTAAGTCTTATCTACCTGAATACGATTTTTTTTTATTTAATGGCCCTATGAACTGTGCAGTCTTCAAAAGGTTTAGACTAAATAATCTAATATAAAAAAGATTAACAGCTGTCAATGTACGCGCAATTCTTGAAGTCACATAGATTTTAGGTTTATTCACAATTTCACGGTAACACTTTAACAATTACACTCACAGTAACAATTTAGAGAATAATTAATTAATTTAGGTACATTTGAGGAGAATGGCCACGTAGTTCGTGGCCAGGAATAAGTCAAGGAATGAATAATAAAAAATGGATGATTGACGGATGATTTTGAATGAATTCCAAAATTAAATATATTTGAATTCAGACGCACGCTGCGGCAGGTTATACAGAAGACTGAGGAGTATAACCAGCCACTATGCTTAGCGTTCGTGGACTATGAGAAGGCCTTCGATTCGATTGAGACTTGGGCAGTGCTGCGGTCTCTTCAGAGGTGCCAAATCGACTACCGATATATTGAGGTGCTCAAGTGTTTGTATGAGAACGCCACCATGTCTGTCCGGCTCCAGGATCAGAACTCCAGACCAATCCAACTGCAGCGGGGTGTGAGACAGGGAGACGTTATTTCTCCGAAACTGTTCACCGCTGCAATGGAGGATGTCTTTAAGCTTCTGAACTGGGAAGGACATGGCATCAATATCAATGGCGAGTACATCTCTCACCTTCGGTTTGCCGATGATATCGTAGTCATGGCTGAGACCTTGGAGGACCTCGGCACAATGCTCGATGACCTTAACAGAGTCTCCCAACAAGTGGGTCTTAAGATGAACATGGAGAAGACAAAGGTCATGTCGAACTCCCATGTAGTACCCACTCCAATAAAAGTTGGGGACTCATCTCTCGAAGTTGTAGATCATTACGTCTACCTGGGACAAACAGTCCAATTAGGTAGATCCAACTTCGAGAAGGAGGTCAATCGTCGAATCCAACTCGGCTGGGCAGCGTTCGGGAAGCTGCGCAATATCTTTTCGTCCCAAATACCGCAGTGTCTCAAGTCAAAAGTCTTTGACCAATGTGTGTTGCCAGTGATGACTTATGGATCCGAGACGTGGTCGCTTACAATGGGCCTCATAAGAAGGCTTAAAGTCTCCCAAAGAGCGATGGAGAGGGCTATGCTTGGAGTTTCCTTGCGTGATCGAATCAGAAATGATGAGATCCGTAGGCGAACCAGAGTCACCGACATAGCCCGAAGAATCGCTAAGCTTAAGTGGCAGTGGGCTGGGCACATTGCGCGTAGAACCGACGGCCGTTGGGGCAAAAAGGTTCTCGAATGGCGACCGCGCGCCGGAAGACGTAGCGTGGGCAGGCCCCCCACAAGGTGGACCGACGATCTGGTGAGGGTCGCGGGAAGCCGCTGGATGCGGGCAGCGCAGGACCGATCGTCGTGGAGATCTTTGGGGGAGGCCTTTGTCCAGCAGTGGACGTCTTTCGGCTGAAATGATGATGAAAATGATGAATTCAGACGAAAATGGTAAATGAGATGAGAAATGAAGTAGAAAACGTGGCAACGAGGTAGCACGCAATGCACAAGCTTAACCATAATATGGATTTCTGATTTGCAAATAAAGAGTTCCGGTTATTGATATAGAAGACCATTCCTATAGTATTTTAACACCCGACGAAAACAAGAGATGCTATAAGTTTGACGTGTGTGTCTGTCTGTCTGTGGCATCGTAGCTTCTAAATGGATGCGCCAATTTTCATCTAGTTTTTTTGTTTGCAAGGCATGGTGTCACAAATATGCAAAAAAATCGACCTCTTTGGTCACAATCGAGAGTGTCCTTAGCTATGATCCAAGAAAATATCTTCAGCCATTTGAAGATTATCAGCTCTCTTCTAGTTGTTACTGGCGATACTTTGTGGCGGGGGTGTGGTGGCTTGCACGATGATGTATCAGTTATTGTCAACTCGTATTTGTTATAATTTTCATTGGTTTATTTTTGTTTTTTCATACATGTATATTTTCAGCAGTACCTCCCAATTTTCGCTGCGATTCCACATTTGCCTCACGTTCGTAAATTCTGCGTGATCTGCTCAACATATCATATTAATGGGTACCAAAATGGCGGCGCTTCCGGAAACCACTGAATTTTATCTCTCCGTTTCCGGTGTTTGATCCCTTTGTTGGCTGTGCAGTTGCAGGTATATAGAGTGTACTGTTCGCAAAATAATAGTTCGTTTATTTTATAATGTCGGGCTTTGTCAAGCTTGTATCATTAAAAGCTTTTGTTATTTTTAATTTAATTTTTTCAAGTTTTGATCCAGTTGTTTTGTTCGTGAAGTTTTCCTCCGCATCAAGTATAAAGGACAAATATATTAGCTATAATTTCAACAAACGGGTGGAGATGCAGAGAACAATGAAAATATGTTTAATTATCTTATATATTAGATTATTTTCTATTATCTTATTTATACATAATCATATCTTATTACATTTATTGCTATACAATAAAGAATATTTATTTGTATTGTGTTGTATTTTGTATTCTGAAATACAGGACACGATGACCAAACGCGAGGCAACGTGTTGCAGTCATAAATTTGTCATTTAGATAAACGACCACATCGTTAGGCACATTTCACTGCAATATTTTTTCGTAGTCGTTCTATTCATTGTTTTGCACAAAAACTGTCATGTTGTTGCAACTGTCTGTTATCTATCTATCGATACATATAGCCTCTTTGATATCCTACTTATGTGCTTTAAATGTAGTAATGTTTGCAACCTAACTTACACCCCATTTCCATTTATTTCTCGTCTATATTCAAACATTCAATTTTGGAATCCCTTCGTCAATCATACGTCATCCTCGTCCATTTTCCTTGAGTTTTTTCCCTAACTTCCGGCCTTGACGGCCGTATTACTTCTACATGTTTATTATTATGTCTTAGGTGCGAAGTATGGCTGGTTTGATCCTATCTAAACTAATATTGGACGGGTCTACGTCCGCGCCGGGTACGCAAGTTGATTTTCCGCGCAGCCGACCGAAAGTGCACGCTACGATGCACTATCGAATATTCTGCGTCGAGCCACGAAGCTCGTTACATCTAAAACTGTTTACGTAGTGGTCTCGGCTTGTCTGCAGTTTGTTAGTGGTACTACGAATATTCTAACTAACAAAGCTTTTGAACCACGAAATAAAACTGGTATGAAACCATCGCTAAAAATGGGAGATGTAAATTTTTAAACGATCCATTTTTTGTGTTCCAACGAAGCCAATCAATGCTTTACCCAATCCAGCTAAAAGTATAAGTCTAAAAATAATATACAGATTGTATCGATGCCTCCTTATTTATGAAGGTTGCCTGGAAGAAATGGCTACTTAGCAATAAGGCCGCCTACATGTACACTGTCTGCACTTTTTTTTGTAAATTTTTCACTGTACTGTTTTGTGTGCAACAAAGTACGAGTATATTGTATTGTATGAATACGTAAATTAAAATATCGAGACATCAATTTTATCTAGACGTACTTAGACGTTTAATTCGAGAGAGAGGCTATTGTCGTATAGATTAACTTAAGGTTTATGTACACTTATTTTATTACAACAGTGATCTGATCGCTACTAACACTGTTAGGAAGACAAGACTTCTTGCCATTACTTTAGCTATCAATAGTAAAAATACTCGTACTGTCAAATTGCTTATGGTAACGATTTTATGTTTATTTTAGTCATCTCGTGTAACTCGTAGAAAAATTAACGTAAAACGCGTCTCTACCAGACCGCAAAATGAGTTCACATTTTCGCTAGAGGGATTAAAAACACGAACCGAACGTATTTTCCATTTACCAGAGCGTACAGATGCCAGCTTTCCGAAATATCTTGCAGCTTGCAAATACGTTTGTGTCGGCAAAATATTATGCTAGTTTCGCGACGTCATTACGATGTGGAGATGTATTTTTGTTTATGTCGTAAATTTTGTTATAATCATCTCAATTTCAGGTCTGAGTTAATTTTTTATGCTCTTGTTGTATTAAATTGTACCTATATCAAAGTTAAAAGTTCAAATGTGTTTATTCGAAGTAAGATTTTACAAATCACTTTTCGACGTCGAGGAGAGTTCACGATTTGGCTGTCTTCTGTGGAGAAGACATTCATCATTCAATTCGTTACATGTGTTCTTTTACGATTTGTGGACTAATTTGTTCTTCAGAACTTATCAGCAAATTGATTTTTTAAAGATTAAGATAAATTTATTTATTTTAAAGCAGATTATATTAATTCTATATTATGTGTTCTTTATAAAGAAGAATATCAACTACCTTACCAAACAGCAATTATTTAACCCGTATGCTCTAAAAGAGGCTCTACTCACCCCGTTAGATAAAAAAGCGTGTCTCTAATAAATTGTATGTATATTTATCTTTGCTTGACTTTATTTCATAATGCTACATTTATTGGTTTACGCACTACACCAATTTCAATAAAGCGCACTTGTAGTCAATGCCACAAGAGAAATATTAATTTTCCGCTTGACCTGTCCTGTCTAACCCATAACTGGGCATAGCATTTAAAAAAAAGTTTTTCTTCTTTATGTTTGAGGGTACAAAGTTCAAATTAATGTGGGAACATAGTTACTTTTGCCTTGTTAAGGGCTAACCCCAATCGACTACATGCAAAATGCGAAATAAATAGACTGAAGAAAAAGTGGTTTTTCTACTTAACCTTTATTAAACGCCCATTCAAAGCGCAAACGCATATTTCATCGTCCACTGAAGGTGTGTTTAGATAGTGCAATCGACTATTTTTAATATTACAGAAGTAAAACATTTTTATTGCCAGCGGTGTTTTGCAAGATTTTATTTATCTTTTGGAAATGAGTTTATTTATAGTATATTTTTCTAATTACAAGTTAAAGCATGGCAGATGTGTTTGGAATAATTATTATTGTTCACATGGAGAAGTTCCTAAGATCTTCTTTTGACAAAGAAAACCTTCTTAAGTATATAAACGAAAAAATCTGTCACGTTATTTTGATTGTATGATTTCAAGTATAGCGCTTGATAAAATCTTTACCGTTTTATTAAACTGTGGGAACTAAAATTATTTGTGAAGTTGCTTTGCAATCAAATAATACTTTGAGCTGATCTTTCTTGACTCATGCTAGCTGCAGTGGATAGCTCGCACAAGCTACATCGCTTAAATTACTAAACTTGTTAGACGCGATTCACATTTTAATATTCTCGGGAATTGCTCTGTAATGGTTTATTGTTTTAAAATCGAACTATGGCTTGGCTCCTAGACTACAAAGAAAACCTGGCGTAGTGTTTGTTTTTTATTACATTTGTAACTGAAATGTATTAAAATATTAATTAGTGCTCCTCGGCTTTGCGATTTTTCCCGAATGAATAGAAAATGTGACAAAAGTTATATGATTGAGTGATTACAAGCTTGTAAATACATAAGTATTAGAAATCAGTAAGGCACTGAAATCGTCTGGCCCATAGGAAAAATGTTCTTCTTTTTTCGATGACAAATTTCATTCTTATATGTTTGCGGCCAACGCATTATCAGATCAGTATGTTCTAGCAGATAGATATTAGCTAGTAAATCAAAAGATAATTGAGTTGTCTTTAGAAACGAAGCTTAGGCGTCAAAATAATGTGTGCTGTATAGAATAAGTTGCCGCCAAACTTACGCCCTACTATTGTTTATTCTGTGGCCCTACCAACGTAATTTCGGCCGGCACTGTGTGTCGTACGGGCGTAATCAAGCCGAACTTCGATCGCGTAAATTCGGCTCAGTGTGTTTAGTTAGACACTAAATCTAAACATACCTCCATACAATTTGATCGACGAGCCATCTGACGGGGCGCGGGATTCCTCACGCTCCGTGAATGGCATAAACGCCGTAATTATGTACGTACCCTCGTAATTACACTCGCGCGCATCGATACTGTAGCCTTGCACTGTCATGATACCATCTGCAGTCCTGTGATTGGCGCTTTTTATATTACCGCGTTTTGCATGCAACTTACTTACTTAGCGGTGTGAAGCAATAACAGATTTGGTGTAATACATAACTTGACTCTTTGTAATTCGGATCGCTATTTTCTCGACTGTAAAACAACTTTGTCAGTGTAGTAGAAACACTTTCATAAATACAAGACACTTTTCGTTGTTTCCATTTATATCATTTTCATGTAAATTGTACAATATCATATCATCAGTAACAAAAATATTTCAGGCCTTCTGCTATCATTCTATTGGTTGTCTATTGTATTAGACCACTTTTATCGAGCAAGGGAAATCTGCGCGCTTCGCTATAGTTATTCTGATACTTTCTGATATAAATACTATTTTTTATAATAGAAAGTTAACACACTTATTATGAGGTTTTTTATATTCATATTCTCTATGCATTTGGATTTTGTATATTTTATTTAAGATTAATTTTCACATAGCATGCGTGTGACCGTTTCTTACAACCACATACACGTCATATTTAAGTATTAAGTATTTTAGTAATTTTCAGTATCACGAGATTTCTACAGCGATTACCTCGCAACACTTTCCCGAGTAATGACACAAAATTGCGGAAACCAAATTGCGTGAATTTGTAAACAAAAGAGGACGTTGCGTAACCGTGCAAAGCTCTATAGACTTACAATGCAAAAAAACTTTTGAAAAGCTTCGTTCTCTTCTGAATTTGTTGAATTGTAAAAATTTTGAACTGTTTAGAATACGACTATGTATTTAATGTACATTACGTACACTTTTATCTTGTAAATACATATTGTAATTTATTATGGGAGTCTTTAGTGGATTGCGCTTCAACCGCATTACATTAATTCATTCATTTATATTTTTACTATAAAGATATATTCAGCTTCGAATAGCGAAGAAAGAAAGTATTTAGTTGGCTAATATGAATCTTATGGGAAAAACATCGTAGCAGCGTGTTTGAAAAACTCACTTCGCCTTGTGACTGACATCTAAAATACTTTCTTCGTTATCTATATTATAATTTGTTTGCAACCAGAGGTAACCAGCTCCATCTGGTAGTACCAACCAGTACCTTCGATGTGACATCCTTAAAGGACCGTTCTTATTGAGAATATTTTATATACATGCTATCGTCAGCGAGCAACAAATGCTTCCCCGTGGCCAAGCATTCCTTTCGAACAGAAATATTAACGTTGACAGCGCATTATTGTTCACGATTTCGGCCATTGTGAGCTGTAACGCTCGGCTCAGTCACCACACGAATTTTTGACGGAAAATTTTCTACACGTGCGAATGCTCTCAGTGAGGACGCACCCTAAGGAAAAATGCCCCCCAAGTGTTAATAACCTGACACTTGTAATAGTCTGCTCATGTCAGCCGTCACGAAGGCTTATCCCCTGAAGCTGAAGCAGATGCTTTTTAATCTCGGCTTTTCCAAGATGGCGCCTCCTAATCAAGAGGCTGCGTAAATGTGTTATTGCCGTATAAAATATTGCGGGAAATAGGAGAGATTTTGTGATAAAAGTTTTAGTTACAATGCTTTCATTTTCATCGACTTAAATTGAAATAAAACAGTTTTGTATTTCCAATCTACAATTTATATTTTGCCTAGCTAGTTTATACTAAAATATCACCTCATGATAACAATTTAGCAACAAGACAAAATACCAATTGAATCTCTTAAAAACACTACTATTTCTTATTGACCTTTCATCACGTGTTTATCTCCAACAAAAATTCTGAGAATCCCTTTAATTTCTTTTAATACTTCTTACATTTCGTAAGCTTATTCTTCGCCGGAAGCAATCATACCGTTTTGCGCGATTTTTCGTCCGAGAAACTCATACTTCATACAATCTTTTGTGAAAGCAAAAGGGAGAGGAGACGGGCTGTTTTTAAGATTATTTTTCTTTTTCCTAGTCTAGACGGAAGGGTGTGAGGTAAAATTTTACTGAAGGATTATGTTTCGCTTACTCCACTACTCTTACGGGCCCTACTATTTTCTGAAAATGTTTTGTTCGCGATTTACCACCTCGACTAACTCATTTTGTTTTTGATAGTATTTTATTATTGCTGTGTTTTTTATATTTTTCTCTTTGTTCCAAGCAGATTTTCCTTATGCTTCATTTAATACGAAATAAATGGGTTCTTAGAAATAATAAAAGTTGGATAAGAAAACGAAGGGCGAACAAATTGATAAGTTATGAGATGGGCACGTGCAAAGTCTTTAAGAAAAACGGCTAAAGTTTTGTGTTTTTCTTTTGCTGTCTTTCTTAATAATTTCTTTATAATAATAAGATTACACAAATCAATTATTGATTTATTATTTAAATTTTAAGTCTTCTCTCCTAAGAAACTCATGAATGGCACCTTTTTCATACCAGAATACTATATTTTAGCGGTTATCTTGTACAGACTACAACATTTCCATCATCATAATACATTTCCCTAGTTGACTAGTTGAGAACAAAACCCATCTGTTTGAAAGCATGCCTGCCAGTACAGTAAATAGCGTAGTTAGATGGAATAGAACTAGCATAGCAACTGGAACGCCCGCGAGTCCTGCTTCCGTTGCTGTTCTGCTTTTAACAGGCGCAAACGCTATTTCCGAGTTAGCGGAGGCGGTTTGTGATACATCTGACTGTTGAATGGAAACTTTAACTGGGTTGGATAAGATATGCTTTTACATGTTACTTTTAGTAAAATATTTCCTTTCTATTTGTTTTATATGCAGATGTCTTGTACTAATCAAACTAGTTATTTCATATTTAGATATATCATGAATTAGTTTTTTTTTATAATTATCTCTTGTCATAAGTAAAGTTAACGAATTAGCCTCAATGTAATTAGAGGCTAATAATCGAGAATCCCGAAATTGATCGCGTATTTTTATGTTTACTAGCCACAAAAGAGGGAAAATAGCTTGAAGCTATCCGATCCCCATAGTGTTTTACATCTACTACCCTGTAACTTTCATCTCAGTGCACTGCATTCATAATTACAGCCTCACCCCGACCCTAGGCCAATAACTTAGAAAGCTGGTGCAAGGGCTTTGCCTTTCCATCACTCTCTAAATTAATGGTCCGGATGTGAAGATTAGCGCTCTCAGGTAATTAGCCCTTTGAGAATTGATACTTGAACTAGCGAAGCGAAAGTCGTTAAGCTTGTGTATTTTGAACGAGTCTATTCGGAGGGAAATAGTAATTTATCCAGAGTACAATCGTTTCCTTTCCTTTTCTTGTCAAGTCATCATCTTGCTAAAATTATTTGGGCTGATACCCTTCAAGTAATTTGTTCATCAAAATTTCAATATGCTCTGATAAATCTGTTTTTTGGATTACAATCTATATCTTTTACTATTCACATAAACCTCTTCGTAAACACAGAACTTCGGTCAAACATTTCGATACCCATTTCACCCGTCAATGCTAACAAAACAAACAGAGTCACCCATTCCCTGCCTACCCGCATTCGCTCATTAACAAAAGCCAGCCAGCTAATATCAGCAGAACGTGAGATAAGGGAACTTCAGCATCCTTTTACATAGCATGTTCCCATTCAGACAGATCCTTTCAGGGACGCGATAGGGAGGAAACGTCAAAACGTATGACGGAGCGAATGGCGTGTGTCGGAATTGGTCTGTGCATTTCGAAGTCTGTTTTGCTATTTCACAAAACTACTCTCACAAGTTTTGTATTCATGTTTTCATGACATTCGTTCAAACAACCTTATATTGATATTGTATTCTAGAAAATCATGCTCAGTTTTTTTATGTTTTCTCTTCGGGTAAAACTATATGTTAGCATTTTTTTTATG
This sequence comes from Teleiodes luculella, assembly GCA_948473455.1. Taxonomy (NCBI): domain Eukaryota; kingdom Metazoa; phylum Arthropoda; class Insecta; order Lepidoptera; family Gelechiidae; genus Teleiodes; species Teleiodes luculella. The sequence continues at coordinate 5,207,013 of OX419593.1, forward strand.
AATTTTAAAATGCATACGTTTCCCTGTGAATATGCACGCCTTTTCTCTGTCCCGTATTCCTCGTTTACCAGAATTAATCGGTGCAATGCAGCGTTCCCCCGCTGCAACGTTTAACCGTTTGTAATATACTGCCTGTCACAGCCGGGCGATATGATAACCGTTGGGGGCCATTCCGTTCTGCTATTATTTTGCTATCGCTAATCATTGGGGAGGATATAATATCTTACAGGTTGTAGTTGCATAGTTCTGATCGGCGACGATGAATGATTTGAGATTCATTGCATCACGACTTCGTTGCGGCAGACTATTTCGAGGCTGCTTGTATGGTTCTTTGTGGACAATATAAAGCTTATTTATCTCCTCTGTTTCACATAAATAGATCCGCTTCGCTCAGGTTTTTGAGATATATTTTTCATACGAAGTCTTAGATTTTTTTGCTGGTAGGTACATTCGCTTTAAAAAAGAAACACTTCGTCCGTCCTTAGTTTAAATTAGATTGTACTAATTCTTTTCTTAAATTTATAAATATGAATGCAGCAATGAAAACAGATTTTCTATTCCCGTCGTCGTCTATTCTAACATGAAAACGTTATCTAACAACACACTACAGCTTTCTGAACCATAAAACACAGGTAATCACCGTGCTGGGAGCTTAATACATGATAAATGACACAGTATGAACGATACGGTAGGCGGCATCTGCACTTGCTGTCTTTTTATCATGTCTCCTTTATGCTATTATCTTGTCTGTGGTGTCTGTTGCTTCCTTATTATCCCTTAGGGAGTGGGTTGGTTTTATATTTTGTTTATGCTGATCTGCTGCCTTCGTGTGCCTATATGAAACCACTGTTGTTTTTGTTGGTAACGGTAAGAAATATTGCAAATCGTTTTTGTACGGATAAAATAATTTAGCTTTTACCGTTCCTAAAGGAGTTGTTGAGTAAGCTTTTTAAAGTTCTGTTCTTTATTGAATCACTAGCCGAATTTATATTATATACTAGATCACCTGATGACCCTGATGTCATTATTAAACTTACCTATATCAACAAGATTTTTACAGTATAATAAAATAAACGAAAATTGCCTTTATCAATCGTTTGACTCATCTTCACACAAAGAAAACACGCCACGCTATTGTAAACAGTACAGGTAAATCTACAAGCAGATAATTGATACCCTAATCTCCTTTAATAAATAATCACATTAAATGAAGGTCTTTATAAAAACACTGCGTTTAATGTGTAATCTATTAATGCATTAAATTAGTATGCCAATATTGATAATGCCTAATCTTATCATATCATCGCTACTATACACTAATATTAGTAGGTAATTGCCATCTATTTTGTTTTAGTGTGTTACTGGATTATAAAGTGAAATGTTGTAGTTTTTTACTTCGTATACTCGTATCAGTGAGGTGTTTAAGTATTTCAAAGACACTATTATTATGATTAATGAATTGTGACAAGTGGTATTCATTCTGACAGTTCCATAGCTGTTCTTATTGAAAAAAAGCCTGACCTGTTGCATCACACATTATAACAAAGTAACACATCTCTATGCGTACACGCACGCATTATACTGTTCTCTTACGCATAGTTTACTGAACCCACTGTCTCATTAACATTTCAATTGTTATTAACGACGCTTGTATCCGATGCGTGCATAATATCTCCATTACTTGATTTGTTACTATTTTGCTCGTGGGCTGGTTATAAAGATCTTTGAATCAATGTTCATTCCTTTTGCTGTCAGTCTTAACAATTTATATTTATTCTTCTTCATAACTTTTTTTTCTGTGTTTATGTGCTTCATTTCTTTTTTATTCAATCTTGCCTATTTGGCAGCAGCTAGTAACATTATTGATATCATTTAAACAAAATGTAGTATAACGAAGCTATAATAACGCTGGTAGTGACTGACACTGGTCTAATTTACGATGAATCCGACGACACCCACAAGTGGCGATTCGATTCAATTACTGAACAATGACTAGACGATTTGCGCCATTCCCGACCCTATGCCGAAATGATAAGCCCTAGGACCTACATAGTTAGTTGATAGTGTCGTTGTTGTTGGCAGCTGTCATAGAGGTCATCACTATCAACTACTTATAAAAGCGGCCTCAATTTAGAGCCTTGAGGCAACTTTGTTTTGATGGCAAATTTTTGAATTCTTATACATGTAGAGAGAATTTTTCAACTTATCAAATGCGTAAAGGAATTCCGAGACATTACTCAGACCCTTTTTTTTTATCACAAATTTTATGGTATGATGTAATAAACATCGGTTCATTCTAAACCCTATTCATTAAGCAACATGAACAACACATACACCATTATTTACCGAAAATATGCACAAAGGCATTAATCGATGGATGGAGCTCCGGCATTTTCCAGCGGACCGGAAAGGATCGGCGGTATTTCTCCCTCTGCTATAGCAACTATGCAGGCAGCTTTATATACAACTACGTCTATATTAGACTCTACTATAGGTGCTACATGAGGTAGAGGGTGCACTAATAGTACCTTTTAAGAGAAAGCCAGGGAAATCCGGGGTTTTACGAGTACCGTCTGTATTAGGAGTAAAGTTGACATTAAATGTACAGTTTTATGACACTCGTGTTTTTATGGAGGTTACAATTCTGTGTTCTTTGTTTTGGACGTGAAGCGGTGGATTCCTTTCATTCATTGTGTCACCTGGAATGGATAATATTATTTATTATCTTTTATTAAATAGTAACGTCAAGAATGTTACACAATGCAATATTTCCGCCCGAGATTTTATTCCTGTAGTCTCTAATCAAAGTCGACAAACTTTTACGTTTAAATGGCAATATTGTTTTGGAAGAAGGTCTCAAAATGTTTTCATCTATTTTATATGATCGTATAAATTACCTTTTAAAAGTTATACACTATTTTGCTGTTACTAGATCCAAAGTGTCCATCTAACATTTCCTAGTTATCCGATGATATACGTATAATATCTCGCCCATAGAAGGCTAGACGGTTGACGACATCCCTCTATAGTAGTGTGCTTTATGAAAATTCATGCGCCTCTGGGCGATAGAACACAGCTAGTGGAATTTTGTTTGCATAGAGGTATCTATAAAAAAGTACGATGCGTTCAGACATGTTTGAAAATTGCACGAACATTTCTGTGTGGGAGTTTTGGGCCTGCCTTGTGCTTAGGTTTTATTTGTAATAACCGTGTCACTTTTCATTTACTAAAAGTGTGCTATCCTTCTGACGTACGAGGGTTTTATTAATGAGATGGCATAAGAGTAGCGAACCTCACTATTATCGTTAACATTAGGGGCCTTATCTTTTCCATGCAGTTCAACCTTTATTGTTTATTCTTATTGCATCATTTACTACTGCCGTTGCTGTAAATCTTCAACATAAATCGCAATTGCTAGCATACGAGTATTAAGACTTACCTATATTATAAATTACCCAAACGACTTGCATTCTTGTTGGAATATATGTAAAAGAAAATTAGTGTGAATTATTTCTTACCCCAACATTTTTTTGTACTGATAAGAATGAAAATTTACTACTGCATGCAAAGCACGATTTCTTTTTTGAAGCAATGTTGGGTGGATTTCTTTCATTTATACCGTCTCTTAAAATGAATTTGTTTATCTAAATATACATAAACGAGATTTCTATTTTCAGAAAAGAATCGCTATTTTATGACCTGACAATAATTTTTCTGCATACCCATTTCATATTGCATTCATAGACGTTTTATTTGTTTCAATACTGGGTAAAATAAAATCGATTTCGTAGTTTGTAATATCCTGTATTAACGATGTTTGCAGTATGCCGGTGTCGGTGTGAATCGCATCGCACCGTATCCATGGTTGCGGGGGGGTTTACCCCTGGCCGTGTTGGTGTTACAGCGCCGTCTCTAGTTCTGAAAAAAGTTGCCTTTTCAGAGACCGTTAGTCGGATAAAATTAAATACATGCCTTTTACTCTTTTCTCTTGGTAGGTTCCGTACATTCTTGAATATAATTCTAATCATTCAATAATTTATGAAATTCAATAATTTAAAAATTGCAAATCAGTTTAATCTCATCATGAATGCTTGTCAATTTCGAACTTATATCAACCCTTTCTTTTTTTAACTTAAATACAGAGCCATTCACATACACATCCGTTATTATACTTTTGTTTCTTAAACATGTTCGATGTATGTGTGTGTGTGTGTTATGTGTTTGTACATTTGTATCTAGTGTCATAATCAAAACAGATTTGGTAAACTCCCCTGCAACTCAATAGCATCCAATAATACTTTATTTCTCTTTGTAAGTTGCCTTTTTTCTCGTTTATCTTTTTGGCGCCCCTTTGGCACTTGGCGCCTACCTCTGCCCCAGGTCCGGCGCTGGGTGTTGGTGTGTAATCGATGGCCGCTCGCCGGCAGGAAATTGATAGCTCACCTGCTCGTGGCCGTGTTTACATTACATTTCTAATCTAGCTCGTTTTATATGTAGCTTTTACTAGTAGTTCTGTCTTGTGTTGGCATTGCTCTATAATCGAATTGCTTTTGTTTAAGATTGACTTCTTTGGTTTATTACAATTGAATACCATTTATTTTGTAATTTTAGTTTTGATAACAGAATATGTAAGCAGAAATATTTGAGTGCACACAATAGTAACAGATATACAGTGCAGCATAGGTTATAAATTGCTCTTGTCAAAATTTGGTGTCACCACAAGGTGTTCTTCCAGGTCATGTCTTCATGATTATATTACGAAAATATGATTATTTTAAAATATAATTATTGTTTATTGATCATAATTAAAAATCTTTGCGCAAACCTAGTCTGGCTTTCTTTATTTTGAAACTATAGTAGCTTTTTCTATGTTTTTTTCTTTATCTTTTACTCGCTTCGGTAAATTTAATTGAAATCGATACATTTTATCTTGTATCGCAGATTACGTTATGGAAACATAACAGTGTTGGATAAAAGCAACTACAAGCAGCCTTTGAGCTACGACGCGACGCAGTGTTTCGTTAATGAGCACCTCTCTTTGTGTGCACAATGCAGTCTGCAGTTTACAGGCGACTGGGCGAAGTTGAAGTGTGAATGGCCGCTGTATGTAAAAGCTTGAGTTGTGAACTTTTAGGAGCTTCAAAGTAGTTTTTAACTTTATGATGCGATTGTATTTCTTTTTTTGTGACGAGTTTTGTGGTAATTTCGAAATGATCGTGACTTTTGACTTTTATTTATGATAATATTATAACATAACTTATGAGTTTTTGAAATAAGCCATGCAATTCAAATTAATCTGTAAATGATAGGTAAATAAAAATCCCTTTAAGCGTTTGTCAATTACATTGAGTAATTAATGTTGCAAAATGTATTTGCATATTTACTGCACTAATAGCAATGAACGTCAGTTAAATTGATAACAAATTGATCATTATAGTAAAATTACCTACAGTATTTTAGGCAGTCTGTATGAAGTCTAGTATGAACTAAGCACTAGTGGTGTACTGAATGCATGTAATGTAAATGTAGTCCTGCCTTTGTGTGCTGTAAACAGCTCTACTTGTAAGTTGCGGTGGACGCGAAGTTGAGACGTGAATGGGCTACCTGCATGGTCCAAGAAAACAAGGTCTTGCAAATAGACCACGTGACTGCCACAAGCCTACATCATTTCTACGTCATTTTGCCTATTCATCCTTGTCGAATGCGTGTAATAGACATGGATGAACAGCGCAAAATGACGTAGGCTTGTGTCAGTCACGTGGTCTATTTGCAAAACCTTGTTTTCTTGGACCATGGGCTACCCGCATCTATTCAGCATAGATATGAGCGCCGATAGGGTTTGGGTCGGCGGCGGCGCGCCGAGTTTTTAGGGTCGGCGGCGGCGGCGTCGGCGGCGTGACCTTGTTCTTTCTTGACCAAAGAAAATTGTAGAAAATAAAGTAAAAAATAATGTCTATTTTGTTCTTTTCTCACTGTCTGTTTTCGATCCTACATTATCAACCATAACAATCAAATATTTTGAGAATTTTCGCATTGCAGCCTCAGGACATTACCTAACTAGTAGATGTCGGCTGCTTTGAAAGCAAAATAAGCGGAGGAAATCTTATTTTGTAGCAACAATATTATAGACAAATTAATTAATAATAGATTTGTTATAAAATAATGTGAAAAATACATAAAATCAATTATTTATAATGAAAATTGTGATAAAATTTGGAAATCGGCGCGCCGACGTTTTTTCACGGCGGCGGCGGCGCGAGCTTTTGGTCGGCGGCGGCGGCGCGCCGGCGCGGCGCTCATATCTAATTCAGCAGTATGTGCAATTCAGTGAACATGGGCTTTGAATATTGACGTCATTCGATTTATAAGAAAAATGATTCAATTTGAACTATATTAAACTTTCTACTTGTAGGAGTGAGTACTTTCCCTGAGCCGAATTCAAGCGATACCCAATATTACCCAAATCATAAACTATCATAGAAAAGTCTGCCGCGTTTCCATATACCGCTCTAACTCTAACCTCTTTTGTTTAATAATAATTCTTACTCATTCGATACGAGTAATATTTTTTTTACTGAGAAAAATCTAAAATTTATCAAATCTCTTCTATTATATATAATCTTTATTTTCATACTTAATTCACCGTAAACTTTTAAGATAGTCTTAGAATTCTGCACAGAAGTGGTTTCCTATATCTAAGCAAGTACTAAGATTATCTCTATATTTACATATTACTTGCTGTATTATTATGTTGAGCAAGTTCAAATAAATTATTATTTTATTTCCACGACCAGTCGTCATGTAATCTAGCTTTGTGATGTGTTCTTAATTCAAAAAGCCAGACAGTGAAATTATAAATTGTTTCCGTTGTTTACTCGAACGGAAACCGTCATTACCACCAATGCAGTGTAAATTGCAATTAATCGCACTTGCACTGCACTAATGCAACTGTGCACTTAAAGCTTTGTTTGGTAAAGTATGGCCCTTAGAGAATAAATATACATAGAGCACGCGCATCGCTCCGCTGCCTCTATGTCAAGTGTAAGCAAATTTTGGCAGATTTTGTATGGGCGGTGAAATCAATAACATTTTTCTTTTTTGATTTGTTCCTCGAGTCATGTTTGTAACTTATCACTGCACATTTACAAATGTTCTCCTATTAAATTTCTTATTTTCACCGGGAAAAATAATTAGCTCCGATAACTATTTGATACTAAACGAACGCGCTGAAGATATTCGGACTGTTCATATCCGAGCTTACGGTTCATACTCGCATAGGCGTACTCTATCCCTCCCAGATTTTTTTCTATTTATACTCTAAGTTCTACCAAATCAGATTCGTCGCTTAGAATCTTGATACATCTTATTTGCTGTCTTGGTATACGTAATAGAGAGAGAGAGAGAGAAAGAGAGAGAGAGAGAATAAGGATATGTGTGCTAGTCAAATCAGCTTCTTTTTATGAAATACTAGCTTTCCACCCCGCGGCACTGCCCGCGTTAACAGTTTTTCCCGTGGGAATGAGGTATTTTCCCGTGGTAAAAAGTAGCCTTTGTGTTAATCCAGGGTGCCAGGTAACTCCATAGCAAATTTTATTAAAATCGCTCCAGCCGTTTAAACGTGAAGAAGTAACAAACATACACACACAATTACAAACTTTCGCCTTTATTTGTGTGTTAAATAAATGAAGTAGCGGTTAAATAAGTAAAAGATTCGACCTTTTTTACCCGACTGCAAAGGAAGGGTTATGTTTTTTACCAATTTTATGTATTTCACATATCGAAAATGGCAAAGTAATTTATTTTGAATTCAGTTATCATCCCTATGTTTAAATCATGGTAGAAGAAAGACGATTATAATATGGAGCTACCGAACACGTTGAAATTATATCCAAAATGGACAATTGAAAAATATTATTAGCCGCAATAATTTATTATTTTGTAAACGATCTATTGTGATAGATCGTTTACAAAATAATAAATTATTGCGGCTAATAATATTTTTCAATTGTCCATTTTGGATAAAGACGTGTGCGTCTTTTAGCTCAATTTATTCTTGTAACATTTTTGTAACTACCTAAACAAAATACATTACGCTCACACTACTTTTTATACTGAAAAATCCATCAATATCTGTCGCGTTTCACATTATAAAGAGTCTTGAAAAGCTCATGAAAGCCTATACGTATAACCACCTACGCGATGCAAAGCCCGCCGCCTTCAGTGCGAGTTCGAACACCATTCAGGGCTGTAGCCTCGGTCGTAGCGCGTAGTACAGCCTTTGTGTCGGAACTGCTACGTAAGTTATTTGTAGCGCTAGCTACGATTTCCGTAGTAATTAGTTTTTATAGTTTGTCGTGTGATAGATTGGTTTTTAATTCTCTTTTTTTTGGTGTTTTTTATGTAATTGTTTATATTAATATATAAACAATTACAAAATGAAAAATGATATTAGTTGTTTTTATCAGCCTTTGTTTGACACGTACTACGGCATGTGAGTGAATTGTAGCTGGCTGCTACGTTTTTTGTAGTAATTCGTTTTCAGAGATTCCGTGTACTAGTTTAAGTTTTTAGTTTTTTTTACAGTTGGGTTAAGGTTGGGTTATTTTTGATATCAGTAAAATTAATAAAATAAAATTAAGAAAACGTTTGTACCAATTATTATCTTGTTAGGACAAGTAGTTTAGTAAACACTGTTTGTGCTTTTGTGTAACTTTGTGGTTATATATTTTTTTATTCTTAACTTTTCTTTTCCTTAATTATTATTTGTCGTTGTATTTTAGTAAAAATAATATTTGCGATTTGCTTTTTTCAAATCTGTTCTAAATAATACACAATTTAAGTTTACCATCTTTTTTTGAATTTTCTTTTATTGGAAATACTTAAATAATTCTATTATATTCAATCTATGACACATAGCTTTGAAGTTTTGTCCACTTAGTATCAAAAGGCTTACATTAGTCATAACCAGGAGCCGAGCTATTTTCTTAGAAGGGCCTATTTATTATTCAAAATTTTTATCGCACCTTTCTCACACTAATTATTATCAACAAAATACCGCTCATTGTGCCCAAATAATGTTAATGATAATACATGACGAAGTTATTTTAGGTTTTGTGTACTTATCGTGGTTAATGTGGTTATAGTACTGAATGGTTGAGTTTAGTAATGAGTCATAACAAGAACGAAGGAGGTAATTTTCTGGCATTCTAATATTTATTTAAAATAATTTTATACCTAAACACTTAAAAAATAATACCCTATATTGTTTTTTTTTTAATTATTTTGTTCTTACAAGTTGTAAAATAATTACTAATGGCGTGCCTTTATGTATTGTATGTATTTATGTAGATATGTGCCAATCGCGATAAGATTTTCTACAGATAGTCAAAAAGAAAACCCGAGAAACTTTTTAAAGATAGTAATTTTATTTCCACTTTGTCGATAACAATTCAAGCGTACAGCTTAAGATTTCTTCGTCAACAGCTCATAATTACATCTCTACCGAGGGGTTCGAGCCTATCCTGAAATCAGGGTGAGTAGGCCTTAGTCGACCACGCTGGCCTAGAGCGGGTTGGTCAGTCACACTCAACCTTTGAATTACTTCGCATGTATGTGCAGGTTTCCTCAAGATCTTTTCCTTCACCGTAAGAGCATCGAATAAACGTACATATGTATTCGAAAATTGAAAATACATTGGTACGTGCCGAGGTTTGAACCCGCCAACTTCCGAATGTAAGTCAACGGCCCTAGCCACGTGGCCACCGACGACGCTGTCCCAACTTAAGCTTTACTTTTGTTTATTTACTAGCGACCCGCCCCGGCTCCGCACGGGAAAATGGTTATTGTGGGTTATCCTTAATTATATTATGCATTTAATACACATATAAACCTTCCTCTTGAATCACTCTATCTATTTAAAAAAACCGCATCAAAATCCGTTGCGTAGTTTTAAAGATTTAATCGTACAAAGGGAGGGACATAGGGACATAGGGACAAAGAAAGCGACTTTATTTTATACTATGTAGTGATGTATTACACATATAAACCTTCCTCTTGAATGAATCACTCTATCTATTTAAAAAAACCGCATAAAAATCCGTTGCGTAGTTTTAAAGATTTAAGCATACATAGGGACATAGGGACAGAGAAAGCGACTTTGTTTTATACTATGTAGTAACGTTTCTTTTCTCCTCAGTACTAAGTTCGTTGACAACGTACTGCGTTATCAGTAGGAAGCATTCCTTCCTACATTTTTCCGCCCCAGTTAATTGGTTGAGTGAGCTAACTGTACTGTTATCAACTCTGGCATTAACACACTTACGACTTGATACGACGCTTACTGTACCTCTGTTTTGTTTTGGTTGTATGGTACGTATCTACGTGAATTATTTAGTTGTACCTTGTACCTTATTTTATTATGAGGGCGTTGGTGGCTTAGTCGTTAAGACTGATATCTTCCATGTTCGAATTCCGAGACGATATACCTATTTTCGAATTTAATTGTCCGTTTATTCGACTTTCTATCGATAAAGGAAAATTTCCTCGTGAGCAAACAGCGTGGTTGAGGCCCAATCACCCTAAATTCCGGGGGGGGGGGTGTATGACGTAGTTAAATTGACTATAACCCTAAATTAGTTTGGGTCCCTCTGTGCTGTAACCCAGCTTAAAGTCAGATGGTCGTGTGGGAAATATCCCCACATAATGTACTGTATTATAAGCACGACTTACGAAAACTTTTTCTTTGTTTTGTTTCAAGACCTTTGTCCAGCAGTGGACGTCTTTCGGCTGAAATGATGATGATGATGACGAAAAATTTAGCAATAACTATCTAATAAATTATTACTGAAGTGTTGGATGTACCTCCTAATGATTTTTACTCCATTGTGTCGAAGTTTCACCGTAATATTGTATAACAGAATTTACATAAAGTGGATATTATTACGAACCGATATTGACAAAGAACTTCCCGAGCTACTTAATAAGCCAAACATTAAACATTTATATTAAATCGCGTAAACATTATCCATTATTAACTGATTTACCCGCTACCTTACAGTAAGAAGCTCTTATCAATAAGAAAAAGGAATTAAAAAATAAAAACCCGACCGCGGCCTTTATTTTCGTCAATGTTTTTGCTACATTTATGCTTTCTTATCATACTACATAAAATATTTTATTAAAGCTAGGTTGCTTTTCTTGAACTGATTCTTGTTTTTTTAATTAAAAACATGTCTGCTACAGCATGATTATCTACATAAATTGCAAGTGACTTGTTTAGTCATCATCGTATTTGTGTTTCCTAGGTAGGTAGGTACAATAAACAGTAATCAATTTTAACAATTTTTCGGGTAAATATTGATATTATATAATATGTTGGGGCTATATATCATAGCGTACGAAGCGTAATAAACCTTAAATTATTTGTAGCTGGACAAAAGAGATTTCCAATAAATTTTAATGTAAAGTATTATATTTGAAACCGATAAATACTATACCTTCCTTTGTCTCCTCAATCGGTTAATGATAATGCATCGTATTGTTGTAATATCTTCATGGTGATAGTATGAATACGAGTATGAATCAGTCGTCCATCGAACGCGGTCGAGTTCACTTGTCATCACAACTGTCAGATCCACTTGTCAATTGTCATTCTGTCATTTGTCTATCAGCAGACAAAACGTATTTTAGTTTTTAGAATAGAATTATTTTATTAACTTACAGCGAAAATTACAAATTACATAAATTATGCTCAGTGAATCTAGTGATTTTTAGAATCTTTTTTGAGAACTAATTCAAAATGTTGTTGTGGTAGTGTTTTTGAACTTTGGTGAATTTAAAGATGGAGACGTTATCAATGAGACCTCTTAATGAGAGGCTCTACAACTTCAAGACCCTTAAAGAGAGATTTGAGAAGCCAAGGTAATGATACTATAACAGCCTATTAACTATTCACATCTGGACCTCTGGCTCGAAAGGGAAGTATTCGCATAATCCCCAGGCTTTCTAGATGGACTGGTCATCATTAGCCTACGGCGTCAGCCTTATAAAAGGGCGTTGTTGACATAATCCCCACGTTTGCCAGACTAGATGAAGATTTTTAAAACAATGCATCAGCCTTTTTATTTTATTTTCTGGCCTGGATCCATGTCCTTTCAGTCGTATTCAGATCAATAATATTTGTCCCATTGTCGAAACTAATAATTTGTAAGGAAGGTGTTGTCATGATCCCCTACCGTGGTGGGTTTCGGGATTGCAGTTGTTATTATGTGCACAAATGCAATCCCGAACGCTGCTCCCATTCCCTGGGTTATATAATACTTTATACTACTACTGTGTACTATTATATACTTTTGTAGGTTATATGTAATATCGTACAACACCCACAGGAGAGTTGAGTTGGGATGGTAACAGCTGTTTATATAATATTATGTAATCATTAAATAACTTGGTTTTCTAGAGTTTTTTTTACAATGAACTTTATTGTGAATCAGACTGAGAACCACACTTTTTTGGCTTTTACACATACAAAACAACAACAAACATAACACCAGACATCGACATCGTGGGCGTCTTGAAACCTTTACTTTAAACATGTATTTTTGTTGTATCTGGTAGTTAATGGTTCTCTTAAGTCTTATAAAAATATTGAATAATTTAGAAATTAGCAATTAAGCTGGTATAAAGACGTATGAAAAGCCATCAACTACAAAATGAGAGCACTTATAATGGATATCTTATTTATTTATTTGAGAACTTTATTTTATTATGTAGGTATTTTTTAAGAATGTATAATCACATTAAATTTTCCTCTAATTTTTTGGCAACTCATAATTACAGAACCCTTCGTTGAAGACAATTTAAAAGGAAATGTTTAGAGCTATGTATATTATCCTTATTTTAGTATTTATGCCACATTATAAATGGCACGTACCTACTTATAATTTATTTTCCTGTTTAATAATGATATCTCATAATAAATTTTTTAACAAGTTTATTCTTTTTTTATTCTATTGTATTTAAAAATATTTTTCGACATATTATATATCAATCAATTCAAAATGCGTAGACATAATTTTTACCACTTTATCAGAAGTTTTATTTTCGACTTTAAAAGTTATTTGAAAACTGAAACTTTTCCAACTTCATGTGTCTAATCTTTTTTTTACGACCCATGAGAATGACGTATTTTTTTTTATTTGCAGATTCGGCGGCGGAGTTCAGCGCAGCGCAACCCATGCCGAAATGCCGCATCGCGGAGGCACCATTGCCGAAAGGTGAATGATCATCCTATATACGATTTCGTAGCCCAGGGCCCTAATAATATTGATTTGATAACACTTTTGTCAAGGCATTAGATCCTATTTTTGTCCAGTTATATTTAATTTAAGACACCTTTCGCTCAGTTTTTCTTTACACAATTTGTTTCTATTCTATTGTATTTTATTTAAACGTATTTGCATAGCAAACACATAAAAATGCCCTCTATTGTGGTCCCCGCGTAACTAATTCTGAGGGACGATATTTACAGACTTGCTGGGATTGGGTAGAAGTAAATAGGAAAAGGAGGCAATTGTAGATAAAATATTGTGTTTTCGTCGAAAGGGTCGAAGGGACGACTTGTTTGTGTACAAATTGAAATGCACAGACACGCTGCTGTTTGAGAATCTTAGTTGGACATTTTGTATTTTCGACATTAGCCGTGTAAAGTATATGTATATCTTTCATCTAAACGTAAGGTGGTCGTGATAACATAATATTGCCGGATACAACCTTCGACCTTATGATAGTATTAGTAATATAGTCTTTACAAAGGGCCTTCTTATCATCCGTAGAGAGAAAGTTATGAAGTTATGTTTACGACCAATAGATAAATACAGCCCTTTAAGGAATGTCCTATAAGAAGGAACAATTGTTAAGCTTCTGAACGGGTTGTTTCTTAATAATAACACGAGTGTTGTTTAGACTGCAATATGGTTTAAATTATGATTAGATTAGAGGTCTTAGATAACAGGTATGGCTTCGAATGTAATTAGATGATGATATAAATTAATGATTTTACTTGTCTTGAATTAAATAGATCTTAATACAAAAATTAAGACACTTAAAATGTTTTTCTAGAAAGTCTTGTTTGAAAATATTATAGGTATTTTTTTTGACTCGCGCTCAATGGTTGTAACTTTTTGTGGTAACATGAAATATAATTTCGTGTGACGGCTACACTGGCAAAAACATAAATGTATGTATAGCTATAATGTAATTGTAAAAAACATCACCACTTAGTTATTTTATTAGCAACATAATATACATAGTTATCATCTTTTTACCTTGTTTACTCTTAGACTCACAATAACCACACACTGAACTAAATTGCAAAACCACAACGTTAAACAAAACTATTTTATTTTCTTATTTATTATATTACAAATACAACAATCGATTCAGGAAACTTTGGAGGAAATAATAATATCCAAGCGGGATAATACTGTAGGATTTTTCCATAAATAGAGCATATTATATTATTTATCACAATATAATAAATACGAGTTCTAGAATAGTATATCTTATTAACATTAAATAAACTACAGCTAGCTTTCGCCTTCTGTATAATATGAAGAAATATTTTGTATAATAACCTTTCAATATAATGAAGGCGAAACAAATACAATTTAGGGTTGAATAGATGTACATGTAAGTTTAGTTACTACTTACCTCGGATCGAATTGAGGAAAGCCAAAAAACTACTCAGATGGAAATCTAGTTAATACGAGAACAATATCATTATAATATTTAGAAGGTATTGTGTGGTTAGTGGAGCTAACCACGACTGAGAGCACCTAAAATTTGAGTTACAAGATATGCACCAGAAAAACAAAGGCGATGATTTAGCGAAACCGCTTTTACTTAAAAGTTCAAGACGCAATGTATTGCTGAAACTTAATTTAATATGTACTGTTTATTCGTTGAATCCTGAATCATGGACCGCATGCCATATACAGAGCTGCGATAGTCAATAACTGGGTTATTGAATTTTTCGAATTTTTCATTTGGTAGACTTTCTACGAGTTATACTCTTACTCTGTAATTATTCCTGTCTAGTTTACTGACGTCTTAAATAAAAATTAAAATAATAAATAGATTATAGTTAGCGTTTATAATTTGTTTGTATAGTATAATAATGCTGCAAATGCCCAACAAATCCGTCGTTATAACTGGCGTTGTAATTGTTATTATAAAAATATTTAATTATGACATAGTTAACATATCAAACAAATTATTAACAAAACACTCACACGGACACTCGCATAACTGTTTGTTAGATAAGCTATATAATTCCAACCATCAAATTAATCATTGCATTGTGAAATAATAAGCAGAAACATAGATAACGTAATTCGAAAAAAAAAAACATCCTTTGGTACAATTCAAAACATAGGAGTAGTGTTTTAAATTAAAATAAGGACTACTTCTGCAATGTTTGTTCGTTTCTCTAAACAGTTTCTGTTTGTACTTAACCTAAACATGTTGAAGTCTATTGTACTGTATAGTTAGCTCTGTATTTGGCTAAGTGGCTAACACTACTCCTTCTACGAGTAGTGGTATGTGGCCTATTGTGCTTTGATTGTCGCCTTTTGTGTTGTGATTTCGGTACCTTGCTATTATCAGTTATGTAATAAGGAAGTCGTGATGATGTCTGTAGCACTGTTAGACACACTAGGTAAATATTTCTATGATTGTAAGTATAAAAACACACTCATCATCTTTCGTAAAAAAGCCCAAGAACACTTTCCTCACTGTGATCCTTACGGAATTCTGCGTTTATAGAACTGTTTATCGGTTACTTAATAATAATTTATTTTTTATAACATACACACATGCAATAAGGAGTTTTTTCATCTGGCTAGCAATCTTTAAGTATTTTTTGACGACTGAAAAATCTACCAAATGAACTGTCGAAACATTACTAAAATTGAAATTGGAAAAAAAAAATACGGGTTTTCTACAAAAAAATTAAATGAGATTGCTACTTCGGATTACTTACAATAGATGGCGTTCTTGACGAACGGTTAGAAGTTTTTAGACCATTATGTCTGGTAAAGCTTAGCTTAATACGTCGATTTTAGGAAACAAGCGTAACAGGTCAATTAAAAAAAAACAGTCTAATCTTAACTTTAAAATATGATATTCGAATCGTTCTATTCGGGGCACAATTTTTTCGAATTTTAAAAAATACTTTCTTTTTATTCCAGGCTGGCAGCCCTCCAGGCAGCCGGCGCGAACGACTGGCGAGCGAGGGTGTGCCGCCTTAGTCCCGAGAAGGAAGACTCGAAGGCCATTGAACGAGTCAAAAACAAGATCAACGTAAGTACTTTTATATATCGCTACTGAGAAGAACAAATTGAAGTGGCAAACCACGGAAACGCTGGCGGGACTAACTCGACGCCTTTGAATGGGTGCCAACAGCACAAGACTGAAATGATCTGTACATTGCATGGTCTAAGAAAACAAGGTCTAACAAGAAGACTACGTAACTTGACACAAGCCTACATCATCTGCTGTTCATCCTTGTCGAATGCGTATTATTCGGTTAACAGTCCGATTGTTAGACCTTGTTTTTTTAGACCATGGGTCTGCGTTAACGCGTTGGTATATGAATACTTTAGGGTAGAGCCCTCCGCTTCCCCGCAAGTCCGGTGAAGCTTGATTTTACATTACACATTTTTACTTCATAGTCGATACTTTATTGTATTGCTTTGTTACTTCCAATAGTTTTCGTTAGGTGGCGTTAATCACAACAACTATTTTAAGAAAATAGTTTTTTTTTTAAAGTTCGTTTAAATTGTTTTAAAGAAAAATCTTAGTTTTTACTAAGTTATCTTCCATTTCTACAACAATATTGTAGCAAAAAAATTTTTATTACGCTTAGCCTATATTTAAACAAAACACACTTCCCTTAATCGTTATTTTCGGGTCACTCCCAGAATAATTTTAGGTCGGATATAAAACTTAGTAAATGATTACTTAATAACATAAAAAATGAGATTGTTACATGTTTAACCCACGTTACGGGCGCTTTCATATCACCCGCTAGAACACATTTAATCTCTTTGTAACCCCTAATTTGAAAGAAATTGTTGTCATAAAACAAGCATGAACGCACAGGGTGTTACATTATTTTGTTCTTTTAGTACCTACGCAAAACGTTAAAACGTTTAAACGTTTTATCTATCTATCTACCTCAAGTTGATGCGATTTTTATAGACTGTAAGTTGCCGGGTCGCTTAAAGATTAGGTTCAATGTGCTTCAAGTGCCTATGTATTACTCTTTAGGTAATCCAAAAATCATTAGGGAATAATATATTAAATGCAGCAAACATTGATATCAAAATTTCTTATAGACTTTCTTCTGACTAGAATTATATGGGTTCATATATTCATCTGCTTCAACATAAGAATTAAAAAAGTGAATTCAATACATAAATACATAGACTAGGGTTAAATTTATTGTTTTTATTGATAATTACTTATAAATGTTACTGAAAAGAAAAGTATCTATTTCCTTCCAACCGTTGGACCATGATCCACGAAAAAAATGTAGTTACATTCAATCGAATCATATTTTAAACTAGCGACCCGCTCCGGCTCCGCACGGGAAAATGGTTATTGTGGGTTATCCTTAAGTATGTTATGCATGTATTATACATATAAACCTTCCTCCTGAATCACTCTATCTATTAAAAAAAACCGCATCAAAATCCGTTGCGTAGTTTTAAAGATTTAAGCATACATAGGGACATAGGGACAGAGAAAGCTACTTTGTTTTATACTATGTAGTGATAGTGAAGCATTTGTCGAATACCTACGAATTCGTGCCTGTCTATTTATTGTCACCAACACCATAAGGAGAATTTTATTTGTACAATAAGATTGAATTTAATTTTGATCCGTTAGTTTTCTAAGTAACTTCTTTACAATACCTAGAGCTAGTTGATAGTTGTTGTAGCTTTCTAATCTATTCAATTCTGTAGGTCGACTTGCTTTACTCGGCTTCTGTACTTTATAAACTTTTTGAATTTTGTTTTGTTTACCGGCGTTTTAGGAATATATCACAATCTATTATGCCATATCGATCTTCGTCAAGGGCAAAAGCAATGTGCTAGGAGGAGATGTCTCCAAAAATATCGATATTTGTTCGGAATACTAATGTTACTACGTATACCTACAGTATTATTCGAATCGGTACAACTACATTATAAAGAAGTTCGATCCGATTTCAATGAGTTTTCTGAACTTAATTTCCGCAATTTAACTCCATCGAACATTTTAACAGATACTAACTTTAGAGATGCTTTCTATTAAAAAACAAAGTTTTCTGTTAGATCTACCATGGGTCAACAAATTCTTTTACCAGCAGAGCAAAGGTTATATTTAATTATTATACATTATTTACATTTCTGAAAAATCCTGTAAAGGCAAGTGGAAATTGTTTGTAATCTTAATATTTATATTTTTTCCCTTACTTTATAAATTGCATAAGCAACTTTTGCTTGTATTCTTACTAACCTAAAAATTCCATGTCCTATATTTTAGAAAATTTATGATTCAATGGAGTGTGTAACCTTAATAGTTGACCTCCTGTTGTGTTAATGGTAGGTCAACCACAAGCTACTAATTTTTTAACTGGTTCCTACTGAAAATGACATGAAACACGCCACTGGATTTGTACTGCACTGAACTACTTTTCGGAAAATTATAGTTAATTATGCTTGATTATAATATTCCTAAAAGCTCCGCTGTGTTCCCGCCTTAGAATTGGACTAACCCACCTATTTTTGTGGGTCACGTAAAATGTACGAAGTGACAAAATGTGCATAATCCAGATAATAGGTAGTAGCGTTTACTCGTATCATTGCAACCTCCATTCCGACTTTTTTAAATTGACTTATGCTTGTGTCGCAAAGTTAGTTCAACGGGCCGATTTCCGTGACTCGACGTCAAACGCGCCTAATTTGCATGAAAAACGACGTATCAAGCTTCACCGGACTTGAAGGGAAGCGGTAGGATTTACCCCAGAGCCATACGCAAAACCCGTTTAGAAATAGCTCAAGCGAACATCAAACCTCGACCTAGCGCGTTGATATGGAAAACGTCATGATGGAATCGTCGCCTAAGGGTAGTCGCCTAGCAGCTCAATCTATAAACGTAGAAAACCTTTAAAATACTTCAAAAATTGCTTGCGTTTCGAGATTAACCTACCTCACAAACCCTGGTGTCGGAATTACCGCCTTAGGCTTCCGACATGGCTCCTATAACGACTAATTCCGTTGATAGTAGCCGTGACCAACGGCTTTACGTGCCTTCCAAAGCAAGGAATCATTTTTCGGACAATCAGGTGATTCAGCCTGCAATGTCCCAACCAAACCGAGGAAAGTCTCACAAAGTAATACTTGTTCGACGAGTCACCACCGGGATTCGAACCCGGAACCTCCATAACGTCAGGCGAGCTTTTGAACACTCGACCACGGAGCCTGTTCAAAAATTGGTAACACCAGTCGAGAATATTCCATATGCGCGCAGTGTGTTATTGCCACAGCATAAAAAAAAATGCGTATCTGTTTTTAATCATAATCTTTCTAAGTATATTTTGACGAGCATCCTAGTTATTGCTTTGGAAAACTTCCAAATTAATTTTATCAGAAGTTTAATTTTTTTATAGCTAACTGTTAAAACTGTTTTGACCATGAAACTTTTACAACAGAAGTGACGATGGAGTCGATTCGTGACTACTGCTATTAATCCTGATTTTGGGATCATCAGTGGAAAGTAGGTACTATAGCGTGTCTGCTTACAAGGTCGACTTTTCTGAATTATAAATTACTTAATTAAGTATGTTTACACGGAAGTTTGACGAAAAATGTCCGCTATTGGACTAACAAGTTGGTTGGTTTTTACAAATTACAATAGTGAAATTAGATAATGAAGAAGTTTATTACAACATCAACTACAATACAATACAATACAAATATTCTTTATTGACACCAATTCAGAAAATACATAAATAATACAGTACATAAACAAAGTTGAGTCAACAGGCGGCCTTATTGCTAATGTAGCAATCTCTACCAGGAAACCTAAGTTTAAGTGAATCGTTTGAATGGAATAGTGCATTGCGGGTTGGCGGCATAAATAATAGTATGTTTAAGATAAATTACATACAAATAGTATTTACATAAAATACATAACATACACATTAACAACAACTACAAAATACACATTGTGCGATCTGACATCTTAATAAAAGTATATTTCCCAATATGCTGTTAGGAATCTTCAAAATGGCAACATAATAACAAACAAAACAATCCAAAAATATTTTGTTAACAAAATCGCAGCGCTCCGGTTCCTACCACTTTTCTGGAAACTTAAACTCTACCGAGCAAGAATGTAACTTTTTTCTATCTATCTAGGTATCTTTATTAATTGAAATGAATCGCTAAAACATATTGTTTTTCTATACAAATCAATTCTTTACGTTTACTATAATCCTAAATTACGTACGAGGAACACACATTATAAACCCGTATAATTGCCCACCACGCCCCGCCACGTCGCGAATTAAAATAGCGCACGCCGAAATTGCGTGCGTCCGCCTAAAATAACAAACGAAATTTGCACGCGAAAGCTAAACTCTCTCTTAAACTAACCCCTATTCCCTAGTAGGAAGGTTTAGGAAAGATGAGTTTAGGAAAATTAGAAGTAATAGTGAAATTGTCGATAAGAATAGGTTATGTTGACAGGTCACGGAGCAGTTTAATTCCGGTTTTCTGTGTTTAGGATGCCACAAAAGATGTACATTGTGTGTTGGCTTGGCATACACAATATAAAAAAGTAAAGAGTATATCTATTCGAAAACAAAGATATTGAATTGAAAAACAGTGTAGAGAACAGATACATTTATTTATTTATTTATTTATATAAAGTTTATAAGCTTTACAGCAAACGCCAAAGCGACATCATTCTAAATTAATTTTCTAAGTTGCAACAAATGTAGTTAGGTGTCTATAATCCTACTTTGTTGATGGAAAGCTAAAATTATTGGAAAAAGACAGAAAATGTTACATGAATTAATGATATTCTAAAAATTGACACAACTGTCTATTTATTGTCATTTGACAGAACTATATCCAATATCTGCACTTTAACCTTTCCGAATTTAGCAGTTTATTGTTGATTGTGATTGAAGTACAGTGATTAGGGTCACGACCATCCTAAAAGCTTTGTTTTACTTACGATCAGTCAACATCCGTCTAATTCTATTGTAGGTTTAGGACAGGAATTCGGCGCCTCGTCTCTTCCGATATCCCACCCTTTAAATTCTTTAAAAAGCTTGTCAGAATTGTTTAAGTTTGCGGGAATTTATATTTGCAGGCATTTGAGTAATTTCCGTGCTTTGATTTCGCGTAAGAAATTGTTTAAATACTTGTACTCTCCCACAACAGTTATTTGTAAGAGCATGACCGAGCGTTTCAGAAATTTCTGGAGAATTTTATGTTGAAAAACATTTTATGATTCAACGTCCGTGAATATTTGAGAGCGTTCCGAAGTGCTTATTCCTTTGAGTGGCCCGATTCTGCGATTATACGAATAAGAGGGGAATCCCGACACTTGCAAATGCCTACCTTCGCATATCCTGAATCAATATTGGTTCAATCTCCGTACGGAAATGCTGAATTTTATGAGATGCTGAAGAATATTATTTGCATATATCGCATAGTTATAAATCGTACAGTCGATCTATTGTTAAGAAAGAAGAATCAGTGGCGATAAACATTTTTACATAAGTTCATAACCGTTTGGATTGTTTGTTTGTTTGTTCGGTCTTTCGAGAAACACTTTCAACTAATTTGAAGAAAAAAGGATATAAAACGTATTTGAATTTTTTATTCTTTTTTTTCCGTAGAAAGTTCCTAGTAAGTTAAGTAAAGTGTTTTAGTTTATTAGTAAACAAGCGACCCGCCCCGGCTTCGCACAGGAAAATGGTTATTATTGGTTATCCCTAAGTGTGTTATAGGTACATATAAACCTTCCTCTTGAATCACTCGTATCTATTAAAAGAAACCGCATCAAAATCCGTTGCGTAGTTTTAAAGATTTAAGCATACATAGGGATATAGGGACAGAGAAGGCGACTTTGTTTTATACACACTTTTTTTTTTCAATTTTCTGTGGTATTCACACTTGTCTTTACCAATATTGTTTTATACGTACGAGTCCAATTCTGAAATTTGTTCTGTTCTATTAACCACAAAACCCCTGGTCCCTTACCTTTGCTGTTTCATCACGAGAGGAAAGTTGGCTACGTCACGAACACTGCACCATTTTCTGCTTAGTTGCATTTACGATATGAGGAAATAGGGGACAGGGGTAATAAGAACTGAAGCTTCTATGAAGAACCCTTGGGGTATTTTATTGGGGGAAAATTGTCGTGGAAGTGACCTCGATATGACGTGGCAAGAGTAATGACGTACTGATATTTTGTTGAGTGTCTTATTGGCTGTTTGTTTAGATGAGACGTTTTGTGCGGTCAAATATGAACTTTGGAAAAATGTTTCTCCTTTTTTATATCCTTTAGTTTAGTATTAACTTTGATACAATCTTTACCTAATTATACTTCCCTTCCGAATAATGTCATTCTCTGTTTTATTACGCGTTTAGTTTCCCTACCTTATGAAAATAAAACTATACACTGGCGCAAAGTTACACTAGCGCCAAAACTAGAAAAATAGAAAGACTGTTAATGTTAGGAACCTTTTAAGAGAAAACTTCTTGAGGTAAATAGTTTTCTTAAAATTGTATAAAATGTAGCTAATCTATTACTATAGTATAGGTCGGTACTTATGTTTCACAGAAATCGTAGGGCAATGTGTTACCGAATATACATATTTAGTTTTTATTTATTGAGTATACAAAGGTTACTTCTCATTGCAAGAAAAGTCCAAAAATAACAAGCCACACTACACGTGAATGTACATTCATGGTTTCTATTTTTTTATATAAAAACTAAATTTTGTATCAACAACATATGCGCGACCGCAGCGCTCGCAGGCTTATACTTAATTTCCTCATCTAAACATAGATGGCGCTTCACAAAATTAAATTTTCTCGTAGGTAATATATTCAATTTCAGCATGTCGTCGTCGCAAACGAAATCGGTTTAAATATCGTTCAGCTACGTGCAAAAATATAAAAGTAAAGCTAAAAACATCGACATTTCTATCCAAAATCAAAAAATCTGACTATATCGTTAGTGAAGTTTATTCATTTATCAGACGGAAATCAGTCTCGCGGTAGTTTGGAAAGTCTATCTATTAATCCGTATTGAAGCTTAGAATCCGAAAAACTACTTAAACTTAGGGGATGAATTCTATCTTATACCAATACGTACTATTATTTATTCTGTGCCAATACTTAAGTAGTTAAATAACCTAAAAAAATATAAAAAAGAAGTCATGTGCCTTTATTCTTTTAAAAATGACAGCAATGTATTTTCTTAAAAGTGAGCTTAATTTGATCTCGTTCTCGATTTACCTTCTATATTTTAATACTTCCAAACTAACATTTAACTTAAATATTTATTGAATTAGAAACTAAATCATCATCTCAGCAGAAAGACGTCCACTGCTGGACAAAGGCCTCCCTCAAGGATCTCCACAATGATCGGTCCTGCGGTGCCCGCATCCAGCGGCTTCCCGCGACCCTCACCAGATCGTCGGTCCACCTCGTGGGGGGCCTGCCCACACTACGTCTTCCGGCGCGCGGTCGCCATTCGAGAACCTTTTTGCCCCAACGGCCGTCGGTTCTACGTGCAATGTGCCCACTGCACAGAAACTAAACACGAGAAAGCTTTTGAAATTTTTTTTTATTCGCTTAATCTAACACCTATTTTCTATATTTAGTCGCTCTTTTCCAAGGCCTGACCTATTAATATAAAAGCCTAACTAAAACAAAAGCCCGTGAAATGGCACGCGGCTGACATTTTGCTATTTATAGAATAAAGGCGCGTCATTGTATCGGAAATGATCGGCATGGAGTGAACTTTCGTTATAAACACTGAAAAGTTAATCTATTTCCTTTCAAAAGGTTATTCTTTGATGTTGGCTTTCAGCTGATAGGTATAGTTCAGTAGGTATCGTTTCAAAAAAGGAAGGAGTTGTTAACTAATAGTACGAGTAGCAGACTGCTACTAGCAGTAGGTATTTTGTTTTAGCGGCGATGTTATTATGTTTTTAGCGACGATTCTATTTTGTTCCTATTTAAGTAAAGATTTTCATATGAATTTATTCTCTTTTCTTTAAAACTTTTTTTTTCGGTTTAAAAAAATATTGGTTACTGAACTGGGATATTTTTCTCTACTTAGCTATGTTTAAAGTGTCTCACTAAATACAACAATTACATTTTTCACTTATAACATAACAGCCTATATGAGTCCACTGTAGGACTAAGGCATCTCCTTTGGAAGGGAGGTGTTGCCAATCCCCACGCTTGGCAGGCGGGTTGGGGATCGCAGTTGTTGATATAAATAACACTTCAGTCTCCTTTTATGACACCCACAGGAAGAATCTGGGTGGTTCAATGCTATGCCTAGGCCGTTTATTAGATGCCGGCACCAAATTCGATTCCTAGGCCGATAGTTTATTGAACTACTCAACGTTTAACAACTTGACGTATTGAAAGTCAGCCCGTTCAAGATGACTGACCAAGACTCAGCCAAGTGATGGCTGCGACATATGAATAACATAAACCTTATATAAATCAATTCAAGTTTACCTTACATTTATCGCGCAATACGTTACGCTCAGTAACAAAGCGGCAATATTTTCTCAGCTATACCTGTAGCTATACGCCCTATTATCATAGAACAAACTATCGTATTAACATACTGGCCGGCTGAGTTGTGCTACAGAGTATAAAATAGTATAATTCAGGGTACCTGCATATCTCGGCCACTCCATATAAGGCGCCGCAACGCCACGGTAACCCTTGCCTTTTGTGGAAAGCGGAAAGGTCGAATTACACGTCGGAAACAGGGCCGTTAGCAGATCGATGGATAAGGGTCGACTTTGTGTTTTCAATTAAACCAATCTTCTTCCCTTTAATAGAATTTCGTACAATTTTAAAGCCCTTGATGATTCATTTTACTGAAATAATTATGTAATGTAAACGTAGATTGTTTTAATTCCACTAATGTAGTGTGAAGTATGTAAGTAAGTATTACTCATTATTATCGTCCATTTAACGATGATGATGAAAATGATGAAATGATGTCTTCATATGATTTGCATGAAATGTGGTAGAGTCAGTAATAGGTACTTGTTGAATGTACGCAATTCTTAATGCCCGCTGGGTTTACAAGTACTTAAGATACTAATCATATATATTTTTTCGAATGTGGAACAGCAAAGTTAGGGCAAAATTTTTACTGATTACATACCATAACTTTTTCCGGTGAATATAATCGGATTAAGCTACTTGCCACTCTGCGGAGGTTAAGTAAGACAGAGGGCAAAGATTTGTGAGGATTTGCCTTTTATAAGTGCAGAGAAGAACCATGTTAAAAGAGTATAAAGTTGGCAATCCAGAAGAGATTACGAAAATAACGTAAAAGTACTTATCGGTCAATACCTGTAACAAAGTAAATGTTTGTATCTTTAGAAGTGGGCGGGGATCATTAAATTTCAATGACCCGTCAAATAATATAATAGATTCCTTACGTATCATTTCCTAATACTTAGCTATATTTATTCGATACTTTACGTATAAGTACTGTCTCAAGTTCCTCCTGTATACTTATACTTACCCATATAAATGTAGGTATTCACCCAATGAATAATTCGGAACAAATTTTGATTGTGTGCCAAGAAAAGTGGCGCTTATAACAATGTGCGTTGATCATTAATAAGTGTACAAAATACTTAAATAAATACAGGAACGAAAATATGTAATGTTTGTTGAGGCTTTCGCGCTTAGTATACATTCTTACGAATTTTCACCTGCAACACCAAAAATAAAGTATTGTAAGTAAAACAAACCTACTTAAAATTATCACATAAAAGATTCGTGAAATTTGTTGTTTCTATTATTCACATAAAATAAATATGCGTATGCAAAAAAATACTTCATTTTAATACTTTTTTCAGTAATATTCTCCTTTGTGTCTACTAATATTTCTATTATATTTGAAGACGACATCCAAGAAAATTTACAATTTTGTTGGTCCAACTTTGCAACTCGAATTTGCTACTTGAAACGTTCTCGTGCCGCACCTATAATATGTATAACAAACCGGTGGTCAGCGGCCTAAATACTCGAATCCCTGCATAAGGCGCCCATTGGCGTGCCTATAATCCGAGCTATGCAATAAGTAAAGTGCAGCTTGTAACCTGAGCCATCACTGAACTGGTTTGCGTTGAGCCTCGTGACGCAATGGTATCTGCCAGAGCATAGTGCATCTTTAGAAGCACGCTTGCACAATATCCAAAATATTTGGTGTTCGATTTAAAAATAACTTTTTCAAAATAAGGATATGAATTCTAAAATATTTTGAAAGTTCATCAAGATTGACTGATATCACACTTTTTCTATAGATCTCTTACCGATTTACGTATTTGCACTTTTTACGTCCGCTTTGTTTATGCTAAATTTCCATGGTAACGAGGTTTATCCCCTGGTTATTATTGCCCTGACCGTATAGTCGGATTACCCTGGACTTTTAGACTTTATTATATCTTTATTCTACACTCTGTGATATTTGTCAGACATAAAAGAAAGAAACAAATATTTAAAATACCGTTAGCAGGGATTTTGATGATTCTTAGCATTTGTCATGAAGAGGATCCATAAAACTTCTTCACTAAAGACACACTTACAAACTTTTTATAATCCATTGTTTGTACACTATACTATTGTCTATTTTGGTACTAACCTCGGCCCATAATTTTAGTCGAACTTGATTCATGACGATTGGCAAATGAACTCTGCCAACAATATTATTATGACATGTGCTTTTCTAAGTTAGTTTTTAATTGGTCAGTCATAATAATATCAGCGTATAACATTATTTTATTACCGTGTTTGTAGTATTATTATTTTTCATTTACGTAACATTGTAAAAGTTGTGATGTTTAACTTAACTGTCATGTAAATTTTATCAGTTATTGTTCAGTGTCATATGCTTATAAATATCGCATCAGTCAAAGCTGCCAACACTGTTATGAAAGTGTCCCAGATAGAATTTGGCGTTAGGTGAGCCTGTGCGAAAGCTAATTATAATTTTTTGGCCACTGCATAGCGAGGCATGTGCTGGAGATTTCATGGGAATTCAAAAACGTTTACAATAATCTATTTTCGGAGCAATAAGCTGAGTAATTTGCGATTGTTGAACCCATTATAAATGTTTTTGAACTTACAAAGGACTTTGGCACTGTTGTTGTAGATGAAATGTCTAGAATTTGTGTAATAAATAATAATAACTCAAGAAGTGCTAATCAAAACCACGATTTGGTCATAAAACATTAATCATCCTAAAAATATATACGTCTTGAAAAAAATGTTAAGTATCTCTAAAAGTTTTAGTTTTGTCAAAACAGAAGTGTTTCGCACGAAATTCAATTCCTTGCTTATGATTAATCTTTTCACAACTTCCTTTATTTAAAAATATATTCAGAGCATTCGTACAAACATTCACATTTAGTGCTCAAATTGGAATTTTAATTGCTTGTTGAGCGGAATTTGTTGCCAATATTTACATTTTCTCATTATTTACTTCTCGATCTGTATATTTAGTTATACTTTGTTTGACCATTAAGTCCTTATTTGAATCAAATGTAGTTCAATTATCTGGAATAACTGTATATTTTAACATTCTGTTTCCGATAATTAAAATTTAATGATATTTATTTTGTAAGTTTAAAGCCAACCTTATGTCTGTTTCCTGTATTATTTACAGCCTTAATTTTATCGTAATTTACTTTGGCATTACATTGTTTTGACCACACGACAATGACCCGCCCGTGAGACGCACTGGCACCGTCAGTTGTTTTGGCGTATTCGAACGCTGCGCGCGCGCGGCCACTCGCGAATTCACGATTATTATACGAAAAATCGCTTTCGCCGAGATCCGCTCGCATCTCAGATCTCTTATCGAACTGTGAATTTTAATTCGGTGCGATTTCGAAAATGATTTATTCAAAGATTTCCTTTGTTTAATGTCCTGTTGTGCTGTGCTTTCGGAATTTATAACTCGAACAACTTATATGTCAATAAATCATCAACACACATCTATTATACATTTTTTATCATTAGTTGTAAACTTATACACAAGTGCTTTGATTGTTCTGCTCCTCTTCGCAATTGATATTAATGACGGAGCGTGCGCAGTTAACCAGTTTTAATAAATTCCGTAGGAAACCCCAATAATGTTCGATAGCATTTTTATCGTTTTATCTTTGTTTGTTGTTTTTATCTGAATTTCGGCCTTGGTGTCAAATCACTCTACCTGGTATCTTTACAAGGATTTACTACAACATCTATCAATTACAATTACTTCTTGCTTTCAATTTTCTAGAATCTCTTTAAGTAGATGCAGCGGATTAGTTTTGCTTCGATTGGTCTCCTTGACATCGACTTCTTCCACATCGATTTATAGACCACTTTCTCGCATTTTCCCTACCACCACGTTCAATTAATGTTTTTGATACAACTACATAGTATTTTAGGTTCATAAGTATTCAGGTCAAATTTTCTAATATCTTGATTTGTATGCAATCAGAGGTTCTGTAATGTTGGTACGTGAGCAATGAGCATGTTTGTGTGTCAAGTGTTGATATATCATAATGGATTCGTCCTATATCGTATCGTTCTTATTGATGTTTATTGGTTAGAGAAGATAGTAGGGAACCTTTGGTCAGTAGTATCGTATCTACTGTGTTATAGCTATCTGCTTTTGTAATTTGTAATGTTTACTTGAACCGCCCTCCAGTTATATCTATTATCTGAACGGAAAACAGCTTCCTGTCGATATCTACTTTTTTTCCTATAGTTTCGTAATTTTTTAAAGAGATAATTAATGTTATATCACTCAATGTCTTTATTAAAATGGTCGTACCGTCAGCACGACCCAAAAACGCTGCGTCTATTTGAATAATTTCAATTAGTGGCTACGTTTTTGCTCGTTTCCACTTTAGGTTATGACCAGTTGTCATATTTGGAACACGGTGGTCGTCTCTTAAAATTATTGCATACAAAACGATTTAAATGCGCGACTGTCTGTGTCGAGGAAAACTAGTTCTTATTTTCCTTGTAGAGTTCACTATTTCATTACTTTAATTATGTACATATTTTACTGGTATATCATTTTTATTAATTTCAAAACAGATTTCAATATATTTTTGAATACATTTGTTCCCGAAAGATTTGACTTGTCACTAGAAACTGCGTGTGATCGTTTATCGAAATACGCATGTTCGTTACTACGATTTATTTAACAAAGACGACATCAATAAAACATCATCGATGTGTTTGAAGGTCGTTCTGTATTTGGGTGTGGTGTGTTTTCTTACGCGAAGGCCGGAGGCGATCCTACCTGTCTGCTGTCGGTACTGCTTTAATATCATCTCCATGTAATGCGTCATGTCGATACTGTTTATATTGTCGTCGTGAGTCACTCTCCGTGACCACTGCCACTTGCCTCTGCCAGATGATAATAATATGGCGTTTATACTAGCAGTGTGCCTCAGCCAACTTGACCTCACGCTCGCTTTGTCTATTACTATTCGTTATTTCTTTTGTATTTTGCTTATTATCTAAATCATCATTTATTACCCCTTATCATAATTCACAGTTCGTTAAACACCTGCCCTGCAATGTGTGATTTTAACAAGTGCAAAATGTTTCAACATTAGAAGTGCAAATAAATAGACCGAGACGCCAAGGATTGCGATTTGTTAGTGATACCAAAACAAAATCAAATCTAGTTAGTGATGTGATTGTATTAGACTTTTCTAATTACTACAATGTTCTACGAACTTTTATTCGGATTTGGTGTGCTGTTATTTTTGGTATGGAAATACTTCCTTTCTGCTAAAAAAGGAAGTAATTTGGAGACTGATGGAGTGGCTTTAGAAACGAAATCAGCTGCAAAGAGCTCAGAGTATGAATCAAAAGAACCTTTAATTAAAGATGACAAAATAAAGAAATCGTCGAATTCATCATCGCAAAATGATACGAAAAGCAAAAAAAATGAGTCAACGTTTTTGCTTAAGACTCCGTTATCAGAAACTGAGGAATCGTGTGAACCGGCACTCAAAAGTATTAAAGAGAAGCGAGAAATATTCAACCCGTCCGTTAAACAAGAATTTAAGGAAAGAAATGTTTTAAAATACTTTGGAAATGAATTAAAAGAACTGCCGGTTAAAAATACGAAATATGCACCTGTAATCAAACCGGAAGGAAAAGAAAATCATATCACTAATGAGTTTATCAGGGAAAAATATTTTTCAAGTGAAATTAATAAAGAAACACAAACTAAACATTCAAAAATTCCTCTAACAAAGCCACCAATCAATAAAAATCAACATGAAAATGACCTCTTTAGGATAAGTAAAGAAGTATCATCGGAACCTCACATAAGTATACTTCAAACAAAGAATATAAACGACGAGATAAAGAAAAGAAAAAAGTCCGTTGACGTTCCCGCTCTTGAGGACTATGCAATAATTAGTAATATTGTCACGAATAATGAAGTAGATTCACTTGATTTTAAATTTGATTCACCACAAGAGATATTGGATATTCCTAATATTGATACAGTTTATTCTTTTGACGATCTAATTAACGAAGACATTATTTCTCCAAGCGTTCTTTTAAAGAAACAACAAGAGAAACTGACTGATAATAAAATTGGCAAGCGAGAAAGCCCGCCAAAAGAGCGGCTTACAGAGTTCCTAGAGAAAACTATTTTAAGTGATGACAAAATACAATCTATTATACAGAACCTGTCTCTAGATAAAACCGAGACAGAGTCAACGCCACCGCCAATACAACAAACAGACTGTTCAACTATAAATATTACTACGGCTTTAGAGCCCGAAATTAAAGAAACAATAAGTGAAAAAGCTGCAAAACTACAACTGTCCATAGATCAGACGGCTGATAGATTAAGAAATATCAATAGTTCTAGTGATTTTAAAAACGATGTAGCGCGAATTAGTCCTAAGAGAGAAATTGTGGACTGCTTGAAAGCCGGGCCTTATAAACCTACACAAGAATCTCAAACACAAAATGAGGAACATACAGGATGCGATGATCCCATTGAAGACAAACCTTTACTACAACGTATACAAAAACAAGCAGGTTTACCTATGGGTCTAAATTTTGGATCACTAATTGGAGAGTTGAAAAGTAAAACAAAGAACGGTGGACTAAAACCAGTTTTCAAGAAGTTTGAATCGGAGGACTCGGTTGATTCTTCAGAGGAAATTCAGGCATGTTGAAAAATTTAAAACCTTCGTCATATAAATTAACATTTAACACAATGCCACAGGAAATGTATCATTTCGAAGTGTATAAAGTTGCAATATATTTTTAATTGCTACGTTGCGGCTCGCTTCCTCTCTTTCTGAAATTTTATATCTTTGCCACTCACTTGATATTTTAATAAGTATTTTTATTACTTACGTTTTGATTCGACATGGTTATAACTTGCATAAATCTATATTATTTACATGTTGATTCGTTATGCAATGGTTTGATGCGTGACAGTTTTCTAGGCTATCTAAATCTAGATCAAATATACGTAACAATAGCTTTTTTATAGTCCTCTTATGAGGAAGAGTTGGATCTGGCAATCTTTCACACATAGCTGTATCACTAACGACATTACGCAAATGGTTACCACTATCAGATTAACTTGCAGTAATTAGAGAGTATGTATATCTGACTCCAACATGGTGGTTTATATGAAGATAGCCATCTTAATTCGGTATCATTCTTAATCTTAATTCGTATTCATTAAAAAAATACTGTCAGTTTTTCACAAATCTGAGTACAATTTCATGTGTAACGAGTTGTTTATAATGGTTACCGTATTTTTGGCATCTTAACAAGAAGGAACTGTCATCATCTTATCTTCAAACAACTTTTGAGTCATGAGAATTTCTTTGTCACATGTTGTAGGTAGCAAAAGTTCTCAGATTTTAACAAAATATTCTCTTCTTTGTTACAGGAAACATTGAACGCGGTAGTGGATGACAAGAAAAAGGCGCCTATAGACGAGAACGAACTTGGTCCTAACATCCTTGCTGACAGGCGAAACAAATTAGAAACTGCTGCACAGGTAATCATTGCAACATTTTGAAATCTAACCTTAATACGAGTAGTAAAGATGCAACACATGCTACAGTGTGATCGTTTCTTGTTCTTTCTTCACGCTGAAACTATACAACGCATTGACATGATTATTTACACAGAGATAGGGCCGTATTTACCGTAGGAAAAAGACTCATTACCCAGGAAAAAATATAACGCAATCGAAGCGGCTGGGAAAAGCTAGTTCGTTTCTAATTTTATTATTTGTGTTGACAGCATAGTTTTAATTGCACACAGACGTATAGACTGAGAGCTAGCGACCAAATTCATCATGTGGCTTCAGCTGTATTGAAACTCCGTTAGCTACTTCCCTGAACAACCTTTTCCTATAATCTTCGTGCTGGCAGGCCGCGGGCGGGGGGTGCGGGTGTAGCGGGGTGGGAAAAAAAAAGTGGGCTCAGCGACTTTAATTTTTTTTTCAAACAGTTGCTCTGTACTCTCTGTGCACCCAAAAAAAAATTTATATCGATTGGATGGTGGGAAGGGGTAGCCAGCGTTAATTAAAAGTACCAAAATAATAATAATTTTCGTGTGGGCTCAGCTATATTGGCTTTTTTTTCTGACGCGAGATTAATCAATATGTGAGACCCAAAAAAATTGCGAATTTAATTAAGTATTTTTATTTTTTTTAATTTATTTTTTTTTCGAATTTTTTGGGGCTTACATTTTGATTAATCTCGCGTCAGAAAAAAAGCCAATACAGCTGAGCCCACACGAAAATAATTATTATTTTGGTACTTTTAATGAACGCTGGCAACCCCTTCCCACCACCCGATCGATTTAATTTTTTTTTGGGTGCACAGGGAGTACAGAGCAACTGTTTGAAAAAAAAAAAAAGTCGCTGAGCCCACATTTTTTTTCTTTTTTTTCCCCACCCACAACACCCGCACCCCCCCCCGCCCGCGGCCTGCCAGCACGAAGATTATAGGAAAACGATCTTCAAGGAAGTAGCTAACGGAGTCTCAATACAGCTGAAGCCACATGAAGAATTTGGTCGCTAGCTCTTAGTGTAGTATAAATAGCAACAATTTTGATAAAGATCTTGATTATTTTGGAAGTTTCATCTAATAATTTTAAATGAGATTATTTTACGGTAGGTCTAACTACACAATTAACTATTCGAATAAGGTGATAATTTGAATACTAATCATTTGCAAGGAAGCTTATGCGTATGAGTTTAGTCAGTACTTATTTTTAGTAGTTCTGTTTTTAGATTAAAGTAGGTATAGTATCTATATGAAAGGTAATTTGGCGGTGTTTCAATAAAGTGTTACAGAAATATTTTATCACTCTATTTTGGAACAAATTATGGAGCGAAACAAAGGATTTCTTGAAATGTTTGTATCGTCTTGTAACAAAGACTTTTTACTTCCTTTTAAAGAGTGACATTGATCTTAAACAATTATCTACAGATCTGGTTTACTTCCCAAGAACAAAGCTTTTAAAGTAAAACACTAAAGTTCACGACAAACTTTGCTCATTGCCATTGCATAAGACCGCTTTTAAACCGTCAACTTGTTGTAATGTCACTTAAATCATTCACTTGCTTACAGAATAAAGGAGGGTTCCTTTATTCTGTAAGCACGGTTAAACCATTTTAAGGTTTTAATTGTGTAAACAAAAGTATCTTTATTGCCAATTCATACATTCTAAAGTTCAAGGGTGGCTTGCTGCGATACTAATTATACCCTACAAAAAAGTTGGCCTTTGACTATTGCAGAGGTTTTCAAGTTTTTATTTTACCACTAACTGTCCGCTCGCGGCTACGCCCGCGTTGCTTTTGACTTTCCCGTGCACAGTTACACATAGTAACAGCTACATGGTACCTTTAGGATTTTCTCAAATTTTCTCACTGATACACTCAGTGACATAAAACTATCTGAACGTAACTGGGTCGTGTTTATTATTTTGAGAAGCCGACGACACGTTTCGTAACCCACAGGGGTCGTTGTCGCTGAAAAATATTAATAGACGACCTACATTAGTTGTTACGGTTATGCTATCATCTATTATTTGTGCGTATCGAAAAATGCATGCAATATCTAAAATGGTTTTGTTACGTACGGTGAGAGTTCAGAATCATATAAATATTTTGGGAATATCTATGTGTAACTGCTTGTTACTTTTCTACGTACCAATTTTACAAGGATACATTAATAAAAATGAATTGCCGAAATACTGGAGTACCTACATCACTTCAGAAAGGCTGCAACGAAACTATAATGAATTTTTATTGTGTTCCTTATTGTCAGGACAAGCTTTGTAGTGAGTAAAAGTAATACCTAGACAGCTAATAAATTTTAAAATATATAAGTGCTAGTTATTGGTAATTATATTTACTTTTTATCTCAAGCTAGTAGTCACTTACAATGACAGTATACTTCCTGGACAAATATTGTGTTTTATGTTAGCATTGCAACAAGTCGGTGGAATTTCCAGGTACTAAGTGACTAAGTGCCAACCACACTACTGATTCATTGCCCATAAAGGTGAAGAGAATTTTAAATGTTGACATGTTTGCATCCTTACTAATAATATCATAACATTACATTATTTTTTTTATTAACTCCCGCCACAAAACCGTTACTTTATCCTTTCAACAACAAGAAAAGAGCTGATAATCTTCAAATGGTTGAAGATATTATCTTGGATCATGGCTAAGAACACTCTTGATTGTTCAAACAAAACAAAAAAAAAACTAGGTCAAAATCGGCGCATATTTTAGGAGCTACGATGCCACAGACAGACAGACACACACGTCCAACTTATAACACCCCTCTTTTTCTTGGGGTTATAAATGTAGCTGTTCGCCCTGTGACTCCGCTCGCATTTTAACATGTTATTAATTCATACAAACTTTGTTCTGACATAATAAACTAAAACGACAACAAATATTATCCGATTCTTGTCCAGCTGTTTTGAAGTGATATGAGAACAACGAAATGCTTGTTGTTGTTGTGATTCATTTTTGTTAAGATAACAAAATATCTATATCGGTATAACTGTTCTGTAGATATGAGAAAGAGATTTAAAAGGAACTAAATTTTTAACGCTTTTACGGCTATGCTACTAAACAGATTCAGTAAAAAATCCCTGTGATTGATAGGATCACAGGAAAGACGGTTATTTTTACTGCGGAAAAATGTTCATTCCTACAGGGAAAATTTATAATGCGAGTAGAGCAGCAAGGCATATTATTATTAGTAATATAAGTTATTTTAAGTGGTCGATGCGTTTAATATTACGTAAATTTCCTCTCTAAAACATACGTAATAATAAAGTAGCAAAATAAAAATAAATAGAGGAAAACTGCAAGGTATTTATTTACTTTATAGTCGTGTTTGTCATTTGCAGGAGTAATACGAAAGAAAAATACGCAATTACAACAGAAAATTATAATTTAATCAAGTTTTAAAAAAACAAACTACACATCGTTACATTTTAAATTGTAAAAATTTTAACACACCGTTCAAGTCAAAAATTATTTTCGTCGAAGCTAGTGATCAAAACGTCAAAGCTAATGATCAGAATGTCTATAGCAATGTTCAAAACTGAATAATTTTGTTACAGGGATGGCGCAAACGCGTACCTCAGAACGACGCGAACCTATTCACGGTAGCGGGCCGGTTAGAGCGAGACAAAGTGAATATCACCCCTCCGCTCACACCCCCGCCCGCGCCCGCACCCGCCACCCCGCAGGCGGCCACGCCCACCACGCCTGGGATACCAGCTTTAAATAAATTCAAGTAAGTAAAAAGTACTTCAGGGTTGACTGAAACGGTTCGATGGAAGAAATTCAATAACTAACAAATTCAATAATCTGTACACTTGATTTCTGACATATTTTTCTTTCTTGTTTGCTATATTGATAGATTCGTTCCCCACCAAATTTGATACATCTGCTGGACAACAAAACTTAAAGTAATACGTGGAAAACTAAACCTTTTATTCGCTCAACCTGATTTACTCCTGATTCCTTTACAAACTATAATAAAAAAGAAAAGACCCAGAACAGAACATAACATTTTCCGTCTCCTCTTATTAAAACTAGCAATTAAAACTTTCATGTAAAATTCATTGCCATTTAAGGGACCTACAGGAGTTAAGTGGCGCCCCCACTGCGGAAAACGACCACTTTTCGCAATTGTATCTTTAACTATTAGCGAGATATAATAAATAAAGTTAATGGCTTCTATATATCCTACAGAACACCGTCTAGTTCTTCGCCGTTGTAGATTATTGTAATTTCGATTATTTTTCCAGTTATTATTTTTTAAAGAGTGGGGGCGCCACTTAGCACCTGTAGGCGCGTTAAGTCTATATTTTCATCTAGTTATATTCGTCTTGCTTGAGATTTGACTGACTGATCATTACTAACAAAATGAATCACTTAACAGTTAGGTGATTCATTTTGTTTCATGCTGTTAGTAATGTTAGTAGTAAGTATAGTAGTAAGATAGTAGCAGTTAGGTCCTAACTGATAGATAACTTATCCCTTAAAGGTCTCGCAAGCAGACTTCGCCGACCAATGGCTTCGCGTCAGGCCCTCTGAGATCAGCGTCATGCGCTGTGGTAAGCGCAGCGGCTGTCGAACCGAAACCAAAGGAAGCGCCGAGGATTGACCGCGAGTCGTTCAAACGCAGCCATTCCGTCAGCGAGAGTATTAGTCGGCTGGATGAGAGTGAGTTACATTGAGATAATTATCTAGAGAGAACTAGCTTAGAGAGAGCTAGCCATACGTCAAACCCGTGAACGTGGTGCTGCTATTGAGGGGACTGGTCTGCTCTAGTCGATTGCCGGTTGTTTTATTTGTTATATAGTTTCGTTTTTCTACTTTGACTGGTTGCCTTCCTCTAATTGCATATTTCGTTTGCACTCTTTGTTATATTAATCAAATTGTATAAAATAATAATTTTGTAAAAATAATTTGAAACGATGCAACGCCTGTGGAGTTTCTTCCGGCGAGATCTTCTCCACAGAAGACAGCCAAATCGTGAACTCGCCTCGACGTCGAAAAGTGATTTGTAGAATCTTACTTCGAATAAAAAACACCTTTTGAATTTTCAATTTTGAAATTTTTCAAGCTTTTAAAGGAAAGCTTGGTTGAGCTGGCCTAAAGCTGAGGGCATCGGCAATATTTTAAAAAGGTCTAGAATATTGTATATGACTGTATTTCATCGGGAAAGAAGAAGGTTTCATGCCAGAAAACTTGCAAATAACGAAACTGAAGTATCATTCTTGAAAACAATAAATAAATCAATAAATGAAAACATACTAAAACCCTTTTGATATTGTGGAAATCAAAAAGATTTATTACCAAATTTATATAACAAAGACTACAAAAGAACATTGGCACCCAAGACAGGTTTTCTTTTAATGGTCAGGCTTTAAAAATATCAAGTTTAATTCAATGTCTCAAATCTTTTTACAATATGGAACAATAATAAAACATTTGAATTTGATTTGGGTTGGATCCGATCAATCCTTATAACTCTGTTATTCTTCTTTCAGAGGAGGAGGTTTCGCCAATAACTCTGCTATTCTTCTTTCAGAGGAGGAGGTTTCCCCAGGCCAGGAGAAGACGGGCTGTGCAGTGAGGGTGCCGCGAGCTGATGATGAGGATTTCCAGGCGTTCTTCGCTCCCCTCGCCCAGCAGGAGAAGGCTGATGCAGTGGACGTAGACCTGGACGCTATTGATAGCGGCTCACGGCAACTGTGAGTAAACTACCATTTGTATCAGTCTTACCATGGACCAATATACTCGAGAGGCTGTCCTCTCAATTCAATTCTCCTACTAAAATGCGTGTTCCTGTAATCTATAATATAAAAATTAATCGCAAAATGTGTTGGTAAGCGCATAACTCAACAACGCCTGGACCAATTTTTCCAATTCTTTTTTTTTAAATGTTCGTTGAAGTCCAAGGATGGTTCATACGGAGAGAAATTTAAAAAAAGGGGAATAAAAATTAACGCGGGCGGAGCCGCGGGGCGAAAAGCTAGTTAGTACTAAAAAAAGATAGATATCACTACCATTCACAAATTAATACTATCATTGTGAAATTAAAAATTATATGGTGTCTCTCGAAATTATAAAAAATAACTTTTAGTTACTATTTATGTAAAAAAAAACTTTTAGTTCCTATTTATGTAAAAAAAAACACAATTATAGCCATTTACTAGTGTATTTTTAATATAATCTCGTGCGAGGAGCTAGGCGCCATCTAGTTTTAATACGGGATTTGAGCTTTTTCCGAAGCACGTTTTTTTGTAGGGCATTAACAGTCCTCTCGAGTATATTGGTCCATGGTCTTACTATTATTTTTGAGTTGATATAGGGAACGGACACTGGCACTACGAAATTTGCCCCTACTCCCAACTGAATAATAGCGCGGTCTAGGTCGAAGTGTACAGCCGCATGTGCTGGATACTTACTAAAATTAAGGCAAGCTGACCTTAATACTTGTACCAGTGTAGTTTGATGAACTTTGCATACTATCACATCACGCTAATATTATAAAGGCGAAGTTTGTAAGAGGCTGGAGCGATTTTAATAAGGTATAGAGTTAGAGACACCCTGGATTAACACATAAGCTACTTTTTACCGCGAGAAAATACCTTATTCCCGTGGGAAAACCTGTTAACACGGGCAGAAAGCTAGATGTAAATAAAAACATGTGTCTATTTCAGTTTGGCAAGCGAGTGGGCGCGGCGAGCGAAGCGCGAGCGGCGTCACGTGTCGTCTCGCAACCCGCTGCGAGCTTTGGCCGCCCGCACCGACTTGAAACAAGAATACGTCGCTCTACCGCTTACCATCAGGGATCAGCTCATCAAAGAGAAAGGTAAGTTAAAGTCACAGTAAAACCAGTAAGTTATCTTCATACAAACGCGCTGCTTTCGGTTTGAATGTGTGCGTCCGCACGCGCTCTCATGCATACCTAGCATAAAATAAGGGGGAATAAGGGGGTGGCAGTATGGGCACAGAAGAAAATAATAGTACTAACCCGTACAGAAAGGACACTCACCCCCCCGCGCCAAAATGAGTTTCCGCCCGATATAGCGCCCCACGCCCCGCACCCCGCAGGCGCCGCGGGACTCCGGAGCGCCATTTACTTGTAGTTGATATTCAAAAAGAAGTAGCTTGTCAAAACGCGTTTTCTCTATGGAGTGACCGCCCAGTGGTATGGGCTCAATGCAAGCGTGTGCGTGCGTGACAACGCATGCCTACAGAACGCGCTCACATTCAAACCGATGCGGCCAGTTGGTATGGAGATAACTTACTGTTCTGAGTGTACTGTGTTAAAAGTTCACCCTTTATAAGGCAAAACAACTTTATAAAATTCATTCGTTTTCGTCTTTACGTTGAGGGTATAAGGTTAAAATTAAGGTGGCAATATAGTGGACACTGCCTTGTAAAGTGTTAAAGGAAATCCGTCGAATCGACCGCGAGAAAGCGAGTTAAACGCAGCCAGTTTTGAACTGTGACAATATATTATATCATATTTAACTGTCAAAAAGCTGTGAGAATGCCGCCATATTAAAATTTTCTCTAACAGGATAAAAGTATAAAAAAAGGGAAGAAAGGGTTTGGTGTTATTTCAAGCATTTTTTTTACAATATTATGTTAAAAATCGTCTTGAAGCGATTTAAGGCG
This sequence comes from Teleiodes luculella, assembly GCA_948473455.1. NCBI lineage: Eukaryota > Metazoa > Arthropoda > Insecta > Lepidoptera > Gelechiidae > Teleiodes > Teleiodes luculella. Next base: position 5,247,084 of record OX419593.1, read on the forward strand.
ACTACAGGATATATTATTATATCTCGCTAGTAATTATTGATGGAAACATTGCGGAAAACGGCCACTTTTTGCAATTTTTCCATCAATAAGTACTAGCGAGTTAAAATAAATAAAGTTAATGGCTTCAATATATCCTACAAAACACCGTCTAGATCTTCGCCGTTTTAGATTTTTGAAATTTTGATTATTTTACGAGTTATTATTTTTTTAAATGTGTGGGCGCCACTTAGCACCTGTAGGCCCCTTAAGAAAAATGGTGGAAATTGACCATTCCCTCTCATAACCTCCGAACTGCTGGGTCTAAACTTAAAAAAAAACAGCATTGGTCTTTACCTAAAGATTACAGGAAAACCTATAAGAAGTTTATGATTTCAAAATAATAGGGTATTTTGCAATATTTTTGCGTACGATATGTTTTATTTACTTCGATTTTTTTTTAATTCTTGGTACGTCATTCTGCTGTCTAACTGTACCTTTCTGCTTCGTAACTTGATTCACTCTTTTGTTACAGCAACAGCCAACTGCGGCCTTGCAGCGGAAGCATTAGCCGCTTTAGCGAGTAAAGAAGACTTCGCGAACGTGGCGTTACGCAGCGCGTCACAATCCTCCGTGCCCAGCCAGGGGACTAAGACCTTGATGCTGCTACACGTCAAAGGGAGACGGAGAGTGCAGGTCAGAGGGAGATAGCGATACACACTCATTTGTTTACTAGCTGTTTGGAGGTTTTCAGAGATCAGTTTACTCCTGGATATGACATAATATTGCGTTTGAATGAAATTCATATCGCATCGCATTTTGAAACGCATCTTTTGAAGCAGACTAAATACAAAGACGGAGCCTGAGTCTGTAGGTCCGTCTTTGAAAAAAAGCGGCCAAGTGCGAGTCGGAATCGCCCATGAAGGGTTCCGTAGCAGCCAGTAACATAATATAATAGTTTTTGTAGTTCGTTGTGACTTTGATCGATGTTTTAATAATAGTGTAAGGTAAATTGCGGTTTACGATTTATGACGTATTAAAAAAAACTACTTACTAGATCTCGTTCAAACCAATTTTCGTTGGTAGTTTTCATAGTAATGCACATCATATATTTTTTTTAGTTTTATCATTCTCTTATTTTAGAAGTTAGAGGGGGGGGGGACACACATTTTTCCACTTTGGAAGCGTCTCTCGCGCAAACTATTCAGTTTAGAAAAAAATGTTATTAGGAACCTAAATATCATTTTTAAAGACCTATCCATAGATACCCCACACGTATGGAATTGATGAAAAAAATTTTTTTAGTTTCAGTTCTATGTATGGGGACCCCCTAAATTTATTGTTTTTTTTTCTATTTTTGTAAAAAAATCTTAATGCGGTTCACAGAATACATCTACTTACCAAGTTTCAACAGTATAGGTATTATAGTTTCGGAATAAAGTGGCTGTGACATACGGACGGACGGACGGACGGACAGACAGACAGACATGACGAATCTATAAGGGTTCCGTTTTTTGCCATTTGGCTACGGAACCCTAAAAAGACATATTTTGATGACAAAGGCAATTTGAAAAAGGTTATTTTGCAAATTATATCTGCCGCATTTTGTAGTTTTCTTGAAAAATTAAAAACCTCTTCATATTGCGGAAATTTAATGGAAATAATTTTTTAACACCGATTGTAACACTAAAAATACATGTGGCGTCCCATAACAGATTTTTAATATTTTTCTGGTCAGATTTTATTTGAATATTACGTTCCTTGTTTGAGAAATATCTTTATGTAAGTAATTTTATAAGTAAAATACTAAAATTTCAGACGCGGCTAGTGGAGCCAGTGGCTTCGAGCTTGAACCGCGGCGACGCATTCGTACTCGTCTCGCCCGACAACGTGTTCCTTTACATTGGACTCTACGCCAATGTCATTGAGAGGTAAATTGCATTGTACATTTATTCTGGAAACTGTAATTTTAAGTCGTAGTCTGTTTTACTAATATTATTGAAGTGGAAAGATCTGAATGTTATAAACGTATAATCTCAACAATTCAAAAATTATTACAGGGAATAACGTAGACATTTTTAAATTAGAGAACTGCCACAAAATAATAAGCTAAATTAAATATGAGAAATATTAAACCTTCACTCAAAAAAATACTAAATGCTCACCAAAATAACTGGATTGCACACTAAATATTGGTTAGGTTAGGTTTAGAGTGCAAACAATTTATTTTGATGTGCATTTTTTTATGATGTCGATTTAAATACATGCCATTAAATATTTTATTGTATTTCCCAGGAACCGTAGCACAGACATCGCAAACCACATCCATAACACCAAAGACCTCGGCTGCAAGAACTCACCAGGAGTCATCACCATCGACGAACAAACCAACAAGCACTCGCGCAAACAGTGGAACCAGTTCTGGGCGCTCCTCGGCCTCCAACAAAACATTGAGGACTACAGGCCAGCCGAGACTGGCCACCCCGACGAGGACGAAATATACGAGTCCTGCATCGTACAAACCAACATGTGCTACGAGGTCATGGACGACGAGTTAGTGCCTATCAAGGAGTACTGGGGACAAATGCCAAAGATATCCATGCTGAACCAGTCCAAAACTATCGTCTTTGATTACGGTTCAGAAATGTATATTTGGTACGGGAAGAACGTTCCGTTGGAAAGTCGAAGGAAAGCGGCTCAGCTTGCCCAAGAGCTATTCGATGAAGGATATAATTATGAGGAGTGTCATATCAATCCGTTGAATGCGGCGGAATTCCAAGGTGCTAGGGAAACCGCTCCTAATACAACCAAAGCGTCTAAAACTAGACCTGAATGGGCGATACTGTCTAAAGTTACCCAACACATGGAGACGATACTATTCAAAGAAAAGTTCTTAGACTGGCCTGATTACACAAGAGTTATCAAAGTCAAACCGCAAGAGAATAAAGCCAATAGCACAGAGATAACTCCGTGTGACGCCGAAGAAATGTGGTCGAATGAATACGAGGACCCAGATCTCATACTAGAAGGGTCCCACATCGGCCGCGGCACCAGCTACTACGACAAAGAGTCTATGAGACATTACAACATCTCCACCAAATCGGTCTGCAAATGGGTCATCCAAGAATACGACTTCCAAAAAGTTGACAATGAGGCTGAAATGAACGAATTCTTCTCGGGCGATTCTTATATCATCAGATGGGAGTATCAGATCACTGTGACTGGTAGGGAATTGAATGGGAAGCCGTCTAAACACAACCTTACTGGCAGGGATAGGTGCGCTTACTTCTGCTGGCAGGGGAAAGACGCTAGCTCCAATGAAAAGGGAGCCGCCGCCCTACTCACAGTCGAACTAGATAAAGAAAAGGGCCCTCAGGTGAGAGTCTCCCAGGGGAACGAACCACCAGCCTTCCTCAACCTCTTCCAAGGAAACCTAGTCATACACTCGGGGAAAAAGAACGTAGACAAAAGCAGATACAGATTGTTCGTAACGCGCGGCAACCTGTCCAATGAAGCTTATCTATTGCAAGTCCCGTGCTCAGTTCGACAGCTGCGCAGCCGTGGATCGCTACTTTTAGTGGACACCGAAAAAGGATCTTTATACATTTGGCACGGAGCGAGGAGTCTCAAACATACTAAAAACATCGCTACAGATTTGGCGAACAAACTCATCGCTAGAAAGTCCGAGTATTTATTCGGGAATAAAGCGACAGATATTAGGATAACAGAAGTGAAGGAAGGTGAAGAACCGAAGGAGGTTTTAGAAGCGTTGGGTGTTGCGAACAAGCAGCATTATAACTCGGTTTTGAGCGCGAGTAAAGACGCGGCGGGTGATACAACTCCTCGGTTGTTCCATTTCACGGACTTGGGAGGACAATTTGAAGCTCATGAAGTGTTGTCTCCGCTCAGGCACGAGTATCTGGCCACGCCCTTCCCCTTCGAGCAGAGGGAGTTGTATGGAGCCTCGCAACCAGGTCAGTATTCTTTTTTTATTTTGGTAAATTATGAAAATGGCAACATGTTTACACCCCAAAACTTTAAGCTTATGGTTTCGCGCGCGTTGTCATTTATACCGTAGGAATATGTTTGCAACTTGTTCAGTTATTTTATGCATTTAATGATGTTTGACGTCTCTAAAACGAAATTTCCACTATCTCCTCCTATTATTCCCCCCATTTCTCCTATTCTCCTTATTCCGTGTTCTTTATTAGTTTTAAAGGTGTATAAATGACGTTTATGCTTAAAATTTTATTTAGAGCTAAATGAAAAAAATTTTTGGAAACACTAGAATGTGACAATGTAAAAGCCCGACCAGAGAAATAAAAACCTCGCCATATTGCGGAATTTCAATGGAACTAATTTTATAAGGGAAATTGCCATAGTCTTAAAAATATACACGTGGCGTTCCCAGAGCAGGTTTCTTTATTACTTTGGTCAGGCTTTAGTTGGTTCGCATCAATTCCGTTGTCTAGTTCCATGTTTTGATACTAACTTACAGCCTATTTATGCATTGATTTTTGAATTGCAATCATCGTGGAACGAATGTTTACGACCCGGTGATGTTCCTTATGTTATATACAAGATACTAATGTTTGTTTGTTTGTTTGTGTTGTAGCGTTGTTCCTGGTGGACAGTGGTAGTCGCGTGTGGCTGTGGCAGGGCTGGTGGCCGCGCGGGGAGGACGGCGAGCTCGAGCCCGCTGAGAGGAACACTGGTCAGTTTGTTTGTTTGTTTGTTTGTTTGTGTTGTAGCGTTGTTCCTGGTGGACAGTGGTAGTCGCGTGTGGCTGTGGCAGGGCTGGTGGCCGCGCGGGGAGGACGGCGAGCTCGAGCCCGCTGAGAGGAACACTGGTCAGTTTGTTTGTTTGTTTGTTTGTTTGTGTTGTAGCGTTGTTCCTGGTGGACAGTGGTAGTCGCGTGTGGCTGTGGCAGGGCTGGTGGCCGCGCGGGGAGGACGGCGAGCTCGAGCCCGCTGAGAGGAACACTGGTCAGTTTGTTTGTTTGTTTGTTTGTTTGTGTTGTAGCGTTGTTCCTGGTGGACAGTGGTAGTCGCGTGTGGCTGTGGCAGGGCTGGTGGCCGCGCGGGGAGGACGGCGAGCTCGAGCCCGCTGAGAGGAACACTGGTCAGTTTGTTTGTTTGTTTGTTTGTGTTGTAGCGTTGTTCCTGGTGGACAGTGGTAGTCGCGTGTGGCTGTGGCAGGGCTGGTGGCCGCGCGGGGAGGACGGCGAGCTCGAGCCCGCTGAGAGGAACACTGGTCAGTTTGTTTGTTTGTTTGTTTGTGTTGTAGCGTTGTTCCTGGTGGACAGTGGTAGACGGTAGTCGCGTGTAGCTGTAGCAAAACACTTTTGCAGCGTCTGTACTAAGTTCTAAAGGTCTATTTATTTAATAGAGTCCCTACAATGTACGAGTCATCAAGATTAAAATTCTACAGGACGTCCCACGGCTATGCCACATGGAGGGAAAGTACCTTAAATATTGTAGATAGAACATTTTACTGAAAGAAGACATTATTTTATTTCTAAAAACTATTAAAACTGCATTCATACATTTTTTAATAATTACATGGTTGAACCGGGAATCGAACCCGCTACATGAGGAAAAAAAAACACCCTGTAGTTTTATCATACCAATCGAAAGGCTCCTTCATAAGGATTATTTTTTGCTAAATAACATAGTGTCAGAAATAAAAGAAAGATCATGAATTTTAACATTTGATGTGGTCGCCGAGATTTTTTTTATGCATGGGGTTACTAGCGACCCGCCCCGGCTCCGCACGGGAAAATGGTTATTGTGGGTTATCCTTTAGTATATTATGCATGTATTATACATATAAGCCTTCCTCTTGAATCAATCTATCTATTAAAATCAAAATCCGTCGCGTAGTTTTAAAGACAGGGAGTGAAATAATCAAAAGAGTGCGACTTTGTATTCAACAGCGTAGGGGTCATAGCAATTAATAAAATTGAAAAATTTTGTATTAAAAATGTTAAAATACATAGTCTTCCTTTTATTTCTGACACTATGTTATTTAGCAAAAAATAACCCTTATGATGAAGCCTTTCGATCGGTATCATAAAACTACAGGATATATTTTTTTCTCGTATAACGGGTTCGATTCCCGGTTCAACCATGTAATTATTAAAAAATTTATGAATGCAGTTTTAATAGTTTTTAGAAATAAAATAATGTCTTCTTTCAGTAAAATGTTCTACTTACAATATTTAAGGTACTTTCCCTCCATGTGGCATAGCTGTGGGACGCCCTGTATATTTACTCACAATTTATTTTATTTTTCAGAGATATAATAATACACATAGTATTTTGGTCGTATGTTTGTAATGAATAAAACTCAAAAACTATTGAACCGATTTCAGAAATTCTTTCACCATTATACACCTACATTCACCGAGTAATATAGGCTACCTTTTACCTCAAAAAATGCCTCATTCCCACGGGAAAAAACTGTACACGCAGGCGAAGCCGAAAAAGCTAGTTCTAAAAGGAATATTTGTTTTTCCAGGTGTAGGAGCTTTCGCAGCGCGCTGGCAGGCGCTGCGGGCGGCGGCTCTACGTACCGCCGAGGCGTACTGGCTCGCGTCGCGCGGTACGCGGCCCGAAATCAACGTGGTCGCGGCCGGACTTGAACCGCAACTGTTCACAGACCTCTTCGACACCTGGGCCGAGCACGACGAAGCCGCTGAAGCTAATATCGCGGTTAGTGTCTTTGATTATTGGTTGCGGTGCTAGTGATTTAGTTGGTGGGCTTTGGAACTATGGTGATGGGTTTGTAGCGCAATTTTATTCCAAACCAGGCCTCCGTCACTCCATGTACTTGCGCGCTATAACTAACTACCTACCGCCCGGCCGAGCGGTCTCGGGTCTTTTTCGGACCAATTCCCCATTCCCTAAACGTGTTAGTAGAGTGGCGCAATACGCGAGAGAGAGAGATGCAGCAACTACTTCCTTTCGCCTAGCGCCGTGCGATCTGAATTTCACTTTATTATAACGGAGCTAGGGTTGCAATTTATATGAATTATGTCGCCTAGTGCAGCTTCTGTAGGGACTACTATTTGGTATTCCGTGTCCATTCTGTGCGACTGCTCCCGCCACGCAAAAAAAATCTACCTCTATGGCTCCCGACACACACATTGGCATGACGTTTACAGGTCAGCTCAAGCAGTACTAAGTTAGAGACAGCCCCCTCTCCCCACTTCTAGAGTAGCCGACAATTTATATGGTCTATTAATATGGTTAATTCAATGTTTAAACTAGGTAAAGTCTAGGTTAAGGGTAAAGGCATTCTTCTCTCTCTTATTATGTAAATAAGAACCTTCCATGAAATAGTCTGTAAATTCTTCCAACGTCCCGCAAATTATGAAGCTGTCCACTAACCCTTTTAAAACCCGCTTTGCACGAGCGAACCGCTCAATATAAAGCCCGACCAAAGACATAAGAAACCTCGCCATATTGCGGAATTTTAATGAAACTCATTTTACAAGTAAAATTGTTGCCATAGTCGTAAAAATAAACACGTGGCGCCCCCAAAGCAGGTTTCTTATTGGTCAAGCTTTACTTTACATAACGCGGGGTGATGAAGTCCTACCACTATTTCAAAAGCTAGTTCCCTCAGCACGAGCGGATCGCTCACGGCACTGTACATTGCAGCACGGGTATAAGGCGGGCGAGGCGCTGTCGGGCGCGTGCGAGCTGTCTCGCCTCACGGCGTGCGACGCGATCCTGCCGCTGGCCGCGCTGCAGCGACGCCCGCTGCCCGACCACGTGGACCCACACCATTTGGAGAGACACTTGTCTTCTCCTGATTTCCTGGTACGTTTGCTGGATATTGTATACTAGCTTTCTGCCCCGCGCTTACAGTTTTTCCCGTGGGAATGAGGGATTTTCCCGCGGTAAAAGGTAGCCTATGTGTTATTCCGATGTATAAACTATATTACTGTAAAGTTTCATTAAAATACATTCAGTAACAAACATACATCCAATCTCACAAACTTTCACGTTTATAATATTACTAGGAAGTAGGATTTTCCAAGCGATTTTTTACATTATTTCGTCGACACAACATCGTTACCATCTCGTAACATTTTCTATCCCCACCGAGGGGCTCGAGCCTACACTGCAATCAGGATGGATAGGCCTTAGTCGACCACGCCGACCCAGTGGGGGTTGATTAACCACACACAAACTTTGAGTTTCTTCGCAGGTGTGTGCAGGTTTCCTCACGATGTTTTCCTTCTCCGTGAGAGCGTCAAATAAACGTACGTAATTAATAAATGAATCCGAAAATCGAAAATTACATTGGTACGTGCCGAGGCGTGAACCCGCAAACTTCTGAATGGAAGTCAACGGCCCTAGCCACTTGGTCACCGACGCTCATATTTGTATGACACTAGCTTCCCGCCCGCGTTAATAGTTTTTCCCGTGGGAATGAATTTTCCCGCGGTAAAAGTTAGCCTATGTTCTTCCGCATGGTCTATTGTATCTTTGTGCCAACTCCACCCGCTTTAACAAATTTTCCCGTGGGAATGAGAAAGTTTCCCGCTGTAAATTGTAGCCTAGCCTAGCCTAGTTCTTTCCTTAGGTCTATTCTAACTTTGTCCCAAGTTTCACTAAAATTCGTTCAGTAGTTTCGGAGCCTATTCGATGCAAACAAACAAACAATAGTAGTATAGAAGTATAGATAATAATCTATTGTAAAAAACTTGGCAATTCATTGCTGTATGAATAAAGTCTGCGGTAGCGGTTTAAAGCAAGAACTTTAATCGCTATTTCTACCGACAAAATGCCTATATTTTGTTAGAAACACTTTGTTTACTGACAAACTACGAGTACTGGTCCAAAACGCAGATATTGCTTTTGACACTTATATGTGTTACTTTCGTGTACTTGAACTTTTGTTTTCATTATCAACAGTTTTTCAAGAAGAAACTCTTGCATAATGGCGCTGTGTACCTTCAAAATCAGTTGTAGATGTTTTCTTACTTTGAATTTCTTTTTACAGGAGGCTTTTGGGATGACCAAAGAAGAATTTTCAGGGCTCCCTGCCTGGAAACAGACGAATATGAAGAAAGACATCGGCCTCTTTTGACCTCGAGGCTTCCGACTCAAACAGCTCGCTTATACCCGCGACTCTTCGCGCGCCATTTAGAAACAACGTGGCGAGTTCACAAAATTCAAGATGGTGACCTTAATCTTAGATATTTTGTACAACCACAGCAACTTTCGTACTTTTTTACTGAACATGGTCGAAGGATTTGATAAAATTAATGTTAGGAGCACGCTTTAAATTCTGTAACTAGTAAATAAAGCGGACGTTTTTTACTAACGGAATGTAACTTATGTATTCGTTCTCGTGATATTTTCATGTAACCGCGTAGTAATAGACAAGTAGAGGTTGAAGGATTTGAACGTTGGAATTGTCAAAGGAAATGATGCAGACTACAGCCAAAGATGACAAGTCAGTGCGCAGTACCCCCCAGTCGTTTCCGAAATTTTGGTCTTCAGCGAAATGCAATACAGTCCAATGAAGTGTTGGATTGCCTATTGTGACAGTTGTCAAAATTTTCACGAACAAGTGCTGCCATCTAGCTTATAGTTCTAGAATCTCTGATTTGCCATTTTTGGCCTAATGTGTTCATTTGTCACGTCCATTACTCGGCACAGTTCTTAGCGTTTTGTAAATAGTTGTTTTAACTAATTTATTTTTGAAAACTTATCTCTCTTTCTAAATTATGTTTTAATAGCAATTATTCGTTTACTTTGTATGAATTTGTAAAGTTTAGTTTTTAGAATTTTAGATTTTACGCCGAGGTGGATAAGACAAAGCAATGAATTATTACTGGTAATATATTTTTATTCTATTCAAATGTTATCAAGTGACGCGTCTGCCAAAGAGTTCACTTAATCTTTGCCAAACTTAAATTACTTAACTGTCCTATTAGAATCGACGCCTTTGATAATGTCTGAGTATGAAATGTTTTAGGGCGAATGCGTCTGGTCAAAGTATGGTTATCGGTTTAAATAGCTAGATATACAAACACGTACTTTTATATACGCATTAGGGTAGGCTTTTATAATCTGTGGCGATAGAAAATTTATACATTGAACGTTTGCATCTGTGCTATCCTTTACAAAACAGAATAAAAAACGTGTTCAACATCGTACAATTTTTTATATCGTGGAGTTTAGACATAGCTTTCTAATTTCGTGTAGGGTTGCTTCCTTTACTTTCCTTTTATAAAAACTTAAATTAAAATTAAAAAATACTATTAGGACAGTGTGAGGAGCTCTTGCATATAATTATATTTTTGCTTTAAAAAAAAAACAAAATTAAATTAATATATATAAAAAAAGCGTTTCTTTCTGTAATGGAAGCCCCGTTTTTATTGTGTAAGTTTTCGTCGGCACAGAAACTTCTATATATTCTAACACATCACATATCTACTCATTAGCTAATCTTTTGTACCGTGCGTTAGGTGGACCATTTGTAACTGTTAATTGAAAGGGTCGAAGAGATGGTGGACATATTTTGGAAACTGACATTTAAAATTACTACAATAAGGTGAATTTTATTTTAACACTGAGTTTAGAATTCCGTTTTGCCGGATGAAAAAACATCACTCTCTATTCCGGTGTCTAGACCATTAAGTTAATATTTTTTAACAACAATGAAACCGTGTCATTATCAGTTCAGTCAATTTGACTAACCTATAACTTTTCAATGCATATAAAAAAAAGATATTTCAAAATGGCCGCCATCTCTTCGACCAATCGGGTGTCGACCCCGCTTAGCTTACTTCTTATTTGACATTCTAATCGTTACCCATGACCACAAACTTTGACATTAAAGGACTTATGTTGCCAAAAGGCGTTTAAATTTGACTGAATAGCGTAGACTAGCGTTCTCGCAGCGTTTTTTAACGCACGTCTGACGGTTCTTTTTAACAAGGTGCTTGTATCAAGATGCGTTTAAAAAAACGCTGCGTTTTTCCCGTCTGCTCATCTCTTTTATTTCGAATATTGCTCTTATACAAATTTTTGAAATTTATTTTTTATAACTTATTGCTTACGTAATTCTTATTTGAACTTAAATGAATCGAGAGAGCAAATTGCCAGTATTTTGATTAGATTTACTGCCAATTGTAGTTTAACTCTTAACCTTATCGAGTCATACCTTAGTTACGAAATAACCTAAGTATATTTTTATGTCCTAAGTTGCATTTATGGGCGATGCTAAGGGCCTACCGCGATGTTAAAACGTATCTCTCAAATCCAATCTTCAATGTTTTGCTTTGGTTGTGTTACTTATACCTATAATTATTATCGTATTTGAGATTTATTTTGTATAATAATGATGTAATAAATTGCTAAAATTTATGACTGATTTTGATTTCATTCCTAAAATACAAATAATCCTTATACACTAATATTATAAATGCAAAAGTAACCCTGTCTGTTTGTCACGCTTTCACGCCAAAACCACTGAACCGATATATGAGACTTGGTACAGCGCGCTTAGTTTACAGCGGAGTCTCGGGGCGGAAACCTAGTACTTATAACCTCATTAAAAATATTATATTAGTACAAAAAATAACTCGTTTCTTTAAACTTATTACAGATATTAAGATTTTAATGGCTCATCATATAGAATGACAAATCACTAATTTTATTTTAGGAAAAAATACGTTCCCACGGGAAATCTGATGACGCATACACGCAGATTAGGGGTCGAAAGCTAATTTATAAATGAAATAATTATATACACTCGTAATACAATTTGCTGACTACGTCAGTTCACTGCTGGACTAATTTAGCTTACAAATAATTGGCTTATTTTATTTATTTACTAGCTGTTTGCCCGCGGCTACGCCCTCGTTTATTTTTGACTTTTCGTGCTCAACTGAACTTGTGAGTGAAGACAAAGATTTCTCAATGCCGAAGCTAAGCTAGTTAGTTGCCTCATAGATACTTTAAAACTATACAATTATAAAACTTAAAATGAAACCGTACATACGAAACATCGAAAACTGGAAGGATATACTCCGTCTTTGGACCGAATCAATGTTCCCAAAGTAACTTTTCTCGAAAATGACAAACGAAAGCAAAAATTACTTTTCCATATAAACCGACCGTCACACCCTGTCTGTACATATAGAAAGAAAACGTTTGTTCAGTCGATGGTTTTGACCATTTTTCCTAAAGAAATCTTTCTTGGAAACAAGAAAAATTCGACACTCACATACAAAATCGTCATTTTAATCGGTCATCTATGTATGACATACATACATACAGTCACGCCTCTTCTCGGAGCCTGTATATACGAGAAAATTCGGAATAACAGCCAATCAGTGCACTGCTGTTCCACATAAACTGACCGATTTAAATGACGATTTTGTATGTCATACAGTGGTCATACATACAGACAGTCACACCTCTTCCCGAAGCCTGTAGCCTAGTTGGTAGTACGCCTGCCTTCGAAGCACAGGGTCGTGAGGTTCGAATCGCGCCCAGGACAAAGTTAAACATTCGTGTGATGTGTTTGCCTTGTGTCTGGATGTTGTATATTTACGTAAGTATCTATCTATATCAGCTGTCTGACACTCATAGTACAGGCTCTGCCTAGTTTGGGATCAGATGGCCGTGAGTGAGATGTCCCCACAAATTCCTTTATTTATTTTACAGGACATAGAGAATGCCCTTAAAATGTTCTTATTCAGTAACTAGGTGTCTGCCCGCGGCTACGCCCGCATTGTTTTTCGACTTTTCCGTGGTAATTTTTAACTATTCCACGGAACTCTTTAATTTTCCACGACTAAAAGTATCCAAGATGTTGACCGGGGATAAGGTACCACACGCAAAATTTCATTCAAATCGAATCAAAGGCCCAACAGTTTCGGAGGTTAGCCAATACAAATACAAAAAAAAGAAAAAAAAACCTGGCTATGTTCTATATCGCTTCTTACAGTTTTTAGCAATTTTTTTGTATGTACAGATTTTCGACCTCTATAATTTTATTATATAGATTTTATAATATGTATGCATGCGGTTGGAGACTTGCATTACGGAATTCGCCCCTACTCCTACGGATTAACGACTCTCCCAAAGTTAAAGGGTCCAGCCGCATTTACTTTATTGACATTTAAAACCAAATACTGACATTTAAAAACAACCTTCTATTTAGAAACGTTTCTCAGCAATAAAACTTGTTTTATTTGTTCATCACTGTAAAACATTGGCGCTTCGGGAGATAATTCTTCACGCTTGTTGAAGCTTGAATTTTGGGTACTGTCCCCATGGATTAAGCAAAAGTTGAATAACACTGGCCGTAAACTTTCGCTCTTGAAAATTAACCTCTTGTAAACAAAGACTCATTTCAGTGGAAATGGCTCGGAAATTTGTGCTGTACAATTTTTAATAAAATAACTCAATCTTGTAATATTTAAAATAACTACATGAAAAATATTATTTTGGAATTGTGAAAGAAATTGGGAAAAAGTAGTATGAAGGATTTTTTAAGGACTTAACCGGCTAAGTTCTCTTAGTAGATTCCATGGTCTAAGAAAACAAGGTCTAACCATTAGACCACGTGACTGACACGAGCCTACGTTTTATTCATTTACACAAGAATCAGTATCATTCTTTGATAAGCTGCCATTCTTTTGCGAGACAACATAAAGGATGTTGCGTGGTGCGCTAAGCTGATCTCGCCCGCCATTTATAAGTTTTAAAACTACATCTACACAACACATGTCAACCTAGGACTGTTTTCCTGAAGATAAAGGACGTTTCACAATGATATTAAATAAGATATAGGTTGAACTGTGCTTACTATTTACTGTTTTGCAAAGAAATAGTGGTTTAAGTACATATGGATTGAATTAAACCACGGTTTTATTTTTAGTAGCACGATTTCAAGCGTGTATTTTGTGGAGGGAGCGCGCTACGACGACGGCGGGGGCGTAGCAAAGTTGTAGCGGCGCTACGGAAAATGAAAAAATGTTTAAATAAAAGGTTTTACCGTTGAATAATTTGTTCTCAATGGAACTATACTATAAAAAAATGAAAAGCCTTTTAACAGTGACGTTCTTTACATAATATTATATTGCAATCTACAATTGACATAAGCTTAACTGTGTAAGCAACCCCGCAAGTCCGGTGAAGCTTGTTTCGTCGTACTTATTCGACACAAGCATAGATTAATTTTAAAAAAAGCTTAACTGCAAGCAAGTACTATTATCACAGCTATTATATAGGGTACGTTGTGGTACAATGAACCGGGTAAATTTTGAGACCCTGTATCTTTTTTATTTATGTACCTTTTTCTTTCAGTTCTTTACTAAAAGTTAGGAAATTTATTCAAGTTTCTAAGTGCATTTATGCTTTTAGTAAAAAATATCCTTTTCAGGTGAAATTATCAAGTTAAAAAGAAAACGGCATTTGGTTCATTGTGTACTCTTAGCATTATGCAATGAACCGGGGTATTTTCCACAGTGAACCATCCTATTTTGAACACATAAAAAAGTTAAACAAAAAAGAAATAATGATATCGAATGATATTTATCAATATTTAAATATATTCGTACATAAAATGAAACTGAATAATATAATCATGTGCCTGTGGATTGAAATTTTATCATTAGAGTATATTTTTTATTTTAGACTTATATAATTTATATTTTATTGACATTCTTACTTGGTAAATTACACAAAAATAAATTACGACTCAAAAGTTAATCGTCCAAAAGTAAATAAAAGTTGAAAAAGTAACATGAGCTATTTGTGCGTACGATTGAACCAGGTTCATTGTAGACCTCCTTAGGATGGTTCAATCTGAGACACCTAGGTATTTTTAGATAAATTCAAATTTTAATTGTTTTCAAATTTATCTCCGAAATACATCGTTTACGCAATTTACAAGGTAAATATGTGTGTGATAACATAAAACTACTGAAGTAACTAAATTGTCTTTCTCCAAGCTATTAAAAATCGATGAAAGCTGTCAAACATTTTTACTTTTGAAGTAGATTTTCACAAAAATGGTCCGCATTTAACCGTTAAAAAGAGGATCGCCGCGGCGATTGGGGTGGAGGAGGGGGATGAAGTTGCGATTTGTTCACCGGTATAAGCACGATCGGGTCATATCGTGTTTCAGAGAAATATCGATGGTTCACTGTGCCTGCCTGGCTCATTGTAGAACTACCGACCCTACTTCAGTGCTGAAGTACTTTTTTCTAATTTAGCAGAGTTCATTTGGCATAGGAACGGGTGACGTGACCTGCCTAGTCTCACTTCAAGGGAGCGATCTTCCGAGCTATTTCAATTTGTACTTTTAAATTAATTTTAATAATGAATGATTCAACTTTTAAATGTTTTTTTTTAATCTGCTTTAAATGATAAAATGTAATTCAATGTGATATGGGATTTTCACGAAATTGATGTATACTTAATTTAAACATACGCAATGTATTGTAAAGTCCCCTGAACGTTGGAAGGACAGATAGCCGTCATCGCCTGGCTTCGCGGATGGCCGCAGGTAATGGACTCCATCCATTGTCCCACACAATAACACCCGTTCTTTGTTTCACCTGCCATAAGAGCTCTGTCTGTCTATACTAAAAATGTAGCCTACTATAGTGTAGCTTGTCGACCACAAGTGCAACTACCGCAGATTAATAAATATAATGGGATATAAAGCATGATGATGATGATGATAAAGCATTGAACGCAAAAAACATAATTTAAAACAATCAATTGTACAAAGGTCAGAAGACTGCAATAAGGATTGCTAAGTTAGCAAATTCTACCAGGCAACCCTAAATAGTTCGATTATACTCGTATATTTTTTTTAATGGACTAATTTGAAGGGTAATAGTAACTTATGAAACAACATACACATTTTTGATCAAAATTTGGAGCAATTAGTTTCATATTTTCACGGCCCTTTACTAATGTATTCCGTTTTCTATTCTTAAGGGGCTCCCCTCCGCCGTCTGTTAAAAAATAATAACTCGCGAAGTATACATTTTTTATAAAATCCGGTAGGTCATTTTCAAGTTGGCGTGCTATAGTATATATAGCGGCCATAAACTGTATTTATTATAGTCCGCTGTAGTTACAGATAGAAAATTTGCTAATAACGGCCACTTTTGGCAAATTTTCTATCTGTAACTTCATCGAACTCAAACTAACAGAGTTGATGGCTTCTATATATCCTAAAACACCAAATCTTTAAAATGACCTACCGGATTTTTGAAAAACTGTTTACTCATAGCGGGGGGTTCCACTCGTGAGAATAGGTATGACGGGCGAAATATCGCCCCGGCCGATGAAAGGCAGGGCTAGCTACATCAGTACGCGAACAGTCGCCGGGCGCGCGTGACGCGTCGTTATTACGCGCCGCTCCGCTCGCTCAAATTACGAAAATGACTTCACAACAATACGACAAATGCTGATGTGTTTATGGATGCAAAAATAAAAGGAAAAGGACTGGATCGGATGTCTTTTTTAGATCTCTTTTCTTGTCCTCATAATTTTCTCTGACAAACCTACAGTAACATTATGACGTATTTTCATTAACTAAAGTACTTACCTACCTACTGACGAGTAAATATAGTTTGCAAACATTATAATACGAGTAATACTATTACTTAGTAAATAGTAGTAGCATTGGTTTATTTGAACCATCATTTGTTTGAGTAAAAGGTAGGTACCTTATAGGTTAATAAATCAGATGTTTTATTTTCTCAAAGACGACAGCCCTAAAGGTGTTAGTAGAGTGGCAAAAGAGATAGCGCAACGCGAGAGAAAGAGATGCAGCAACTTCGTTTTTTCGCCTAGCGCCGTGCGATCTGAATTGCACTTTACTATAACGGAGATAGGGTTGCAATTTATTTGAATTATGTCGCCTAGTGGAGCTTCTGTAGGGACTACTATTTGGTATTTCATAGAGTAATAATTTTTTAACGGATGGCGGCGCCACTTAGCATAGGGGAGCCCCTTAAGCTTAGGCCCATTTACTGCCGGATATGCCACTTGCTTATAACGGATTATTTACAAGTTATTAATATTATATTATTATCAGGATAATCACAAAATAGTATTAATTCAGTGAGTGAGAAAAAGAAAAGTAATTTGTCGAACATTTGAAGTAAGTCGGCTTATTTATTAGTCATTGCTTATTATCAGGAGAGAGACAAAGACAAAAACTCTAATAAAAAAAAACAGTTCCTCATCATCAGCCAAAATATCTGGACTGATTCAAATAGGTGAGGCGCATGTATGCAAATTTTTAACATTATGCCAGATTTCGACAAATGCGACTAATTAGGACATTTATTGAAAATTAAAGTTTTACTAACTACCTACATGTAAATGTCAAATAAAATATGGGTTTATGTCCCGATCTCGAATATGTGTTACCTACTCAAAAAGGTAAGGTTCAGTTTTTGAGGTCTCTAAAAATAAAGAAAAAACTTTCATCCTTAAGTAGTGCTTCTAAAATCTAGACAAAATAAACATGGCATATAAACAGCGTGAATAACGTGCTTAATTAAATCTAGTTGTTTGGACTATCTTGATAAATATATTTAGCTTTATATAACTCAATAAAGTATAATACGAAGTTGCCTTTCGAAATCTTATCTTAAGTAATACAATTTGTTTAGGCGTACGTATCAACACTTTGCCTGCGTAGTTGTGTACTCGCACTTTTTTCAAGCTAAAAAGAATACTTTCAAGTCCAGTGCGGCTTAATACTTTGAGTTTGTGATACAAGACAGGATATATATATTACAAAAAAAAACTTTATCAAAGACAAGACACAAGTTAAATTAAAGGCAAATAAAAATATTCTGATTCTGATTCTATAAACTAAATGCAAGCCCCTAAAAATTGCAATTGTTTTTGAGTTCTCGTTACTTAAATATTAGGAACAATTTATTTTAGTTTTGCAAGACGAGAGAATGAATAAATTAGTAGGTATTAGGCTAAGCCCGTTGACTTTCATTCAGAAGTTCGCAGGTTCAAACCTCGGCACGTACCAATGTGTTTTCGATTTTCGAATTCATATGTACGTTTATTTGACGCTCTTACGGTGAAGGAAAACATCGTGAGGAAACCTGCACACACTTGCGAAGAAATTCAAAGGTTGTGTTGTGTGTGAAGTTGACCAACCCGCACTGGGCCAGCGTGGTCGACTAAGGCCTATTCACTCTAATATCAGAGTAGGCTCGAGCCCCTCGGTGGGGACGTATATGAGCTGTTAACGATGGTAGGTAAATATACCCGTTATGTTTGGTGGTGTTATTTTACAAACTAGTGCCGGTTTTACTAAGCTGAAATCTACAAATTAAACTATACCCAATTTTTAAAATACGAGTATCTACTTTACGACCTTAGGTATTTTATTTCGGTACTATTAAATAGAGTTTCATGAAAATTGTCTCATTTCTTTTGAGTTAAACTAGTAAGCCATCGCGTAACCTGAAGATACTAACTTAGTATTATATACTAGTCAAGGGAGTTTAACTAAGCCGGCTATTGTAACCGGCTTAACCCTAAGTTTAGCTTAATTTATTTAAGTAACAGATTGTAGTTACTTAATTTTTATAAGGAGTGACGGGAGTAGGTACATACTTGTTTACTTGCGCGGCTAATTAAATTGTGAACTCGAGTTGCAAAATTAAACATGGCAGCGCAGCCAGAGTATTAAGTACCTTTGAGCCATGTACTATCTGGGGTAGGTTTTTGAATATAATAGTAAGATAAGTTTTTTTTTAGTTTAGATACAGAAGCTAGCCTATTATGCGGTTGTTCGCCCCTACCACTACGGAAGGGGCACTCTCAAGGTCAACATGTCCAGCCGTATGTGCTGGCTATTGTATGTTTATATAATTTATAGTTTTACTCTGTTACGTACAGAATAAAGATTTCATTTTAATAAAAAATAACAAAGAAAATATGGATACATTTTAGATAATAATAATAATAAGTTAAAATATGAGCAAGTAAATTCGTATGTCGAGACCTTAGAGTATAAATATATATTTTTATAGATATTTTTATAGATATATTTATAGATATTTATTCTCTAAGGTCGAGACACTCAAAAAACAAAGAATATAAATTTTCTTATCCAAATAAAATTACTATTTATATAAAAAGATTAGTAACTTTAGGGTAACGTCCGAATAGGCAAATACGTAATATAAATATATTTTTTTGAATTGACCTATGCTTGTGTCGAAAAAGTACGACGAATCAAGCATCACCGGACTTGCGGGAGAGCGGAAGGCTCTACTTGTTTTTTTTTTTCTTTGCGACGAAAAGAACTTAAATAACTAGGTCAATACTAACTAACTATTTTCTTTATTCTCGTAAGTGGAAACTGACATTATAGTTTTATTCAATATTATAATTTAATTTTTAACCCCAACTCGCTTTGTTTCTCCTGCACTCTTCTTTGTACCAATTTCCGGGAAAACACTATTCCAATTTCCAGTAAGGATTTAAAGTTGACGATAAAACTATGAAAAGAATATATTCTTTTGTCATTTATTTACTGCGGTGAATTTTAGTTTTAAATCTAAATTTAATTTAACTCTGTAAAGATTTAGCGAGCTATTTAATGAACAGTGGATTTTAAAAACGGAATCTCTTTTGGTAATTTTGTAATTTTTGTCATAAATTACCAGAAAATAAATAATCTATTAAAAAAGGAGTTGGCAATACAATTGCGCTATTATAACAACGACCAACTTGATTTTCATTAATTTCTAAATTTTTACCAATGTGAATAAAATATTTGGATACCACAGCCGTCCTATATAATCCTGTTTTCGAAGAAGATTGGTTTGAAATGATTTTCATGTTTCATTACGTTTTGTTTTTAATTCAAATAAAAAAAATCCGATTTATGAACAAGTGGAATTCAGTAAACCGGTATAACAGCAATTTGAAAAAACAAAACAAAATTGCAAATGAAATAAATACACATAGGAGTCACTATAGAACAGGTTTCTACATGTATTACACTAAAAATCATAGATGTTTTATTAAAACGTAAGGAACGCACACCAAAATATTTAAATCAAATTATAGTTCATTCAGAATGGCTGTTCGTATAAATTTCAGGATTATTTTTTTCATTGCTTAGCCGATCAATATTTTTACATTACTGAGTGCTAGTTTTCCGCCCTTCGCTAACGGAAATTAGATATTTTCCCGCGGTATATTGTGGCTTATGGTCTTCCCCGAATTTCCCAAATTCTATTCAATTTCTGTACCAAGTTACATCAATATCGGTTCAGTGCTGTCGTGACAGCAGCTTAACGAACAAACAGACAGAGTCACTTTCGCATTTATAATATTATAGGGAAGGAGGGAGGGATTAGTAGGGATTACAGGTCAAAAATGTGAAATATGTAAGTCACGAGAGCGTAAAATGTTGGTCGACTGTATGAAAGGGGCTCAGGTTACAAAAGACTCCATCTTGAAATCCGGTAGGACTTGATACTCTACCGCCTAACTAAAATGTTAGGCTCACCTAGGCTTTACTACTTCAGATATGTATACTAATACTTTGTTTTAAATAAGATTTGACAGTATGTGAAATATAATATATAGTACAATTATTATTATTTACCTATGTATTATACAACCACATTATAATATTATCTTTACATATAGTCCTGCAAACAGCTTCAGCTGTTTGACTGTAGGTGAGAGTCCCTAATAAACCAACAAATGTACTATTATTGTATTATTATACTTTTCTATGCAACTGTGCACAATTTTTCTTTTTAATGAAAATGTTAATGAAAGAGTATCTAATAATTACTTTTTTTAAACAGAAGGATTTGATGTCTGACATCTAGTGTGTTAAAATCACAATTTGGAAAAAATAAATAAAATTGTGCTAGTTTTAGTTTTAGTGCTAGTAGCCAGCACATGCGGCTGGATATGTTGACCTTGAGAACGACCGAATACCGTAGCGATAGGGGTGAATTTCGTAGAGCGAATGTGCTGGCTTCTGTACATAGGTTTTACTGTTTGTAATACACACTTGACATTCTGTCTAATGTTATCTGAAACGTTACTTATAATACGAGTAATTTTAATACGATTTTTTTTACTTCACTTGTAAGTATGTAATAAAACCTTGCAAGCCAATTTTGACCCAATTATAGTAGGTGCGGTTTTACAATACTTCAGAAACTGGTTATTATAAGTATAGAATTTAAAACTTAAAAGTAAGCAATACTGGAATCAAAAAAAATATTTTTTTCTGAAAGTAATGACTTAATGATACTTATAAATTCATAAATAAATTACAAATTAGGTCGTTAAGAATTAATTTGAACTTTAGAATTGAAACCTGCACAATATAAAACTTGTTCTAATAACCCGAGACCGATGCTTCGGAGAGCTGGGGCTTTCTGAACGAACTTATTTGTAAAGATTCACTGACGTTCATATTAGAGCTTTACTTGTACTAGCAGGTGTTCGGATTCGGCCTCGATTTCGGCCAAATGAGACCGACGATAGTACCGACACGGCCAAGTCCGGTGAAGCTTGATCCGTCGTACCTTTTCGACTCAAGCATAGGTCAATTAAAAAAAAAAAAAACCGACACGGCCGTTTGGCAGGCGTATTTCATCCCCGGAAGTTGTTAGATATTACGGAACTAAATGTGTTAGTACAGAAGCGCGAATTGGCCCGAAATACAATAGAAAGAGAGGCAGCTACTTCGTATTTTTGGATAGTGCCGTGTGATCTAAATTGCACTTTATTGTAAAGGAGTTAAATTTGCTATTTATTTGAATTATGTCGCTAAGTAAGTATTCTGTAGGGACTACTATTTGGTATTCTGTGCATTAGGGTAAAAAGGTTTTTGGATGACGGCTGGGCGACAGAAGGCCTAGCGTTCGCTAGCACTATTATGATATTATTATTCTAAGACGGTGTTACAACTCTAGTTCCTACAGGACGGCTCGGACTGATATGTACGAGTGAATGAGTATGAATGTTAATAAAAAATACAATCAATCTTCATTAATATTTGTATCGAAGCCGGATATATCGATAAATCGTAAAGTTGGATCAGCTCTATGTTGCACTTTATAACCCTTCTCCGCAATCAGTTCTGACTAGTTAGTAACTAAAGTTACGTACTATCGATAACAAAATACCTTAACTCTATATATTTTGATTGAAATTGTCTCAATTTGAGATAGACATGACAGTCATCAGGAAATATCGTGCAGCTGTCCGCCCGCGGCTACGCCTGCGTTGTTTTATTATTTTTCGTGGTAATATTTTTGCGCAATTTTCTGTAAGAACATACGAAGTATAAGAAAACATAAAAAATAATGAAATCGGTAAAGCCGTAGAGCCCAATTAAACTGTTAGTGAAAACCAATTCTTTTTTTAAGCTTTAGTTAGCTTAGGTCTTTCTTAACTAGAAAAAGCCTAAGACAAGGTTAGTGCAAACAGGTGTTAGTGTTTTTGTTTGTCCCTTCTTTCACACTAAAACTAACAAGGCATATGAACGCAGATCGATTGTAATTTATACTTGCGATTGTTGGCGCTTGTTGGAACTTCATTAGACTCATAGTTTTAAAAACACTTGGACATGTTCCACTTAATATTTATTGGGAAAACCGTTGGGTTTCGGCTCAAATGAGCATCATCAGGCACTTTTTTACATTTTTATCCTAACACACAATAATACTAAAAAACCATCCAAAATGAAGCACAATAATAGAATTAAAAAAATAATAATTTAATGCCGGTAGGCGTTACATTTCGGGTTGCCTACACAGTAAAAATTACCCAACAAATAGGTAATAAATTTAAGTGGAACATGAGTACAAGTATTTTTAAAACTATGAGCAGATCGATTGCTCGACGCCATCTGATACATCAATCCGTCAGCCCCAACGAACAAAAGAAAACAACACATGTTGTTGTTCTTTTGTTAACTCGTTACGTCAATATAATACGTATTTTGCTTCATTATCATACGATATTATGTTCCCTGTTTGTTTAGTTTAGAAATATAAATACGTATAATTAGGACGCAATGCGCCGATTGCTTAAAAAGAAAAACAATGTAAAGATCTTGTTAAGGAATCCAAAACCGAACTCCGACAAGTCTCTACTCTGACAAAACATAAAACCTAACCTAACCTAACCTACCGAACTTGTCGGAGTAGTGTCTTGTCGGTCCTTAGCGGTTTTAGTTAATGTACTAACTTAAAACTGTGCTCAAAGATCGAATAAGGTGAAATAATTTAAAAAAATATATCTTTTTTGTATTGGAAACAGCTAGGACATCAAAAGGCATAAACCTTGCGTTAGTCCGTTCTATAGAAACATTAATTAATATGAAGCTATAATCTCGAATATCGTTACTGTGGGGCGGTTTTCTTTTAATTGACCTACGGGTCTTTGACGTATCATCTGATTTGAAAAGATGGAAGATGCATATTAAAATTAAAGTAATATTTATTTGCTAAACTTACACGTCAAAAAATCATGTTATTATTGTTTCCCATAAGATCGCAGAATAAAAATGAGACGGCAGGTAGGTAACTGAGTGGGCCATTGTTTATGGGGTAACTTTATATTGAATACCTACTAACTTTGTTATCACAGACATGGTTAGGGGAAATAACATTGATATTCATAGTAAGTAGTGCGGACGACGTTGTTGATTGAATAGAAATATGCCTCCTGGAAACATTCAGGGTGAAAATCATACGTGCACAAAATACTTATTTCCGATCATATCTGCTCATTCAGTAGAGGTTTAGTGAGACTGGCTGAAGGAAATATGTTGTGTTTTATTGTGATACAAACTTATAAACTTTATTTTGTGTTATAGTGTGGATTTTTAATTTTTTTAAGATTTGCGTGTTTACTTTTTTAAGCTTTTGCAAGTTTGAAGTAGAAGAGCTTTCCCTTCGGGCAATGGAGGCCGTTGATTTAAAATACTGCATCGCTACAAAGAGGAATAATAACAGAAAAATTATAAAAGGAAAGACGTTTGGTCTCGACCACCGGAAAATATGTTCTTTGTGTAATTTGGGACTGCTTTAGATAACGAGAGTTACACGAAATGGATAGGTATTTATAATAGATTTATTTACAATTTGTTATGCTACGAACTTACGAAACATATACTTTTATTCTATATAATAAAACTGTAGAGGGAGGATGTGAGAAGTGTAATAGAACATATCCAGATAATTTTCTTTTTTTTTGTTTCTTTGTCTGTTTGTTTGTTTGTACGGGCTAATCTCCGAAATTGTTGGACCGATTTGAATGAAATTTTGCATGGTGGACCTTATATCCCCGGTCAACTTCTTGAATACTTTTAATCCTGGAAAGGAAAGTTAAAGAGTTCCCGTGGAATAGTTACAGCTAGTAATTTATAATTTAATCACAGATATGATAGGACATTTCGAAATGGAAATCGTTCTAAAAGAATAATAGTGCGTGATTTTCATCTGATTTTAAAACTGTCACATTTTTATTATATACCTTAGATTAGCCAAACCAAAATTGCAAAAGTTTGGAGCCAAAACCAGAGAGATGGAAAGAGCGCGCTTGAAAGACAAAAGTCAAAGCTTTTTATTCGAAGTAAGATTTTACTAATCACTTTTTGACGTTCGAGGTGAGTTCACAATTTGGCTGTCTTCTGTGGAGAAGAACTCGCCGGAAGAAACTCCACAGGCGTTGCATCTTTTCAAAATATTACAAAATTATAAATTATTATTTTGTATAATTTTATTAATATAACAAAGAGTGCAAACGAAATATACAATTAGAGGAAGGCAACCAGTCAAAGGAGAAAAACTAAACTACATATATGTATAACCAAAAAATCTATCACAAGCACAATAACCGGCAATCTTGACCAAAACTTTCCTAAAGTGACAGCTCTGAAATATATATTATATTTTAATAATAATATAATTAATTTATAATTAATAAAACTATTCGTACGTACATCTCCTGTCCTTTATGTTTCTTAGAATAAAGAAAGTGATAGACAGTCCTAATACACTAATACCTGATTTGGAGTAAAGAAGTTATTTACCATAATAATATATAGAAAAACACAAGTGCTTACTTCAGGACGGCATTCAACCGCCTTTACTCGACGGAATTACAAAAAAATTTCTATAATAAATAATGTTCGCAAATGACATACCATTCCGCGCGGCAGGCTCGAGCTGTTTAGCTAACGATGTACTGCGAGACAACTTCCAAGCATGGCGTGGGCAGAAGATTCCTAATTAAATATAGCTTTGGCAGAGGCGTAAGGTTTGATCAGAGTGACAAGTGCGAGTTTTTTACTCACGAAACGCGCTCTATAACGCCGACGTAAACGTGCATTTAGTATGGAGAAATTTTAGTTCAACTAACTGTCTACAGATGGCGTAGTTTCAATTCCATACAAAATCGCGTTTACGCTCTCGCTTTCGAGCGCGTTTACTTTGGTCGCAAAACTCGCACTCGGCACTCAGAGTCAATTTTATGGTTAGACCAGATTTATCTTCGGAATGGGTCTTATTTGGAATAAGGCTAATAATGACCTATCACTTTAGAGTTTCGATAGTCCATTTCAAACCAATAGCGGTTGTTGGTGGACCGACGATCTGGTGAGGGTCGCGGGAAGCCGCAGGATGCGGGCAACGCAGAACTGATCGTTGTGGAGGTCTGTGGGGAGGCCTTTGTCCAGCAGTGGACGTCTTTCGGCTGAGTGGTGATGGTGGAGTAGGCCAGTTAGTAGGAAAAACGCGCGCGCTTGTGAAGACGCTATTATTTAGTCTGTGGTAATACGGACTCTCGCGGTGCGGTCTTAAGGTGCATTTTGTTTTAACACAAGCGCTACGACAAACGGTAGGCTATTATAGCCAGGGTCACGTTCGCGCAATGTAATTTGAACGTTAGTGGCGTGGTAGCTAGAATTAAATTCGCACGTTTGCTATCAGAGAGTGCCTTCTGTACCTAGTACTATTATATATTCTGTGCTTGAGGCAAGGCTGAATACTAATGCTTAATATTCTATAGAAGAAAATATTAATGGAGTTTTCTAAATATACCCACCAGTATACAAACAAGAAATAAAAGACCCCTACATTGACTAAATCGCTTGAAAGTGGTTGACAAGCACGCTTGATGAGAAACCTCGCCATATTGCGGAATTGGAATGGAACTTAATTTTAGAATGAAAATTATTGACAAAAACATAAAAATATACACGTGGGATCTTTATTTTTCTTGCTTTACCTTCATAGTGTACGGTTTTTTCGTGAACTTGCTGAATGGATTTCGTGAAATTGCATAGGAGGATTTAAGAAGGTAGTAGCCACTACGCCACCGTTGACGCTCATAAGAGGGGTATATTCTTAATCTTCTCTTTCTGCATCTTAAAGCTGAAAATAACATCATTTGCAAAGATTAGCGACAGCCGACAGCCATACTCATCTCCCATTTAGTATATTACTCTCGCTCGAGCAAAACGACGAGACTTAATGACCTCGTTATAAAACCGCCATTTGTATTTTATTTTTAGTAGACAGTACACCATTTTGCTTCTGAGCGTTACTCAGGTATAGTAATTTCATTCTGTGATACCTTTTTATGCGGTCGGAGCTTTTTGAATTAATTAGCTTGCAGATCTCAGCCGTATCATAAAATATGGTAAGACTCTGTTATACATATTATAAATATACAACATCTAACACAAGGCAAACACAAGTGCTCATCACATGAATGTTTGCCCTGGGCGGGAATCGAATCCGCGACCCTGTGCTTCAATGGCAGACGAACTACCAACTAGGCTATGGGGCCGTCATACCACTTTAACTCAAAGGCTCTAAGAGCTAAGAATAAAAATAATTCAACCTATACAACAAATCCATATTTAGTTTTTCAAAATTCAAAATTTAAAAGGTCGAAGTAAAATTTTACAAATCACTTTTCGACGTCGAGTCGAGTTCACGACTTGGCTGTCTTCTGTGGAGAAGAACTCGCCGGAAAAACTCCAGGCGTTGCATTTTTTCAATTTATTTTTACAAAATCATTATTTTATACAATTTGATTAATATAACAAAGAGTGCAAACGAAATATGCAATTAGAGGAAGGCAACCAGTCAAAGTAGAAAAACTAAACTATATAACCAATAAAACAACCGGCAATCGACTAGAGCAGACCAGTCCCCCCCAAGCAGCACCACGTTCACGTATTTCATGGTTCAGTTTTAAAAGATCTAAAAATACCTTCCTTCCGTTTCTTCAACGTCACACCTTTTAACTCTTAATTCTCGGACCGCAAACCTGAAGTACTCTTGCCAAAGGACAAATATTAGCTGGGACTCTAAAATCAACAGTAGTCTTGTTATTTCTCTAGGACGGGTCGTGTCGGCTCCCAATGGACGTCGGAGCAAATTATAAGTTGGGCAGATGTGAACTGCTAGGTCTTAGGTTGTCTTTCAATTAAGAATCTAAATAAAGCACTTGAATATGTAGGTCAGTTGGAACCTTTTGTTTAATTGGATAGTTTAAACTTGTCCTTTTCTTTTGACAAAAAACAGACGTTTGGGTACAAACTTTAGTTTTTTTTTACTAAATCCAACAAATAAGTAGTATATGTACTTAAGTAACTAAGAATTTCAGATCGAATCAATCAAAAATATAATTATTACACATAATAAAACGAATCTAACTTTGAAGTCCAGTGAGGTCAATAAAAACAACCAGAAAGAAATCATCATAGATCTTTTGACGTTTATTCGAAGGGTCGCTTGGTAGATATAGCAATAAGGAGGAATAAACCTTAGCAATAAGGCCGCTTCTTGTACGCCTTTTGTTTTTGTTGTAAGTTGTGTTTTCTTGTATACTTTTGTGTTCAATAAAGTATTTCTTTTATCGTACTTCTTGCTTATTGAAGCAATGCACTTGTGTAAGTGCTAGGTAGACTCCATCCTTTTTATTTTCATTTTGTTACGACGTCTGTCTTTGGTAAGTAATACTATTGTTTGCATTCATAAGAGGTTCTCCTCTTTATGTCACATGTCTATTCGCTAAAGTACTTTTGTAATATAGAGATTGTTCATGTAATCATGCTGACTCTTTTCAACGGGCGCGTGCCAATCTTTTCTTATCAGATAAGTAATTTATCCTGAGAATTTCAAACGTATACTTATTGGTAAGTTTTGAATTTCGTTAAAAAAGAAAACATGGGGAATATTTCGTACTTAGAGCGATGGTGATAGAATCGTTGCTTTATATTTGGGAGACGCCAGTGCTAGTTCGATTCCCGCAAAGTAACACTGTGATTAACTGGTTAATGAACCCTTGTAGGTATACTCAATTTTGTACGACTTTATTTGCTTGAAATTTGTCCAAATTATTGAGAATCACACGCTATGAAAATAAACAGCAACGCCCTGAAATTTTTACATTAAATGTACTATATATATGTACATACATATTATTAAATAATAAACCTACACAACATTTGTGACTGTATCAGTTTGCAACACAAATGATAAGTAGGTACTTACTAATCTTATCCCACTTTTGATCTCGCTGTCGTCTTGTCTTGTTTGAATTCGACATTTACAACTCGAGAAACGAAACTTTGTCAAATACCGAACAGAAACACGCAATTAGCAGAAACTTCGCGTTTGAACAAGGTTCGACAGTCGCTACGACTGCACAACAAATATTTAGATTTATGTTCTTCTTAACGTGCGGGTCGACAGTATGAGAACTGTTTATTATTTCATTTACTGTTTATTTCGTTTTCATGCTCTACGATATAATTTTTTATCGCTTAAAGGAAGACAACAGAGAAGTAACAGAGAAGACTCTACTGTTATAAAATCTCTATAACGTCTTTGTAGTGGTGGTATACCATGAAACTGCACGACTTATATCTAACTTTTCCGATGAAAATCTGATTAGTTTGTATGAAAATGGTATGAAGATAGAAAAAAAAAGGATTTGGGAAAATCTAGAGCAAAACGTTTTACAGGTTGGTTTTGAGTTTATAGATCTAAACTTGATTTATGATTATGATTTCCCTCAATTTGATTGTCCAAATAATTTATTTTCCTACTTTATCAATTGGCCTAATATTATACATGTGTACATATCAGATTGTAACTGATACAGTAGGCTACATAATTTCAATTTTAAAATATTTAAAGGACTGTAGTCTTGACATTTATGCCGAAGAGATTTCAATTGTGTTGTGCAACATTTCCCCTTGTAATTCTCCACATATCCTTTATCTATACTAAATATCTTAAAACTTTAAAAATCATAGTTGAGCCTATGTAATCCGAAGTAATACAAAGTTTCCACGGCGACCGCCAAGAAAGACTTAAGTATACGGTAGCCACCTACCACACAACTTATAGAGGTAATTGGCAGAGGCTATGCAGCATATAAACCTATGTGTATATAATGCGCACTTACATGCGGGTGAATAGTTTGACCTTTTTAATTAATGTGATTTATTATTTAAATAAACCATATTAAAAATATAGGCAGGATTACTTTTGATGTCTCCGCTTTCTCTACCTATAAAACTCTGGTGTCAAGTCAACCCAGAAAAAAAAAAGAAAACCTAAATTAGCAAAAAGATTAAAGGTTACGTTAAAATTATAAACAAGGAAGATATTAAAAACGCCGCGAATTTTGAAAATGCCCACCTAATCCTAAATTGGGTGAGGTAAAGCTGACAGCAGAATCGGTAGAGAAATAATACCCAGGAAAACACTTTGTTTTTTGTAAATGATCAAAAAGAGAGCTACTTATTAAATAAAAAATCTGTCTTTAAACGAAATAAAAGGTCACATACTTTATATTACTATTATTTACTACCTGAATCAAAGAACCTTAGAGTAGGTATAAATAGAATTTTTTCTCAACGAACCTTTGAAATTTATATCCCACACAAAATAAACTTTGCTATTTCAATAAGTTTGAGTATAGTTTTCAATTTCATTATTAGAGATATTTCTTATATAATGTTCTATTGTTTTTATAACATAATCAGTTTTTCTTCTTTCATGTTTCTTTTTTTTTTTGTTTGTTATTAATTTTATTTATTAGCCCGAGGTGTCGCAATGCAGGGCAAAGGCTTCGCTCTCCACACTCCACTCGTCCCTATCCTGGGTCATAATAAGAATAATAATAGCTACCACTCTCTACAGTTGGCAATCTCATCGTGCCACCTCTTGCGGGGCCGACCACGACGCCTCTTTATAGGCACCCAATTTATTATACCAAGTAAGTATTCTCTGTCATGTTTTCAATACTAAATAATTTTTCTTTTTTTTTATTATTTGTGCTTAAAGAAACAATTGATTTGATTGTTTTTTTAACTACAAGTCTTATAAGATCTCCTGAGTCCATTAGATAATAATGAATAGTCGTAGGGTTATGTAACTTAATATTATGCTTAATGGAGACTATTTTGTTTTCTGAAGAAGTGATTTATTAGGAAAAAGTAATTTAGATGGCAAATTTCTAATGTCAATTGGTATTTTATTATATAATTTAACTATCTTAAACAAACAATTTTTCCTATACTTTGCTGAGGAAGGTATATCAAAATCAGTCAATTTGTTTGGATCCCTACGGCTTCGAGAACTTTGGTCACAGGCCTTTGTAAACAGTTCAGGACATTTTTTGACAAAAATACATGCGTCATACACATATTGTGCAGGTAGGGTCAGCAGTCCTAGTCTACCAAATATCAATAAAATTATTCAAACTGATGTTTATCATAAATAACTGTGGCATTAGGTATTCAATATTTACTATGATAGCAAGTCTTGACGCTATGGAGGTATCTTTTGCGAATCGGGTAGGTAGCTTTTATCAGATACGATACACTGATGTGATTGTAAGACGATACAAAATCAGCTGATAATAGTCAAGTGACTGGTTCAGTGCCAATATTGTGGAAATTACTGGAATTGTTTCAGCCGTTGCATAATTTTGCATATGACAGAATTCGTTGATAGAAATCGGATCTTTTTATTTTCTTTAAGTGCAAGTTATATGAACTTGTAATAGTCCCGTAGTAACATTGCAATAAAGCAACTATGAGAAATATCTTTAAATGAGAGCACGGTGTATTTGTATCTTTCAAATATATACATTTACAAATATATCAATAAACTTATGCTAAAATCCCGTCCCTTGCATTTCCTGGTCCAAAAGTGCCTATAATGCTGGCTGCATTGCCACGTTGAATGGCTAGTAATCGCTGTTAGACAAAGAAAGAGCAAAAATGGGGATCGCCATACGCTCCTTCAACCTTTTACCAATTTCCTGCACGAAACCCTTTGCTGAATATACTGAAATTAACTATAGGTACTTACTAATGGGAGTCCATAGCGGGACATAGCCTCTAGCCATGGGCGTTACGCTTTGGTACAAATATTGTCGTCATAAGGAAAAAAGGCGCATCTAACATTTTTTTCCAAAATTTGCTGAAACACCGTTATAATGAGGAAATGATTATGAGTAGAAGGTGTTATCAACAAATAATAAAAAAGATTTGGCACTTTTGCGATATGGCGGCAGAATAGCAGTATTCAGTTAGAAGGAAAATTATACTGTCCTATTCTCAGTTTAGTCAGATTCAACGGCTGTCTTGGTATCCGCAAATTGAGCAAGTTACTCTCAGAATAAGGAAATTAATGTGGATTTTCAAGACCATGAGACATGTTGTGCCTCAAGAGTTTTCTAAATTAGATGGCTCGTCAAGAGATGTTCTTAAAGAAATATATATTTCACTAGTCCAGTCAATTCTAGCTTATTGTATTCCAGCTTGGGGTGGCGCGGCAAAGTCACGATTTATTGAAGTTGAACGCGCGCAACGTACTTTAATCAAAATAATGTATTTTAAAAAAAGAAGATTTCCCACAGATGAGCTGTTTCGTACTAGTGGTCTATTAACGGTTAGGAAAATATATATAATTAATACTGTATTAAATAAGCATAAGAATACTTCATACGTACCCAAACAAAACTCGAAACGAAGAAAAGATCCAGCAGTAATTGTAAATAGTTGTAAAACTATATTTGCATGCAGACAGTATGAAAAACGATCTGCAGTCCTATATAATATGATAGATATTGAAAATAATATATATGGTAAAAACCTCTATGAATGCAAAAACAGTATTAAGCTATGGCTCGAAAATAAAAGCTACGATGAAATAGAAACAATATTGCAAGTAGGGAATAACTCGTAATAAAATATAAATATTAGTATAAAGAATTATCAACATTAAGAAGATACAGGTAAACTAAATTAAAACACTAAACAATCAAATATTAACACCAAATATTATCAAAGTAAATTATATACATAAATACACATGTTATACTCCACCACCTTAGTCGCAAACACTCATATGCACACACTTACACACAGAAAGATATTCACAAGTACACACCCACACATCACAGACACACTCCCGCACGCACACACAAACACACATTCACATACTCACACATAGGCTTTGGTATATTATATTGTTATTCATGAATTTTATTTAATTACCTTTTCTTTACATTTAGGATTGAAAATGTAACTTGTCATTAGGAAGAGCAGGGCCTCCTAACACAAGTTTAACTTAACAGGAGACCCTGACAACAAATTGTAATCCCTATTTGAAGAAATAAAGATTATTATTATTATTATTATTTCAGCCTATACACGCTTTTTCCTTACTGTCCGATAAAGTATTATTTTTTCTAACTTCCGTCTTTCCGCAAATTTTAACTGTGTTTTGTACTAACACGGCATTAACACGGGTATACATTTTAGACCCACATACGCCACAGATCATATTACGTTTTATTATGCTTAATAACAATATATGATTTGAATTACTAATTTAATTTTCGTTTCACCGCCGAACGTCAAGGGAACTTCAAAAAACAAATATTTATTCGTTCTTATTCAAATAACAAATTGGAGGAACGAATTGAAGAACCGTTCTTTATAAAACATATTTTCTTGAGAAAAGGGCCTTGTAATTATATAAGTTGGATAAACACATATTATGTAATTATGAGTTATTTATCAAACAAGATAATTATGTTACTAACTAAAAAAAACTTACAAAGAGATGTTTAAACTATTAGTTTTATTCATTATTAAAGAATTCTTCAATACACGTACATAATGGTTATTTATTTTATACCCGATCATATATTTGTAAAGGAAATAAATATATTACTTACTTACTTACTTATTTGACTCTTGAATAATTGATTTTATTTTTACTTTATTTGACAATGCTGTGAATTTTTTGTATTTAACTTGGCTCAGCTACGCAATATCGATTGACCTTTTTATTTGTATTTATATTAAATGCATGTAATGCGTTTAGTTTAAAAAATATATATATTTGATGGCTTATAATATTGTATGCCCGTACCTGCAGGGTGGATTGTGTGGAACATATGAAAAGAAATGTAACATCTCTTTGTAACCATGATCTTACAATAAATATCTTGAATCTTTGAATCTTTGAAACCCTTAGGGCCTTCAGACCAGAAGAAGAGCCAAATTTTTGAGTTGTGAGTCGCTCAATTTCTGTTTCATACAAAATACGTAACTCATTTTGAGGCGAACGAAGCAGAAATTGTGCAACCGAAAATCTGCGAGTCACGACTCACAAAATTACGCTTGTCTGGCATCAGCTTTAATCATTAAAATACTTCCTGACTCAAAAGTGAAATATTTATTAAGATTTAAAAACTACTTTTATAACCCGTCTACCCTTCGCCTTCGCTTCGCTGTCTCTGCAAACAGCAAAAAAAGAAACATCCAATTCGGTGCAGCCTTTCAGAAGTGATGCTTTGCATTTCGACGATTCATTTTTATAAGTAACTGTAAATATTTTAAACGATTATGAACTCTTACGTAATGTTCATAACGTAAGAGAGTGAGTTAACTGCTTCAAGGCAAAGAATACATCACAATAGTTACATAAATATGTCGGGACTTACATGTATTACAGACTTCTCTGCAAAAAAATCTACCACTATGATACTACCAAAAAAAATTTTCCTTACTATTATGTCTACACGCAAACAACATATTATAATTATAGTAACCATTGGTGTACTAGTACAGGCAGTACCATTATCTACTTCTGTGGTACCTACTAGTTATTAAGGCGCTTTTTTACCTAGTACGTCAATGTTAGTAACTATAAATAATTTTAATCATATAATAGGCTCAATTCTGGCGTGGCCGCTAATATCTCGAAAAAGTTGTGGGTCTCTTTCATTCATATGGGAATCAAATAGGATGAAAGATGAACGAATTTAATTTCTATTGAATGATATTTAAAATAAGCGGCACAGCTGTCAAAATCAGCTTAATATAAGTGTGAACTAAGCGTTAAATCGATGGTTGACGTCTCTAAATTTAAGTTGACAATCACCTGTCCCTTTTCGTTCTTAAGTACGTGAAAGAGACATATGGTTTTTAAATTTAAGTTAGAGCGTAACACAAAGAATCGGGCCCAATGACACACGTGAATTCCTTAAACTTCTGACGCAAAGGGAGGTAGATAATGTTAAAATGTGAATCATTTTGTTACATCTTACGTTGTCATTTTCTTTGTTTATGTACGTCGCCAGTTTAATATGAACTATGTCGCATGTTGATGTCACTAATATAAAATAATTTTATAGTACTAGGCATCTCTGTTTATCACTTTTTAATCAGGTTTACTTCATTTTTGAATAATATTTTTGTAATTATATTATCATTATGGCTTAAGCTACAAATTTCGAAAATGGCCGTCGCAGGCCATGCGGCTTAAGCGGCCGGATCCTTGTGATTAAATTAGGTGATTATGCCCACATAATATAGTTACATGACATTGGAAATATCTTTGCATTCGCTCCAGTATAGGTCCTATACTGCATAGGCCCCGATTTCGCGAAAAAGCGATCCCCTTTAATTATCTCAGAGAGCTATGGAGATTTGATATAAAAAAACTCAAAAGACGCGTATTCACAAGAGCGTAAGTGCAAAAAATTGATTTTGGCGTTTTATATTTTGGCCTCTAGCCTAACTCTTTTGAAAATAGTCAAAAAGTCGCCACGAAATTTGTGATCTTTTTTATTTCTGCATACTCTGATAATGCAGTATGGTAGCCAAGTCTGGTATAATATATTAGATATTAAATCTGTATTAATAAACAATAAGCGCCCAAATGTATTATGCGCATAACTTTGGCAATACCTAATGCAGCGGATTGGTCAATTTTTTTTTAAGAATATGCATGAAATTGTGTAGTTGTAGAATGTTTCTAGCTGTCCAAAGGAGTAAAGGTTCTTTTTACGGTTGCTATAATGGAGAGTAATGCAAATGCAAGGCCACGTGTCACGCTACTTGAAACACGCAACATATTTATTTAAGGGGACGTTTTGTACCTGCGATTTAAAAAGATTTTTTTTGTTGCGTTGTACTACAAATATATGTAGTTGACGGTTAAATAAATTTGCAAAATATGGTAAATCTAAACCACGTTAAAAACCTTATATCAAAAACTTACTTTCAACGCCCGCGTTAACAGTTATTCCCGTGGGAACGAGGAATTTTCCCGCGGTTATAGGCAACCCATGTTACACTCCAAAGTATATTAACTTTATACAAAATTTTATTAAGATCGGTTAGGTAGTTTCGGAGCC
This sequence comes from Teleiodes luculella, assembly GCA_948473455.1. NCBI lineage: Eukaryota > Metazoa > Arthropoda > Insecta > Lepidoptera > Gelechiidae > Teleiodes > Teleiodes luculella. The sequence goes on from OX419593.1 coordinate 5,282,832, forward strand.
TATTCGATGCAAATAAACAAACAATCAAACCTTTCCTCTTTTTAATATTAGTATAGATTATAGTATAGAATATCAGAAAAATGATAATTGATAAATATTATACAACAATAACAACAACAAAATAATTTTCAAATCGGTTAGCACACTAGAAAAACTTAATTATATTTTTAGAAAACGTACACACTAAACTTTATTCTTTTTTAATCTACTTATTGTATATTTTTTGGTGGTTAATCAAAAGTTTTACACTAGCTATTCTTAAAAAAATTATCACTGCGGTGGCCGAGGGGTTCCTCATGAACAGCGGGTTTGTAATTGAATATATCGACGGCTATGTAACAATATACTTAAAATAACTATCAATCGCAGAATAGAAAGGTTGCCTTAACCCCAAGAGATAAATGGTTGATCGACAATATTATCTCGAGATTCGACGTATCTCATCTGTCGTTATCGTGTCAGCCTCTGAGAAGGCGACCACGATAAAATTTAAGTCCTATTCTCGACCTGCTTCATTTACTTGTGGATCGCACCAGGATAACTCGAGCGGTCTCAAAATGCACAGTAAGTGGCTTCTGTTCGGAAATTTTAATATATTTAAGGGAAAAAATATGTATTTTGTGTTACTATACTCGTATGGTCGCGAAAGGCAGTGTCTGGGCACTTGATAACTCAAGACATTTGCTGGATTGTTATTGATGTAACTACTTAGACGAAACTTGATTTCTTGATAAAATATTTATTAAAAATATTAATATAAAAACAGTGCGTACACAATGGGAAACGAACGTGAACTAAAAAAAAGCTGTAAACAGCAAAAATAGTTGGCCGTGGAAAATGCTGATTGATTCAAAATAAATGCTACGATTATGATCGTACAGGCAGTAAAGGTTTTTTTATGTTGTTGTGTATCTAAATTGAATTATTTCTCTATTTGTGTTGTTTGCTTGCTTATTGTGTGGGTTAAAACCATGTACCTAGTAAACCTAATACCATTTGAATAGGTTAACAGCGAAAAGCAGGAATGTTCCAGCATTTCGGTGGTGTATATGTACTTGTACCTCAAGAAATATATTTTTTCCGCCAAAAAAAGTGATTTTGGATAAGTTGAAATGAAAGTAATGTTGATTGTAAATTTTAGTACAAAATGGTCTATTTGAAAAAAAAATGTCGCGTAGTATTCAACTGTACAATTTATAAATATAGTTTTTATTATGGTCAAGGGTCGTAAGATAAGAATCGTAAGATTTAACCATGGATACGTTATCAAATAACAAAATTTGAAAATTAGAAAATATTTTTAATACATTACGACTTAACATTATAATATTGTTGTTAAAACAATTTGCTTGACAAAATGAGGCATAGTTTATTATTTTTTAAACTTATTACAAAATGGCGTTCAGTGCTGCACAAAGAACTCTTCTAAGCACCTTCTAAGCTTCTCGAGAAAACGGTTTGGAAAATTTTACTAAAGAGACTTTCTTACATTATTCCAGCTTAAGCTAAGACCGTTAACTTTTAAAATCATTGTCAGTTTGTTAAACGCTATGATTTATACTTCAACTTTATAATATCTTTACATTGTTCTCACAGTTCTTTGATTTATAAACAAAAGTACGAGTAAGTATACCTTAACAAAAAACTTCGTCATAACCATAACCTCCTGATTTTAGAGGGCGTATTACGTAATCAAAGATATTTTAGAGAAAGAAAATCCAGCTACTTATGATTGCAGGTGCAGGAATCGTCCTGTGCGCCGTGGCTTTATTGGCCGGCGTTTCCTCTCTCTCAATCCCATTGAGGCAAAACCCGGAGACACTATGTGCCGGCCAGGCCAACTTCCTCCGAATCGCGAAAACCGAGTCCTGCCAGCACTATTACCAGTGCTATGCCGGGCGATCCTACCTCATGCAGTGCCCTGACGAAAGTTGGTTCAACGAATTGGAACAGGTACGACTCTTCTGACCATGGAGTACAGAACCAATGGAGAACGCTTGCGGGGGCGACCGCACACGCCCAACATATGTTATATCTTGCGTACCTCACCACGTTTTTAACCACTAGTGAATCAGATTGGTTCTGTACTCCATGCTTCTGACTGTATTATTACTAGTAGGTACTCTTCAGCCACACCAAAACCGAGTGCTACGCTGGCCGAGCCTACCTTAAGCAGTGCCGTGATGAAACCTGGTTCTACGAAATGGAACAAGTAGGGACTATTAATAATAATGTAATGACATTCCTGCCTTTAGTATATTACTAGTGCTGCGCCAGCCTAACCTAGGTAACTCATGCAGTGTCTTGACGAAACTGGCTAAACGAAATGGTACAGATAGAAGCACATAATAATAATAATAATGCCTCTTTTATTTTCAACAATCTCATTGTATTATTGTTAGCTCTAACTCCCAAACTAGTGTGAACTGTATCTTTTTATGGAGAATGGAATGAGTTACAATTTAAGAACTAATATCATTAAACCTAGTACTATAATAATTTTATTATGCGTGGGTTACAATTTTATTGATGAATAATGTTGTAACCGTGAGCTAATTAGATGACGAACTGATTCAGAAAATAAACTATTATGGTTCAACGACCAAAAGTAGATCTTGGCCCCTGAAAGAAGTATCTATTCGCCACCTTCTTGCGCATGACGCGCGGTCTAACTTTGTGACCATCGCGTTTTAAGTTTTAACTCGTTTGCAGACAATTCCTGGAAATATTTTCTCTTAAAGCGAGAGTACGTGCAAGGGTCGAATGACCGTGTTAATCTAGTAGTTTTTTGTGTTGAGTGTTGCTTAATTACTCTTTCAGAACTGTTGTATATTTCAGTACGAATTTACACATTTTAAGTTTTATTTTGCCAGGTGTGTGACTTCTCAGAAGCTCCAGAAAGGTGTCGCTTTGACCCGAATCCAGAACCAGAACCGGAACCAGAACCAGAACCGGAACCAGAACCAGAACCAGAACCAGAACCAGAACCGGAACCGGAACCGGAACCCGAACCAGAACCAGAACCAGAACCGGAACCGGAACCGGAACCGGAACCAGAACCCGAACCAGAACCAGAACCAGAACCAGAACCAGAACCAGAACCAGAACCAGAACCAGAACCAGAACCAGAACCAGAACCAGAACCAGAACCAGAACCAGAACCAGAACCAGAACCAGAACCAGAACCAGAACCAGAACCAGAACCAGAACCAGAACCAGAACCAGAACCAGAACCAGAACCAGAACCAGAACCAGAACCAGCACCAGAACCAGAACCAGAACCGGAACCGGAACTGGAGCCAGTACCAGAGCCGGAGTCAGAATCTGAACAAGTGGAAGAAGAAAGCGAGCCCGAAGAGTCTGTAGACGTAGAAGTCAGTAATGAAGATGTCTCAAGATCTGAAAATAGCGACGAAGATGTAGCTGAAAATGGTGAAGATGACGCTGTTGAGGCTGAGCGTGAAATCGAAGACGATGAAGTTCCCGAAGAAGACGGAGAAGATAATCAAAATCTAGAAGAACATAGCCGCAAACTAGCTCATCACACACACCATCATAACCACCACCACCACCATCACGATCATGATCATGAAGATGATAATGGAGAATCTGAAGAGAATGATTTGGATATTATTAAGAGGTTTGTGAAAGCTATGAAACAAGAAGTAGATGAAGAGGATGAGGAAAATATTGACGCTATTCCTTTAAAGAAACTTCAAGACGACGAAGAAGGAGATGAAGAAGAACAAGAAAGTTTAATGAAAGTAAGACAAGAAAGTGATGATGAAGATGGCGATCAAGAAGACAGAAAAATCAAACAAGAAAACGTTGCTGACGAAGAGGATGTCGAAAATCAGGAATTAAGACAGGAAGAAGGTGAAGTTGATGAAGTTGACGAGGACGAACAAGAAGAAAGGCAGGAGGAGATGGAAGTTGACACTGAAGAAGCAAATGAGCAAACGAAGAAACTTAAAGAAGAAGATGTTGAAGAGGAAGAACAACAACTGGAAGAAAACAAATTAAAACGATTCTTTAGAAAGTTCTTCAGAATGTCAGCTTAGAATATAACACATTCTATAGCAATCTTTAGGAATGCTACTAGATATGTAGTTATTGTAATTGTTTATTTATTTTATATATAAATAAGATCACTTTGTGCAATTTTGTAAATAAGTAAAAGTATGCCTGACATGTTTTGAGTTTTAATGGAATCGTTAACAGCTTTATACATGTTCCCACCGAGGGGCTCGAGCCTACCCTGAAATCAGGGTGAATAGGCCTTGGTCAAACACGCTGGCACAATGCGGGTTGGTCAACTTCACACACAATCTTTGAGTTACTTCACAGGTGTGTGCAGGTTTCCTCACGATGTGTCCTTCACCGGGCGTCGAATAAACATACACACGAGTATTAATTCAAAAATCTAAAATACATTGGTACGGCCGAAGTTTGAACCCGCGAACTTCTGAATGGAAATCAACGGCCCTAGCCACTTGGCCAACGACGCTTTGCTTTTAATGGAATACAAAATATAATTATTTTATACCTCCTATTTAAAAATATTTGTATGAAAAGTGCATACTGCATAGTGTGTAAGTTTTTTAGAATTCTAGAAAATTTCATCTTTAAGTAGTAAACAAAAACATTTAGCATTAAACATTTCTAGTTAAAATGAAATTTGTTATATCAATGGTATAAAGGAAAACAGCAGCTGAAGAAAACCTATAAAAATGATGTACAGCTTTTAATATGTTTCAATAAATCATGTACTCCGGTCAGAGGTCAGCTCGGCACTTTAATAGGTATCTATTGGTGATGGATGATGCTGTTAAGGATGAACATACATACAATTACAGTTATAATATTTATAAATCGAAGCGAAAAATTAAGATCAACATCTGCGACATCTGTTGAAAAAGCAATAAACTACAGTTATAATATAATAATAATAATAATAATAATATATCTGTGGAAGTACTACAATTATCATTGTTAACTTTCTTTAATTAAATTTTTGATTCGACCTTTGTCATATTTATTAAAAAACACTGCCCTTATATGAAAAAAGGCGGATATGTGATTTTTTATAAAAAAATATAAAATGCTTTTGATTGAATCAAGTAAATTATTACGCATCTACTAATCTTAGAATTATATTTTTATGTTTATTCGTTCTCGAGATAAAATAGTAATAAGCAATGTAGTCCGCGCTATTTAACCTAAAATTATAATTAATAGCGCCTCTGGCAGAATAGGTACCCTACTTTACTTAAAGGAAGAATATCCCTAACGACTTAGTTCCTTCCTTTAAGTTTCTTCAACCCGCTTGTTTATAATCAAAATGCTTACCTTTCTCACTAGCCTGACGGAGTAAGAAATGTTATGGTGTTAATTAAAATGTAACTTTCAGTATTCGGATATTTGGATTAACGCTTCCTTTAGGCGATTTTATAATTAGATCTTTTGTTAAACATCTCTAGGCGAGATCTTACAGGACCGTACTTAGGATAGACGAGTATTAAGGGCTCCCTATTGTACAATTTGACCGACTTCTTGAGCAATTATGTGGATCCTCTAAGTACCTTTTGGGCTAGGACTTAAGGTATATAGTGCTTTAGAGACACATTTGATGAAGCAATTATATTAGAGCATCACTCAGTCATGCCCTTAAGTCTTATTTCAATTAGTTGTTTTGTGTAGAGTTAGCATATTATAATAGTAACTTCTAAAAAGTTATGAATAATATAATATACTTTTTTGCACATCAAGAAGGACAAAAAAATACAGCCCACAAAATTAAAAGTGTACAAAAAGGGGGACTTATTGCTAAAGTAGGCAACCCATTAAATATTTCTGATTTCTGTTTTCTGATTTCTACGTTTCGAGCGACTAACCACACCATATCCGAAAAGCTTAACGAGACGAATGTGAACCAAAGCCAATATTAGTGAATATTAAATGATGCCACATATTAGGTATGTCTTCTTTATCTTTTTAAGGTCTGGCTGGTGTTTGAATGGCAGCGGGGCGGGGAGCGGCGCGATCAAATACAAAGATTCGTTCGTATTTACAGTGATTTCTATTAAAAAACTCTAGTAGCGCGGTGCAAATCGGTGCAATTTACACAAGCAATGAGAAACTTTTGTTTACTTACTAATTTACCTATTATTTTGAAGAGTATACATTTTCATCAAAATGTTATGTTGTGTATTGTTAGCTTTACACTCTTGGTGAAGTAGGTACTTATGCATGTCAAGTAGTACGTTAAAAACCAGTATTAAAATCACTTTATAATAAAAAAATAAACATATAAAAAGTTCATGATGACGCTATGCCAAACATACACATATACAAACACATGCACACACACACACAAATATACACACCCACACATATTATGTTAAGCTACAACAATAATCGTCATAAGTACTAAATTATTTAGATTTACCGAATTAGGGAAGTTCGATTCTTCTTTTTTTTCTAAATCTCTCTCTACTCACCGTCTTTCTAATCTACATACTTGTAATAAATCTCTTCACGAATCATTACTAACGAACATTCGGCCGAACAACTGTTTTCCCAAGACACAGGATTTCCTCCTAGTTAGTATTTTAATTTTGAAAACTTTAAATAAAAATACAGAAAAGCAAAATACATTTAATTAAACTTCAAAGGTTAAGTTTTGTATAGTACTGAATGTGATAGTTTTATACAAAACAACTGTCATGGATTTTTTCTTTTTCATCGATATACCTATATAAATATAGCACGTATTTGTAAAGTATAACTAACAAAAGAAAAACACCATCAGAATCCGCCTCTGTCTCCAAGCTCATTACGCTGAGTCTATCAAATTACTGAAAGCTTCCTGTTCTCGACTAATCACTCAAAATTATAAATTAGCCGTCACGAATGCAGCTTTTTATCTTCTAAAAGGTCAGAACACATTTAGTTCTAAATGAAAAGTTCTCTGCTGATATATGTATATGTCATGCTGTACTAATAAAATAACTATCGCCTGATTTCTAAAATCGCGGCTGTTTTTTTATTATATGGCTTCTGCTATTTTGCAATTCAGCTAGAGTCAGGTAGTTACAATCGCGGCTGTTTGCAGTGCTTTTGTATACTGACAATATTCAACTCGTTACAGAAACATATCGGTCCTTGGGCTATTGAAATGACTTGAATTAATTTAAATTTATTAATTTGATTTTAATCTTTACATTCATTTTGCTTTTATGCTATCTCAAAACAAAAAAATGGAGAATGTTCTTGGACATAGTTTTTAGCCCCCCCGACGAAAAAGAGGGGTGTTATATAAGTTTGACGTGTGTGTCTGTCTGTCTGTCTGTGGTATCGTAGCTCCTAAACGGTTGCGCCGGTTTTGATCTAGTTTTTTTTGTTTGCAAGTGTCACAATCGAGAGTATTCTTAACTATGATCAAAGAAAATATCTTCAGCCATTTGAAGAATATCAGCTCTTTTCTAGTTGTTGAAAGGATCTAAGTAACAGTTTTGTGGCGGGGGTATATATTTTTTTTAATTTAGTGTTATTAGTATTTACTAAGTATATTATACTAACGATACCTACACCGGAATATTCAGGTTCGGTAATAAAAGTAGACATTTTGTGGTATACCTAGCTTGGATGTTGATAATCAATAGAATGCTGCCAATGTGCATCTCCTTACGCCTCACTTGAACAGCAATCTGACGAGCGTTAGTCCAGCAGGCCTACATAGTCAGTTTCAATCAGACGTGTGATAATTATGTAAAACCACTATTCTATACTATTATGTGGTAATACAAATAATGTAGTGACTCTTATTGTAATCTATATTAATAGAAATACATGACCAAAATGTATATACGCCTATAACTACAAAATGGTCATATTTTTGTTATATTCGTGACTGTCGCATAAAACTTATTGCAGTGGAAATGATAATAACAATGAGGGCGAAAGTGCAGGGAATACGGCTGGTATGCAATAAAATTAACTTAAGCTGTAGGCATACTAAGTAAATTTCTGAAAGGTCGAGAAGGTCTTAAAGGCCACATAAGAGACACAGAAAAATAATAATTAACAGAAATGTATTTTCTATACCTACACTGAAAAAAATGTACGGCTATAAATAAATAAGTTTTCGCTATTTACAACCGAGTGACTTGGTTCGGAGGGAGCCTGCAAAGTTTGTTGCTAAAATTATTGAAGTTAACTTTGTTAGCGTATGTTAGTAATATAAACCAAAGAAGCTTGTTTAAAAATAGGTATCCTAGGTGGGTTGTTCCTAACCTATTCACTCAGTAAACTTTAACAAACCTATTTAATATAATTAAGCGATTTACTCAGTTAACTATAAACAAGCTTAATAGTATTATACATCATTTTAATGTGTAGCGACAGCCAATCTACTTAGTTACTTCTTCTCAATTCTATTTGGTATACGTAGCCAAGTCACGCGATATTATTAATCGTGTTGTGTGGGTAGCGACAGCCAATCTACTTAGCTACTTCTTAATTCAAAAAGGTACACGTAGCCAAGTAACGCGATACTGTCAATCGTGTTGTTTGGGTAGCGACAGCCAATCTACTTAGTTACTTCTTCTCAATTCTATTTGGTACACGTAGCCAAGTCACGCGATATTATTAATCGTGTTGTGTGGGTAGCGACAGCCAATCTACTTAGCTACTTCTTAATTCAAAAAGGTACACGTAGCCAAGTAACGCGATACTGTCAATCGTGTTGTTTGGGTAGCGACAGCCAATCTACTTAGTTACTTCTTCTCAATTCTATTTGGTACACGTAGCCAAGTCACGCGATATTATTAATCGTGTTGTGTGGGTAGCGACAGCCAATCTACTTAGCTACTTCTTAATTCAAAAAGGTACACGTAGCCAAGTAACGCGATACTGTCTATCGTGTTGTGTAGGTAGCGACAGCCAATCTACTTAGCTATTTCTTCTTAATCCAAAAAGGTACACGTAGCCAAGTAACGCGATACTGTTAATCGTTTTGTTTGGGTAGCGACAGCCAATCTACTTAGTTACTTCTTCTCAATTTAAAAAGGTACACGTAGCCAAGTAACGCGATACTGTCAATCGTATTATTTGGGTAACTACAAGTACTATGCTTAGCTCCTTTTAGTCAATTTTATTTGTTATAATTAGGTAATCTATTTGGTATTCGGCGGGCTCATTGGGTGCCTACAGCTAAAATACTTATTTGCATACGATTAAATGAGCAACTGTTTAATCGCTTTGGAAAAGTATTCACGATTTAGTGCACATTTTAAAATAATTGTAAACTGAAAGTCTTACTTAGTTAGTATTAAGTTTATTCTAAAACTTGCTTAATTAATTGATTTTTTTTAATATCACACTTTCAGTTCACAATTTCTTATAGAATGTACACTAAATTGTGAATACACTGTTCAAAGCGATTAAACAATGTAGCCCTGACACCGTATGCAAATAAATAATTTAGATATTATTATGGTATGGTCACTTAGTAAGCCCGCTTGAGAATACCAAACAACTTGCCTCATTATACCAATTTAAATTGACTTGGAGCTAAACATAGTAATTGTAATTACCCAAAAAAAATCTCGTTTAACAGTGTCGCGAAACTTGACTACTATACGTGTACCTATTTGAATTGAGAAGAAGTTACAAATAAAGTAGATTGGCTGTGAAATGAGGTACTTACTAAAGAAAAAACAAAGATTAAGATTATTAACAAAATTTATTTTTCATTTTAAACAAAACAATAATTAGCTCATAATGAGCTATGATAAGGGTTAACCTTATTAATTATTTTTAATTCACATTAATAATGCCTTACCTGTTGGTCAAAGTAGTTTTTCGACAAAGTCATGTTTTTGTCAAAATCTTGTAGGTCAAACAAACGGTATTCATTTAGTTTTCACGAAACGCGATGTTGATGGAAAACTACTTTGACTTACAAAACAAAAACATGACTGTCGAAAAACTACTTTGACCAACGTATATAGAGGGTATTAGTAGCGGCTTAACAAATACTGAGATGACATGCTCAGTCCATGGACCTAATCAACCATCCCAAAGTAACCATTCCCGGAAACGAGTAAAAATATTCATTTAGGTGCAGAAGGTCCAAGTTGCAAAATGTCCAGCGGGTGCAAAATGGACAAGTCGCAAAATGTCCAGATCACAAAAGGTTCAGATCGCATTAGGTCTAGGTTGCAAAAGGTCCAGGGCGCAAAATGTTCAGGTTTCAAAAGGTCCAGCTTGTAAAATGGTAATAATAAGACCTGCATCTAAAGGAAATATAATATCTTATGCTACTTAAACGAAACAAAATTCATGATAACAACAATTGTTTATCAAAATGTCAATAATAATTATCTATCGAGTTAAATCAAATAAAAATTTCTTGACATAGTATTACCTAATTTTTTTTGTAGCAACTTCATAATCAAGCAATAATAAATCAAAATAAAGGTTACTTAGCTTAGCACACCTCAAAAGCTGATTTTATTTGATTCATTAATGTTTGATATTTTATTATGCTGTTACCTATCTAAAATCAAAAGTAAATAATCATAAACAAAAACAAACAATTCTTATAAAAATAATTGAGGTAATACTATTTCAAGAAATTTTTATAGGATTTAACTCGATTACATTTTTTTTACATTTAAATAAATAATTGTTGTTATCATCAATTTTGTTTCGTTTTAGTAGCATAAGATATATTTCCTTTAGATGCAGAAGGTCTTACCATTTTACAAGCTGGACCTTTTGCAACCTGAACATTTTGCGCCCTGGACCTTTTGCAACCTAGACCTATTGCGATCTGAACCTTTTGTGACCTGGACATTGACATTTTGCAACCTGGACATTTTGCGACTTGGCCATTTTGCACCCGCTGGACATTTTGCAACTTGGACCTTCTGCACCAAAATGAAGTTTCTTTGGAAAAATTGCTCAAAATCATCGATTGAGTATGTCCTTTTAGTGTTTGTTAAGCCGCCACTTACATCTTGTATAAATCTGACGCATAGCTTATGTACGAATATGCAATGGGCTACTCTATACACATTCATATTGGACTTCGTAGGATTACATATTGTTCACCATTAAATAACATGCACAAAGCATTTGGAATTGGTGACAGCAACGAATTATAAAATACAGTGCCGTTTTCACCTGACATCTTCACATGATATGCAAAGTAATGTTCATCAAAATCAATTGCTTCTAAAATATTTCCACAAAAAAGTAATTGGTCAATATTATAGACATAAATATTTTCGATAACTAGAAACCTATAAAGATATCCATCTTTATCTGAATCATATACAAGAATACATCCTTTGCTGTAACGTATAGAACACATCTTAGCCCAAGTCACTTTAATCAACGGCTTTGAACGATCCAGTACTAACTGACTTTGAATGCAATCAATTTCTGATGCTAACGTCTGCTTTGTAGGTCCTAATTTTAGAATACTGTCAAGTACACCTCGATATAAAACGTCATTAAATTGAAGCTGATGCTTGATAGCCAAAGTTAAGGAGACGTTGACGTGGTTGCTAGATATTTTTGCAGCATTCTTTGAGTGTCTGTGCTTGGCTTCGAACCTCATTGACCATAAAGAATAAATAGGGCCATATTTCAAGAGAGCTGAATGATAATGCACCATGTTGTGAAACTTAGGTTTAAGAGAATCTTTTGTAACTCTTACATAAAGCTCGTTAAATTCAGCCACTAGCACTTGTAATAAATCTGATGTATCTGATGTAATTTTTAAACTGAAAGCAATTTCTATAATTTTTCTTAATTTAATATATAGTATCCATATATCATCATCTTTAGGAACAAAATCTCCAACAATTATCCCTAAGAATCTTAACAGTGTTAGCATCTCTCCGGAAGAAATGCGCAGCGCACCTCTAATAACGTGTTCTTTATTTATTTCACATGGTCTATTGTTGTTATCCGGCCCTAAATTCATCGTCCTGATTTTATCATTTAAAACAGTAATTGAAAACAACTTGGATTTTTGAGTGTATTCTAATAATAAAAAACTTATAACATATTTTGCTACTCCTTCTAATATATCGTGCATCACGTCGACCCCAACCTGCTGAAATATATCAAAATATTTGATGTCTAAAAATGTGCATCTTTCTTTAATGCCAGTTAACGTTGGATTGTTCAAAAGCAAGTCTCTATTATACATATCTACATTTCTAAGTAGAGATGTATCCTCATAACACTGTTCTTTTAATATACTTTTGGGCACTTTACAAGTCCGACAGGAAAAATTAGCGGAAAAACTTTCTACAAATCCCATTAGTGAATGTAAGCCTAAATTGTCACCCAAAATAACTCCAAGTTCAAAATATAATTTACCCTTAAAGGTTGGAGTGTCAAAGTCTATCCCGTTTTCACTCAAATAATTAAATTCATTTATAAGAGACCTAAACAAAACTTGATTTCCAAATGTGATCCTGTCTGATGAATGAAATAGTAATGTAAGGAAAATATTTGTTAAGGCTGAAGAGCGGTAAGGTGGTAAACATGGAATTGAAACGTAAACTGCTCCTAATTTGTGAATACCAGCATGACTGCCTAAGACGTTCCCTGTTTCGTAATCATCAAAGTACATAAACAAAGGAATCACATTTTTGTCTGGATATTGACTCATTCTGTTTTTCCAATAGGAGCCTTGAACAAAATTTTCTTTAGTTTCTTTTAAATGTAAACTATCCATGTATTGTAACGTTTCAGATAATATATCATCAAGCGAGAAAAAAGACTTTAACATTTTTGATACAGGTATAAATTGTGCATAGCATTCTACAGGTATCCAGCGAAATACCCCTTGCTGTTTTACCTTATCAAATCGCTCGCCTACGACTACTGATTGAGGTTCAATATAAGAGCCGCACTTTTTAAAGTAGTTCAATCGTTTATGTTCCGTTGAAAAATTGTTTAATGATAACTTTATTTTAGATTCCATTTCTTCTGTTACGCTTTTAGAAATATCAGTAGGAATAGAATTATCAACGCAAACTTTATTAATACTATTTTCAAGTATGGGAACCAATGAAGTGAGGCAGTTTCCTAATCCGTCGACAACATTTTGTACTATATTTCTCGGTAATAATGTGTTTCCATAAAGTGAAGCGATATATGTTGAAATAACATCATCAATGGATCTGACCTTGTCTTGAATTATAGGATTATAAGAAGTTGAAGAACTAGAACATGAAGCTACATTTGCGATTGCGGTACAACCTTTATTTTCATCAGGAAGTAAAGGGTGTACAACATTAATGTCTTTAATATTGTTAATAGCCAAATCATTTTTAGGGTTACATTCACTTTTTGGCAAATGACTTTTCTCTAAATGTCTTTTATAAGAGTTGTATAAAGTAAAAGACCTAGCACATTGATCTTCACAACAAAAGTATTCAACAAAATCATGGTCACGATGTTTAAATTTAAAATGATTCCTAAGAGATTTGATATCTAATGTATGTTTACATAAAAAACATACAACCATTGTGTAATGTTACAATTTAGGTACAATATTTATAATGTTTACTAAAATATATATTTTGTTGTTTAGCTATCGATGCCTAACTCGCCTAACAGTGTCAGTGCAGAGGTCGAGTTACTGTCGAACTTTGTTGTGAATTTGAAAAAGGCCTTTTGTATAAACATCCATGTGCTATGGCACTCTATAGGGTATTGGGCATTTACAACCCACGTTATTTTAAAACATAGGCTTACTGCTGACAGTATATTACTGACGGTATAAAATACTTCATTTATGACAACAAAGTATGTCTTAATACTCTCCAGTGATTCACCTACGATTATTATAAAGGGTTGTAAAGTGAGCCCGTACTCCTGAAATTTGGTTTCCTTACTTGAAACAGCGTAACGTATGTCAGCGTCAGTTTTTACGTGTAGAATAAAACCCGCCGTTGCCTCTGCTTTCGACGGACGCCAAATCTTTTTTGTCGTATTCTTCAGGCGAACGCTTGTAACAGCTAATAGTGAAGGTATTAGCTGCAAACAAGCGATGTTCGAAGTTTCTTCGGAACCTGAAATATACATAGAATATGTGAGTCGTATAGAATCAAAGGCGGCAATCTGCTCTGGGAAAATTAAAAAAAATAACATGATGATAGGTTTACATTTGTTTAAATTGCCAACAATCAGCCATGAGTCAGATTGCCGCCTTCTATACGACTCATGAAAGGACTCATGTATCATTAATAATCATTATCATAATATTTTGTATTATACGTATTACATATGTTAACAGCGGGCTCGTCTGAGTGTGGCAGCGAACTAGATAACATAAACAAAGCGGTGCCGTGTGAAATTTGAGCACCTAAGAACCTAATAACTAGGAACTTTAATGTTCATGTTTAGTGTATACTATAATATTAAAAAACACAAAAAACAAATAATAAGAAGAGAAAAAAAGTTGTAAAAAATTAAATGAGTATTAATTACCGTGTTCATATGTTAAAAGGAGCTCTAAATTTTTATCTTTGTTAGTCTTGCGCGTTTTGGCTAATGCGAAGATTTTCCTTTTTAATGCCGGAAAGGTTTCTGTGATATCCTTGTATTGTTTTGAATAAAGGTGTTCAAAATCTTTTTCTAGCTGTAAACAAATAAAAGCATCGTTATTAAAAGTACTTGCGTAAGGTAAGCTAATTTTAAATAAGAGTCCTGAGTTGCTAAACAAAAATAGAAACACGAAATGGAAGGCTATTTACACTAACAAAATAACAAGCCCAGTATAATATAATTATTGAATAATACTACTGTACTAATACTTTTATTATTTTCCCGTGGAAATGAGGTATTTTAGTAACATAGGTAAAAGGTAGCCTATGTTACTCCGCCAGATTTATTCTATCTTTATAACAAGTTTCATTATAATCAGTTCAGTAGTTTCGGAGCCTATTTAATACAAACAAACAAACAAATCTTTCCTCTTTATAATATTATTATAATAATTATTATAAAAATTTAACTTACCAGAAGATATCCTTTGGGTTTTTTTAGAGCCGGATATTTGTTGAAATATTGAGCAATGGTTAATTCTTTGGAAGAAATTAACCTTGTCTGTGTGGTTTCTTCCCACTTTTTTTCTACTAATGTCCATGGCTCGGAAGAATTTGTGAGCCATAAGAGATTTTCTTCACTCTCTTCCTCATCTGGAATTTGGATTCCATCTGGTAAGCGTAAACTTGGCGATCGAGGTGAAGAATCTGAAGATTTTGAAATTCGTCGGCGTTTTTCGACCACACCAGACTCCCTGTATTTTCGCTTCAAATTGTGAATTTGGTCCGGTAATTTTCCTGCCAACCTAGGTACAATTCCACGGGTCGATTCAACAATTTTCGTGTGGAAATATACTGAAGACTTTTCCTGGGGAAATACGCTGGTGATTGCACGCGCCCAATTAGCATAAACCGAAGATCTGACTATTTGCTCAGGGTTTTTTCTTAAAATACACGTTCCAATAATTCTTACTAAACTAAGACGCGCCGCATTATTGAGTGGAATAGTTTTGTCCAAATTTAATAGTCCTTTACCTTCCAACGTACTGTTTAGCAGCAACGGCAAGTCCTAAAATAAGATAAATATAAAGTTGTATTAAGAAAGGTAGGTAGGTAGATAATTATGAGCAAGCAAAAAAATATAATACAAACACATATTTCCAAAGCCGTCGTCGAATCTTCGGGTAAAGTAATAGTGACCGGTGACTGTTCACGTAAGTTAATAGTGATTGGTGAACTTGTGGTAGGCGTGCTGGAGGTAAATGCTTTGGAGGATAATGGGTTGTTATCAAGCGGAAAAGTTAGCAAGTCACTGAATGAAAAATCTTCACCAATCTGCAAGCAAACCATACATCAAAATAAATTTGAAGCTTGAAATGTACCAACATACCAACCATGTAAATTAATGAGAGGTCCCGAATAATAAACATTTTAATGTTCTATGTCAAAACGAGGCATATTAATTATTATTCAAATTTGTCTTGCATAAAAAATTAAAGAACACCTAATTGTTCTTGTAATTTTAACTTACGTTCTGATTATTTGCATCGGGATGCATGCTACTTTTATAAACTTCTAAATTTTTTATAAATAATGCTCTGGGTCCGATTGATGGAATCATCTCTTTAATCATGCATTCAGTTAACAACGGAAGAGATAAAGATGTAATAGAATTTTCTGAAATTTAAAACAGGTTAAAATAAATACAATACGGGAATAAAAAAATAGGTAAATATGCACGGCCAAACTACGTAAATTTCGGATATAATTTCATCAATTTGTTAAAATTCGATCGTTTCATAAGAAATTTTAAAAAAATTATATCGTATTATATAAAATATTATAGCGCAAATTATTTTTGGCGTCGGTAGCTAAGTGGCTAGGGACGCTGACTTCCATTCAGAAGTTCGCGGGTTCAGGCCTCGTTGTTCGTTTATTGTACTCGTAAGTTTATTCGACGCTCTTACGGTGAAGGAAAACATCGTGAGGAAACCTACATACAAGAAAATAACATACAAGCAAGGGTATTAAATTAACTACTTAGTAAGGGTGCTTTAAAAACTTACGTTTGAAAACTTCAATATACGCTTCCAAATTCCAAATCTTTAGAAGATTTTTGACTTCTTCGTCCATAACTGCAGTGAAACACGATATTTTACTCACAAAATTGTTAATCACTCACTAATTAAATATGGACACCGCCGCGAAATCAACGACACAACGACTTTGCCGCACTGTGACCTGAGAGATAATGGCTGAGCCCGCAGGCTACGCATCTTGTTTCTTGTTTATTTTTAATCAGGTTACTCGCTAAAAATTAGCAGTGCACACTCCATTGATAATTGCCTAGCTGTACTTATTTACCCATAGATAAGAAACTTGTCTGTTTTAGGTAAGTTACATGATTAGATGCATCATGGCGAGTTGTTTAATTATAGCCTATTAAAATTATATGTACAATTAAATAACGTACTTGTCAATTAAAAACAATTTAACCTTGTTTATTTTTAAACAAACTCAGCACAGCTTATATTTACTGAGACACTAATTTGGAAATAGATAAGTACTTTGGTAATAATAGCCAATAATATTAGTTTGTTTAGGTAAGTTACACGGTTATGTATATCATAGGGAGTTATTTAATTGAAGTCAAATAGGATTTTATGTAAAATTAAATAACATGCTTGTCATTTAATAACAAATTAAGCTCGTCTATTTCGAAGCAAATACAGTATAGGTTATATTTACTGAGACACTCGTTGAAATAGATAAGTGCTTTGTTAATATTAGCCAAGAATACTTAGCTATAGGTACTTGTATTATGTCTATTTTAAGATTCAAGAGGAAGGTTTATATGTATAATACATGCATAATATACTTAAGAATAATCCACAATAACCATTTTCCCGTGCGGAGCCGGGGCGGGTCGCTAGTAGATTATATGTAATGAGACACTACCTATTTGAAAAAACAAGTGCTTTTTTAATAATAGCTAACAATAATTTTAGTTATTACTTGCTTGTATTATGTTTGTTTTAAGTAAGTTACACACTTAAATGTATCATAGGAAGTTAATTAATTGTAGTCAAATAAGATTTTATGTAAAATAAAACAACGTGTATGTCATTAGATAACAATAAAGCTCGTCTATTTTTAAGCAAATAAGGTATAGGTTATATTTACTAAGATACTCGTTGAAATAGATAAGTGCTTCGTTAATATTAACTAAGAATATTTAACTATACTTGCTTGTATTATGTTCGTTTTAAGTAAGTTACACGGTAATATGCATCATAGGGAGTTATTTAACTGTAGTCAAATAAGATTTAATGAAAATTAAACAACGTGCTTGCCATTAAATAACAATTAAAGCTTGTCTATTTTTAAGCAAATACGTTATAGGTTATATTTACTAAGCCACTTGTTGAGAAATAGATAAGGGCTTTGTTAATAATAGACAACAGTATTTAGCAATACTTGCTTGTATAATTTTAACAAAGCCTCAAAATACGTTTTAAATAAGACATAGTTATTTGCAGCCAAATTATTTTTAACCAAGCTAAATTGGTACTTTGCTAAAGACTTTTTTTTTCAGTGTACTATCCATTAGTTGTATTTAAAAGGAACGAATAAATAAATGATTACGATTATGATTATGGTTGTAATTGTAATTATAGACTTTTAATTTTATTGTTGTGGAAGAAAATAAAGTTTAATTTTATAGTTCATCGCTTCGATTATAATTTAATTTTAAATTTATTATATTATTACTTATTAATAAGAACATTACACCACGCTACAGTATTCAAGATTACTACGTACGTACCAAAGCAGCAGCAATAATTCAGGGATTGGGACGCTTAAATTCTCTGGTATAGCCTAAGATGAAACTGAGAGTTGAAACTGCTCTCACAAATGGAATCTATTTGGGTGTGAAATCGCAACTTGCTATCAAGCAAGAACTTCAAATCACGTGTTGTCATTTTATAGTAGTTCTGTCATTATATCGCGCTTGACACGTTCTCTATGTTCTCGCGCGTTACATAGTGAGCTGCTAGGCTAACTGAAGTGACGCACGTTCCGCTCTAACTAAAGGGATCACGGGTCGACGCATCCCGGACGCGTACAATAAAACGATTGGCTCAATGCAGCGGGAAACATATTGCCTTTGTCCCTCTAACACATTCAATTTACTACTACTATAAATAAAATAAAATAAAAACCTATGTGGGACATCTCACACACGGCCATCTGACCCCAAACTACGCAGAGTATTCTATGGGTGTCAGATAGCTGATATCATACATCACTACATAGTATAAAACAAAGTCGCTTTCTCTGTACCCTATGTATGCTTAAATCTTTAAAACTACGCAACGGATTTTGATGCGGTTTTTTTTAATAGATAGAGTGATTCAAGCGGAAGGTTTATATGTATAGTACATGCATAATATACTTAAAAATAACCCACAATAACCACATTAACCACAATTTTCCCGTGCGGAGCCGGAGCGGATCGCTAGTATATACTAGGCGCCCGTATTTATATAAATATACAACATCCAGACACAAGGCAAACACAAGTGCTCATCACACGAATGTTTGCCCTGGGCAGGATTCGAACCCGCGACCTTGTGCTTCGTAGGCAGACGTACTACCAACTAGGCTACGAGGCCGACAAACATGAATTGTTTTCATTCAAGTTTGTCGGCCTCATAGCCTAGTTGGAAAGCCCATAAACAATTCATGGCTGGAATAAGTAAATATTTATTCGAAAATCTAATTAAAAAATTGGTACGCAACGGGGACTGAAACCGCGTCTCTTCAACGTGAAGATATTTTTTCTTGCGTTTCTCTACAACGAAAACGGCCACAACAATTACTCAACAAAAACAACAATGTTCACTAGTGGTACTCGTATCATCATCGTCTGTGCATCTGCAAAAATAGCGAGCAGGGTGGGCAGTGCATTGCATAATATTACACCAAAAAGCAGCTTAAGTGTGAAATTAATTCAATATAAAATAAATCAAGGCAGAAAAAAACCATTACGCCGCCGACGCTCTTTTCATTTCATTAAATTGACAACTGCTTTCTTTGTTTATTGCAAGTCAGAAGCATAAATGTTTAGATTGAAGTATAATGTTCTTGTAGATAAATGCATGTTAATTTTACAAACCACTGAAGAAAGCTAACTTTATTTACAATGTTTACAAATCATTCGCTCTACTGAACTTTACCTTTTTTTTGGTAGATAATATTAACCAAAACTGGTTTTCTTTTTATCATTTTGAAGATATTAAAAATCTATTGAAGAGAGTTTGGAGTACAAACTCTTTATTAAAATGCAGTACGTAAATTAATGTTGTCCTTTGGAAGAAAAATAAAGTGATATAAGTAGATGCATGATCCACTGGAGGTTGTTACTTATAGGGTGACCTTATTTGAAACTGTGAACATATTATAAGGTTCTATCTAAGGGGCCGTCCATTAATCACGTGAGGCTTGAAAGGGGGGGGAGGGGTTTAAAAATGAAATGAGGTTATAATTTATACTGCTACCACCTGTATTTAAAGATAATCTTCTAAAAATTTTAAGATTCTTTGCAGGTACTAAAAATACACGTGATGTTGAGTGGGGGGGGGGGGGGGGTTGTCTTAAACCTCACCACGTATCACGAAGGGGGAGGGGGGGTTAAAAAATGCTGAAAAAAAAATCACGTGATTAATGGACGGCCCCTAAGCAACTGTATTAAAGAAAATATGCTTAGAAATAAAATAAAAAAATCTAATACATTTGTAAGTTGTTTCGAAAAGCTGTTCTAATCCGTTGTCTAAAAAACATAAACCAGGGATTTCAGGGTAAGCTCGAGCCCCTCGGAGGGGACATACATGAGCAGTCAAAGAACGTAAGTAAATCCCGATTAAAAACCCCTTTTTAAATTCAACCTGTTTTCACCAGATATTTTATCCACACGAAAGCAAAGAAAAGCAATGCTTCACTCTTCATTAAGCTGAGTCTTCAAAAAAACACCTGTGTTTAAAAAAACACGCTTACTTAGTAAAATCCCTCGTGAGTAGGTTATTAAGGTTATCCCTTGCCGTAACTCCCGAGTAAGGAAGTCGTTCCCCCATTAGAGGAGATGAGGACAAAGTTGCGCGATTTGTCGTGCCTCCGTCTTGTGTACTCACTGCTTTATGTCACAGATGTACAGAATATGCAGAGGAGCTAAACGTACAGCGTAAATATGTTTTTTAATAAAAAATGATTTTTAATGGAAAGGAAAAAAGCAAGTCGATTTGTCAACGTTCGCTGGCTTTACGAGGAAGGCTTCTAGGGTGGCTCAACATCATCATATATATTTCAGCCGAAAGACCTCCAACGTTGTACAAAGATCCTCCCTATGATCTCCACTTATATCGATTGTTCGACTGAAAATGTAGTAAATTAAAACGAAAATCATTATGTCTTGGAAAGCCAGTTACTGCAATTAGCTCAAACGTGAGTCTCTAGGCGTGTCTAGAAAAGGCAGTTAATTTACTAGCGCAAATCTCTACGGTGGATGACTATGTAACCGTTCTAAGCCATATCTAGTTTTACATACATCTATATTCCATTCTTATTTTAGAGAGTATGTCGAAGCACACACATTGACACGACAAGGATCCCCACTTAGAGTTGTAATCGCCTTATTTTGAAGTTAACTGCCTAATCACATTGATATAAATCTTCATAAACTAAAACAGAATGATATAAGGATCTTATTCAAGTAAAGACCTAACGTGGTATTACGTAGTATCATGTCAGACTTTCACAGTAAAACATTGTTCCGTAATTAGTTAGTTACGTCGTGAACTTATCAACTCAACCGCATATGACGTTTTGACGGCCCCGTAGCCTAGTTGGTAGTACGTGTGCCTACTGAGCACAGGGTCGTGGGTTCGAATCCCGCCCAGAGCAAACATTCGTGGGATGAGCACTTGTGTTTGCCCTGTGTCTGGATGTTGTATATCAGCTGTCTGGCACCCATAGTACAGGCTCTGCCTATTTTGGGGTCAGATTGCCGTGTGTGAGATGTCCCAAATATAATTACGAGTATATTATTATTATATCTAGCGAATAATGGCACCCTGAACAGCTCATAACACCAAGGCGTTTAGAATACCTACGTCATTTGGATTACTACTGCATGACAAGGATAGCACGATTTGCTACCTCTCCGCCTACCCTATCCCCACTACTTCGCCTCATAGCCTGCCCATATTGCGTGGGCGCTTTTACAAAGCTACCTCTATCAGACAGAGGTATAATAATAATAATAAATATGTGGTACGTCGCATTTGGGGTAGAGTCTTCCACTCCCCCGCAAGTCCGGTGAAGCTTGATTGGTCGTACCTTTTCGACACAAGCATATAGCAATTTCATAAAAAATAAAAAAAGGGACGTCGCACACACGGCCACCGAACCCTAAGGTAGAGCCTGTAGTATAGGCCCTGTACTATGAGTGTCAGACAGCTGATATACATACATATATAAATAATACAACATCCAGACACAAGGCAAACACAAGTGCTCATTTTACGAATGTTTGCCCTGGGCGGGATTCGAACCCGCGACCCTGTGCTTAGTAGGCGTACTACCTACTAGGCTATGGGGCCGTCTTTACGGCGTGTGTTTATAAATACTCTATACGAGCTTCATGTATCTGGAAACAGAAATATGAATGCCTTTGACATTCAGCCCACTGTACATAATTCCACCTGAAAATTAATTATTTATTAAAATAAGTAATGATGTGTGCCAGCAACTGTGTTTTTGGATCAAAATCCACTGCCTTTGTAAAAAGCTCCTTACTTTTTATAATCACAACTTTTTTAATTTCCCGCGTTTAATTACGAAGAACTTTTACAATGAATTTTTTATAGCATTCCTTTTGTTGCCAGGTGTAATAAAATACTTCAGAAATAAGTTGACGTGTCCATAATGTGCGAAAATAAAAAAGAATTACTTTTTTACATCGTCGTATCGTTTTGGTTTTGATTTTGACCCAAGTAAAGATGTCGTCGTGGCCCAAGTAAAGGGCAGCGTTGCATATCGCCGTGAAAGAGGCCTTAGTCCTTGTTGTACATTTTGCGATTTGTACATTTTGAGATTTGTACATTTTGCGTGTTGTGTTCATTTTGCGTTTTGTACATTTTGCTCCGAAGGGGACCTAACGTGGTATTACGTAGTTTCATGTCAGACTTTCAGAGTAAAACATTGACGGAGGCACCGCACTAGTTCGATCCCTGCAACAAACTGGCATGTACTTATTTACATAAGTTTTTTTTTTAAATAGGTACAATCCATAAATCCGCAATTTGACAAAAATATGAAAATTGAAAGGTATTTTTTTAATAGACCTATTCTCGTTTCAAAAAGTTACGACCAATCAAGCTTCATCGGTTTTGCGGGAGAGCGAAAGAGGTACTATTTGGTATTCTGTGGCGAAAAGCTCTAACCCAGAATAGTCACCAACGCGTCTAGGGGCGGCTCGAGGGAGTCTAGAACCTAGGCCTAGCGTGTTGATACGGATATTTGTTCGACGGATCCCAACCGGAATTCGAACCCGGAACCTTAACGTGACACAAGTATTTGATTACTCGACTACAGAGCCTGTTATACCTACAGTAGTTCATATTTGGCCGTTGGAAGGTAAGATGTATGTAATATTCTATATAATAAAATTGTAGAGGTCGAAAATCTGTACATAGGATAAAATGCCAAAAATAGAGTCAGGGGGATGTAAAAAAGTGATATAGAACATATCCATATTTTTCAATTTTTTTGTTTCTGTGTTTGTCGGTTTGTCTGTTTGTACGGGGTAATCTTAACCACTGGAACGATTTAAATGAAATTTTGTATGGTGGTACCTTATATCCCCGGTCAATATCTTAGATACTTTTTACCACAGGATCTCATTCCTACGGGAAGTTCACGAAAAGTCGAAAAACAACGCGGGCGTAGCCGCGGGCGGGCAGCTAGTAATAGAATATATTGAACATACAAAAATATCTATAAATAAGAATAGGTATAGGTTAAAGGTTGTTTCTAAATCTGTGAAGGATGACAGTATCTTTTACGAAAGTTCACTTGTTTACTATCCTCACGGGCTTACTCCTGGCATCTAAATTATATTCTACTTATATATAAGGAGTTTCCCGATCCATCTAATATCTCCTAAGTAAGTGTAATAAACAAAATATTACCTTTTCGGCATAAAAAGGTAATTTATTATAAAGGTATATCGCCTAGTGATGTTTCATTTTCTCATTTATGGGATAGTAAGGGCCCTACTGAAACTGTCATTAAGGCAGTAAGAATACTAATAGAAACAGAATTACTTGCTTCATCAGTGAAGAAAATGAAGGATGCTTTATATGAAATTGTATTTAGCGAGAAAAGATTAAGATATTAGCAAGCATATTCGGTATTAGATATTTTTTATACACCTGATCCCGCTAATACATATATAAGTAAGCCGAATAAATAAATAATGTAAAGGGCTATGGAAGTTAGATCAAATACAAGGAAGGGATGAAAACATCCCAATAAACTGCATTTACCCCCAATTTCCGACTTTATTCAGAGTCCTTTTTACAACATGTAACGGAAGGGTCTAAATTAGGGCAATTGAACTAGAAACATATAAAAATTCTTTGTATTGAACTGATCTTTTTCTTCTTCTATCTATCTATAATATAATAAAACTGAAGAATCGGCGTGCCTATACATTGCTTTGTTTTTCAAAAAACTGATTGTGGGTGATAAAGGGAGTGTTGATAAAACTGTCCGTCTGTCTGTCTGTCTGTTTGTACAGGCTATAATCTCTATGATCGTTGGACCTATTTAAATGAAATTTAGCATTTTGCCTGGCCAACATTTTAGATACTTTTTAACACGGGAAAAATAACCACGCGGGCATAGCCGTGGGCGGACAGTTAGTGTTCAAATACAAATAGCAGTATTTACTAGTAAGCAACAGTGATAGAAAACATCGTAAAGGAAACCTGCGCACACTCCTGCGAAGTACTTAACTCAAGGTTGTGTGTGAAGTTGACCAACCCGCACTGGGCCAGCGTGATCGACTTAAGCCTATTCACCCTGATTTCAGGGTAGGCTCGAGTCCCAAAGTTCAAAGTTCAAAATGTGTTTATTCGAAGTAAGATTTTACAAATCACTTTTCGTCGTCGAGGAGAGTTCACGATTTGGCTGTCCCCTTGTTGGGGATATATATGAGCTGTCAAAGTTGATTATGAAAATATATTTATTTCATGTACTTACTACCTAAAATTCTTGCCACAATGTTGGGTACCTATCTCGCTACCGCAATGTTATAGGTTGCTTTATAAGTTTCAACAAAATAAATGATTGAGGGAACTTCCATGCCGGGGATTGGTTTATAATTAAGTTATAACGTTCGTGAACTTGGCGGGTGCTTTTAACTATATTATGCTCGCTTTCCTTACATTTGAACCGCATCGATTAACCTACTTTATTCGGTTTCAATAAGTCTTATAGATTGCCTACTTATCATTTTTAAATTAATATATTAAACTAGCTTTCCTCCGCCCGCGTTAACAGTTTTTCCCGTGCAAATGAGGCATTTTCCAGCGGTAAAAGGTTTATATTACTCGGGGTGAATGTAGCTTTCTAATGGTGAAAGAATTTTTGAAATCGGTTCAGTAGTTTTTGAGTTTATTCATTACATACATACACACACACACACACACACAAATACAAATCTTTCCTATTTATAATATTAGTGTGATGTGATATGATATAATATGATAAACGTATTATGTTTATTACTGAATTTAATAATAAACTTTTTTAATTAAAGTGGATACTTCAATAACACTATCAGTCGAAGCCTAACCAGAAAAATAAAAAGCATACAAACTTACTCTGGCCACTCTAAACTAATATGATGAGGAATCATATCCGGTATATGGACTACTACAAGGCTCAAGGTGACGCCTTTATAAATGACTGCCTGGTGACTATAGTTAGTGGTACATAATAACTGCGAAAATCTAAGATATTTAGCCAAATAATATATAATATGTGGGGACATGACATCGCACACACGGCCACCTGACTCCAAACTAGGCAGAGCTTGTTCAATGGGGGTCAGACAGTTGATATACATACATATACACCGTGCTTTTTTAACCGTCTTACAAACGAAGCCCAATGTATATGCCCGTGATATAGAATATATTGGCAATGTTATTTTTTTTTTATCAATAAAATAATAAAACCGTGAAGTAAAATAAAATAATGCAAAATATTTTTGAATCAACCTGTACATAATATTTACAATTTAGTAACAATTTGCGCATGCGTGAGAATCGTAAATAATGGGAAAACAAAAGAAAAATATGAGATAAACACATTTTTCGATCTCTCGATCGATTATTTTATTGAAAAAATCCTAGATTATTTTTCTTAAAAAAAAAAAACATTGCCAAGATATTCTATATCACGGGCATATACATTGGGCTTCGTTTGTAAGACGGTTAAAAAAGCACGGTGTATAAATATACAACATCCAGACTCAAGGCAAACTTGTGCTCATCAGTGATGAGCATCACACGAAAGGTTACCCTAGGCGGGATTCGAACCCGCGACCAGCTTTGTAGGCAGGCATACTATCGAGGCTACGGGGTCGTCAGGGTGACGCCTTTATCATTGACTATAGTTAGTGGTGGTAGGTACATAATAACTGCGAAGATCGAGGAAATGTAGCTGAATGCTTACAAAAGATTTGTCTGCCAATGAGCGGTATGGATCAAAGCTGCACTTGTGAAACTATTTGCAAATTGATATACAAAGTTCCGTGAACTATGGCGCATCACAATTAGAGCTCCCGCGCACTTGGCATCTTGGCTGGTTATGAGATGGCACCTCGCCGCTTGACCTTTTGAAGTACAAAGTGAAATGCAATTGTAAATTGCGACACTTTAGCTTGCATTCTTTACTGAATAGATGTTTTTATTATTTGTTTGAAATCACTATGAGGAGATAGCGTCTGGTAGCGTATTTTACGACGTCGAGGCGGGTTCACAATTTGGCTGTCTTCTGTGGAGAAGAACCCGCCGGAAGAAACTCCACAGGCGTTGCATCTTTTCAAAATATTTTACAAAAATTATTATTTTATACAATTTGATTAATATATTACAAAGAGTGCAAACGAAAATATGCAATTTGAAGAAGGCAACCAGTCAAAGTAGAAAAACTAAACTATATAACCAATAAAACAACCGGCAATTGACTAGAGCAGACCAGTCCCCCCAAGCAGCACCACGTTCACGGGTTTGACGTATGGCTGTTAATGATGAATCCTAAATACGTTTTGTACGAGTATGTGAACTAATAGACTGTGTGACGTGTTATAATCTTTTCTATCCTTACTAATATAAAAAATGCGAATGTAACTCTATCTGTCTGTTGGTCAAGCTTTCACGCCAAATCCATGAAACTTGGTACAGAGATAGAATAGAGCTAAGGAAAGCACATAAATTAACGCGGGCCGAGCCGCGGGAAGATAGTCACAAATAAATCGCTTTATTTGTTTTCATCACTACATAGTATAAAACAAAGTCGCTTTCTCTGTCCCTATGTCCCTATGTATGCTTAAATCTTTAAAACTACGCAACAGATTTTGATGCGGGTTTTTTTAATAGATAGAGTGATTCAAGAGGAAGGTTTATATGTATAATATATGCATAATATACTTAAGGATAACCCACAATAACCATTTTCCCGTGCGGAGCCGAGGCGGGTCGCTAGTTATAAGATAAAGTGTTGCGATCTTATTGCATTGACTGGGCATTTTTTAAATCAAATCATTCTCTTTGCAGAAATACCTATTTTGCTCAGCTATCACAATTATATAAATATACACTAACTTAATTATTAGTAGAAAAATAGGTATTTGATACATTTGTGACTCCGAGCGCTTTCATGTTTTGTAATTTTGTCATCGTGTCTCATTAGTTTTTCTAGAAAAATAAAAATTTAATTTTTCTCTCTGTATTTACTAAGCAAGTATAAATATTTGAAATGAGTAATGATGTTGATCAATATTAACTTTAAAAAAGTAGCTGGTAGGTAACTTCTAAAATTTTTCTCAGACATTTCGCAATTTTGGCCTTACTTTATTATTTAAACCTATTTTTTTAATATCTTAAATCGTAGCGAAAATAAAAACATCAAGATGTTGATGGGAATCGAACCTGCATCTTTTTGGCTATATTTGCCAACAAAGGTGCTCTACCAAACTTGCCACAGAGTCATTGAACTAGTTTAAGGGGCTACCCGAGGCTAAGTGGCGCCGCCCTCTGTTAAAAATTAATTACTCGCGAAGTATATTTTTTTTCTAAAATCCGGACGGTCATTTTGAAGTTGGCGTGCTATAGGATATATAGGGGCCATAAACTGTATTTATTATAGTCCGCTGTAGTTACAGATAGAAAATTTGCCAAAAGTGGCCGTTTTTAGCAACTTTTCTATCTGTAACTACAGCGGACTATAATAAATACAGTTTATGGCCCCTATATATCCTATAGCACGCCAACTTCAAAATGACCGTCCGGATTTTAGAAAAAAAATATACTTCGCGAGTAATTAATTTTTAACAGAGGGCGGCGCCACTTAGCCTCGGGTAGCCCCTTAATTAAATTCATCAATTATAGCTTCTTACTTACACAAAAAATTTACTAGCATTCCGCCCTACGGCTCTGCCCGCGTTAACTGTTTTTCCCACGGGAATGAGGGATTTTCTCGTGGTAAAAGGTAGTCTGTGTTATATTGATGTAAAAGCCATATTATTATAAAGTTTCATTAAAATCCATTCAGTAATTTCTGCATAAAGCCCAATACACACGTAGCTATAATCTATATTAATATGCCCAGCTCTAACATATTACATCTCACCACCACACACGGTAGCTGTATTGAAATATATATTTTCACCCTTACTGCGTCCACTTACGGAATACCTATAATATGTCGAGATTTATATTAATATGCCTTGCTATTCGGTCGACATATTTTGGTGACGTCACAACAAGCGACCGATATAGCACGGCATATTAATATAAATCTCGACATATTATAGGTATTCCGTAAGTGGACGCAGTAAGGGTGAAAATATATATTTCAATATAGCTACCGTGTGTGGTGGCGAGATGTAATATAAGTTAGAGCTGGGCATATTATTATACATTATAGCTACGTGTGTATTGGGCTTAAAACAGTAACATCCATACATCCATCCCTTTAACCTAATAAACTTTGGCGTCTATAATATTAGTAGGATTAAAATTCGTAAAGGATATTTTAAATAATAAAACAACAGTATCGATACCCGAAATATTTTATTTCATTCATAACGTCGACTTTAAGTAATAACCAACTAATTAAATATTGGGTATCCAAAAGTACATTCACTTTCGATAAATTCACTTTTAGCCTATTTACTATAATTATATTCAATCTATACATGTATGTATGTATGTAGAGTGGAAGGTATAGGTGTACAAAAGATTCAGCTAAGTCTGTTTTTAAATTGACATTACAATTAGGATCATAGTGTGCCCAGCCTACATAATGTGGTTTATACGTTTTAGCCTTTCCCCTAAATGTAATGTAGACATACTAAATCAAATAAGTAAGTATACTAAATCGTGAAGAATCCACTTATGTTAATTTAGTTATAAGTAGCAAAAATATTATGTAGGTACGCCTTTCAATTTTTGACCGACTTCAAAAATAGATTAAGTTTAAATACTTAGGCAACTCGTTCTTCTATTAAACTTAACATAATACTATTTTGGTTTTCTTTATTGCTGTAAAGATTTATGTTTACATAGAAGTACATTACTTGATTGTCAAAAAAAGAATAGGTTAAAAGAAATATTATTATTTTCACTGACATTTGTAAGAAATCCTTTAAAGATCCAACTTTTTAATAACATAGTAACATATTAGGAAACACAACTGAGAATTAAATAACAAATGCCATTTGTATTACACAGTAATTAATTAATAGGAAGGTTTACATACAGGTCAATATAATTACAGTCTGTTCTTTAATGTCAAGGCGATTTTATTAAACATAATCCTTTGATTTTGGGGTTTTACGAAAACATATTTCAAGATTCTCACTAATTTTGAAATTATATATAACTAGCTTTCCGCCGCGGCTCCGCCCGCGTTAACATCTCTAAATCTTTTCCCGTGGGAATGAGGATTTTGACCGCGGTAAAAGTAAAAGGTAGCCTATGTTACTTCCTAAGGTTTATTCTATCTTTATACCAAGTTCCATTAAGATC
The DNA here is from genome assembly GCA_948473455.1 of Teleiodes luculella. Classification (NCBI taxonomy): domain Eukaryota; kingdom Metazoa; phylum Arthropoda; class Insecta; order Lepidoptera; family Gelechiidae; genus Teleiodes; species Teleiodes luculella. The sequence goes on from OX419593.1 coordinate 5,312,788, forward strand.
AGTTCAGTAGTTTTTGAGTTTATTCATTACAAACATAAACACACACAAAAATACAAAAATACAAATCTTTCATATTTATAATATTAGTGTAGATAGATAGGAAAGAATATACTTTATTGCTCATAAAAATACAGAAATAATTACAATTCATAACAATCAAAGTGCACAAAAAGACCGCCTTGGCAATAAATCTCTTTATCTCTCTTATCGCTCTTATTACAAGGGTGGCAATTTCTACCAGTCAACCCCATTTTTCTATTTGCAAATTAGCAATCATGTTTCAAATAAGTACATCACTAACTTGTCGATACTCGTATTAATAAATTGCTACGAATTTACTACGGCGTAGTCATTCCGTAGCACTCGCGTAGCAATAATGTAGCTACGAGTAATAGTGAACGGGGTTTAGTCTGCAGTGATCTTCACGCTTTAGTAGTACAATACATAATCGGTAAAAAATTAACACAGCATAGACTAATAATTAGAATAAATTTTAGTCTTGTACCTCTTATATTATTCAAACATCGATATTTTAATTCTTCGTTTTGAACATGAAAAACAAAAGTAATGTTCTAATGTTAGTGAAGAGACAACTATTTTGGAACAATTGTTTTTAATTCTACTTTTTAGTTATAAGAGCATTTCCTTAGCATTTCGTATCTCTATGGACATTTTTATGCCATTGACATCATAATTGTTATTAAAATTGTTTATATACAATAATGACAATAATTTTCAAATAACAATTGAATATCGTATAACAAAATCAATGCCAGTTTCTTTTTTAGGACAGAATATAATCTTCTTTTATATCACAGTACCGTAACGCTAATATGAATAGATAAATGAATGTACAGTAAGTAACCGAAGCACCTATATGAAGTAAGTACTAACTGAGTAGAATCTAGTAGGTATTTGGAGTAGCCTAGGGCTTAATCCTTGACGTTCCTCAGCAGTTCGTCCGTTGAGAGCATTCCGTCCTGCAACAATCCATATTAATCTTAATTTATACACGAATCAAATAGCATTACTTGGATATCGTCACCCTCCTGAGAAACCCACTTAAATACTTTCAACAAAATTTTACAGGAGACACAAAAAACTATCTACTAAAAGAGAGTATGATAGGTAAATATTAATTGTTTTGTTTTTTAGTTATTATATGATTATCTTCAGAGCTTTAAAACAAATGCGTAAATTTTATAGTGTAAATACTGCGCGTTTTTTTGCCCAATTTGTAAAAAAAGGAATTAGGCAAAAGCTGGTTTTCACAGCAGGGTGACGATATGTGAATGACAGCCCCGTAGCCTAGTTGGCAGTACGTCTGCTTACGAAGCACAGGGTCGCGGGTTCGAATCCCGCCCAGGGCAAACATTCGTATAATGAGCACTTGTGTTTGCCTTGTGTCTGGATGTTGTATATTCATATATTATTATGTATGTATAATAGCTGTCTGCTACCTATAGTACAGGCTCTGCCTAGTTTGGTGTCAGATGGCCGTGTGTGAGATGTTCCACATATTATTCATCATCATCATTTCATTCAGTAGACGTCCACTGCTGGACAAAGGCCTCCCCCAAAGATCTCTAACACGATCGGTCCCGCGCTGCCCGCATCCTCAGCTCGTTACAACTTTTATGATAGGAAAGATACTAGATTTACAATAAAAGTTGAATTACCTGGTTGAGGTCGATGAACTTTACAACGACAGCTCGCGCGAAGTCAGGATTGTTCAACATTTCGCTGATAAACCACTCCGAGGGGATACTTGAGCTGTAAATAGACATGATTATTAAAAACTAACCTGTAATTAAGATCGCTGCTTTACTTGCCTTCTGGGAGATATGGGTTCGATTCGCGTCACGTACCAATATGTTTTAGGTTTTTAATTTCACAAGGTATGTTTACGATGAGGAAAATAATTGTTAAGAACCCTTCATACATCTGTAAAGAAAACCAAACTATTTGATGTCGAACAAGTCGTTTTCTGTCAGTTATTTACTAACTCTGTTCTTTCACCTTTAAGAGGGCTCTGTGAAAAACTGTAGAGCTCGAAAATGTGTACATGGAAAAAGAAGAAGCTAGAAACCGAGTGCCGGGGGTGTAAGAAGTGATAAAGAACATAATACGAGTATTCAGACTTTTTTCAATTTTTTTGTTTCTCAGTTTATCTGTTTGTACGGGCTAATCTCCGAAACTGTTGGACCGATTTGAATAAAAATTTGCACGGTGGTAATTTATATCCCCGGCAACATTTTTAAATAGTTTTAACCGCGGGAAAATATCTCATTCTTACGGGAAATAGCACCGAAAAGTAAGAAAATAACGCAGGCGTAGCCTCCGGTGGGCAGCGTATTTTATAAAATGGTTTAGTATAGCAGTGCGCAGTGTAATGCTGGTATGATTTAAAAATAAACCGCTATATTAAGTTACTTTTTGTTGCGTAGTAAGAAACGAGAAGTAAAAACTAGTTTTAAGTGGGAAGCAGAAACTTGTGGAAGTAGTAGGGGCATTGGAACTTTCCAACTCGAATGCTAGTTAATTAGACGGTGTTCTGTGAACTTTTATAAAACTGAGAAACATGGATAGCAATGCTTTTAAAAAGTTAAAAATATGAGTAGTGGAGTTGTACCACTAAATTTAGTTGGTTCTATAATAAAATAGGCTAGACCTTGTGTTGCCACTGAAACTTACTACTAACGCACAAGTTTACTTGGCTATGAGTTAGTATGTAACATGTAATTATAGGTAGGTACAATAGTACAATCAAGGAACGCGCCTTGCGATTCTTGTTCAACGAATCCACGAACAATGGAATATCTATAGATAGTGTTCAACTTTATTTGTCCCTGACTGTAACTTACATATAAATTGTTATATTGTACAAAAATCAAATTAGACTAGATATTTTGAATTAACATGTTTTTTTTTTGTGAACCTTTCATTTTCCACTCACTTTGATTCTTAAACGTACTTAACCCCTTTTACTAAATATAATTATTGTTTTGGTTAGTCTATAAATTGCGCAAAAGCTTGAAAAGCTACCAGTTGTCAATCCATTTTCTTTTTTTTATACAGTGTGACCAGATTTGAAATGAAAATTCTGCTATTTGCTCATCCAAATTCTGCTAAAATCTGCTACTTACTACTACTTAATAATACTTAAAAACTACGATATTTTCTTCGAGATGGTGCCCCACCTTTCTTAATTATTGATGGCATTAATGAATCTTATTTCCCTAAAAGCAAGGTCTGGCTGACGGCCCCGACAACCCTTTCAATATAATGTTCTATTCCAGTCAGATTGAAAAAAAACAAAATTTTACCTAAAAAATATGTGAAGAAATGCAAAGGTTTTGAGCAGACCAAATAGTAACATACCGACCTCTTAAAATTGAAAAAACAAGAAATATGCAGTTTTGGTTCATAGCTTTTCTAAACTAGTCATAGATTAAAGATTTGGTAAACCCAAGTGAAGATAATAACTTCTTATTTAATATTGAGAATTTCTCTGTGGACTAGCGGGCGAGCGTCGGTATCGTATTGGTTTGGTCAGTTGATTGCCATTCAGAAGACTTAGGTTCCAGTCCAATTAAATAGAGCAATGTTTTCGAATTAAAAATTCACACGTACAACTGTAAAGGAAACATAGTGAGAAAATCTGCATATACGTACTAAACAATACAAATTAAGGTTTTGTGTGAGTAACTTGTCAAGGTTGATTGTCACTAAAAAGGGTAAAATAAAAAGATAATTAAAAAATATATAAAACCTACACACATACCACACACACCACCACCATACATAAAAATGTTAAGATACTCGTAAAATAAAAAACTAGCTGAAAGCTTATTTACATAAGTAACATTATATTAACATGTGTGTAGACATAGTTATACTCTTCATCTTTTTATCACATAATTAAAGCGTGCTTTTGTTTATGCGGCAAACGCAGTGTAAGGAAACTTCCGTTAGGCGCACTGCATTTACTTTTACATGTGTTCTATGAAAAAACGCACACCTGTCACCAACGCGGCGATAGACGCATATCATTAACTCTGCGTTAGACGCATAAACGAAAATCAATCAATCAATCAATCAATCAAATCAATAATATTGCGTTGGATTGTTCGTTAACAGCTCATATATGTCCCCACCGAGGGACTTGAGCCTACCCTGCAATCAGGGTGAACAGGCCTCAGTTGAACACACCGGCTTAATGCGGGTTGGTCAACTTCACACACAGCATTTACATTTCTTCGCAGTTGTGTGAAGGTTACTTACGATGTTTTCCTTCACCGCGTACATATGAATTCGTATATTGAAAATATATTGGAACGTGCCGAGGCTTCAAGCCACTGCTTCCGAATGGAAGTCAACGTGGCCACCGACGCTTTCGATAATATTGCGTATTATAGTCATCATCATCATCATCATCATCATTTTAGCCAAAAGACGTCCACTGCTGGACAAAGGTCCCCCCAAAGATCTCCACGACGATCGGTCCTGCGCTGCCCGCATCCAGCGGCGTATTATGGTATCGATTTATAATTTATTGTACGCAGTAACTTTACTTATTTTAGAACCAATTTGAAGAACCCATGAATATGTAGAATTGAGTTTAAAAACTAGTTAGCAACATTGTTAGTCAGTTTGTTTCCGTAACTAACTGTCGTAGTAAATAAAAGGTTAATTCATTCTGGCCACGTGTTCTGTATTGTGAACCGACTCACGTATCTCAATTACAATGAATTCAAAATCGCAAAAACATTAGATTTCCGCTCTATATACGGTTTCACCTATTTATTCTTTTTACTTTTTTATCGTAGGACAAACACGTTATTTTTAACTGACTTGAAAGAAAAGAGGAAGTTCTTACTTTGCCGGTGTATGTTTTATGTAATTTCAGGCTTGAACATTTTTGTACATAAACTATTTTTCTAAATAATTTACTAGTTGACAGTTGTATTTTTTTAGGGAATATAATTTTCTGGTAACCAAAAAATCGAATCTTACAACAAATATATTATTCGTGCACTAAAAATACTAATCTTGCACCAAATATCCAAGGGCGTGAACCGAAGCGGGGGGACGGGGGGGGCGCAGCCCCCCGCTAAAAAAAAAAACAAATCTACCCAGAATCAAATCGGTTGGTTAGGTTAGGTTAGACTGATGTCAATAACAGAGCGGAGGGAGCCGAGCGAGCGGAGCGAGCGTGCCGCGGTAGCGGCCGGCGACCGCCGTAGTTTTGAATTTTTCAAAGTTGATAACTCAAGAAGTCTCAAGTTTGCATGTTTTGGTGCACAATTAGTATTTTAGGTTGAACAAGAGTATAATTTGGTGAAGATATTTAGGTGGAACAAGAGAATAATTTGAGGTACGGTTATATACTATCCTTTTTTTAGTACGGCTTCAGATGATTTTTTGTTAATTTTACTGGTTTTGATTGCACCTTCATTTTTTAAAATCAACATAATATTGTACTGTACGACAATTAATAGATTTAAAAAAATGTTTATTTTTCTTTTCATATTTCGAATTGAATTTCAGATGTTTTGTTACACTGGTTTTGCAGGTGAATGCATCATACAATTCAGTAATAGAGATTAAACTCCAAGTGTAGCACAATGTTTGTACAGTATGTGTAAGTTTGCGTTCGCGTACGGGAGAACTCTTGTAGATTCCTCCTTGAAGATCTCTTGTAGATTCCCTCCACACCCCAGTGTTATCTGTGGCTATAGTCTAGTATTTAGTTAACTGTGAGAGCATAACTACCGCATAATGCATGTTCATTCGATGCTTTCAGGACCGAGTTATACGGTGGGTGAAGGAAAATATCATGAGAAATTCTGCACACCAATGAACTGATTTTAATAAAACTTAGTACAGACATAGAACAAACCTTGAGGAAAGACATACGCTACCTTCACAGCGGGAAAATACATAGTTCATATGAAAAATCTACATTCAGTCATCCCCCTGTTCGATCTTACCTTTAAGGTTATATTTAAAAAATATACGCGTCGACTTGAGAACTTCCTCTGTTTTTCGTCGGTTAAAAAAGAAAACTCAAAGCCGTAAGCCAGCTAATCTACAGCAGGTGAAAACGTTGAAAGAACTTAGCCACGAGATAACGAAGTTAAATCAGGATCAATAGCCTTGCCGCGGATCGCAGTCACGGTTTATTGGCGGGGAATTTAGTCCATTTGAGAATCTTTCTTTAGGCAGGTATTTCACAATAGTAGTACAAAGGTAGGACTAGGTAAATGGCAGTCTTATCACTTTGAGCGGTTACCTTCTTCGACCATCGAAGACAATGGTAAATCATTGCCCAATAAATATGTATTATAAATGAGAAAGTTTAGATAGTCAGATATTTGTTACTCAATCACACAACAACGGTTACAGGTATTATAATAAAATATATACCTAAATTACTTTTTATTCGGAAACACATGACATGGTGAAGCTTGATTGGTCCTACCTTTTCGACACAAGCATAGGTCAATAAAAATAAAGACACAAAGTATTTTAATATCGTAAAACACCTATCTATCTATCTATCTCTATCTCTCCATTGGACGCATATTTTGACTGATAGGGCAAGTCGAATAAGACGAATAATCTAGTTATATGTGAAATATTACCTCGATATGAAAGGTTACTTGTCATTCTGACCCCACTCGTTTTGTTGCGTCAAGTTACATCATATCTTGTATAGATTTAACTGGTTCTAAAAATCTAACTGAAATTGATTTAGGAATCACTTGAAATCTAGATCAAGAGTCTAAGGTTTGGAGGGAGCTCGATACATGTTAAATTATAAAATCTGAATAGATAAGTATATACCTAGGGGCTCACTACATAATTATTTATTTATTTTTATTTATTGCGCGAGAAAGTCGAGAATGTGTCGTCAGTGACATAATAATTATAGTATTTCTGTCATTATGTCACGTCTGACACTTTCTGAAACTTCTTGCGCGTTAGCTTAAAGAAGTGGTTACTTTATTGCATCCTCTACCAGACACCTTTTTTGTCTGCGTGGACTGATAAATAGTTGTAGATGCAGGGTAATAATGTAAGTACATGATAATCTGAGTTAGCTCTAGGAAAATGTTATGTTAGCTACTACTAGGTACTGTAAGGCCAGCAAGGGGATCAAACCCACCCTGAAATCAGAGTGAATAAGACCTTAGTCGACCACTCTGACTTTTGATGACTTCGCAGGTATGTGTAGGTTTCCTCACGATGTTTTTCTTCACCGTAAGAGCGTTGAATAAACGTACATAAATTTGTAAATCGAAAACATCATGGCGTACGTACCGAGGCTTGAACTCGCGAACTTCCGAACGGAAGTCAACGGCCCTAGCCATTTGGCCACCTACGCTCTAACAGTAACAGTAACTGTTATTCATAATTAGTATTCAAAAACATAACTCTCCTGCTGCAGTAGTGTTATAAAATTCAAAATCAGCTGCTTTACCTTTGCGGCTCTTCGTTGCCGTCATCGTTTTCCAGCCCTTCGCGTTGGTAGGACTCCAGCCGGTTCCAGAACTTGTCCAGGTCACGCTCTGCATCAGAAAAACCTGGTTAATATCTGGCATTTGGACTTACAGTCAGCCACAGAGATTACGCCCTTCTCAGTAGTAGCGGCTAAGAGGGGGAGCACTTATCTCTGCGACTGATTGTACTGTGCAATCACAACACGAAATACTCTCGATCTTTATGCGAAAATATGCGGAGATCTGCCGTCATATACAAATTGTATGATTATAGGGGTCAATCAAAATGGCTTAATAGCCTTTTCGCTGCTCGTAAATACTAGCAATTTCTGCTTGATCCCTATTTGCCTATTCTTTGAAGGCAACGACAGGTCTCCAGCTCTTTAAGTTCTATATAAAGATTTCAAATTAATGTACTTCAAACTGTAGTGATCACTTTAAAATAATAGGTATGAGATTTTGTGTTGTGACGCATTTAGGCCTTCGTATGTGTCTGTTTTAAAATATTTCATTAACAGAAATATGACTAGTTTACTCAGTAAAGTTTTTTACAATTAAATGAAATTTGATTATGTACCCAACTTTTTACATAAAAGTTGATCTTATAAAGAATTTTCCCTTGATTCTATCTGAGGTAGTGTCAAATGGACAATGTTTTCTTGTCGCTTTCAAAATAGACAATACGAAGGCCGCTGAATCTCGGCCCACATTCTATTCTTGGCCGAGAATACAAACATGACAATAGAAAAGAGTCTCAATTACCACTGGGATGATTAGTGCCTATTCACACTGACGGAAACATACGCTGGCATTAGACAGAAAACCGTTGAAACAAATCGTGCTACTATTGCACAGAAAAGAAAAGTAAAAGTACAAGCAAGCATAGATTCCATGAATCGTCATAATATTTTTATTTATTTATTCAACTATTATATTTACACAAAAGATAATAACAACAATAAAACAGGCGTACTTATTACCAATGAAATTTCCTTATCTTACAGTAAACCCAATAAGACAATTTTGTTACAATTTTTCAAGCTATTAGAATTTATTATGAGAAGTTTTAATGCTAAATGTTACAATAACCCTCCTTTTTGCTTCGCACAATCGGCTGATAGTAGGGTTCATCCCTTGAACATTTACAATACAATACAATACAATATACTTTACATTCAGGTATCTCACTTAAGCATTTACATTCAAAACTACAGCGACCAAACGATGCAAACTTGGTGGAACTAAAATGTATCACAGCAAGTCATGTTCGTTAACAGCTCATTATATGTCCCCACCGAGGGGCTCGAGCCTACCCTGATACCAGGGTGTGGGCAATTCATGTATGTCGCGTTATATTTATCATAACTTGCGTAGCCGTCGCGTCTGTTTTCTCTCATGTAAATAGGCACTAAAAGACTCTGGCATAAATGGACATCCATCAACAACGAGAGTTTTATCCCTCGTGACACGTAATAAGCAGGTATTTTTATCAAGCAACGTTTTAGCCAGTCTCAATTAGAAAAGGCCCATTAGAAGCAAAAGGGTAAAAATATAACTGATTCAGAGCATTTTTAGATTCGAAATTCGAATGTTATACAACAGTCTTTGTACGGTCAAGTATAGGGTAAGCTGAACAGATGCACCGTTCCATATTCAGCGGACATAAGAAGTAATAAGAACGGTGCAAAATCCAAAGTGTTAAGCTTAGAGTACCTACTCTTGACTGTACAACTTAGTTGGCAAGTGCTTTTCCGTGGAGAAGAGTTTTCCACAGTAACTCAGCTTCTTTTATTCATCTCTTTAAATTCGTTTAAATGAAATCAGTACCCAATTGCTTCTAAAAATCAATTTCTAATTTTGAACTCGTTATACCAAAACACGTATCAAGTAGGCATATATGTTTGCGTAGTTTTTGTTGGCTAACAGAACAAGCTAAATAGACACATTATTGTTATCGTTAACAAAGAAAGCTCCCAGAATGCTTTCGGCAATATAATAATAACAAGACATGTCCTCAATATCTTGGTTAACTAGACACCGCTTAGTAAGCGACAGATACTTACGTAACAACCGCTGACCACTAGTCACCATTTATTTCAAGAGTATTGAAAGAATAGTGTAAGGTAAGGAATAAAATGTGTGAACGCCGTTCTATAAGTTCTTAACTGTGCAAGAGATTTTTAATACATCAATAATGAACAAAACAAGTCACACGTCTTAATAATTATGATTTCAGAAATGAGACACTAAAAATAAAATAAAGAAATAAATAAAAAGTACTTATTGCTTCCATGATTACAAAAGTTTAACTGTTGAATAAAATGTATATTGTGGTATTTGTGGAGTGGTTCAAAGTTCAGACACTTTGGGAAGATGTAAAGATGTACTTCTGTCCAAATAAAATTATGTAAAATGTAATTCATAAGTATATAAGATTTAGAACCATGATACAAATGCATCACCGTGATAGTAAAGCGTGTTCTTTTTGTAAAAACTTACATGTTCACGATATTAAGGATGTACAAAAGCCAGCATACCCATGGACCTGAATATTCGTTATGAAATTCGCGCCTACTGCTATGGAAATACGGTTTAATGTTAAAGTGTAAAGCCGCATTTACTAGCTACTGTACATACTTCATTGAAATAAGCTATTGTTTTTTATTAAAACTAAATCAGTACATGGTTAGCTTGTAGAGTCGAAAATGGCACATATAGTAGCGGTGTAGTGAATAAATATGGCTACTTGTATAGACGTTAATTTCATTATTATGTAAAAAAAAACATCGGAATACTCACGTATGTTCAATTTATAGTTATTCACAGGATATCAAAACCTGTTGAACAAATATTATGGAAAAAAAATGCAATAGAATTTAAGTTTATGCTGACAAATGTACGCGATATAAATTCTGTAGAAAAAAAATATGAACAAAATGTTCAACATATTTTGACCCTGAAAAAATAATTATGTAAGCACATTATAAGCGTTATGGGCATGTTTTATTAACATTAAAGTGTTAATTAATTATTGTGATGTCATAATATGGTGTCCCTACTGATGTTCGGTCGATACGAACTGTTATAGCTTCTGCAAAATTTGGGTTTGGTCGCTTACGTATAAGGGTCACTTTGTAAAAATGAAATACATAAATAATGGAATATAAATATTCAATGAGATCATTAATGAGAATGTGTTTTCATTATTTTTATCTAATATTTATTAGTTATTTATATTTTACATACTCTGTCGTAATTTGCAACTAAAAGTCGATATTTATGTGGCTTTTACATTAGAACAAATTGTTTTTGAGCATTTGTGTTTTTTTTGTATATCGTGTTTTGTCATTATGTTTAATGAAGGAACTACTCGTATTTTTGCAAGCAAAAACGTTTAAAAATAAATTAAATAATATGTTTGCTTGTTAGGTACCTCGTTGTACTTTTAAACCTACGCGTCTCTGCAGATTTGGGTACGATTTTATTGGTAAATAGAGAAATTTTACTTACTTTTAACAAATGTAATTTTTATTATGTAAGTATTTTCTCATTCCCATTGGAAAAGAAGCGATAATGTTTGCGTACTTCTAGTCTACACAAACATAAACTTAGATTTAAATTTAATATTCATTTTCCGCTTTCTAAAATTGATGTACAAATAATTGCAATAGTACGATTTTATATCTTAAAAGAACACCTAAATACGGTCCATCATTTATAAGCAAGTAATCCCACATAAAACAAAATATCGTTCTTATTATGTGACCAAAATACGTAAGCGATATTGCAAATACAAATCCGCTTTCTCACGGTGTTGTCCCAAATTGATTGTCTATAAATGGCCAATAGCTGAGTATGTTTGTCTATTGGCCCTCAATCCGATTCCATCTACCTTCATCTGAATCCATATTTCTTTTGCCGTAACCACGGGCGATAAGTGGTTTGTTCACATTCGGCTTGAAAGCCCCTCTCGTTTCTCTTATTTCTTCCTCTGAGAAATGTCAAATCATGTTATTTTCATTGTTTTTGTGATTTTGTATGAGGTTTATTTATAAGATGATTGAATCGAATCCTACGATGGAAAATATGTCGGTCATTCCATTATTTTGCGGTGATCTTAACGTATCTTTGTGTCAATTTGGTCTTTCAATTTTCTAATAAATAAGATCCAATGTTGTGTTTTTTATTATAGTTACCGTGTTAAAGAAATTTACTTTGCAAATTTTATAATAAAGAATCACACTTATATAATATACGTAGTAATAGAAAAAAAACTTGTATAAAATAGATATTTAATTTTGTGTTATTTGTAATACAATTTAAGTTTAGATTTCTCCAGTTAAAATCCCAGAAATAAAGATAAAATAACAATATTTTTGAAAAAAAAAAGTTCTAATTTTATAGAAATCACCAAAGATTTTTAAAACTTCTCAACGAATATCGTATATAAATAACTTCATCCATAAATATAATTTTATCTTCTGGTGAAGCAAATTGGTTTATTTTATTGCTCAGCTTTGAACATAAGATCGGGTTTATATCCGCGTCCTAGAAATGGGAATGGTGACTAAGCGATGTTAATATCCTCTACAAACTAATCAACTAAAGTGATTGTCACTAATTCTAAATCCTACACAAATTGATTTTATTTTAGACATTCTAATAAATTATTACGTACGTCTTCTGTTACTATATTTAAAATGAGCTCTGTTATTAAAATGATTATTTGAATGATGAATTGTAAATGAATTTGACCTTTATTTCCACCTCTAACCACGATCGTATGTTTTGATAATAGTTACTTTTAAAAGATGTTTGTTAAGTGTAGTGAAAGCTTTTAAAATTTCATTTCATTTATGAGAAATAAGTTTTAATTGCAATGCGGAGTTGAATGCGTTTGAAATAATACATACATGTAATTAGAAATTGCATAGCCTAGTATTTTACCCTATTTTGTTTATATATTTGCGTTAGTATCGATGCTCAATTCTGAGTATTCTTGTGCGTGATTTAAAAAGCTGAAGCTACTGCCAACATCAGAAAGACGAAAAGCCTTTTTTCTCTGAATACCTTCATTTTTAATTTCTTTAGTTCGTTTTCCAAAACCCCTGGCTGCCATCATTGGACCGTCCAGATTGAAGACAGGTTTCATTGGTGCGAAGTCTAATGTCATTAGTTGTTTGTTCAGGAGTTCGTTCGTTTTCATTGGTCGGTCTTCTGTTACACTTGGTATATTCATAGACGGGTGAAGGAGAACTGGTGTAAAATCGAAGGGTTTTAGTTTAATTTCATAAATAATTTGCTACAGTGACATATTGATAACTTCATGCCTCAAAAAAGCTTATTTTCAGCTTATCGGATGATAAAAATAAGTCCAATATTTTAGACACAAAATTTAAGCACGGCTCTTAATTTTCAATATTGAATGGACCGTAAAAAAAATTACTCAAACTTTTAAGTTTGATATCTGAATAACCTGAAGAAAGAATGAAGCGCTTTTAGGCTAAAGCTTGTTATTTATACAGGGTGTAAATGTCGGGTTCGAAAATAATACTAAAAGGACATGCTTGCTCAGTCAATAGTTTTGAACAGCATTCCAAACGAAACGTTTCTCGGTAACGAAAAAAAATGTCGACCCTGCCTTAAAAAACAGTCTTCTAACTAATTGGACAGTTTGAAGGAGAAGTTTTTTTGTATCGTTTACGAAAATATTTTTTTGTGAAAGTCGATCGGATCTATTGACTAGGCATGTCCTGTAAGTTCTTGCTTATCCGCCACTTACGCCCTGCATAGAATTTACCTTCTTCCTTGCTATCGATATCTTCTCCATTCAGTTCTTCCTCTGCCCTCTTACCAAACCGCTCTGCTACCAACATGGCGGTATGTGGGTTAAAACGCCTCAGCGATCTGGTAGATCCTTATGGCAAAGTGGAAAAAAATATTTTACGCAAGAAATGTAACACCAGAATATGTTCTTTATGTAAAAAAAAACATATCTGAAGTTTGGGCAAGGATCAGGTACTAAATTATACGTAAGAAATTAATTTAGTACACACATTGAAGTTTACAAAGAGTAAACATAATACACCCAGGTAAATTGGGGATATTTAACATCTACCTATTTACATTTTCCACTTTTTATCAAATAAACGGATTATTATTACCTACCTAAAGATCTAAGTGACTATGTAGCCTTCACAAATTACCTGCAGTTTGACTAAATCTCATTTGGACTACATTATTCTATTTCATATATTTTTATTGATCGGTCTGTTTCATTCCAAACCCGTGGTTCACCCCATTAGTCCATCTGGTGTACCAAGGGCGTTTTTTTCTTCCCTTAGTTCTCCTCTATGTCGTATAGTCATGGACTTGTGTATCTGGGGATGGCTATTGCATGTTAGATTCCTGTGTTTAGTGTTTAGTCCATTCTGTATAAAATATTGATATGGGTCGAGATAGGTGAATGAAGTGGAAAGTCCTTATTAAAGTCCCATTAAGATTTTTTTATTAGGTAGATATTTAATTATTAATTTAGTTTAGTTAATAGACATTGTAAAACAAACTATTAACAATTCATATTCTTATTAAATGCCAATTTTTTTTTTTTTTTCTTTATTTTTTAGTTTTTGGAGATTGAGCTGAATGAGTGTATATTTATTAAAGTCGTCTTAGTGCTTATTTGATAAAATTGACGTTTTTGGTATAGGTATACAATAACCTACAAAAAAATTATAACAGTCCTATGTCCCAGTTAATTATATACAATTAACTTGTTTTCTTTTTCATTCCATATTTATTAGGCTTATTACTGTAGACTTGTAATTAGTTCTGTTTTTGAAGTTATTGTAATGTAATGATATGTTATTTGTACGAGTAGCTGGTGGTATACAAATAAATATTTAATAAATGCTAAGTTTACATATATGGACGAATTAAAGATAAGTAAAGTAATGTGAGTACACAGTTTATAAAGTGAACATTTTTACTTCCTCGAGCTCACTCGAGAAAGTCCAGGAATTCGTCGGAGAGAATTTTATAGTTCCATCCCCTTTGAGTCAAAACGAGTTTGTCAAGAGAGTGTCCCTTTGTCACGCACATAAAAGTAAGTGAGAAAGGTGAATGTTGAGTTCATGGCGTAGTTTTTAAAATTTCTTTTTAAAATTTTTACTTCTATGCGTAATTTTAAAAAATCTTTGAAATTTGAATAAAAAATATATTTGAATAAACAATTATTTTGTGTTCGTTTTACTTGAAATAATTCATGTATGCTTTCACTTGTAAACTTAGAGCAACGCGGGCCTTCCTTTGCTCTAAGCTTGTAAACAAAGAAAGAGTAAATCTATGATTAGTACGTATTTATGTTAAAGTTTTTTTTTTTTTCTGGCCTGGATCCAAGTCCTTTCAGCCGTATTCATTAAGTCAATTTGTATAGTTGCCCGCTTATTCATAAAATTTGCTTAAAGTTGCTTAAAAGTGTAGTAGTTTCATAGACATTTATAGTAACAGAATATTGTTTAACTTTAAGCAGCATTTATGAATAAAGGGGTTAATATTTTGTGTAAATAATAACCTTAAATTAAAGAAAAAGGGTAACACCTGAAATTGATTAAGATGACAGCATTGGTTGTGAATTCAATGCTTTTGTAATCTTTGAATGTCTTGTAATAACATGTAAGTTTGTTAAATAAAATACAGAAACACAGCACACACCTGTCCCAGGGTGTTTATAATATTTATTAACACATCAATACTTACGACAATTCACTTTAATGTATTTTTAACACCATGTTTAAAACAATTCCAACTACGATAGCCTTACTCACTCAGTAATTAAATATTTTCCCCTCAATAAAATTGTTTTAAAAACGTCTTCGTTAAGAAAACAATTCAAACAGAATTTTGTTTAGTTTTCGCAGAAGAAGCCACCAGTGAGTGAGCAAAACTAAACTTATTTCAACTAAATCAACAATCGTTTTGTACGCTGGTCACACTTTCCTAACAAGGTTTCTTCAAGCACCTAAAAGCTGCTTGTATTGGCCTTCATCCGTTCAAAGGTTCCATTTTCAAATGGATTTCATTACACTGAACCAGCCAGTAGTTTCCTTGGTCTGGCCACACAGGAAGTAGAAATAGTGTGGTAAGGTTCGAAGAATTGTGGAAAAACTTATGAAGCATGGATTAATTTTATTATTTTAAATATATTTATCCGCGGAAATACAATAACCAATAAAACGTCATAGTTGATAGTGACTGTTTTTGTTCTGTGAATACGAGAATTTTTGGGCTTTCGCGCTTGGTAAAAATTATAAAGCTCAAACATTGTAACGTTAACGTTTTTGCTCTATTCCAAGTTTAATTTATAATAGAAATTTTAATACCTAAAGTAAATGGTATAATTTTGAAATTGGAATAATTTATATCAAATACTGTCCGTTCACACGACAACCATTTCATTTTTTAAAGCAAAATTACTAACTTTTCATATTTTTTTCCACAACCAACACTCTTTATATTTTTCACAGTGTCTTATTTAAGCAACATTTTCAGGTCGGATCCTTCATTAGCTGGCAACACTTTCATCCGGCTTCTTGTAACAAGTCGGATATTGAGTTAAGTCTTTTTGATACCTTCGAATTCTCCCAGCGTTCTTTTTCCGAAATCTCTCGCTACTCCAACGGTGGGACTTTTAAAGGTGGGCGTGCCGCGATTGGCGCGTTCGGATGACGTTTGGTGGCTAACGTCGCCTTAACAAAGTTTGTTTAAAAATATACTTAATGTATTAATTTATAAAGTTCATTACAATACTATTTGTTAACAGACTCTATTATATATTTCCAAGATCCAGTTGCACTAATTTGGCTACCTACATTTTAATGATTTCCTTTTTAATTAAAAACCTACCTACTAAAAGCTCTTCAAACTAAATTTCATTTCAATTACAAAATAAGGCGATATAAGTAATATTTTCATTTATAAAACAATTCCAGCGCTTTCTTCACTACATAGTATAAAACAAAGTCGCTTTTTCTGTCCCTATGTCCCTATGTCCCTCCCTTTGTACGCTTAAATCTTTAAAACTACGCAACGGATTTTGATGCGGTTTTTTTTAATAGATAGAGTGATTCAAGAGGAAGGTTTATATGTATAATACATGCATAATATGCTTAAGGATAACCCACAATAACCATTTTCCCGTGCGGAGCCGGGGCGGGTCGCTAGTTTAAAATAAACTAAAGCGTCTTTCCAATTTATCTAATAAAATACATTTACCTACATAATTATCTGTCAAATGTCCAATTGCTCGCAACAGGAAAAACCTCGGACTACAAGACTATACATAATTTTATTTATTGGTATCTGAATGTTCATATCAAAATGCACTTTAATATCTAAACAATAAACTCTTGCCAAATTACATAAGAGCTAATTACCATAATATTATTAATTGGTGCAATAGCTCGTGTTTTAGTCACCTACATCAGGCTTTGAAATATGTCAAAATGTCTGTACCAGTCACACCAGCTAGCTTATCGCACAGTCGTCACCGATATATGTACAAGTTGTAATGAACTACATTAGTAACTGCTTGATTAAACGGAATTTAGATTACTAGTTGTAAGCGAATCAAATTAATGTTTCTAAACATATAATAATATATATAAATGCCGAACAGAAGGAACGAAAATTCCCGCCATATGGCGGAAGTTCATAGGCACTAACTTCAAACAACAAACAAATTGTCAAATTTTGCATTGTTCAACAAACAAAAATGAAATGTAGCGCTCCAAATCAGGAGTTTTATTTTTCTGATCAGATTTTATATAAATTTTTAGTATTTTTCTCATTTATTTGTATTGTTGCATTTTTCTTTTAACGTTTGCATCAAACATGTATTACTAGATATTATGATCAGAATTTTAAATAAGTTATTAAATTGTAAGGGCGATTAGAAACCACTGGATATAGGATACGCTGGCGCAGAAAGTGAAATTTTGCATGGTGGTACCTTATACCGTGGGCGGACAGTTAGTCTCCCCCCATAAAATTGGTGTGATCACTAAAACAAGGTTTAGTCTGGGCTGTGGGTTTACTTACTAAAACTCTGCACATACTGTTAAGAAAGAGCGTATCTTGATGTATGTATGTATGTTTCTATTATCGTAAAAGGTATAATAGAATAGATGGGAGTTATGATAACGAAACCTTTCCAACATTTTGTTTTTTAATAACAACCTAAATATCAATATTTCCATATTAATACGCGGGTGAACTTCCTCGGTGACACGGTGGCGCTTAGAGTTTTGCAACTTATTTGAATTTCAATATCGCTGAAGGTTTTGTGGATTCTTGCAATTCGTCAACACATCACATGGGTGATTAGCTTAAAATGGCGTCGGAGTGACAGAGATGGATGATCTATTCTATTCGGAGTTCTAAATGTGATATTCAGCACATAATATATGTACCTAATTTTTTGTAAAGAATCGACATACTTATTGATTGCCAAATATGCGTTGTGTGGCTTGAACTGGCAAACATTCCAATCAATTCAAATTTTAACTTTTTCAACAAAAAAAAAAGTGTCAGAAAATGAATAATTTATTGATGTTAGCTCTTTATTTTTTATGTTCACTATGAACACTAGGCCTTTAGTTTAATAGTATCCAGTTTACCAAAAGTCAGAAGAGTCTCTCAAATTCCGATCCATTTTCTATTTAAAACGATATCAACGAAAATTCTGGGTAGGCCCTACTTATAGTGCTTTTCAAATAAATTCCACTAGCACATTACTTGTTTTTCAGCTTCTCGCCAAAAAACAAGTAATGTGCGATGTGTAGTAATGTGAATGATGCGAATGTGGAGAAGACTAATAAAACTTCACATCCATACTAATATTATAAATGCGAAAGTGTGTTTGTTTGTTTGTCCTTCCTTCACGCCCTAACTAAGCAATCAATCGACTTGATTTTCGCCATAGATTTAGTTGTAAGGATGGAGAGTCACATAGACCACTTTTTACCGCGGGAAAATACCGAAAAACTGCGGGCGAGAATAGAACGAGCTTTAAATGATCTCTTCAATTTAACAGATACAGGTATATAGTCAACTTTTTATAGCGCATTTCGTAGCATGTTGCTCGTAGAAAATGCGGCTACGAGAGTGCTACGTGCATATTTATAAACTTCCTGACATGCATCTTATATTAGCCAGTTCTCACACGGAGTGGCTGAGACATAACTGATCTTAAACATCACTCCAAAAAACCAACGCAATTTTAAAGGAGTTTTACGCGGGAATCGAGAAGAAATGGTGGGTTGATTGATTCATCCTTTTTAAAATTAAATTTTCATGGTAATTGTTATGTTACTACGAGTATGGTGGAATTAGTGTGATAATGTGCTGTAAACGAAGAACTATCCAATTAAAGTGAGAAAATAATGGGTCGTTAGCTGTTTCTGGTTATCCCGCGTTAAACTCCAATGTCATTTGAATGGAGGGACCACCCTTGCATTTCAATGATCCCGCCCGTGACGTGCGTGAGACGTATGTGACCAGAGATGGCCACGCCACCACAGTATAAATATAGTATGTACTACGTACAATACAGTAGGATAACTTCGCGGTTTTCTGAGATTGAACGAATGAATGAATGACATGCTGTAGGGTTGAACACTGACTGTTTTTCTTGACCACTTGTTAAGTTTGCAAACAAATAATAACATAAAGACGTTAAGCCTGAACACAGAAATAAAAAACCTGCTCTGGGGGCGCAATGTGTATATTTTTACGACTATGGCAACAATTTCCCTTATAAAATTAGTTCCATTGAAATTCCGAAATATGACGAGTTTTTTTATTTCTTTGGTCGGGCTTTATTAAAATGATTTACTTTGATTATAACAGCATCGAAATAAACACAGTATTTCAATCTCTCGCGCTTTATCCATAGAAGAAAAATATGTACCTCTGACTCCGATTACTTTAATAAAGTCACAACTAACTACCTGTACTAAAAGAAGTAGGTAGGTATATTCTTATTTACCAGTTACTACGTTTAAAAAAACCTCAAAACACTAATACACAAATTGTAAACAATAAATCTTAACCTTACAGACTCACTTGGTCATATAAAAAATGAGAATCCTGGTTTATTTCTTGATGAATATAAACATCCATACACGGAACAATATCTCCTGTAATTTGGCATTGTTTTATTATTTGTTTCTCTAAATCTCGCAAAAAATATTTAAATAGCTATTTTACGCCCATTTGAAAGAGCGCGCTACACCCCTGACTGTTGTGGGTGCTTGCAGCCCGAAGTACCCCGAGATTTCGAAGCGCGCCAAAATGACACTTTTGTATGGAGTTACACTACGGTATACGGTGACGCCACGCAAGCACCCAGAGGTTTAAGATTACTAAAGACTAGGTTGTATGGGCTTTGAACCCTTTGCCTTTCCCATAAGGGATAAAAGAACTTAAAATAATAAAACTACTGAAGACGTTCAATACGGATGCAAGAAATGACTAAAAACGACGAAATTAAACTGAAGATCTCCTATTATTACTACAGACTAGGTTGTATGGGCTTTGAACCCTTTGCCTTTCCTAGAAGGGATAAATAAACTTAAAAAAAGCAATTTTAAATTTTATAAAATAACTGCCAGATGTAAATGTACATCAAAGTGTACATCAAAGGAAAATAGTCTTAATACTTCATCGAGTGCCATCTGACACCACGCGGCGGAGTCCGGCGGCGCCTGTGGGGTGCGGTGAGGTGTGTGGGGGGAAATCGTTTTGGTGCGGGAAGGTGAATGTATTTTCTGTATGAGAAGTACTATTATTTATTATATACCTACTTCTGTTCTGTGTTGACGTTCTCAAAGAAGTTTACGTTTAGTTGAGAATTTATGGTTAGTTTCATACCGATTTTAGTTTGAGAACGCGCTTAAACTAACTACGATTCAAAACTAGGTATCTAATAACATTACTTTATGAATCATTTCAACTGGAAATGCGTATATTTTGCGTTTAACTGCTAACGGCAGATATATTTCAAATTCAGAATTTTGATGGAGGTTAAAATTTAAATTCGAATTTTTATTCATGTGAAGTAAAAGTTCGCGGCACGTGGAGACCGGATGGGACCAACCCCGAAAAGTTTAACACGTGATTCTACATTCATGAATTTAACATTAATCATCTGCTTATATTTCGTCTGTTTGGGGCTCCGCTGGCTAGTCTAGCAAAGAGTTAAGACATAGAAAGTAAAAAAGTTATACTTTTTAGCGAAATTATTATCTTGTTAGTTTATTAAAAATATAATGGCATTTGATGAAACAGTGTTACCAAACTACTTAGCTACGGCTGTAATAAAACCTGTTGAGGTAAGTATTTATCGAACAGAATATGAAAGTAATAATTAATAGTACCTATTAGTTTCATTAAGTTCAGCCGATACCGGTAGCCAAATGTGCAACTGGGATTGTAAAAAAAAAAAAGTACTTATTATGTTTTAACGAGCTATTTGACCGCGCGCCGGAAGACGTGGTGTAGGCAGGCCCCTCACGAGGTGGACCGACGATCTGGTGAGGGTCGCGGGAAGCCGCTGCAGGACCGATTATTGTGAAGATCCTTGGGGAATGCCTTTGTCCAGCAGTAGACGTCTTTCGACTGTGATGATGATGATGATGAGCCATAGTACTGTCTGTTATTCGTCTCATTAATTTGGAAAATTGTTAGTACAACAAGTATACTTAATTGTCGGTTTGTAAGTTTGTTTATTCCTATCTAATAATCTGATTTGGGTGAAATTTGTTAGATAGGTATTAAATAAAGAAAAATCTTATTGCGAAAAGTAGGTAACGTTTTAACAATGCACACAAAGCCTCGACTATCACCAAAATCATTTCGGCTGAGAAACGTTTATTACAGACAGATCGAGAAAAAATACTATATTCTGAATATAATATGATATTTCGTGCCCATATCCAGTGGTTCATGATCACCGGTTTGAAAACCACTGATCACCGGTAACACTTTACTATATAAATACTAAAAACAGACTTTCAGCGATGTAGTAAAAGTACTATTTAATTGAAACCCCATATTATTATATATTTTAGAGATTTTCCTGTCCTCCAGTTATGCCCGAAATAGGAAACAAATATTAGGGAGAATATAGAATGAATTTATTGGTTATATAAACGGTTTATTAACGTTTCCGTTGGAAGTAGCGTGATAAGGAGATTTCGGATGTTGGGCTTATATCATCTTTCTGGCACTTTTGAACACAGGTACATAGAAAAAACACATTTTAGAAACAAAAAATATTACAATGCCTTTCATAAAAATGCTAGTATTTAATTTTTCGACTCTGAAACAGTCTGAAACTAAAAAAACCTTCCTTAGCTAGTTTTATGAGTAAATCTACTTTAAATTAATATTGACTGAAAACAGACCCAAAAAATTGGATTCAAACTTATTACTTATTTGTTATTGAAAATAAACATCCTAATCATTCTTTTAAATCCACACCAGCCCCCAGCATGACTGTTCACACGTGACACATGTAATTTTGTCGCGCGCATCTTCTTATCCTGTTGGAGGATATTTCAATATGGCGGGTTCCTCGCAGCTATTTGACAGATAAATGTTTCATGCTACGGTGGTTGGGCCTGCCCTCCTAGCATGACCTTGTGGCAAACTATCCCTTACCGAGTTGTTAAAATACAATGAGAAACCCACCATGTTGTTATATCCTCCAATAGGATTAAATAGGATAAGAGTATACACACGACAAAATTATGTCTCTCATGTGTCAATGGTCATGCTAGGGAGCGAAGCGACTCCCATCTTTCTGTGCTAGGGGGCTCGTAAACTAGTTCTAAAAACAAAAAGACATTAGGTATTGAAAAATAAAATACTTTTTTCCGAAAACAAAAGAACAGTCAAAGAACATTTTCAAACTTGACACTTACGCTCAGCTCTAGTAGTAGGCAGGTTGCGCTTGCCGAAGCCGCGCGCAGCCATAAAGCCCGGTTTGAAGGTGCGCGTGGGCCGCTGCGCATTGCGCGCCAACTGCTCGCCCGGCGCGGCGTCTGCGCGGCAAAGGTAAGCCGCCGCCACCACCACCACTAGGTGTACTGAGAAGTTCATTGCTGGGGACAAGGTAAATCGTGTTTTATATTGTTATATTGACGGCCTCATAGCCTAGTTGGTAGTACGTCTGCCTACGAAGCAAAAGGTCGCGGGTTCGAATCCCGCCCAGGGCAAATATTCGTGTGATGAGCACTTGTGTTTGCCTTGTGTCTGGATGTTGTATATGTATATATGTATATGTATGTATATCAGCTGTCTGACACCCATAGTACCTACAGGCTTTGCCTAGTTTGGGGTCAGATGGCCGTGTGTGAAATGTCCCCACATATTTATTTATATTTATATACTCAACCAACTATATGGTGGACCGACGATCTGATAAGGGTCGCGGGAAGTCGCTGGATGCGGGCAGCGCGGAACCGATCGTTGTGGGAGGCCTTTATCCAGCAGTGGACGTCTACTGGCTTATGATAACTCAACCAAACCAACCGCTGGATGCGGGCAGGGCAGGATATATTTTTTTGGAATCTTTGGTAGACGCCTTTGTTCAGAGGACGTTTACAGACTGAAATAATGATGATGATAATGTGACTTGTTAAAAAAGAAAAAATAATGGGCTCAAGCTCTCTGGTAAGGACAAAATATGATCTAAAGATTTAATGTCGGTAAGCAAAAATTACTAGGTATAAATATTAATGTCTAAGTAGAAAAATATCATAGGTAATTAATATGCTACCTAAAAGAATTTCAGTTTCATCTTCTATTTTGGAGCAAATTTTCCATTAAAACTGACCCATCAGTGTTTGAAACTAGACTAGCCTTCAATAATTCATAACTGAAGCAAAAACTATGAACGAAAGTCCACCTGAGAGTTGCTGTTTTCAAACTCTACTTCACACCTGGGAAATTTCTACAAACTTTGCACTCCCTCGATATATGGACACCTTTGTTTTACGGGCATATGAACTAATGCACTATAACCCAGTCACGGCGAAATGTCTTTATGCACGAGCTAACAAGCGGCGCCGTGCGCGCAACACGATTTTATAGCGTAATACGTACTGTCACTTAGTGCTTTATGAACCTATTGGGAAGTTTACTACTGAAAATAATGTTGAAAAATGAATTTAAAATGGGTGATATCAAGAGCGTGTTTACTTTGTTACAAAGGGAACGGTATTTGCTGTCAACTCATAAATTTATATGTACTGGGAGGATCGAAATTGTCTTCAAATAGGGTAAGCAGTCCTTAGTCGTTTACGCAAGCCTATAGTAATTAATTTTGCTTAATTCATACAAAATGCAATGTTTGAAATTCCTTAAATGTGTCTATCTATAGGATAGTTTCTTTGTCCATCATTAATTGAATAGAAAGAAGTACATTATCTGTCATCATAATGGCAACTAATTGCAACCAAACGACGACGTCTTCTGCCGAACAATTAAAGGCCTCTCGAAGTAATTTTTCGAACTGCTAATAGCGCGATGTCCAAAATTCCCGAAAAGCACTGTGACTGTGAGCAACTTGTAACAAGATTTGCCTCTGACAGTCACAATTCAGATATTGTTTCCTATTCTAAAAGAAGAGTCAAGCATTGGCTAGAAATTGTTATATTTATAAATGATTCACTTGGTATATTCTCTACAGCTACAGATTAAACAATAAGTATAGAATAGTGCGTCGGCCGCGCCTTGTGAAGCCCTAATCCGCGATAATACAATCTATTGCCGGAGCTCTATCGCATTAACTCAACAAGCCGTTACTTTCACGTTTACGCGTAAGGTAAGAAAAAGGAAGGAAACATTACAAATATTTGAGTACAAATGGTTTAAGGTTTAAACGTATATGAAACTGGTAACCGAAGAACCTTGTGCGTAGAGTTGTTCTACAAAATAAATTGTATCTGATAAGCAAGTCAGTATTTATTTATTTTTTAATTTTTATAATCAACGCGTGTTATGAAAAAATAAATATTTTTACGTATGCGTGTAAATCAATCCTAAACATAGTCGTGAAGAAACTAAAGGGTTATAAAAACCTAATACAAAAAAGAGCCCATCACACAAATATTAGCCCAGAGCGGGATTCAAACACGCGATCGTCTGTTTCGTAGGTAGACGCAGTACCAAACCCACAGACCAAATTATCTAGGCAAAGGGGTTGTTATCCGTTGACAAAGTGAACAAATTGGAACCTGTGACGTCATCAATGCAGCAATCAAGTTGGGATTATCAGAACAAGCCCAAACAGTACAAATGCTGTTTAGAAACGATTCAGCAGGGCTACGTTCCGAGAACTGCAAATTACAAATTTCAAGTATATACGATCTACATTGCGTAGCTATTGTAATAAAAATAATAGCGTTCATATTTACGACCAACCGACTACGCATCGAATATCAAATATTATTTGTATCTCAAAAATTTTAAGTAGAATAGCTTGACGGCATTTGCTAATTTAGTCATGGCGATTAAAATTGCTTCTATGTCCTCGGTTTTGCAACAAACTGACCTATTATATTAATTTGTAATATTAGCTTCGTAGTCCAAGTAACCCGTCATCCTTGAGATTACTTGTTGATTAGCCAGCAAGGAATTATTGTAATGTAGATTATAATGCAATAATTTTCTTAGAAATATAATAGAGGTAACCAAAAAGTGGGTTTAAGGACCGAACTCCTACTCCGACAAGACTCTACTCCGACAAGACACTACTCCGACAAGTTCGGTAGGTTAGGTTAGGTTAGGTTTTATATTTTATCGGAGTAGTGTCTTGTCGGAGTAGACTCTTCTCAGATCATGAACTTCATTTTGTCAAGGATTGGTAGGTATTATCTTTATTTTTTCTTTGTTAATTAATAATTTTACAATCCCTTTCATGCTACTTTTATAGGAAATGGATGTTTACCACTCCGTTGTAATTTTTCTTCAGCACTTAAACATCTGATAGCATTATTTAACTTAGTTTTATTCTCTGAAAGTTTAAAAAACCCTTTACCGTCTAAGAGAGCTACGAAAAGATTTATTTAGTTATGCACAAAGGAAGATTCTTAGCAAAGAATCCTCGAGGTATTTGATATTCTTCAGAACAAACTCAGTATAATGATGAGGATCTGGATATAGTTAAGTGTAAATGAGGAGTTAAAGCGTGTGAAATATCACCTTACAGTTTTAAAGTTTTTAGGTAGTACCTATAAATATTCTTGTTTGTTCTAGTTTGTTTTACATTTAATTTACATCACATAGCTTTTATAATATTGTACTTCACATAGCTTGTATAATATTGAAATTTCTTTAGTGTTAAATAAAAAAATGAAAACAAATGTAAAATAAAAAATATTCGAGTATGTGTTGCTTTAGTAAGAATAAGGTTTCTTTCCATTAACGATAAGATCGACGTCAGTTTAGAAATTTAAAAAAATACCCATCTCACTCTACTAATTAAATGCGGAGAAATATGTACGCATTTGATTTTATTATACAACATTTATAATGCTGGAAGTAAAAAAAAAGCTGATGTCACTGAAGCTGAATGGAGCTGTATTTAGCTTTTCTATTTTTAAAACCACAAAGGAACTTCCCACAACACCTTCTTCATAACACAATACAGTCTATTTTAACTTTTGCTTGAGTTATATTATCGTCGTCAGCCCATATTTGTCCCCACCGAGGGGCTCGAGCCTTTCCTGAACCAGGGTGAATAGGCCTTAGTTGACCGAGCTGGCCTTTGAATTTCTTCGCAGGAGTGTGCAGGTTTCCTCACGGTGTTTTCCTTCACCGTAAGAGCGTCAAATAAACGTACATTATGAAGTCAAAAAGTTATAGTTGTACTTCGGATATGTATAAATGCTACATCAAACAATGTTTATGTGTAACTATTTTAGAAGCAACATTGTTATAAATAAAACTTAGTAGCACACATGTAGCAGAGTATCAATATATTCATTGAAAATTTAACGAGTATGTGTTGTGAAGTATACTCACTTATATTTAAGAACATTGAAGATATTTTGAAAAGATATGAATTTTATTTAAACTTTCGGAAGTTCGCGGGTTCAAAGCTCGGCACGTACCGATTTCGTTTACGATATTCGAATTCATATTATTATGTACGTTACGTACGAAACTAAAAACATCGTGAGGAAACCTGCAGACACCTGCGAAGTAATTCAACAGTTGTGTGTGAAGTTAACTAACCCGCTCTGGGTCAGCATGGTCGACTAAGGCCTGGCCCCTCATCATCATCTGTTTTCTGTAGGCTCGAGCCCCCTAGTGGGGACAAATATGGGATTATACCTTGCGTACAACATTTTTTTTTTGCTATGGGATTGCGTTTGACCACAGTCTCACCTGGTGGAAAGCAACGACGTGGCCGATGATGCAACACGCTCACCCAGAAAATGCCTATTTACTCTCGACTTGAAGACACCTAGGTTATACGATTCCGGAAAAACAGATGCAGGTAGAGAATTCCATTCTCTGGCCGTACGCACCAAAAAGGAAGACGCAAAGCGTTTGGTGTGAACCAAGGGGAATTCGACAACATGTGGGTGGTATTTCCCACGGCGCTGCGTATTCCGGTAACATCACTGTTACTTTGCTTTATAGAGTTATTTTTGAAAAAGGTATCAATTCTAGTTAGGCAAATTTATTTGCGTGGCCACGCGTGGGTGGCTCAGTTTGACAAACGAGGACATTTATAGGCAAAACATTTTAATCGAATAAATTGATGCATTGATCGTTAATTTCTACGCTGTCATTCGATTTGTCAATTTTGTGTAGTCATTTGGGTCAAAGAAAAAAAATCTAATTGATGGATCGTTGTAGCCATGCAATAGGTGAAACACATCAGCAAAAATAAATGTTACTAGTTAAATAAGTCGCTTTTTCTTGTCAGTATTTTTGTTAGAAGTATAGATATTATATAACTCCGAAAAAAAAAAAACATGGATGTAGTTTTTTTTGTTGGCAATGTGTCACATTCGAGAGTGTTCTTACCTATGATCCGAGCAAATATCTTTAGCTTTTTGAAGATTATCAGCTGTTTTCTAGTTTTTGAAAGGATCAAGCAATGGTTTTGTTACTGGGGCTTTAAATTATCCATTTACAGTAAGGTTTTCTACGCCTTATTACTTGAAACCGATTGACTATTTTTCTATATGTAGCTATTTTTACAAAACCCATTTATTTCTAGGTGTTTACAATTTCGGAAACTATTGTTCGTAAAGCGGTGGCAATTTATATACAAAAGATTCTTGGTACATTTTTGTTTTGCCTTCATATCACTTACTCAAGTTTTTTGGAATCAATTATCATCTATCAGATATGCCCACGCTCTTACTATTTTCACATTATTTTCTTAAGAAACAAAATCATATTATGAAGAAATAAGTTTCCAGAAAACTTGTGTGCCACATTTAGAGCATAAACATTTCTACATAAGCATATTTCTAGTAGGACCCGGAATTAGAATTGGGCCAATCCAACTTTTCCTGTGGGTGTCGTTAAAGGTAACTCTAAAGGAACATACTCGTATTATCTAGGGAATATGCAGCAAGTAGCGTTCACCTGTGTAATCTGTATTTTTCCATATATCTTTTTATTTGTGTTTTTGTTTGTGTGTTATCTATTCGTGTTGACCATTAAAGTGTTAATTTATCTAATCAACAATAAGCAGCCTGTTAAACGTGGGGTTGAGGTAAGATCTTACACCCCCCACACTAACGTCTTTCGAACGTCGTTGTCGTGCATCCCGCATACAATCAATCCCGCAATCCCGCATACGTGGTGCTGCTTGGGGGGACTGGTCTGCTCTAGTCAATTGCCGGTTGTTTTATTGGTTATATAGTTTAGTTTTTCTACTTTGACTGGTTGCCTTCTTCAAATTGCATATTTTCGTTTGCACTCTTTGTTATATATTAATCAAATTGTATAAATTAATAATCATTGTAAAATATTTTTGAAAAGATGCAACGCCTGTGGAGTTTCTTCCGGCGGGTTCTTCTCCACAGAAGACAGCCAAATTGTGAACCCGCCTCGACGTCGAAAAGTGATTTGTAAAATCTTACTTCGAATAAAACATTTTTCATTTTCATTTTTTTCATTTTAATCATCCGCGTCTGTCTTTTGTTTCACTCGCCTTGTTGCCTATCATTGACGCACGACGTCGACGCTGAAAAGACGCTAGTGTGGGTGGGGTCTTAAAGTACAATTCCGATCGCGCGCTGCCGACGACTGACGCGAGGCACGGTGTTGCACAATTAGCCCAGCAGTGGGCTGAAATAATCGTGCACCACTGACTCGACATTTTCCGCAAGACTGTCATTAATTGTTCATTAATTAAAAATATATGAACAAAAAATATTAATTATACCATTAAAGTTTATCTATAGCTCAAAAAAGAAGTGTGAGATTGGGCCTTAGAGTTAGATTTTTTTTTTGCTGCTTTATCCTATATCTATGTATGTATTTAGCAGAGCAATAAGAGAAAGTGCAGAAGACTGGGAAAAGCGCCTATGAATTTCATGGTCATGGGATCTATGAACCCCTATAACGTAGCCATGCATAAATTCAAACAATGCATTATAAAAATTATGTTTAAGAATATGCACGCACCCTGTATAGAACAATAGCCAGACAGAGACACAGTCTATAATAAGAATCTCTATAGAAATATACTAACACCCGTTTGCACTAAACTTAAGAATCGCTTAAATTGATGCCTATAGTATTATATAGCCTGCTTAGTTTCTGCCTACCTTAATGAGCCCAATTAGACTGTTAGTGAAAACCAATTATTTTTTAAGCTTTAGTTAGTTTAGGTCTTTTTAGGGTTCCGTACCTCAAAAGGAAAAAACGGAACCCTTATAGGATCACTTTGTTGTCCGTCTGTCCGTCTGTCAAGACCCTTTTTCTCAGGAACGCGTGGAGGTATGAAGCTGAAATTTATATCAATTACTCAGGTCTACTGTCCCTTGAATCTGTGAAAAAATCAAACTTCTAAGCCAACGCAATCAAAAGATACAGCCGTTTATGCCGCAAATTTTCGACACTTGCAAGGGAATCAAAAC